>CM076584.1:538341484-538972325 GCA_034641835.2 Pinus albicaulis
AACCAAACAAGTACAATACCCCTCACAAGTACTCAGTACTCTCTCATGAAGTTACTCACAATCTGACTCAGTTTTGAACAAGTCTGAGGTTCAAAACTCCCCGCCAATTGCCTTGCCTCTATTGCGCAATCATGGCCCGTATATGAAGAGGTTCAAGGTTCGAATCCCCTTCCCTTGATTGCGTAATTGTCATGGACAATTCCTCCAAGTGTAATGCAAATCTCATGCAAAACAAATCTACCAACTGATAGCTTTACTCACCCTTTCATCTACCTCCTCCACTGGTCTCCACTGAACTGATCATGCACTGTAGTGAACTGAAGTGTTCTTGAGTTGATTAATGAGTTAATATTTAGTAAATTAAATATTATTTAATTTACTCCACTCATATCTAGTTGATTAGTTAGTTAACTAATCCCAACTAGTTCAACTAAAACAAACAGAACACAACTCCACTATCTGTCCCGTTAACTCCTCCAAAACTCCTGCCACTGAAGTCTAACCGAAGCCAACCATGCAAGATGACATCAAACCCTAGGAACCACATGATTCCTTGTGTCAGTTGCATGAGCCACCTCCATGACTCAAACTGAAGTGCGCCAAGAGAGTAAACTGCTGTTTATAGTCAAAATATTATTAAGGGTAAATAATATTTGACTTCCATATTTTTAGGAGATCAATCTAAAAATAGCCTGGGTCCTAAAAATTAGGGTCTCATCTATTTTTACCGACATGTCGCATACTCCAAGAATCTCCAAGTAGAATTCCCAAATTATGCTCCGTATGTCTAAAAATAGACATAGTCTAAAAATAGACTTTGCGCCGGAATTTGCCTGCGGGCCCACTTAGTGAAGGCGACTTCATTTCACTAAGCTCCATCATCTTGCTGCATTCTCAACACTCCCTCTCAGCAAGATATGGATTATCTACAATCCCTATCCTGCCTCTGTGGAATTTGAACATGCTCCTGGTGAGCGCCTTCGTCAGGATGTCGGCATCCTGATCCTCCGTGGGAACATATGAAAGCATCATGATCCTCCGCTGAACACAATCTCTGATGTGATGGTACCTGATGTCGATATGTTTGGACCTATCATGAAAAACTCGATTAGCCGAGAGCTTGATGCAGCTCTGGTTATCACAGTAGATCACTGTAGGCTCCAAATGCAACCTGAACAAACCTGCGAGGATCTTCCTCATCCAAATAGCCTCACATGCAGCCAAGCTTGCAGCCATGTACTCGGCCTCTGCTGAACTGAGTGCCACGGATCTCTGCTTCCTGCTGTACCAGGAAACTGCTGTCGACCCAATGCTGAAAACTCCTCCGGATGTGCTCTTCCGGTCCGTTGGGCTCCCTGCCCAATCTGCATCAGTGAAGCCAGAAAGCTTCGCTCCATCCTCCTGTCTGTACCATAGACCATATCCCGATGTGCCTCTAATATAGCGCAATACATGCTTGCCTGCCTTCCAAAAGAGCTTGGTAGGCTTAACCATAGCTTGCGAAAGCCGGTTAACTGCATAGCATATATCGGGTCGTGTATTGACCAGATACATAAGCGACCCCACCAACTGTCGATAGACAGTGGCATCCACTACCTCCGCTGAAGTAGCATCCTCCTTCCTCCAACCACCAGGAAGAGGAGTGTCAACAGGCTTGCAGCCTTGCATGTTGAACCTCTCCAGAATCTCCCGGGCATACTTGCCCCGAGAAACAAACAGTCCTCCGTTGCGCTGCCAAATCTCCAATCCCAGGAAATAATGAAGGATGCCCAAGTCCTTCATCTCAAACCCTCGTGCAAGATCCTCCTTGCATGAAAGTATCAACTGCTCATCGCCAGTCAAAATCAAATCATCTACATACAGTACGATGATCAACAGCTTCCCCTCCACCACAATCTGGTACAGGTTTGGATCCGCCTCACTCTTGGAGAATCCAAGCCCTGTGAAGTAGCTGTCTATGCGAGTGTACCAAGCACGAGGTGCTTGCTTCAGCCCATACAGTGCTCTCTTGAGTCGGCACACATGCGACTCACCGCTGAAGATCTCAAAACCTTCAGGCTGCTCTATGTACACCTCTTCCTCAATAACTCCATTGAGGAACGCAGTCTTCACATCCATCTGATGAATGTGCCACCCCATCTGCGCTGAGAGAGCAAGGATCGTCCGTATGGAAGAGTACCTTGCGACACGTGCAAAAGTCTCCTCATAGTCAATCCCCTCGATCTGTGAGAAGCCACGGGCGACAAATCTCGCCTTGTACTTCTCCACACTCCCGTCAGCCGCCTGCTTCACCTTGTAGATCCATCGCGAACCTACAACTGATTTCCCAACCGGCCTTGGGACAATCTCCCATGCACTGTTCCTGATGATCGAATCATATTCTTCGATCATGGCATCAACCCATGCGGGTTCCTCCACAGCTTCCTCAAAAGAGGATGGCTCTGTCACAACACATTGACTCATAAGAGCCATGTATCCAGTGTACCGATCCGGTGACTGTCTCTGTCTGCGCTGTGCCGTAGGTGGTCCTACAACCTTCTCTGCATCCCGAGCCAGTCGCTCAGCTTCTGTAGTGCGCATGCGCCCTCTGATGGTTGGCGCTGCCTGGGTGGTTTCTTCCACCTCCCGAACCTCCTCTTGTGGCTGATCCACATCCGGAAGCTCCTCCTTAGGAACTAACAGCTCCTCATCTGCATGCAAGTGTAGCTCCCTCTCAAGCGAACACCGCATGGCTTTCTCCTCCTGAAATTTTATATCCCGTCGCACAACAGTCTTTCGACTGTCTAAAAAATACACCCGATAGTTGTGAGGTGTATCAGTGTACCCCACAAATATTCCAACCTCAGCAGTTGGATCCAGCTTCCTTCTCGCATCCTTCGTCACATGCATGTAGACAGAAGAACCAAAGATCCGCAAATGGGAAATATCAGGCCTCTTGCCAGAATAAGCCTCCTCTGGTGTACTCATGCCAAGAACCTTGTGAGGACAACGGTTCTGCACATACACTGCTGTATTGCATGCCTCAGCCCACAAGTGAAGGGGTAGGCCCCGATCATGCAACATCGCCCGTGCAGCACCCACGATCGTTCTGTTCTTCCGCTCAGCCACCCCGTTCTGCTGTGGGTTATGGGGTGCGATGAGCTCTCCCCGAATCCCTTCTGCGCTGCAGAACTCCTTGAATTCAGCCGAGATGAATTCACCACCGTTATCACTCCTTAGAGCAATCACCTTCTTCCTCGACTCCTTCTCGACCAGTGCTTTAAACTCACAGAACTTTGCGAATGTATCGCTCTTCTTCGACATGAAGAAGATCCAGCACTTTCGAGAGAAATCATCAACAAAGATCACATAATACCTGTGCTTTGCTGTCGAAGCAACAGAGAAAGGACCACACACGTCCGTGTGAACTCTCTCAAGGATCGTCGTGGCGCGACTATCCTTCTCGTGAAAGGTGGCTTTCACATACTTCCCTAAAGTACACCCCTTGCACTGATCTGACTGCGCAAGGGTGCCCTTAGGAAGTCCAGTAGAAATCTGCTGCAGAATCTTCAAAGCTCCATGGTGAAGATGGCCCAATCTCCCGTGCCATAGTTCGCCCTCATCATCCCGGCTCACCACATCTCCAGCCTTGCATGCCATAGCTGCGCAGTCATCTACCTGCAACTGATAAAGGTTCTGAGTTCGAACCCCTATCTTCCGGGTCTCTCCAGTAGTCTTACTGCGCAGGAAAGCTTTTCCTTCGCTGAAGACCACATCATAACCCTTATCCTCCAACATCGCTACTGAAATCAGTTTCTTCTTCAATCCAGGTACATGCATGACATCCTTTAAGACAAAGGGTTTACCAGACTCCCTCTGAAAGGATACGGTACCGATACCAGTCGCACTGTATCTACCGTCATCGCCCATCTCGATGTGCATACCCAAATCCTTGTCCTCCAGATTTGAGAACAACTCCCGATCTCCCGTCATATGAAATGACGCACCGTTGTCCAAGAACCACACCGATCCCATCACACTTGAAACCAAGCATGCAATCAGTGAAAAGTCAAGCTCGAACTGTGAAGCCAAAGCTTCTCCATCTGTAGATCTTCCCGCTTGCTTGTTCTTCTTCTTCTTTGGACAATTGGTAGCATAATGTCCGTGATCATGGCGGTGAAAACACTTCACTTTCACCATATCCTGCTTCTTGCCCTTTGCACCAGAATGAGAGGTTTTCTTACCCTTCCCCTTCTTTGCTTTGGCCACAAAAGCGCAGTTTTCTTCATCAGCTCCCTTTGATGAAGATCCATCTCGAGTAGTCCTCCTTATCTCCTCCCGCATGAGATCCGCCCAAAGGCGCTCCCATCCCGGCAGCTTCTCCCGACCATTGACACTATCTTGATATGAGTGCCAAGCCTTCGGAAGACCAAGGAGAGCCAGGTCGACCATATCCTCTTCATCGACAGTAACTCCCACACTTCCCAGTTCATCTCTGCATTGAGTGAACTTCGTGAGGTATTTAGCGATACCGTCGCCCTTCTCCATCTTGATGTTCCTGAGCTTGTCTTTGAGCGCCAGCTTCCTTTGGTCACTCTTACTCTGGAATAGATCCGTCAAAGCTTTCCACATTAAATATGGAGTAGCCTTTCCATGCAGGCTGGATACAATATGATCCTCGACGCCCTCCAACAGGATCCTTCGACATTTCGCGATCTTCTTTTGCCATGCATCGACCAGAGCTGCATCAGTGGGCTTTGGGACATCCGCATCCACGAACTCCTTCAGACCATTATCTTCTAACACTGCTTCCATTCGATCTTTCCATGCAATATAGTTCGAACTGCCTTCAAGAGCATATTCGAGTCACAAACCATTGAAAGAAGACATCTTTCAACACCGGCACCAAGAAGAACAACCTTCTGCAAAATTCGAATTCCAAACTCCAAGCTCTATCGCTTCCGATCTACACTTGAAAACAAATTATTTCCAAATCAGAGATTGACCGCAAGGGCATTCACCAGATCTTTCACCTTACAAAGAAGGATGAATATTCCGGAGGCTACCTGGCCCGCATGCAGACTCTGTCCGAGGAAATAAGTTTGCAATCACCGTAATAGATCTCGACAATTAATCTCGCTCCGATACCATGTAGAAATTAGCTCCGATACCATGTAGAAATTAGCTGAATAAATCACTTATTCAATGAAGATTAACCCGATCATACATCAATTTCGAATTGCATGCATAACACATAACCTTCTTCCACAATTAATTGTCACATGCGGAAATAATATAGAAGCAATCGCACATCAAATCAATCACACATTAACTCAGTATGTATGGGGAAAGCTTATAGCTGAAAACCCCCCAGCTATTGTGTATATTATAATGGAGAAATCATGTAACAATCATAGTACAAAAACTCTTCACAAGCTCTCATGCACTACCTCCCATGCTACACACTATCAAGCTAGATCTAGCAAATCACTTGCTCCAATCCTTAGCCACTTGATAGCCAACCTTGATTGCGTTTTTCAAAGCTATGGGATGGCCTCTTTATATAGATAAACCACCAGCCTAAACTTTGCAATACTCATAGCTTACTCCACCTATCTATGTGTTGCAAATAGCAACAGTATAGTTACAACTGATAGCTAACTCTACCCTTTCATCTATCTCTTTCACTGGTCTTCACTGAACTGATCATGCACTGTAGTGAACTCAAGTGTTCTTGAGTTGACTAATGAGTTAATATTTAGTAAATTAAATATTATTTAATTTACTCCACTCATATCTAGTTGATTAGTTAGTTAACTAATCCCAACTAGTTCAACTAAAACAAACAAAACACAACTCCACTACTTGTCCCGTTAACTCCTCCAAAACTCCTGCCACTGAAGTCTAACTGAAGCCAACCATGCAAGATGCCATCAAACCCTAGGAACCACGTGATTCCTTGTGTCAGTTGCATGAGTCACCTCCATGACTCAAACTCAAGTGCGCCAAGAGAGTAAACTGCTGTTTATAGTCAAAATATTATTAAGGGTAAATAATATTTGACTTCCATATTTTTAGGAGATCAGTCTAAAAATAGCCCAGGTCCTAAAAATAAGGTCTCATCTATTTTTACCGACATGTCGCATACTTCAAGAATCTCCAAGTAGAATTCCCAAATTATGCTCCGTATGTCTAAAAATAGACATAGTCTAAAAAATAGACTTTGCGCCAGAATTTGCCTGCGGGCCCACTTAGTGAAGGCGACTTCATTTCACTAAGCTCCATCATCTTGCTGCATTCTCAACAAGTAATGTCGTTCGGTCAAGCGAGCGAGATCTCGGTTGCGAGTGGTCCAAGAAGGAATAGCAGAAAGAGGGCATAGATCGCCTTCTTCCTGTGGCGTCCGGTGAGGCGTTTTACACACTAAAAGATCCCCCAACACCTTGCTATTCATCTGCCCAGTCTGAGTACCCATTGAACGGGATTTCTGCGGAGTCTGCTTGCCAATGCCAATCATCGGACATTCCATATACAAGTGGCCGACCACATGACACTTCCGGCATCGAAAGGGCACGCCTTCGTAGTCCAGTGGTTGCTGCCAGGTCATCCCATCAAAAACCATGTTGAAACTTTCATAGAGGCCATCCCTAGTATCCAAGAAGATCAAGATCTGGGCGACGGCGCGACTACCCGATGTCAAGTAGGATCTATCGTGATCTAGATAGAGTCCAAAATGTCCTCCGATGTTCTTCAGCGCGGGTTCACTCCAAAACTGCAGTGGCAACCCCGGCAGCCTCATCCAGATAGGGCCTGCACCGGCGTTTTCTTTCTTAGGGTCGAACAGGGGAACCCATCTTTTGAGGTAAATCGGGTGCTTCTCAAGATGCCAGTAGTGCTTGAGAGCCCAATCCGATTGTTCAGGGCAGTCAAAGATGAGTGAAAACCAGCCTTTGGTGAGGACCTGGACCTCCGGGAGAATAGGGAGAGTGTTACTCCAGATTTCACGGATCCACCTCCGAAGCCGAGTGGCAGAGTATTTACAGCCACGGACCTTCCCCACAAGAGTCTTGGACACCATACAACCCCAGTCCACCATTCCACTCTCACAGCCAAAGTTTGTGGTGTAGATTAATCTACTTCTTGTGACCTTGTGCAGATTTTTTGCCTTTGAGCATCCCATCCGCGGCTCCACAGAGTCTTCAGTCCCTGGGGGTGTGCCAGTCCCCCCCTGCAAGTTGAAATCCTCCGGTATATTAGTAAACGACCCCGAGGCCACCTCTGGTGCATTGGGTGCCAAGTCAAAGGGCGTCTCGACCCCCGGGTCCGTAGGTCCCTGCGAGTATACACCACCAGTACTCAGATGCGCCAGTGATCCTGTAGCAACCCCAATATCATGGAAAAACGCCTCCGAGAACTGCGCCGAGCAACCAATGGCGGCACTCGAGATGATATCCTGTCCAGCCTGGGGAATCTCCAAACATCCCAAATCAGCACCTGAGGGCGAGTTGAGAGAAAAAAGGGCCAGGTCATCCCGAGGCGAGGAGTAGCCTCCCACATTAGCCAGCGCAGATGGAGCAAGTGCCTCCACCTCAGGAATCAGGTCCAAGTCAGACATGTAAACCTCCGCGTCATGTGCATCAAGACCCCAGATGTCGACCCCCTCCAGGGGGTCCTCCGAGTAATCCACCGCATCATCATAATGATCCATACTGGGTAGAGACCCCGGTAAACCGTGAACCTGCCTACAAGTTAGGGCCAACCTCGCGATAAATGGTGAAGGGTCAGGTCAAAACCACAAAGCACGAGCCAGGGGATGTCATTTCATGTGTAGAACCTGTGGTGGTGAGGGCTCGATGATAAAACGCCAAGCAGCCTCAAGATCAGGGTCCACAGACCCGAAAGGCCCACCCAGGAAGCAGTCGGTCGGCCGAAAAGCATCAAATACCAAGGCAGATAGAAACATCCGCAAACCCCACAAAAAGACAAGGTGACAGTCCCCGGACCAAGGAAACCAACCACCACAAAATGATAGCAGCAAATAAATCTCAAGGGAGCCCGGCCAACAGCCTCAAGACCGGTCAGAGCAGGCACACTGATCAGAACATAAATCGAAACAAAAACACATTACCCGATAATGGCGGCAGGAGAAACCCGTGACTTGGGGTAAAAATAGTGTCGGCAACACAAATAGACCTGTCGCCGCGACCAACATCGATTAGGGGTCCCCTAAACAGTTTACCAACCCCCCGCAGTGCGCCGAGACTGCCATAGAATCTGTAAACCCCGAGCTTCGGCCGCTAGGGTTTTCCTCTCTCGATCCGCCTAGTTAGAGGCGAAACACCTCTGGTACCATCCCTTACTTTCTCTCAATACAACTTCCTAAGAACATATTAAAGCATAATAAAACATTATTAAGTGTAGAAGGAGATATTTCATATATCTTTTGTGTGCATAAGGAAGGTATATGGGCCTAAGAAAGGTTAGATGGGCCTTATTTTATGTCTAATTTAGAGGCATATCATTGATCATGTCACTTCTTGTAATTAGCATTGGCTCTGTCCAATATTCCATGAACCTGTTAGCGGATGTGTTGAATGCACTCAATGAAGTTGTTCACCTTGTCAGCTTCAGACTGGACATGAGCCGAATCTACCTAAGTAGTCGCAAATGGCATGGCTACATCAATGGGACATAATGGCTGGAAAACCAATCCCACCTAAAAGGGGTTGTGGCTAGTTGAGCTGTGGAGAGCTCGATTATAGTTGTTTTGTAAATAGGGGAGGCTCTCATCCCATGTGCATGGATGCTTTGAGTTGTGCATGTGCATAATATGTACGATCATCCTGTTGATGACCTCTGTTTGTCCATTGGTTTGGGGATGGAAATCTGTGGACTTGGTGAGCTTGGTGTCCAACATTGACCAGAGACTAGACCAAAATGTACTGAGGAACCTATTGTCCCAATCTGAGATGATAGAATGTGGAATCCAAAAGTGTACCCACGATCATACAAAGAAGAGTTTAGAAGTGGATTATGTTGTGATATTCTTCTTGTAGGTTGCCATAATGACCATCTTTGAGAATCTATCGGTGGCCACAAAAACAGAGTCATTTCCATGCTTAGTAGAAGGAAGGCCTAACATGTAATCCATGGATATGAATTCCCAAGGTCGACTAGGGGTAGGCAACGGAATATAGAGACCTTGATTCTTGACATTCGGTTTGGCAATGGCATAGGCAATGTGGGATATGATGTACTTTTTGATATCCTATCAAATTTTTGGTCAATAGAAATACTTCTGCAATACTGCCACTGTTTTCTCAACCCCGAAATTCCCAGCAACCCAACTGTAGTGCGCTTCCTAAACCATCTATGCATGCTCGCTTGAAGGAACACAAAGGTGTCACATGTGACATAACAGTGCATACTGGAGGTGAATTTTGGAACTTTCTTACCTTCTAAGAGTGTCTTGTATGCGTGTCGAATTCTGGATCACTTCTGTACAGAAGCGACCAATCGAAATTCTCGTGCCGACAAGAGCTAAGCATAGTGGTTAGCGCCACAATCGGTGGTCGGTTGAGGCACTCTACAACATTATTGGTGTTTCAATTCTTATACTTGATGTTCAAATCAAACTGTTGCAGGTATGTGGACCACTTCTGATGGCGATCATTCTGCAACTTCCCTTGTGCCTTTATGAACTACAGGGGTTGGTGTTCTGTGTGGATGACTGTTTCCTTCCGCAAAATGTAATGCTTCAATTTTCAGCAAGACTGCACAATGGAATACATCTCTTTGTCATAAGTGGGATACTTCTAGACTGTGTTAGAAAGTGTCTCACTGTGATATGACACTATGATGCAGGAGCATCATGCTCAAATGTCATTGGTTATTTGGGAGACTTAGGGGGTCTTATGTTTTTAAGAGAGTTTGTTCTCTAAGTGTAATTTTAAATGTTTTGAGTGATTTAGAATAGGATTTAATTAATATTGAGCATAATTGTATATGTTCTCGAATGGTGGAGAACATGAGAGAATTAGGACATTTTAGAGCTCATAGGGATTGAGAGATTTGGAAATTAATTGTAGATCTTAAATTAGGAATTGGTTTCATGAATTTATGGGTTTTGTTGAGCAAGTTGTGGATCTAAACCAAAATTGGTTATAGAATCCTTTGGCATAAATTGTAAGCCTTGAAGGCATGAAAAGATAGATAGGCAAGAGAGATAGGAAAAGGAAAGGGTCGTGTAAGGGTACATCAGGCCAAATCCAAATTGTAAGTAGGTTTGTGTTTATATCTATATAATTCATTTATTAATGAATAATTTAATTCATGGTGACTGGTTTTGTTTCTTATACACGCTAAATGATCTATCTGTGATCAAATAGGATGTCTATGTAAATAAACCCCCAAATCGAAAGAATCTTGACGAATGAATAGTTGAGTAGAACTCGTGTGTTTCTAGCCTGGAGTGATTGATGGTGTGTGACAAACATATTTGTGTATCTTATGAACCTAAGTTCTTGATGCTCACAAATTGGTGGCGTTAGAGTGAGATTGATCAATTTCGTAATCGAGTGTAGACGGACGGAATTATGCGCTTTGGAATCTGCGCTCATGTGGAACTCTGAATCAGTAGTGGGTGTGGAAATGTGAGGTGGTCCCTTAATCCAGAAAGTGGTTTTCGCAAGGCATTGAACTGATAAGCAGTAAATTTTGAAGACGTGCAATGAAACTTGGAGGCGACACGTAGCAAATGGAAACCACTCATATCGCAGGTTAACAAATGATATAATGTAGTATTCAATGGTGTGCGATTACCGTCAGATCGACGGTTGCGTATAATCGACGGTGAAAAAATGCATGGTTAATAGCTATGGGCTCGAACATATTATATTGTCGGCATTGTGGGTTTTTAACCAAAGTTTGCAGCCTACATAAATATTTAATTACGTGGTTATGATATACCTTGGTTTATATTTTATGGTTTAAAAAGGTTGGGGAATGTTTAATGGAGTGGATATATATTATGTGGGTTAAACCTATGGTTGGTAAATGGTAAAAAAAAATCCGAATAAGGGTTTTCACACTATTAGGCTATTTATCCTGGGACTAAGAGATAGTAATGCATTTTTATATGCATGATGTGGGTATAGAGCAGCGATGCCTGCACCATTAGTGGTATCGGAGCCGAGGCTGGATTTTTTATAAAAATAATCATCCATGCTTGAAATGTTGGAGCAACGATAGATTCTCTCTTATTGTAAATTTTTGAATGTGTATGGTGTTAAGTCTCTGCATAATCGTGTGAATTTTGTGGCTGTATGGTTATATTTGAAATTGAATTCTGAGTAATTGCAATTTTTCATGAACTGGGCCCATTCATCCTTGGCTAAGCTGGATCGAATTGGCACACGAGATAAGTAACTGACAGTGCTGGGTATATAACGGACTGTGTCAAATTCCATGTGGTTATAATTATGTTTTGATGGATGTTTGAATTTTCCAGTCTCTCGCACGAAAAGGGCGCACTTATATTTTCCATCCAACGAAGAGCTTAGTGTGGTAAGCTTATTCCCCTATTTTTTGCATTGTAATTCCCCTTTCTAAAAATATTTTATGAGTAAACACAAGCGTGGAGGTCCTTGTCCTGCGTGTTGGTGAGAGTAGCAAATGCAGGAAGCAACAATTTTAAGTTGGGCGCTATACAATTTATTTTGCTACTACAACTTGATTTTCAACAGTGTTTTAAAATTTTAAATTCAGAGCTAATACATCACAGAGACAGGGCATGCAGTTTAGTGATTGATAACTCTGGTTTTTCTAATAACATTTGGCAATTCAACTCGTGAATTGGAGCCACACCATTCATTGCAACAACATGAGGAGATTGCTTTCATTTGTGCACTTGTGCTCTTGGAGAACCTGGTATCTGAAAAAATTGAGAGAATGAAAACATGTATGGCAGAGAATTATAAATAAAAGCATGGACAGAGGTCCCAAATCCTGCACAGAGAGCTGGAAGAAACCAAATTGGGTAGAAGAAAAGGTGAACGCAAGAAACACGTGTTTGGCAACAAGAATTTGAAGTTGCGTCAATTGAGATGAGGAATCTAGCATGCTGGACACAGAAAGGACTGAAATGTCTTCTGAAATCATCCACGATATTGTATTTTTGAAATTCAAGCCATTAACACATAATTATGAACTGTGTTATGATCGGATATTTCTGGAGAGATAGATGCTTAGAAAGCAAATAATGCTCTGTATGAATTCTAATTTGTTGAGGTTCAAATTCAAAAGTATTATTCAAAGAAAGGATGCATTTTTGGAATTAGATCCAAATTGATTTGGATTGAGGTCTTGTTCAGGATTGATTGTTGTGGTAGCAGTTGTATGTTGGAAGTTTGCATAGTGGAAGCATAGAGATCATAGACAGAACTAGATTTACAGGAATGGTAAAAAACCAACAAATAAGGAGATTCTAAAGACAGGTGATGTTGGGAAGATGGTATACATAATTTTTTATTAATTAATGATATTTTATAGATTGAAACAGATCAAGAGAGTGAAAAAGTTGCATGTTTGTAGGAGACAACCAGCCGAGACATGAATTGATTACAAAGGTATGAAAGTTTGCAGCAATTGAGTGAATGGAAAATTTGGCACAAGACTACAACAGTAAAATTGTAGGAAGAAATTTTAGAAGTTCTTAGAGATTGTAGTAGAACCTTATTCCAGCTAAGGCTTGGAATAGATAGGGACAAAGAAGTCCTTAAGATAAGTGGGTGTAGCAACCAGCAAGAGAGAAATATTGCTCAGTGCAACTTCTAAGGAAAAGAGGACTTGGAAACCAGACAGAGGAGAAGTTTGGTGAGAAGATCAACTCAAAAGGAAGTTGATTAGTTGCAGGTGTAGAAGCTCATGCAGAAGTAAAGATGGCTATGGGAAGTCATAGAGAAGGTTCAGAAGAAGGCTACAAGGTGAAGGAAAAGGGTGCTAAAACAATCCGCAAGAATCAGATGAGTCAAGAGGAGATTGACAAGGAGTTGGCTGAGATAAGCAAAGAACTCGATGAATTAACAATGCTGCTAGGGGAAAACCAAAGATAAGGTTGGGTCTTGAAAAAAAAGATAGTGAAGTGGTCTAAGTTACAGATAAGGCTACGATAGAGACAAGTGAAGTGGTTGGTAGAAAAACTCAGACAAGCAAAGTCAGAAATGGAAGTTTCCATTTGTAAACCAGAACATGGTGAAATTTTGGGTAAAGAGGATAATGAGAATTATTCCATGGACTATTGGAATAGTCCGGAACAAACTGAAGATATGTTGATAAGGGAAGAAAATGAGGCTATGGGGCTTTATGTTTTTAAATCCCATAGTTTGTATGTGTTTGCAGGATGTGCAGAAGTTGATGGACAGTCTGGTGAAACTGTCACAAAATTGAATAAAGCTCTTGAGGTGAAGTATGATGGAGAATGCCTTTTAGAGGAGGAATATACTGATTTATTATAGCAGAAAGAATTCATAGATGAATTTCTGTTTGGTGTAAGACAACCAGTTAAAGCTGTTATGGAGCAGAAGCATAATGAAAATGCCGAAGTGAGATTCCAAGGAGGTAAACAAATGAATTTGTTTAATGAAATTAATGAAAAAAAATTTCAATGTGATGATATAGAAAACAGGATAACTCAGGAGGATTTCCAGAAGAAGAATGAAATTGAGGACGAAGGTTGTGATAAAATACTGGAAATAGAGTGCTTGGAAAGATGGCTCAAGGAACCTGAAGGAGAAATGAAACTTAAGCATATTATAGATGTTAAATTGAGAATATATAAATTCAAAGAAGTGGAGCTACAACAAAATAAAATTTCTGGATAAGAACAAGTTTCTTTTGAACTCGAAGATGGAGCAGTAATGTTTGAATCATCAGTTGAGACAACTAAGCCTTATGATTTTGAAATTGACAATTTTTGTATGTTTGCAGATAATATCAAGGCAGAGAGAGAGAATTTGAGTTTTGAGACTGTTAGACCTCATGAGGAGGCTCATACACAATTGGAGGAACATATTATTTTCTAGTATAATGCTAAAGTTGAAAATAGAGAAAGCTTGGCTCACAATGATGACCAAAAGCAAGAAGAAGAAGCAAAGGATGTCGAGTACTCAAATTCTATGCTTGGGGAAGTTGCAATGAAGATCACTGAGAATTTTCTAAGTCATGTAGAAGACTTGGAACAGAAAAGAGATTTGATGACAGAATCATCAAAAAAGACTATTGGGCCTTGTGATTTTAAAACTGAAAATTTGAGTGTGATTGCAGGTTTTGAAGATTTTGCAGGTGATAGACAGTCACTGGAAGTTGTCATAAAGATGAAGGAAGAAAGAGAAATGTACACAAACATTTCAAAGAAGCAAGATCATAATTGTACTCTGATGAAGGATAAGGATATGTTATCTGATGAAGATAGTGAAGAAAAAGCACATGTACAGTTGGTTAGTGAATGGGAGAAAGAATTGGAGTCACTGCAGAATTGGCTGGAAGCACCAGTAGAGAAGAAAGAACCTAATAAAGACTGCAAAGGATCTGCAGCAGTGGAAGAAAATGTTACTACAGTCAGAGAATTGAAGAACAATTTATTTTTTGAAAGTAAATTTGCAGAACAAAAATTGGATATTGCAGAGGGTAATATCTTTTAAGATTATCAGGAAGTTTGGGTGGCAGCAATATCTACAACAGTACTTGGAACAATCTCAAAAACAATAGCAGAAGTTGAAGAAAAATAAGGCAACAAGAGTTTTGAAACTCATACACAAGGAAAAAGACAACAGCAACAAAGTAATTTGGATAGAGAAATAGAGAATTGATGAAGCTTACAAAAAATGAACATAAGGAAAGGAGCAGCAGACAGAGAATCATGTGGATAAAAAGCTGGACTGTAAAAAAAATTGAAGGAAAAGCCAATGGAGTGTTGCAAACGAAGATATGGCAAGCAGGAGAAGCAAGGAAAGACAGTAGAATACTTAAGCAGCAGTTGAAAGAAGTAAGGAAATCACTGAAGAACAGAGTTTGGAATACTGGAGGTAGCAAGTCATTGAGACTTGTGGTTGTTGCATTATTACAGAAAAGCAACAGATCTCATAGACATGAGTCTATGGAAACTTTTCTACATGGGGAGTCTGATGCAAGAGCATCCTGCTCAAATGTCATTGGTTATTTGGGAGGCTTAGGGGGTCTTATGTTTAAAGAGAGTTGGTTCTCTAAGTGCAATTTTAAATGTTTTGAGTGATTTGGAATAGGATTTAATTAATATAGTGAGCATAATTGTATATATTCTCGAATGTTGGAGAACATGAGAGAATTAGGACAGTTGAGAGCTCGTAGGGATTGAGATATTTGGAAATTAATTGTAGATCTTAAATTAGGAATTGGTTTCATGAATTTATGGATTTTGTTGAGCAAGTTGTGGATCTAAACCAAAATTGGTTGTAGAATCCTTTGGTATAAATTGTAAGCCTCGAAGGCATGAAAAGATAGATAGGCAAGAGAGATAGGAAAAGGAAAGGGCCGTGTAAGGGTACATCAGGCCAAATCCAGATTATAAGTAGGTTTGTGTTTGTATCTGTATAATTCATTTATTAATGAATATTTGAATTCATGGTTACTGGTTTTGTTTCTTATACGTGCTAAATGATCTGTTCATGATCAAATAGGGTTTCTATGTAAATAAACCCCTAAATCGAAAGAATCCTAACGAATGAATGGCTGAGTAGAACCCGTGTGTTTCTAGCCTGGATTGATTGATGGTGTGTGATAGACATATTTGCATGCCTTATGAACCTAAGTTCTTGATGTTCACAAACCGGTGGCATTAGAGTGATCTTGATCAATTTCGTAATCGAGTGTAGACGGGCGGAATTATGCGCTTTGGAATCTGCGCTCATGTGGAACTCTAAATTAGTAGTGGGTGTGGAAACGTGTGGTGGTTCCTTAATCCAGAAAATGGTTTTCGCAAGACATTGAAGTGATAAGCGGTAAAGTTTGAAGACGTGCGATGAAACTTGGAGGCGACACGTAGCAAATGGAAACCACTCATATCGCAGGTTAACGAATGGTAGAATGTCGTATTCGATGGTGTACAATTACCGTCGGATTGACGGTTGCGTATAATCGACGGTGAAAAGATGCATGGTTAATAGTTGTGGGCCCGAACATATTATATTGTCGGCATCGTGGGTTTTTAACCAAAGTCTCCAGCCTACATAAATATTTAATTATGCAGTTATGATATACCTTGGTTTATATTATATGGTTTAAAAATGATAGGGAATGTTTAATGGAGTGGATATATATTATTTGGGTTAAACCTATGGTTGGTAAATGGTAAAAAAAATCTGAATAAGGGTTTTCACACTCTTAGGCGATTTATCTTGGGACTAATACATAGTAATGCATTTTTATATGCATGATGTGGGTATAGAGCAGCGACGCCTGCACCACACTAGATACCCCTGTTGAGTAAGGACAAACCTAATAGCATAGTGAGAGGCATTTGTCTCGATCTCAAATGGTTGCTGCAAGTATATTAATGTGAGCATTGGTGCAGAGTAGTGGCGATGTTTCAACTCTACGAATGCCTTGGTGACTTGACTCAAAAATAATTTTTCTTTCACTCCTCCCTTGGTGACTTGAATCAAGGGCCAAGTGATATGAGAGAATCCCAACACAAACCTGCGATAGAAATTGGCAAGACCCATAAAGCTACGGAGCTCTATTAGAGTGGTTGGGGCTGGCCAATCCCGAATGGCTTCGATCTTGGCTAGATCCACATGCAACCTTTGCTCATCAATAATGTATCCCATATACTAAACCTGGGTCATGCCAAAAGTGCACTTCCCCAAATTGGAACACAACTTGTGTTTTCGCAATGTCTGGAGGACTTATCAGATATGGTGGAGGTGCTCTTCCCAAGTCTGGCTTAAAATTAGGATGTCATCCAAGTACACCACCACAAATGGTTTGGAGAATGGCCGCAAGATGTCTTCCATCAGACTCATGAAGGTTGAGGGAGCATTCGTCAAATCGAAAGGCATGACTAGACATTCGAAGAGGCCCTCCTTGGCTTTGAAGGTATTCTTCCACACATAGAAGGGTTCAATTGGTACCTGGTGATACCGATACTTCAATTCGATCTTGGTGAAATATTTGACCCCCCTATGCTGGTCCAAGAGGTCATTGATCCATGGAATTGGATACCTATTTCAGACTGTATTCTAGTTTAGCGCCCAATAGTCAACACAGAGTCTCCAGGTGTCGTACTTCTTCTATACCAATAGGATCGGGCTCCCACGTGGTAAGGAGCTTGGCCTGATGTGCCCTTTCTGCAACAGCTCTTGTATTTGTCTCTTGATTTCATCATTTTCTAGAATAGAGTGTCGATATATCGGCCCATTAGGCAGTGGCACGCCTGGGGTCAGATCAATGGAGTGCTTGACCTGACAGTGTAGATAAACCCTTGTGGGTGAGGAGAAAATTTCCTTGTATTCCTCCACGACTTTGTCCATATGTTGTTGCCGCGCAGGGCAGCTTTGTTTGGAGGTTGCAACCACAATATTCCTCTTTCCCTGTGGGTAAATCGTAATGAAAACAAATTTCCTGGTTTGGGAAATAATCTTACTGCATTTCTTTGCATTAATCAAAGAGATGGAAAAAGGTGGTACTACCTCCATTATCTTGTACAACTTATTTACAAAAGTAATAATAACATAACAAGGCCTAGACGCATACACAGTATATATCTTCCACAAGTATGGTTGACCTAATAATACATTAGAAACTTAAATAGGAGCAATATCAAATAGTACCTCATGCGTGAAGGGTTTGATGTTGTAGGGAAGGTGGCACTACTAGCTAACACAGAGATCTCTTCATTGGTGAAGCCACCTGATGGTAAATGGTTGCGAGTGTGTTGTGGTCGATAGGCCAAGATGCTTCACGGCCTCTACTAAAATGAGGTTCTTTTGGCTTCCACTATCGATAATGAATTGCAGTGGAGAACCATTCACCCACATCTAAGAATGGAAGAGGCGCCCCCCCTCCTGTGGATATTTGGGTTCCTCCTTTTGGATCTTGGTGGTGGAAATGGTGACATTGTGTTCTGCATCAATGATTTGCTTTCCTTTGTCATTCCCCTTGTCCAGTTCTAACTCAGAATCAGAACATGCCTCTGATTCAGATGCCTTAACCTCGGCCACCATTGATTGTTTGGCCCGATACTCACTTTTTTTGTGATTGGAGCTTTTATGGAATTCACACCACTTCCTCATGTATTTATTGGGAATTATGGTGTTGTTCTTCGCTTGCTGCTTCGACGGGTTGTCGTGAGTGGCCCCGCTTTGGATTTTCCCCTTGTTCTACGGTTTGGTGGTGCCTTTCCCTAGCTTCAGATTTGTGGATCCAAAGTCTACCTTCTTCTACTTAAATTTCTACTCAATCTTGGCGGCATATAGATATGCTTTTCCAAGCGAGGTAATGTCGAGGAACTCCATTTCCTCCTGAATGTATCTGTGCAAAAAACTGCGGTACTTGAGCACAAGGTGTTTCTATGAATCTTTAATGCCCAATTTTATCCGCAGGTTATGGAACGAATTCACCAGCTCGTGCACATGTTTATCCCTTTCTTGCTGCAGCGTGGTCCATTGGATGTACTTGTATTCATAGCTCCCCACGAGGTAATATTGTTCCTTGATGTCATCTCGGAATGAATTCCAAGTGGGTGCAGCTAAAAAAGTGAGGGTTCTTCCTAATCATTCTATTCATAGTAGGTTTCCCACCAATATTTGACATGGGGGCGGCTTTGAGGAGTGCAAAGGTAATATTTTTCTGGATCGAAGAAATCATGGACCAAAAAATACACTTCCACCAAATTCAACCATCTATCTACGGCGTCTACATTTATTTGGCCCTCAAATATGGGAATGTCAAAGTTTACTTGTACCTTGAAAGGAGTGGCACCTCCAGAGTGTTGGGTGTGGAGCCTAATTATATTCTTTATTTAGATGTATCACCGCGTTGGACCCCTGTTCTTAACGGGGCGGAAATTCCGCCCATCGTTTAATCCCTTCCAGGGCCATTCAATCCTTGTAAAATATTATAATTTCATTGTCAATCTGGGTCGTTCGTTAGGCGAATGATCTGACGGTAAAGTTATGTTTAATTTAGAAGTTTTTTTCCCTAGAAGGCAACCCCTAATTTTGTATGAGGGCATTATTTGCGGCTATGTATGGTATGTGCATTATGAGAGAGAAATAGAAAGAGGGACTGTGAGAGAGAGTAGAGGATATTACAGCGAATCTATTGTAGGTTATGTCTCTTCAACTTGTTGGATAATATGAAGTAAGGACTGGCTGTTCAGGGTGGACGTAGCCCAAATTAGGTGAACCACATGTCTCTCTTGTTTTATATGTTTTTTGTGTTTGTGTTTCCGCATATTTTATGTGTTCCATTTCTCTGTAATATATAATTTTCAAACACAGAGTGGCTGTTGGATGATGATGCGCTATCGATGGGTATCCATTCAAGAATCTGGGAAAATTTATCCATCATTGTGTTCCTTTGTTTCTCGAGGGCCTCCTTGAGCAATATTTTTCTAGGATATCCTACTCCCCTATCTTTCTTTTCTTCCGCCACGGGAGGGCGTCATGGTTTGCGAGGTTGATCTTGCAAAGGTTCAACTAGATCGAGCCCTAAATCCTTATACCTCGACCTCGTTGGGGACATACAAAGAAATATCAATAAAGAGAAGACCGCTCTGATACGACTGATCCAGACTTATGCAGGAACGCAATAATAAAAAAAATGCAAAGATGTAGTAGAAATAACACTTCATTTCATTAATATCAAATACTGAAAAAAGTTTCCAGACAGAATGGAAAACAAACTAGCTCGGGCAATGGTAGTTTATCTCTGAGAAGAGATGTGGTGGCCACATGCCTTTAAACTCTATTACAATGAGGCCCAAGGGCCTTTTTATTATTGAAAAATAAGAGAAAACCCTAAACAACCAAAACCCTAACCCGAGGATATGTAACACCAAGAGTTTATGGTCCCCATTTGGGTTAGTTGGGCAGCCAACTTCCCCAGGGTCGTAACTTGGTCATATGATCTTCGTTTGGTGCGTATAATACCTCGTTTAAAAGTTATCTTTCAGGATTATAGCTCCTAATATGATTTGTTACAAATTGACAAATATCTCTGATTTAGATGCCTTCAATTCGGCCACCAACAACTATTTGGCCCGACACTCACTTGTGTTGTGAGTGGAGCTTTTATGGAATTCACACCACTTCCTTTTGTCCTTATTTGGATTTTTGGTGTTGTTATTCACTTGTTGCTTTGGCAAGTTGTAGTAAGTAGCCCCACTTTGGATTTCCCCCTTGTTCTGCGGTTTGGGGGCGCCTTTCCCTGGCTTCGGATTTGCGGATCCAAAGTCTCGCTTCTTTTCCTTAAATTTATGCTCGACCTTGGAAACATATCGATATGTGTGCCAAGTGAGGTAATGTTGAGGAACTCCATTTCCTCCTTAATGTATATATGCAAACAAATGTGGTACTTGAGCACCAAGTGTTTCTTCGAATCTTTAATACCCAACTTTGTGCGCAACGTATGGAACAAATTTGTCAGCTCATGCACATCTTGATCCCTTTGTTGATAAAGCATGGTCAATTGTATGTACTTGTCTTCATAGCTCCCCATGGGGTAATATTGTTCCTTAATGTTGTCTTGGAACGGATTCCAAGTGGGTGTGGCTAAGAAACATAATGGTTCTTCCTCACCCCTCTGTTCACAGAAGGTTTCCCACCAATATTTGACATGGGGAGCAACTTTGAGGAGCGCAAAGGTAATATTCTGCTAGCGAGTGATTTTAAGTTGTGTGTCCATGATTTGATCGGTTGCAGCCTGTTCCATGCAATCTTGATTTAGCTCTGTTGGGTGAGTTGTTATGCAATGTCAGATGTGTCTAGTAATGGCAGAAAATATGTTGAAGGTGATCCACGTTGAACACTGGGTGCAGGCCAAGGAATGGGGGAATGCTAAGCTCAAAATAGTTGTCTCCCACGGCCTTGTTGATGGTATATGGACTATATCGGAGTGGGCGTAGCTTGTGGTGGGGTCCACATAGGCACTCCTTCTACAAATGTAACCAAAAAATTTCTCCCACCTGGAAGCCGTCTAGCACCCGATGTTGATCATGTTGCTTCTTGTACTTAGCATTGGCTCTATCCAATATGTCATGAAACTATTGGCAGATGTGTTGAATGTGCTCAATGAAGTTGTTCGCCTTGTCAACTTCAGACTAGACATGAGCCGAATTTGCCTAAGTAGCCGCAAATTTCATGGTTGTGTCAATGGGACATAGTGGATGGAATCCCAAGCCCATGTGAAAGGGATTGTGGTCGTTTGAGTTGTGGAGAGCCTAGTTATAGCTGTGTTGTACATAGGGGAGGCTCTCATCCAATGTGCGTGAATGCTTTGAGTTGTGCATGTGTAGAATGTGTATGATCACCCTATTGATGACCTTTGTTTTTCCATTGGTTTGGGGATGGAAAGTTGTGTACTTGATAAGCTTGGTGTCAAGCATCAACCAGAGACTAGACCAAAATGTACTAAGGAACCTTTTGTCATGATTTGAGATGATAGACTGTGCGATCCCAAAGTGTTCCCACACTCGTTCCAAGAAGAGTTTATGATTGGCTTCTGTTGTGATATTCTTCTTGTAGGCCACCATAATTACTACCTTTGAGAATCTATCGATGACCACAAAAACATAGTTGTTTCCATGCTTAGTAGAAGGAAGGCTTGACATGTAATCCATGGAGATGGATTCCCAATGTCGACTAGGGTTAGGCAATAGAGTATAGAGACCTTGCTTCTTGATGTTTGGTTTGGTAATGGCGTAGGCAGTGCAGGATCGGATGTACTTCCTGACATCCTGTTGAAGTTTCGGTCAATAGAAATACTTCTGCAGTACTGCCACTATTTTCTCGACCCCAAAATTCCTAGCGACTCGACTGTAGTGCACTTCCCAAACCATCTTGGCATGCTCACTTGAAGGAATATAAAGGTGTCTTAGGTGACATAATAGTGCATCATTGAGGTGAAAATTTGGAACTTGCTTACCTTCCAAGAGCGTCCTTTATGTGTGGTCGAATTCTAGATCGCTTCTGTAGAGAAGCGACCAATCGGAAGTCTCGTGCCCACAAGAGTTGAGCACAGTGGTTAGCACCACGATTGGTGGTCAGTTGTGGCAGTCTACAACATTATTGGTGTTTCCCATATTGTACTTGATGTTCAAAGGAAATCGTTGCAGGTATTTGGACCACTTCTGATGGCGATCGTTCTGCAACTTCCCTTGTGTCTGTATGAACTGTAAGGGTCGGTGGTCTATGTGGATGACTGTTTTCTTCCACAAAATGTAATGCTTCCATTTTGGCCAAGTCTGCACAATGGAATGCATCTCTTTGTCATAAGTGGGATACTTCCAGACTGTGTTGAAAAGTGTCTCACTGTGATATGCCCCTAGATGGCCCTGTTGAGTAAGGACTGCCCTAATAGCATAGTCAAAAGCATTTGTCTCAATCTCAAATGGTTGTTACAAGTCTGGTAATGTGAGCATTGGCATAGAGAAAAGGTGATGTTTCAACTCTACGAATGCCTTCTGTTGAGATTCAGACTAAAAGAATTTTTCTTTCGCTCCTCCCTTAGTTACTTGACTCAAGGGCCAAGTGATATGAGAGAATCCCATCATGAACCTGCGGTATAAATTGGAAAGACCTAGAAAGCTGTGGAGCTCTGTTAGAGTGGTTGGGGATGGCCAATCTCGAATGACTTTGATCTTGTCTGGATCCACATGCACCCCCCTCTCATCAATAATGTTTCCCAGATACTGAACCTGGGTCATGCCAAAAGTTCACTTCTCCAAATTGGCACACAACTTGTGTTGCAGCAGTGTTTGGAGGACCTGTCGGATGTACTAGAGGTGTTATTCCCAAGTATGGTTGAACATCAAGATGTCATCCAAGTACACCAACACAAATGAGTTGGATAATGGTCGTTGTTGGAAACACTGAGAGGGGGGGGGGGGGGGGTGAATCAGTATTCCTTTCAATTAGAGCATTAGTTAATCTTCAATTATTATCAGTGTTTGTACAATGATAGCAGCAAACAAGAGGAACACAAATGCACACATTTTTTAAGGTGGAAACCCATTCCGGGACAAAAACCACCTAATGCTTTTCTAATAATTCTTTAATATTCAACTCCAATTGAAAATAAAGCTCCAACTTCCTAGAATCTAGAAAAGCATTCTTCTCCAGCTCCCACTGGATGGACGCTCCAATGCCCTAGATTCTTCAGTAGTCAACTGAACGGATGCCCCAACACCCAATGAGCTACAACTCACCCTAGCACCACCCTACCACCCTATAGAAGAATAAAAGAAGAATGGACTCCCGTACCATGGAAAATGGTCCACTTTACAATGATATAGAATGAAGTAGAAGAAGAAGATACACTATACCATAACCCCAAATTTGACACAACCACCTAATGAAGATCCTAGACCTCCCAAAACTGCCTCTTCAAACCCTGCTGAAGATGTATACTCAGCAATTTGTACAATAAATGTATTACAAATGACTTACACAATGTGATACCATACGATTGTATGCGTGGTTGCTCACTTGAAGACATCACATGAACTTTTGTCGCATTATGACCTTGTTTTCTGCCTCTTGTCATGCCATCAGCCGTATCTGCTTTTCCTAAATTTTACAGCAGCTTCTCAAGATTTCTTGGATAGCCTCATAAAAATTTTTTTAGTTTCTTGCAACTGTGAGAAAAATTTAGGAGTGAAAATTCCACAAATGACTCAAGTTAATTGGTTTAATCCCTCAGAGCAAGGAGGAAATGAAGATCAACACAATTATATAAATGCTTAATTTGAGAGGGTCTTCAACAAGTGAATGTGGGAGGGATTTTAGGAGCTTTTAAAAAATATTAATTATGACTTCAATGACCTATGCCCCAACCCTTAAGGGGGTTTTATCCTACTCAACTGCACAAATCAAACATGAAAATCTCTCAAACCGTGAAGAATTACATGGCGTGCCATATATCAACGGAAACATATCGACAAGTAGAAACCATCAAAAGCATTATTGACCCAGAATATATTAATTTGGTAGGTCAAAACTCCCATGCATTATTGAGTTAGTCCTTGGTGCTGCTTAGGTTGACATCAATGACAACCACTGATCAACAATCTCCCCCTTTGGCATTGATGGCAACACAAGTACTCCCCCTGTGATCATGACACCTCTTCCTACAACATTCTCTCCCCCTTTGACGTCAATGACAAAGGGTAACTCCCCCTGAAACACAACCATCCTACGGACTTGTACACACTTCCACTCCCCCTGACACATAACCATCCTGCAGACCTGTAATCAACTTCCACTCCCCCTTTATATTCTGAAAAAGGAAAATCTAATGAGAACTTGGGAGAATCCCAAGCTTCTGGTGAAGATATTTTAATGTTGGTGAATATTTAATATGTGATTCTTTTGGTGCTGCTTGGAATCTTGCTACTTGTCCAACTGCTTGCATAACATCTGGTCGAGAGGCTATTACATATAGAAGACTACTAATCATAGATCTGTACAACCTTTGATCGACATCCTTAGATGAGTCGTATATGCTCAATTTGCAACCTGTTACCATTGGAGTACGGATGGGTTTGCAATCTTCCATTTTAAATTTCTTGAGAATTTCCTTGATGTACTTGGCTTGACATATAAATATTCCTTTCTCTTGCTGAGATATTTGAAGCCCTAAGAAATATGTCAGCTCACCAAGTAGAGACATCTCGAAATCACTTTGCACCTTTGTAGCAAACTTCTTACTTAGTCGATCATCATTGCTACCAATTATTGTATCATCCTCTTTAGTTATTAGACATGCTTTAGTTTCTTCATCTAGAACATATATGTCGTTTGGAGCTCGACTTGCTGTAGCCACAATTTCACCATACACGCCTCTCCTGATTTCACATTTCGTGGAGTTGAATAGTATTGTGTGTACTTGATCATACATTTGTCCAACACTGAGCATATTTTGATTCATGTTTTCAACCAATAGAACATTCTTAGCTAGAGAATATTTGCTTCTGAGAGTGACAGTACCTGATCCTATAACATTTGAAGATCCATCATTTCCAAAGGACACGGTTCCGTCCTTCTTCTCTTTCAGAGATACAAATTTATTTCTATCTCCATTCATATGCGTTGAGCAACCGCTATCAACATACCACACATCTTTGTTCTTTTGAGCCTTGAAAGTGAGAGAAAAATTATCATTCTTCTTCTTCTTCTTCCATGTTCGTTCGTTCTGTGGCTTCGAAGATTCTTCTAGAGGATTTTCAAGTCTGCAGTCATTGGCTATGTGTCCAAAGTTTCGGCATTTGTAACATTCAATATTATTTCTTAAATGTTCAAATCTATTGATGTTTCGCTAAGCCCTAGGAGCTTCATATTTGACAGATCTCCTGGAATTGTATTCATTCCTAGGGTACGTGCGACATTCTACAGCTTTATGACCAAATTTTCCACATGAATAACAGTAGCCATAAAAAATATGTTGGTACCTAGATGGAAATTTTCATTTATAACCTGTATTCCAAGGTCGTCTCGTTAATCTTGTCCAATGAAGTCTACATGCATGTCAGATCTCAGTAGGTTCATCAGATTTGTCGTAGAAGGTCCCCGTTTCTTCTTCTTCAGAATCTGGCGCGCTTTGTCGTTGTAAGATCGTTGACTGTTGATGAGTTCTTCCAATGCTCTCTTGAGTTGTCGTGCATAGTTTTGGATAGTTTTCCCTTTCTTCACTTCCTCACGTAGCGAGACTACTTCGGCTTCTAATTCTTCCCTTTCTTGGTTGCTTTCTTCCAACTTCTTTTGAAGTGACTCTTCAATGCATTTGTGTTCTTCAACTTCAATTTTGAGACCTTGAAATTGTTCTTCAAGAGTTTTGGAACGGATCTTCTCTGCCTTGAGATCTTTTATAAGCTTGATTGCTTCCTCATAAAATTCATCTATGGTCCATCCTTCTTCTTCGTTGTTTGATACCTCTTGCTTATTATGCTTGGGTTTATTGTGCTTGGCCATAAAAAATACTCTCTCATTGGCTTCTTCTTCACTATCATTGTCTTCAACGGATGATGAGCTATCTTCTTTAGAGAGAAAGTTCCTTTTGGATCCTTGCTTGCTGAATTTCTTAAAGTGTTTCTTTCTTTTTGAGTTGCCATTACTTTTGTTTGGACATTTTGCTGCAAAATGCCCAACCTCATTACAGCTGAAACATATCAATGGAAGTTTACCTTTGAATTGTCCCTTACCAATTTTTAGTTTTCTCATGAAGTAAGCATATTCTTCATCTGAAAGACCTTCTTCATCATCTCCCTTTTCTTCACACTTGTAGGTGCATGTATTTTCAATTGAAGGTTGTTTATCCTTATTGGTTTTCTTAGATGCAACGAACGCAGTTTCTAGATGTGAAGTACCCTCTTCTACATCAAGTCTCATTTCATATGCTATGAGAACTCCATGTAATTCCTCTTTGCTGAGTTTGTCCATATTTTCACTGTATTCTAAGACCGATACCTTTGGGTTGAATCTCCCTCGTAACATTCTAAGAATATTCTGTATAATAGTCTTCTCGTCAACTGGCTCTCCCAATCCTTCCAGAGTATTGGTTATTTCATCAATGTATTGGAAGTATGTAGCAATGTTGCAATCTTCTTTCATTCTGAGTTGCTCAAATTTTGCACCCACCTTATAGGCACCCCAAAGCTTGTAGGGATGAGATTGAAAAGGCCATTCAAGAGATTTTGGCTTTGGGACACATTCGGCCTAGCACTAGTCCTTTTGCCTCTTCAATGGTCTTGGTGAAGAAGAAATATGGCACATTGAGGATCTGTATTGATTATAGAGCATTGAACATGAAGACCATGAAGAATAGATACCCAATTCCTAGGATCGATGAATTGATGGATGAACTAAGAGGGTCCAAATATTTCTCCAATATTGATTTGAGATCGGGATATCATCAAATCAGGGTGAGGGATCAAGATATCCCCGAGACAGCGTTCAGGTGTCACTATGGGAATTTTGAGTTCTTGGTAATGCCTTTTGGGCTAACCAATGCTCCAGCGACATTCCAATATTGCATGAACCACATATTTCATGGTCATTTGAGGAAGTTTGTATTGGTCTTCTTTTATGACATTCTTATTTACAGCCGCACATGGGAGGAACATTTACAACATATTGAGGCAATATTACGCATTCTTAAGGAGCAGTAGTTCTATGCTAAGCTCTCCAAATGTGAGTTTGGGTTCACGGAGATGCTTTACTTAGGCCACATCAGTGGAGTGGATGGGGTGAGAGTCCATGAAGAGAAGATCTGTGTTATTAGAGATTGGCCTGAACCAAAGAATGTCACAGAACTTCGGGGGTTTGTAGGCATATGTACCTATTACCGGAAGTTTGTAAAAGGGTTCTCTCAACTAGCAGCACCACTTACATATATAACCAAGAAGGGAGCCTTCAATGGGACACCTATAGTGCAGAGAGATTTTGATAAGATCAAGGAAGTAATGAGTAGCTGCCCAGTATTGGTTCTACCAGATTTTACTCAACCCTTTGTGTTGGAATGTGATGCATCAAGGGAAGGCATTGGGGAAGTTTTGATGCAAGGGGGACACCCTATAGCTTTTGAGAGCCGGAAGTTGCTGCCACATGAGAGGCTATACCCCATATGTGATAAAGAGATGTAGGCTATTATGCATTCTTTGGCCAAATTCCGGAAATATTTGGTGGGGAATAAATTCTGAGTGAAGACTGATCATAATAGTCTCTGGTTCTTTCTTGAGCAAAAGCAGCTCCAAGAGAGGCTGCAAAAATGGGTAAGCAAGATCCAAGCATATGACTTTGACATAGAGTATGTCAAAGGGAAAAGTAATGTGGTGGCATATGCTCTATCCAGGAGGCCAATGGCGTTGTCCTTAAGGAGCATAGATGCAGATTGGAAGGCTCAGTTGTTGGTGGAATACTCCAAAGACAACTTTGCATGTGAAATCCTAGATGGGGTGGTAACTGATGAGAGGTATAGAGTGATGGATGATGTCATCTATTACTGAGATCAGGTCTTCTTGGCTAGAAATTATAAGCTCAAGGAGAAGGTTTTGCAAGCATCACATGATTCCCCACTTGCAGGGCATCAAGGATTCACCAAGACTTATCGGGCTATACGGGAGAGATTCTCATGAAAGGGTCTCAAGGAGGATGTACTCCAACACATCAAGGATTGTGTAGTTTGCCAACAAAACAAAGGATAACACAACCATCATGCAGGATTATTGTAGCCACTTCCTATTCTGGATGGGAAATGGGAGATAATTTTTATGGACTTCATCACCGGTCTACCTACAGTTCAAGGTAAGGATTGTATCTTTGTAGTTGTTGATCGATTAAAAAAGTATTCACATTTCTTTGCTATTTCTGCATGATATACTGCTTCACAGGTACCTGATATTTTCTTCAGGGATGTGTTTAGACTCAATGGTCTTCCAAAGACCATAGTCAGTGATCGGGATAGCTACTTCATGTATGGCTTTCGACAAGAACTTTTTCGGTTAGTGGGTACTGAATTGGCACCAAGTACCAGCTATCACCCACAAACCGATGGACGGGCTAAAATAGTGAACAAGCGGTTGGAAGGCTACTTGAGGAACTGTGTTTCAGGCCAACAGAGAGCATGGTTGTGTTGGATCCATTTGGGGGAGTATTGTTACAACACAACTTTCCATATGTCCATTGGCATGACCCCATTTTGAGATCTTTATGGGTATGATGCACTCTCATTTGCTGATGTTATGTTTGGGGCAAGAAATGCTCCTAGAGAAAAGTAATGGATTCAAGAGATCCAGGATATACTCCAGGCCCTTAAGGACAACATTGCTACAGCACAAAACCAGCAGAAAATATGAATGTGGTCGAATAGAAAGACAGTTTGAGATAGATGACTTGGTCTATCTTTATCTTCAGCCTTATAGACATTCTACACTCAAGGAGAAGGGGGCTGAGAATCTCAAACCTCGATTTTATGGGCCATACACGGTGATCCGTCGTGTTGAGGAAGTAGCATATGAGTTGGAGCTTCCTAAGGGGAGAAAGATCCATAACAGTTTTCATGTCTCATGCCTCAAGAAGGCCATTAGACAACATGTGGTTGTCAACATGGATCTCCCACCTATTGATGATGAAGGCCATCTAGTTTTTCAACCAGAGGCAATCTTGGATACTCGAGAGAGGCAGCAAAGGAGTAGGGTGATCAAAGAATATCTCATTCGATGGAGGAATCTTCCTGATGAGGATGCCACTTGGGAAGGAGAGAAGATTTTTCAACATCCTTCTTTACTGTTGCTTGAGGACAAGCAACTTCTGGGAGGGGAGGACTATAATATTCCCAATTATCTTATTTCTAGTTGGAATATTATATGTTGCTCTATTTTTCAGTCTAGAAGAATAAATGGGGTAGGGAGACCCTTAAATCTCTTTAGTAGAAACAAAACACTTCCAATGTGAATGTGGATCAGTTTAGGTAGGAAAAATAAAGTCACCTTAGATGTGAAAGGGGGAAATGCATGTGGACTAGATCCATGTTGACCAAATCAATAGCACTGCCAAAAGAGAAGATAGATCTAGTGGGAACAACACAGTTTTGGAGGAGGAATATTTGCAAGGAAGTAACCTCATGAATGAGTGGGGCCAAGGATGAGAAGGCTCACCAAGAATAAAAAGGAACGGATGGAAGCCATGAGAGGCATTCAGAATATTGTTTATGATTGAGTCTCATGAATTCTTGCATACTTCAGCTGTTTAGCTAGGTCTGTTGCACTGTTTAGTGCAAGGTATTCTCATGTGGGAATTCCACACTCTTTCTTGGAGAGCTTGGTGAAGGGATCTTGGGGTTATCTTTCCACTATCATATATTGGGTCAAGTAGCCACCTATAGCTACAACATAGTCCCTTGGAGAAACTGCATTATTTTTCATGGTGTTACATTGGTAGGGTTAAAACCCCTATTTGTGAGCTAGTTTCCTAGGGAAAGGGTCAATCTTTCTCCCGGAAAGCTAGCAAGGAGTGCTTTCAGCCATTTCTTGTATTTTCTAGCCATATGTATGCATAGCTGTAGTTATACAGCGTAATTTTCAGTCATGTATCTGTAGATATACTTTTTATACTTCATGCTTTCAAGAAACCCTTGCCGAGTTATCTCAAGATTGTACAAAAGAGACTAGATCTCCATTTTCTCAGCTCTTTGAGTAATATATCATCAGATCCATTGATTTCCATTTTTTTGTAGCATAAACCCTCATGAAACTGTGTTGTCTTATGCTTCAAAATTATGTGTTGTAAAAGTCATGGAGTTTAGGTGTTTTTAGCCTATATTGGGCTTGGGAGATCTGTTTAACATAGCTAGAATGATTTGCTTCTGATCCCCTTCTATATTTGAGGGTTATAATACATAAAATAATGGATCCAAGTGCTTTTTCTCACTATTATAGCGTAATTTTCTGAAAACTACATTTTTGGTGTCAATGTTTCTGATTTTCCTGAAAAGGGATATTACACCAATAGGCAACAACATGCCTAGTCTCAGATAAATGGAGTGCTTGACCTGACAGTGTAGGATTGGCTCTATCCAATATGTCATGAACCTGTTGGTGGATGTGTTCAATGCGATCAATGAATTTTTTTGCCTTGTAAGCTTCATCCTGGACATAAGCCAAATCTGTCTGAGTAGCCGCAAATGGCATGGCTATGTCAATGGCACATAGAGGCTAGAATCCCAAGCCCACCTAGAAGGGGTTGGGGTTGGTTGAGTGGTGGAGAGCCTGGTTATAGTTGTGATGTACATAGGGGAGGCTCTCATCCCATGTGCGTGGATGCTTTGATTTTTACATGCACATAATGTGTACGATCATCCTATTGATGACCTCTATTTGTCCATCGGTTTGGGGACAGAAAGTTGTGTTCTTGGTGAGATTAGTGTGCAACATCGACCAGAGACTAGACCGAAATGTACTGAGGAACTTGTTGTCCTGATATGATATAATATACTGTGGGATCCCAAAGTGTACCCACACTCATTCAAAGGAGAGTTTAGAAGTGGCTTCTGTTGTGATATTCTTCTTGCAGGCCACCATAATGTCCATCTTTGAGAATATATTGACGACCACAAAAACACAGTCGTTTCCATGCTTAGAAGAAGGAAGGGCTGACATGTAATCCGAGATGGATTCCCAAGGTTGACAAGGGGTAGGCAGCGAAGTATAGAGACCTTCCTTTTTGATGGTCAGTTTCACAATGGCTCAGGTAGTGCAGGATCTAATGTACTTCCCAACATTCTATCGAAGTTTCTACAAAGAGAAATACTTCTGTAGTACTTCCACTTCTGACCTTAGTGTGCTTCCAAAATCCTCTTGGAATGCTCACTTGAAGGAACAAAAAGGTGTCCCAAGTGACATAGAAGTGCATATTAGAGGTTAAATTTTGGAACTTTCTTACCTTCCAAGGGCGTCTTGTATGTTTGTTCAAATTTTGGATCGCTTCTGTAGAGAAGCGACCAATCATTAGTCTCGTTCCCACAAGAGTTGAGCACGTTGGTTAGCGTCACGATCGGTGGTTGGTTGAGGCAGTCTACAACATTATTGGTGCTTCCCTTCTTGTACTTGATGTTCAAATGAAATTATTGTAGGTATTTGGACCACTTCTGATGGTGATCATTTTGTAACTTCCCTTGTGTCTGTATGAACTACAGGGGTTGGTGGTCTGTGTGGATGACCGTTTCCTTCCCCAAAATGTAATGCTTCCATTGTCAACAAGCCTACATAATGGAATACATCTCTTTGTCATAATTGGGATACTTTCAGACCATGTCAGAAAATGTCTCATGGTGATATGCCACTAGATGCCCCTGTTGAGTAAGGACTACCCCAATAGCATAGTTAGAGGAATCTGTCTCAATATCAGATGGTTTTTGCAAGTCTGGTAATGTGAGAACTGGTGCAGAGCAGGTGGGGATGTTTCAACTCAACAAACGCTTTCTGTTTTGATTTAGACCAAAAGAATTTTTCTTTTGCTCCTCCCTTGGTGACTTGACTCAAGGGCCAAGTGATATGATAGAATCCCAACACGAACCTACAGTAGAAATTGGCAAGACCTAGAAAGATGTGGAGCTTTGTTAGAGTGGTTGGGGTTGGCCAATCCTGAATGACTTTGATCTTGGCTGGATCCACATACACCCTCCACTCATCAATAATGTATCCCAGATGCTGAAATTAGGTCATGCCAAAAGTGCACTTCTACAAATTGGAACACAAATTGTGTTGCCACAGTGTTTGGAGAACCTGTCGGATGTGGTGGAGGTGCTCTTCGTAAGTCTAAATGAATGTCAAGATGTCATCCAAGTACACAACCACAAATGAGTTGGTGAATGGCCACAATATGTTATCCATCAGCCGCATGAAGGTTGCAGGAGCATTCATCAAACTGAAAGGCATGATTAGCCATTCGAAGAGGCCCTCCTTGGCTTTCAAGTCATTTGTCCATACATAAAGGGTTCGATTGGTACCTGGTGATACCCAGACTTCATTTTGATGTTTCTAAAATGTTTGACCCCCCTAAGCTAGTATAGGAGGTCATCGATTTGTGGGATTGGATACCTATTCCGGAATGTGATCTTGTTTAGCACCCGATAGTCAATATAGAGTCTCGAGGTGTCATCCTTCTTCTGTACCAACACGATCGAGCTCCCACGGGGTGAGGAGCTTGGCCTGATCTGCCCTTTCGGAAAAAACTCTTGGATCTGTCTCTTGATTTCATCATTTTCCATAACATAGCGTCGATAGATCGGCCCATTAGGCTACAACGTGTCTGGGGTCAGATCAATGGAATGCTTAACCTGACAGTGTAGAGGAACTGACGCAACAAAACTGAAATTTTGGACCCCAAGGAGAGATGGTAAACTATAGCGTGGCTCTGTCAGCACTTCCCTTTGGTTTACCCCACGTGGTCTACTTTCTCTTACTTCCAGTTTATTTATCAAATTCGTAGAATTTGATAAATAAATACTATCCACAACGTTTGAACTTTAAATTATATTCCCGCACTTTATATTATGCCGCCAACCTTATAACCAACTTGTATACCTTTCGAAACTTTGTATTAATACTCCACGCTTTTTAAACAAATAACTTATAATAAACCTTTGGCTCTGGACCCCACCTCTACGGTCAATGGTCCCATGACGTCACTGCGGAGGCTTCCAGAGTACGGCGGTGATCCCTGGCTCATTCCCTCCCGCAATGAATCTACACCGTCGATCGTTGTCGATATGATACGAGCTCTTTTATTAAACTTCGGGCAAGTCCAGCGTGCGATCACTGTTCGATGGCCCCTTCCCAAATCAACGGCACACGGCAATATCGCTCGGCGTCCTGGTACGAACGATAACATGCGATGGCGCGTTTTAAACGGTGGTTTTCTGGGGGTCCACATCGCCACGTGTCGACAGATCTATGGAATCGCTCGCGTTTGGAAAATACCGCCTATTCACCCAAAAATGGTGCGATATGGGCAATCCGCCTTACAAATCCACTCGCGGTTTTTTTGTACAGTGATTAACCAAGGTTCACGTCAGGTTTGCTACTCGGGTTGGGAATTCTAATTACCAACAAACAAATGTACTTCTCTTTATTGAGCGGTATTTCTATTATCATGAAACAGAGCTCGACGACAATGGCTTTCCTACTCTAGCCTCGCTTCGAGTGGGGTGAATTCACAGGGGTTTTCCAACCAATTACGGGAAATCAAAGGTAGAGAAACGAAATTATCAGTACACAATCGCCTCACAGTTAAACAATTCTTCACAATTATAAATTTAGACAGTTTGGAATCAACAAGATTTGAAGTCTATTCAACCGGAAGCAATTGCTCAATACACAGAGTTTTATTGCAGAAAGATCTCTCTATTCTTCCTCCTCCCCCCCCTTTTATACATCCGAGGGATTACATTTATATACATCAACATATGTCCTTTCGGTTCCTCTGTGAGGACCGTTATGGTAATTCAAGAGCCTAATTACAATTATTCGAAAACTAAAAACATGACAGATGGACTAACCATTCGACTTCTACAACTCTAACTAATCTAAATGAAACAGTCAGCTGAGGTATTGACACCTAGCTGTTACAATTCAAATGTTTTCGAACCCTCTTAGCCACAACATGTGGACAAAACCTCCTACATTGCTGGCTAGTGTCTAATGCCCCTGCATCAAACTCTTGAGGGAAATTTTCTTCATGGGCTCCTGTCCATGAGCTCGTCCATTGATCTGCCTATCTTCTGCAACATTCCTTTAGTCATCCAAGTGGCATCTTCCTCTGGCTTGTCCTTCCATTTGATTAAGTACTGAAAGTACTCTTGTCCTCTGGTCCTCCTGTATACTATTTTGTCCAATATTTTCTCTGGTTGCAATGGTTGTGCTAGAGGTAGCTGCTCTTTCCACTCAATCTGTCCCTTGTCTGCTGATCTTTCTTCTGCACCATCATCTTCATACTTGTACAAATCTGCAACATTAAAAATGGGAGATATTCCAACATCAGGTGGCAATTCAATCTCATAAGCATTTGCATAAAAATTTCTAAGTATCTTACATGGCCCAATCTTTTTTAACTTCAGTTTGTTATACTGCTTCTTTGGGAATCTCTCCTTCCTCAAGTGTGCCAAAACCTGATCTCCTACTTCAAAATGAACTTCTTTCTTGCTCAAGTCTGCTCTGGTTTTGTATTTGATGCTGCTGCTTTGTAGTTGTTGTTTCACTTGTTCATGTATGGCCTGGATCTCTGAAGCAAATTCCTCACCATTCGCACTTCTCAGTTCTGCCTTTCCCAAATTTCTTAATTCTGATATTCCCCTAGGGTGCATTCCATAAACAACATGGAATGGGCTCTGCCCTGTGCTCCTATTTGGTGAGTCATTATATGCATATTCTGCCTGGGGAAAAATATGATCCCACTGCTTGGGATGCTCTCCCGCAAGACTTCTCAACAAATTTCCCAGACTCTTGTTCACTACCTCAGTTTTTCCATCAGTATGGGGATGATAAGCTGAGCTGAAACTCAGTTTGGTACCAAGTTTTTTCCACAATGTCCTCCAAAAGTGACCCACAAATCTAGTGTCTCTGTCTGAAACAATACTCTTGGGCAACCCATGCAATCTAACAACTTCTTTGAAAAACAAGTTAGCAACATGGGTGGCATCACTAGTTTTATAGCATGGAATAAAATGTGCCATTTTGGAGAATATGTCTACCACAACAAAGACTGCATCATTCCCTCTCTGAGTCTTGGGAAATCCTAGAACAAAATCCATACTCACCATGTCCCAAGGCCTGTCTGGAATAGGTAAGGGAGTGTACAATCCTGCATTCTGGCTCCTTCCTTTAGCATATTGACAGATTTTGCAATTCTTCACAAACTTGTCCACTTCTGCTCTCATCTTGGGCCAGTAATAGAAGTGACTCAGCTGCTCATAAGTCTTATCAGTACCAAAGTGTCCAGCAAGTCCACCACTATGCTTTTCTTTGATCAAATTTTCTCTCATGGAACATCTTGGTACACACAGTTGGCTTCTTCTGAATAACAAGTCCTCCTGTGGGAAATAATCCAGCCACTGGCTTCTATCTGTTAAAACAGGGTTACTACATGCCTCAAATTCTTCTTTAAAATCTGGATCTGTTTTATACAATTCTTTCAGAAAATCAAATCCTACAACTTCAAAATTTGTTTCTTGAACAAGCATGTGCCTCCTACTCAAAGCATCGGCTACTTTATTGGCTTGGCCACTTATATGTTTCAAAAAAAAATTAAAACCTTGGAGATACTCAACCCATTTAGCATGCTTATGTTTCAACTTGGGCTGCTGTACAATATACTACAAAGCATGATTGTCAGAATACAATACAAATTCCCTGGACATCAAGTAATGTCTCCACTTCTTCAGTGCCTGAACAATTGCATAGAATTCCTTCTCATAAGAGGAATACTTTCTCCTGGTGTCATTTAGCTTTTCACTGAAATATGCCACAGGCCTATCATCCTGACTCAGCATAGCTCCAATGGCCTCACCACTGGCATCACACTTTACTTGGAATGGTTTAGTGAAATCAGGTAGGATCAAAACAGGCTTCTTCGTTATCTTCTGCTTCAAAACTTTAAAGTTTCTTTATGCTTCAGCAATCCACTTAAATGGTTGTTTGCTCTTCTTTATTGTCTCAATTATGGGTGCATTAATCTTACTGAAGTTTCTTATAAACTTTTTGTAGAAACTAGCAAGTCCATGGAAACTTATTACCTCAAAGACATTCCTGGGTGAAGGCCACTCCACAATTGCCTTAACTTTTTCTGGGTCCATCTTCAATCCTTCTGCAGAAACAACAAAACCCAAATACACCAACTCTTCCTTCATGAATGAGCATTTCTTCAAATTTATCAACAGTTTCTCTTGGTGCAGCTTCTTCAAGACATGATTAAGATGCCTTAAATGTTCTTCTTTAGTTCTGCTGAAAACTAATATATCATCCAGGTACACTATCACAAATTTACCAATGAATTCTTTCAATACTTCATTCATAAGTCTCATAAAAGTGATAGGTGCATTTGACAACCCAAAAGGCATTACCATCCATTCATACAATCCTTCATTTGTTTTAAAGGAAGTTTTCCACTCATCACCCTCTCTTATTCTAATCTGATGGTATCCATTTTTTAAATCTATCTTTGAGAAATATTTAGCACCACTCAAACAGTCCATCAAATCCTCAACTCTGGGCAAAGGGAATCTGTACCTAATTGTGATCTTATTGATTGCTCTGGAATCAGTACACATCCTCCAGCCTCCATCTTTCTTTGGGCTCAATACTGCTGGTACAGCGCATGGACTCAAACTTTCTCTGATCAGCCCCTTGTCCACCAACTCCTATACTTGTCTCCTGATTTCCTCATTTTCCTTGGGAGTCATTCTGTAGGCTGCCTTATTTGGCAGATTTGAACCAGGGATAAAATCTATCTGATGGCTGATATTTCTCATAGGTGGCAGCTGATCAGGTAAATCATCCACAATAATGTCACAGTAATTTTCTAACATCTCTTGGATTTCTACTGGTAAATCAGAAATCTTTGTAGAAGTAAGAACTACTTTAGGTTTGCAAACTAAAGAAAAAATTACCTCTTCTTCTTCTATCTGCTGCAAATATTCCTTCCCGCTCAGCAACAAGGTCTTTGGATCAATCACTCTGCCGGATGGCTCTCCTTATTCCATGGGTATCAATGTATGATGTACCCCATCTTTGAAGAACTTGTAAGTGTTCTTCTTGCCATCATGCACTGCTGCTCTGTCAAACTGCCAAGGTCTACCCAGCAGTATATGACACACATCCATGGGCATTACATCACACAGGACCTTATCTTTATATTTGCCCATTTTCAGCTCTATCTCACACTGTTCTTTCACAACCAACTGGTGCCCCTTATGCAGCCAGGACACTCTGTAGGGAGTTGGATGCTCCCTTGTCTTCAACTTCAACTTCTCTATCACCTCAGTGGAAACCAGATTGTCTGTGCTGCCACTATTAATGACTAGCTGGCAACATTTCCCTTGGACTTTGCATATGCTCCTAAAAAAAGTCTTCCTTTGTGCAGGCTCAGTGGCCTCTTTGGTTTGCTTCAACAGGACCTTGTTAACCACCAAGGAATCCCCCTCTCTAGTAGAATTTCTTCTTCAATTTCTACCTCTTCTCCAGTCTGGGCAACAACAACATTTCTTGGACCAGCACCCACATTTTCTGGACACTCATAGTGCTTATGTCCCACTTGCTGGCATCTATAACACCTCAACTCTCTACCTCTGCCTCTGTCTCTGCCTCCTCTTCCTTTTCCTCTGTAAGAACCCCTTCTGTCCCTTGCATCATCCTCTGTAGATGCATTCTGAGGTGAGCTACTATTAGCTCCATCCCTGGGTGTAGTAGGCTTTCCTCTACCACCCTGACTTCCCTCTCACCTTAGCAATTTCATTGGCAACCCGTTTCCTCAGAGTTTCTCTCCGCTTTCAAGGCCATCTCGGGTAGGCCTTCCGACCAGGAGATTTAAGACCAACTTGGTCTGATCTCCAACAGACCATTCAAGAGACCGCGCTTCTGTGTCTTGGAATTTCCCAGCTCTTATGCTTACTCTATAGAATTCCTCTGTGTATTCTACTACTGTCAGAAACCTCTATCTCAGGTTCTGCATTTGCTTATACAATGTCAGCTGGTAATCACTAGGCAAGAATTTACCTTTTAATTTAGCCATCATTCTGGTCCAGCTCTTGATAGGTTGCTTGCCAACTCTCCTCCTTTCTGCCTGCACTCCATCCCACCAAAGTGCAGCATGTCCTTTCAGCTTTGTTACTGCAAACTTGACCTTTTTATCTTCGTTTATTTCTTCATAATTTAAGCACTTATTCATTTCGTTTATCTAGTCCACCAGCTCCTCTGGATTCAGTCCCCCTACATAACTCGACACTTCAATTATGGGCTTAATTGCAGATCCCAGAACAGTTCTGAGGAGCCTCAAGTCAGGAGGAATTTCAACATTTTCTTCAGCTTCCTCTATCTCAGGTTCACTGGTGTCTTCAGGATCTCTGGACTGTCTTCACTCCACGGCATCCATTCTGGCCTCAACCCTCTGTAACATCCCCAACACCTCTGCGTTGGCAACATGTCTCCTTCTGCCAGCACCTCTACCAACTTGGATTGCCATGTCAGCTCTCTGCAAAAACAGCTCGAAAACAATAGCTCTGATACCACAAATGACGCAACAAAACTGAAATTTTGGACCCCAAGGAGAGATGGTCAACTATAGCATGGCTCTGTCAGCACTTCCCTTTGGTTTACCCCACGTGGTCTACTTTCTCTTACTTCCAGTTTATTTATCAAATTCGGAGAATTTGATAAATAAATACTATCCACAACGTTTGAACTTTAAATTATATTCCTGCACTTTATATTATGCCACCAACCTTATAACCAACGTTTATACCTTTCGAAACTTTGTATTAATACTCCACGCTTTTTTAAAAAATAACTTATAATAAACCTTTGGCTCTGGACCCCACCTGTACGGTCAATGGTCCCATGACGTCACTGCGGAGGCTTCCGGAGTACAGCGGCGATCCCTGGCTCGTCCCCTCCCGCAATGAATCTACACCGTCGATCGTTGTCGATATGATCCGGGCTCTTTTATTAAACTTCGGGAAAGTCCAGCATGCGATCACTATTCGATGGCCCCTTCCCAAATCAACGGCACACGACAATATCGCTCGGCGTCTTGGTACGAACGATAACGTGCGATGACGCGTTTTAAACGGTGGTTTTCTGGGGGTCCACCTCGCCACGTGTCGACAGATCTATGGAATCGCTCGTGTTTGGAAAATACCGCCTATTCACCCAAAAGCGGTGCGAAATGGGAAATCCGCCTTACAAATCCACTCGCGGTTTTTTTGTACAGTGATTAACCAAGGTTCACGTCAGGTTTGCTACTCGGGTTGGGAATTCTAATTACTAACAAACAAATGCACTTCTCTTTATTGATCGAGATTTCTATTATCATGAAACAGAGCTCGACGACAATGGCTTTCCTACTCTAGCCTCGCTTCGAGTGGGGTGAATTCACAGGGGTTTTCCAACCAATTACGGGAAATCAAAGGTAGAGAAACGAAATTATCTGTACACAATCGCCTCACAGTTAAACAATTCTTCACAATTATAAATTCAGACAGTTTGGAATCAACAGGACTTGAAGTCTATTCAACCGGAAGCAATTGCTCAATACACAGATTTTTATTGCAGAAAGATCTCTCTCTTCTTCCTCCTCCCCCCCCTTTTATACATCTGAGGGATTACATTTATATACATCAACATATGTCCTTTCGGTTCCTCTGTGAGGACCGTTATGGTAATTCAAGAGCATAATTACAATTATTCGAAAACTAAAAACATGACAGATGGACTAACCATTCGACTTCTACAACTCTAACTAATCTAAATGAAACAGTCAGCTGAGGTATTGACACCTAGCTATTACAATTCAAATGTTTTCGAACCCTCCTAGCCACAACATGTGGACAAAACCTCCTACATTGCTGGCTAGTGTCTAATGCCCCTGCATCAGGAACCCCTGTGGGTGAGGAGAAAATGTCTTTGTATTCCTCCATGACTTTGTCCATCTACTGCTGCCGCACGGGGGAGATTTTTTTGTAGGTTGTAACCACAATATTTTTCTTTCCCTGTGGGTGAATCGTAATGAAAACAAATTTCTTGGTTTGGGAAATAATCTTACTGCATTTCTTTGCAGTAATCAAAGAGATGGCAGAAGGCGGTACTACCTCTGGTATATTATACACCTTACCCAAAGTAATAATAACAAAATGATGCCTAGACTCATACACAACATGTCTCTTCCACAAGTATGGTTAGTCTAACAATACATAAGAAACTTCAACAAGAGTAATATCACACAATACCTCATATGTGAAGGGATTGATGTTGTAGGGAAGGCGACACTACTAACTGACGCAGAGATCTCTTCCTTGGTGAAGCCACCCGATGGTATACGGTTGTGGGTGTGTTGTGGTTGGTAGGTCGATTCACTTCATGTCCTCTGTTGAAATGAGGTTTTTTTGTCTTCTAGGATCTACAATGAATTACAATGGAGAACCCTTCACCCACATCTAGGAATGGAAGAGGCACTCTCCCACCTATGGATCTTCAGGGTTCTCCTTCTGGATCTTGGTGCTGGCAACAATGGCACTGGGTTCCGCATCAATGATTTTCTTCCCTTTGTCATTCCCCTTGTCTAGTTCTGACTCAGAATCAAAACATGAATCTCATTCGGATGTCTTCAGCTCGGCTACCAACGACTGTTTGGATTGACGCTCACTTTTTTTGTGAGCAGAGATTTTATGGAATTAACACCACTTCCTCCTATCCTTCTTTAACTTTGTGGTGTTGTTCTTCGCTCATTTCTTCAACGGGTTGTCCTAAGTGGCCCCGCTTTGGCTTTGCCCCTTATTTTGTGGTTGGGAGACACCTTTCCTTAGCTTTGGATTTGTGGATCCAAAGTCCCCCTTCTTATGCTTAAATTTTTGCTCGATCTTAGCGACAGATGGATATGTCATGTTGAGATTGCAACAAGATGATGAGCTTAGTGGAAAGAAGTCGCCTTCACTAAGTGGGCCCGCAGGCTATTTTTGGCGCAAAGTCTATTTTTAGACTATGTCTATTTTTAGACATATGGATCATGTTCTATGAGTTGCAGGATGTTATTTGTGGATGGTTGGTCAAGTCAGAAAAAAATAGATGGACTTCTATTTTTAGACATACTGGGCGGAATCTATTTTTAGATTGCCAGTCTAAAAATAGATATGTCGAATATTATTAGCTCTTAATAATATTTGGACTCTAAACATTATCTTATTCTCTTGGAGCACTTTAGTTAAGTGCATAGATGTGGCACAGGAGCTGACAGAAGGAATTACGCTATTCCTGAGGGTTATGTGGAGCTATTGCATGAAGACTTCAGTTAGAACTCATGTGACAGAGTTTGGTGGAGTTGATTGAGAAAGTTAGTGGAGTTGTATTCAGTTTAACTAATCTAAACATAGTTGAGCTATTTGTATTCAGTTTAACTAATTGATACAATTAGTGAGAGTGGTGTGAATTAATTATTAATTAATTCAATAATTATAAACTCATAAATCAACTAAAGAATACATCAGTTAACTTCAGTGCATGGACAGTTTCAGTGGAGACCAGTGAAGAGGTAGGTGAAAGAGCAAGTGTGACTATCAGTTGTGACTATACTGGTGCATGAGTTTGCACCACACATTTATGGAGATGCCAATGAGGATTGTGCAGTGCATACCAGAGGGATTCGAACTCAGGTTGAGACATTATTCATCTTGGATTGCGCAGTAGAGGCAAGCTAACAGGTGGAGCAGATTGGAGCATGTGTTTTGTTAGATCTGAGCTTGTGTAGTGTGTAACAATTGGAGATTGTACTGAGAGCTTGTGAGGAGTTTGTAAAATGATTGTTACATGATCTCTATCATTATAATATATAGATATTTGGGGGTTTTTAGCTTTAAGCTTTCCCATAAATACTATGTTTATATGTGTGATTGTTTATGGTTTTAATGTGCGCATGTGATTGTTTATATTTCTGCAATTAATGATCAATAGTAGAAGAGGTTATATATTATGCATGAAGCTCAAATAGTGTGTGATCAGGATAATCTTGGTGAATAATTTAATAGTTATTCAAATTTATACATGGTATCAGAGCAATATTGATCATTGGAGAAATTGCAAAACATTGAAGCGGTTGAGTTTTGTGCTGGTGGAATTTGAATTTGTAGCAGTGTTTTCTTGGTGTAGAGGTTGAGATGTATTTCAACAAATTGCGATTGGAGTATGCCCTTGAGGGCAGCTTGAATTATATTGCATGGAAGGATAGGACGGAGGCGGTGCTGGATGACAATGGGTTGAAGGAGTTCATAGATGCAGAAGTTCCAAAACCTACTTCTAGTGATGTTGCCATACTTGACGCATGGCAAAAGAAGAAAACAAAGTGTCGAAGGATTCTGTTGGAAGGTGTGAAGGATCACATAGTGTCCAACCTTCATGGTAAGGCTTCTCCATTCTTTATGTGAAAATATTTGACAGATTTATTTCAAAGCAAGAGCTACCAGAGGAAGTTGGCGCTCAAGGATAAACTCAAGAACATAAAAATGGAGAAAGGCGACAGTATGCCCAAGTACCTCACGAAGTTCATCAAATGTAGGGATGTGCTGGGAAGTGTGGGGGTTACTGTTGATGATGAAGACTTAGTGAGCTTGGCTCTCCTTGGGCTTCCGAAGAGTTGGCATTCCTATCAGCACTCTGTCAATGGTCAGGAGAAATTTCCAAGATGGGAGCGAGTTTGGTCGGATCTTGTGCAAGAGGAGATAAGGCGGAGTACAGGGACGGATCTTCGTGAAAGGTATCTGAAGAAAATTGCGCTTTGGCTTCCAAAGCAAAGAAGGGGAAGAGCAAGAAATCTTCTCATTCCAGTGCGAAAGGCAAGAGGTAGGACATGTCTAAGGTGAAGTGTTTTCACTGTCACCAGCACGGACATTATGCCACAAATTGTCCGCAGAAGAAGAAAAATAAGCAAGCTGCTGGATCTGCAGCGGGAGAGGCCTTAGCCTCGCAGTTTGAGCTGGATTTTTCATTGATCGCATGCTTGGTCTCAAGTGTGATGGGATCAGTATGGTTCTTGGACAGTGGTGCGTCTTTTCACATGACTGGAGATCGAGATCTGTTTTCAGATCTGGATGAGAAAGATCTTGGAGTGCACATCGAGATGGGCGATGATGGTAGATACAGTGCGACCGGTATCGGTACCATTTCCTTTGAGAGGAAGTCTGGTAAACCCTTCGTATTGAAGGAAGTGATGCATGTTCCAGGATTGAAGAAGAATCTTATCTCTGTGGCGATGTTAGAAGACAAGGGATATGATGTTGTCTTTAGCGAGGGAAAGGCTTTCTTGCGCAGTAAGGCAACTGGTGAGACCCGGAGGATAGGGGTTCGAGTTAAGAACCTTTATCAATTGCAGGTAGATGGCTTTGCAGCAATGGCAGGCAAGGCAGAAGGAGTGGTGAGCCGGGATGATGGCGAGTTGTGGCATCGGAGATTGGGCCACCTTCACCATGGAGCTTTGAAGATACTGCAGCAGATTTCTATTGGGCTTCCTAAAGGCACTCTTACGCAGTCAGATCAGTGTAAGGGGTGTACCTTGGGAAAATTTGTGAAAGCCACCTTTCACGAGAAGGATATTCGCGCCACGACGATCCTTGAGAGAATTCACACAGACGTGTGTGGACCTTTCTCAGTAGCTTCGACAACAAAGCACAGGTACTATGTGATCTTTGTTGATGATTTTTCTCGGAAGTGCTGGATCTTCTTCATGCAGAAGAAGAGCAAGACATACTCAAAGTTCTGTGAGTTCAAGGTGCTGGTTGAGAAAGAATCGGGGAAGCAGGTGAAGGATCTTAGGAGCGATAATGGTGATGAATTCATCTCTGGAGAATTCAAGGACTTTTGCAGCGCAGAAGGAATTCGAAGAGAGCTCATAGCACCTCATAACCCACAGCAGAACGGGGTTGCTGAACGGAAGAACAAAAGGATCGTGGGTGCTACACGAGCGATGTTGCATGATCAGGGCCTACCCATTCACTTGTGGGTGGAGGCATGCAATACTAAAGTATATGTGCAGAACCGTTGTCCTCACAGGATACTTGGCATGAGTACACCTGAGGAGGCCTTTTTTGATAAGAAGCCTGATATTTCCCATTTGAGGATTTCTGGTTCACCTGTTTACATTCATGTGACGAAGGATGCCAGGAAGAAGCTGAAGCCGACCGCAGAGGTTGGGATATTTGTGGGGTACACTGATACACCCCACAACTATCGTGTGTATTTTCCAGACAGTCGCAAGACTGTTGTGTGACGGGATATCAAATTTCCCAGGAGGAAAGCAGCAAGAGTGTTACCGCCAGAGAGGGGCCTTGCATGCGGATGAGGAGCTATTATTGGTTCTAAGGATGAGCCTCGGGGATGTGGATCAGCCACAAGAGAGGAGTTCATGGTCCAGAAGATACCACTCATGCAGCACCAGCCATCGAGAGGGCGAGCGACAGGTTGGGGAAGGCGAGCGGCGGCTAAGGGCGGGAGAGAAGGTTGTAGGACCACCTACAGCACAGCGCAGACAGAGACAGTCACCAGATCGGTACACTGGATACATGGCTCTTGTGAGTCAATGTGTTGTGACGGAGCCATCCTCTTTTGAGGAAGGTGTGGAGGAACCCGCATGGGTTGATGCCATGATCGAAGAATATGATTCGATCGTCAGGAACAGTGCATGGGAGATTGTCCCAAGACCGGTGGGGAAATCAGTGGTGGGTTCGCGATGGATCTACAAAGTGAAGCGGGCAGCTGACGGGAGTGTGGAAGTATAGGCAATATTTGTTGCACAGGGCTTTCTCACCAGGATAAGGGGATCGATTATGAGGAGACCTTTGCACCTGTCGCAAGGTATTCTTCCATACAGACGATTCTTTCTCTCTTAGCGCAGATGGGGTGGCACATTCATCAGATGGATGTGAAGACTGCGTTCCTCAACGGAGTCATTGAGGAGGAGGTGTACATAGATCAGCTCGAAGGTTTCGAGATATTCAGCGGCGATTCACATGTGTGCGAGCTCAAGAGAGCGCTATATGGGTTGAAACAAGCAGCTCGTGCTTGGTACACACGGATAGACAGTTATTTCACTGGACTTGGATTCTCCAAGAGTGAGGCGGATCCTAACCTATACCAGATTGTGGTGGAGGGTAAGTTGTTGATCATTGTACTTTATGTAGATGATTTGATTTTGACAGGTGATGAGCTATTGATACTCTCATGCAAGGAGGATCTTGCAAAAGAGTTTGAGATGAAGGACTTGGGCCTCCTTCATTATTTCCTGGGATTGGAAATTTGGCAGCGCAGTGGTGGACTGTTTGTTTCTCAGGGTAAGTATGCCCGGGAGATATTGGAGAAGTTCAACATGCATGGCTGCAAGCCTGTTGATACTCCTCTTCCTGGTGGTTGGAGGAAGGAGGATGCTACTTCAGCGGAGGTAGTGGATGCCACTGTTTATCGACAGTTGGTGGGGCCGCTTATGTATCTATTCAATACACGACCCAACATATGCTATGCTGTTAACCAGCTTTCACAAGCTATGGTTAAGCCAACCAAGCTCTTTTGGAAGGCAGGCAAGCATGTATTGAGATATCTCAGAGGCACATCGAGATATGGATTGTGGTACAGACAGTCGGATGAGGTGAAGTTGTGTGGCTTCACGGATGCAGATTGGGCAGGGAGCCCAATGCACAGAAAGAGCACATCTGGAGGGATTTTCAGTATCGGGTCGACAACAGTTTCTTAGTACAGCAGGAAGCAGAGATCCGTGGCACCCAGTTCAGCAGAGGCCGAGTATATGGCAGCAAGTTTGGCTGCATGCGAGGCTATATGGATGAGGAAGATCCTGGTCGGGTTTTTCGGTTCACACTTAGAGCCTACTATGATTTATTGTGATAATCAGAGTTGCATCAAACTCTTAGTTAATCCAATATTTCATGATAGATCTAAACACATTGACATCCGGTATCATCATTTCAGAGATTGTGTGCAGCAGAAGATCATGTTACTTTCATACATTCCCACGGAGGATCAGGATGCTGATATCTTGATGAAGGCGCTCACCAGGAGCAAATTTGAATACCACAGAGGCATGATAGGGGTTGCAGATAATCCATATCTTGTTGAGAGGGAGTGTTGAGATTGCAACAAGATGATGAGCTTAGTGGAAAGAAGTCGCCTTCACTAAGTGGGCCCGCAGGCTATTTTTGGCGCAAAGTATATTTTTAGACATATGGATCATGTTCTATGAGTTGCAGGATGCTATTTGTGGATGGTTGGTCAAGTCGGAAAAAATAGATGGACTTCTATTTTTAGACATATTGGGCGGAATCTATTTTTAGATTGCCGGTCTAAAAATAGATATGTCAAATATTATTAGCTCTTAATAATATTTAGACTCTAAACATTATCTTATTCTCTTGGAGCACTTCAGTTAAGTGCACAGATGTGGCACAGGAGCTGACAGAAGGAATTACGCTATTCCTAAGGGTTAAGTGGAGCTATTGCATGGATACTTCAGTTAGAACTCATGTGACAGAGTTTGGTGGATTTGATTGAGGAGTTAATGGAGTTGTGTTCAGTTTAACTAATCTAAACATAGTTGAGCTATTTGTATCTAGTTTAACTGATTGATACAATTAGTGAGAGTGGTGTGAATTAATTATTAATTAATTCACTAATTATAAACTCATAAATCAACTAAAGAATACATCAGTTAACTTCAGTGCATGGACAGTTTCAGTGGAGACCAGTGAAGAGGTATGTGAAAGAGAAAGTGTGACTATCAGTTGTGACTATACTGGTGCATGAGTTTGCACCACACATTGATGGAGATGCCAATGAGGATTGCGCAATGCATACCAGAGGGATTCGAACTCAGGTTGAGACATTATTCATCTTGGATTGCGCAGTAGAGGCAGGCTAACAGGTGGAGCAGATTGGAGCATGTGTTTTGTTAGATCTGAGCTTGTGTAGTATGTAACAATTGGAGATTGTACTAAGAGATTGTGAGGAGTTTGTACAATATTGTACAATGATTGTTACATGATCTCTATCATTATAATACATAGATAGTTGGGGGTTTTCAGCTTTAAGCTTTCCCATAAATACTGTGTTTATATGTGTGATTTTTTATGGTTTTAATGTGCCCATGTGATTGTTTATATTTCCGCAATTAATGATCAATAGTAGAAGAGGTTATGTATTATGCATGAAGCTCAAAGAGTGTGTGATCAGGATAATCTCAGTGAATAATTTAACAATTATTCAAATTTCTACATGTCGTACCAAACTAGGTAATGTCGAGGAACTCCATTTCCTCCTGAATGTATATGTGCAAACAATTGCAGTACTTGAGCACCAACTATTTCTCTGAATCTTTAATACCGAACTTTGTGTGTAGGTTATGGAGCAAATTTGTCATCTCGTGCACATATTGATCCCTTTGTTGTGGCAGCATGGTCCATTGGATGTACTTGTCCTCATAGCTCCCCACGGTGTAATATTGATCCTTGATGTCGTCTCGGAAAAAATTCCAAGTGGGTGCACTTGAAAAAATTTAGGTTTCTTCCTCATCCCTCTGTTCACAGTAGGTTTCCCACCAATCTTTGACATGGGGGGGCGGCTTTGAGGAGCGCAAAGGTAATATTTTATCGATCGGAGAAATCATGGACCGAAAAATACCCTTTCAGCAATTTCAACCATCTATCTATGGCATCTACATCTATTTGGCCCTCAAATATGGGAATGTCAAAGTTTACTTGTACCTTGAAAGGATTGTCACCCTAGAGTGGTTGTTGGATGAAGATGCGTCGTCGGTGGGTAGTCGTTGAAGGATCTGGGAAAAGTTATCCATCATCGCATTCCTTTGTTTCTCGAGGACCTCCTCGAGCAATATTTTGATAGGATATCTTGCTCCCTCATCTTTATTTTCTTTCGCCATGGGAGGCCGTCGGGGTTTGCGACGATGATCTTGCAAAGGTTCAATCAGATCGAGCCCTAACTCCTTACACCTCGGCCTTTTCGGTGACATGCAAAGAAAGATCAAAAAAGAGCAGACCGCTCTAATACCACTGATCTATACTTATGCATGAATGCAATAAAATACAGAAATAAACATAAACACAGAGATGCAGCAATAATAACACTTCATTTCATAAATATCAAATACTGGAAAATGCTTACAGACTGAATGGAAAACAAACTAGCTCGGACGATGGTAGCTTATCTCTAAGAAGAGATATGGTGGCTACATGCCTCTAAACTCTATTACAATGAGTCTCAAGGGCCTTTTATTATTGAACAATAAGAGAAAACCCTAAACAACCAAGACCCTAACCCAAGGAGATGTAACACCAAGAGTTTATGAGCCCCGTTGGGGTTAGTTGGGCACCCAACTTCCCGGGGTCGTAACTTGGTCATATTATCTCGATCTAGTGTATATGATACCTCGTTGGAAAGATCTCTCTCAAGAATATAGCTATTGATCTAATTTATTCCAAATCGCTAAAGCAATCATGCCCGTAAAACGTCGTTCAGGGCCTCAAAACGGCTCTGGAAGTTTAGGACCTGAAAAATTGCTAAAAATAGTAAATAAGAAAATTGATGAAACTAACTAGGTGGAATAGGTGGGTGACCACCAATATCCACTTGGATCATTCTTCCCCCCTTAGGAATCAATGGTCCCCATTGCGTGCAGATCCTCCATGAGGTGGGGAAATTTCTATTGAACCTGGTCCTTGGTGAACCATTTTCCCTGGTGAAGGAGTTGGCTAGCTTTGACAACCCGATACAATTGGATCTTCTACTGGCGAGTGATTTTAAGTTGTGTGTCCATGATTTGATCAGTTGCAGCTTGTTCCATACAGTATGGATTTAACTCTGTCAAGGTGAGTTGTTCTGTAATGTCGGATGTGTCTAGTAATGGCAGAAAATATGGTTGAAGGCGATCCACGTTGAACACTGGGTGCAGGCCAAGGAATGGGGGAATGCTAAGCTCAAAAAAATTGTCTCCCATGCCCTTGGTGATGGTATATGGACCATATTAGAGTGGGCATATCTTGAGGTGGGATCCATAGAGGCACTCCTTCTGCAAATGTAACCAGACTTTGTCACCCACCTGGAAGCTGTGTGGCACCCCATGTTGATCATATCGCTACTTGTACTTAGCATTGGCTCTGTCCAATATGTCATGAACTTGTTGGCGGATATATTGAATGCGCTCAATGAATTTGTTTGCCTTGTCAGCTTCAGACTGGACATGAGTCGAATCTGCCTGAGTAGCCGCAAATGGCATGGCTACGTCAATGGGACATAGTGGCTGGAATCCCAAGCCCACTTGAAAGGTGTCGTGCCCGGTTGAGCTGTGGAGGGCCCTGTTATAGCTATGTTGTACATAGAGGAGGCTCTCATCCCATGTGTGTGGATTCTTTGAGTTGTACATGCATAGAATGTGTGCGATCATCTTGTTGACGACCTCTTTTTGTCCATCGATTTGGGGATGGAAATTTGTGGAGTTGGTGAGCTTGGTGTCTAGTATTGACCAAAGACGGGACCAAAATGTATTGAGGAACCTGTTGTCCCGATATGAGATGATAGACTATGGCATCACAAAGTGTACCCACACTCGTTCAAAGAATAGTTTAGCAATGGCTTATGTTGTTATATTCTTCTCGCAAACCACCATAATGGCCATCTTCAAGAATCTATTGACGACCACAAAAACACAGTCGTTTCCATGCTTATTAGAAGGAAGGCTTGACATGTAATCCATGGAGATGGATTCCCAATGTTGACTAGGGGTAGGCAGCAGAGTATAGAGACCTTGCTTCTTGATGGTTGGTTTGGAAATGGCACAGGCAGTGCAGGATTTGATGTACTTCCTGACATCCTGTCGATATTTCGGCCAAAAGAAATAATTCTGCAGTATTGCCATTGTTTTCTTGACCCCGAAATTCCTAGCGAACCAACTGTAGTGCGCTTCCAAAACCATATTGGCACACTCACTTGAAGGAACACAAAGGTGTCCCATGTGACATAGCAGTGCATCTTGGAGGTGAAATTTTGGAACTTACTTACCTTCCAAGAGCATCTTGTATGTGTGATCAAATTTTGGATTGCTTATGTTGAGAAACAACCAATTGGAAGTCTCGTGCCCAAAATAATTGAGCACGGTGGTTAGCACCACGATCAGTGGTCGGTTGAGGCAGTCTGAAACATTATTGGTGTTTCCCTTCTTGTACTTGATGTTCAAATGAAACTATTGCAGGTATGTGGACTAATTCTGATGGTGACCATTTTGCAACTTCTCTCGTGTCTTTATGAACTTCAGGAGTCGGTGGTCTGTGTGGATGACCATTTCCTTCCCCAAAATGTAAAGCTTCCATTGTCAGAAAGCCTACACAATGGAATACATCTCTTTGTCATAAGTGGTATACTTCTAGACTGTGCCGGAAAGTGTCTCACTTTGATATGCCATTGTATGCCTCTGTTGAGTAAGAATTTCCCCAATAACATAGTCAAAGGCATCTATCTCAATCTCAAATGGTTGTTGCAAGTCTGGTGGTGTGAGCATTGGTGCAGAGCAGAGGTGATGTTTCAACTCCACGAACACCTGTTGTTGATATTTAGACAAAAATAATTTTGCTTTTACTCCTCCCTTGGTGACTTGACTCAAGGGCCAAGTAATATGAGAGAATCCCAACACAAACCTATGGTAGAAATTGGCAAGACCCAGAAAGTTGTGCAGGTCTATTATAGTGGTTGGGGCTGGCCAATCCCAAATGACTTGGATCTCGACTTGATCCACATGCACGCCCCGCTCATCAATAATGTATCCCAGCTACTAAACCTGGGTCATGCCAAAAGTGCACTTATCTAAATTGGCACACAACTTATGTTCCTGCAGTGTTTGGAGGACTTTTCAGATGTGGTAGAGGTGCTCTTCCCAAGTCTGGATAAATATCAAGGTGTCATCCAAGTAAACCACCACAAATGAGTTGGTGAATGGCCACAATATGTCTTCCATCAGCCGCATGAAGGTTGCGAGGGCATTTTTCAAACTGAAAAGCATGACTAGCCATTCGAAGAGCCCCTCCTTGGCTTTGAAGGGAGTCCTCCACACATTGGAGGGTTCAATTGGTACCTGGTGATACCCATACATCAAGTCGATCTTGCTGAAATATTTAGCCCCCCCTGAGCTAGTCCAGGAGGCAATCAATCCGTGGGATTGGGTACCTATATGCAGACTGTGATCTTGTTCAAAGCCCGATATTCAATACAGAGTATCCAGGTGCAGTACCAACACGATTGAGCTCCCACAGGGTGAGAAGCTTGGCCTAATTTTCCCTTTCTGCAACAAATCTTGGATCTGTCTCTTCATTTCATTATTTTGTAGAACAGATCGTCGATAGATCGACCCATTAGGCAGCGACGCACTTGGGTTCAGATCAATGGAGTGTTTGACCTAACAGTGTAGAGGAACCTTTATGGGTGAGGAGAAAATGTCCATGTATTCCTCCACGACTTTGTCCATCTGTTGATGTCGAGCAGGGGAGATTTGTTTGGAGGTTGCAGCCACAATATTCCTCTTTCCCTATGAGTGAATCGCAATGAAAAAAAAATCCTGGTTTGGGAAATAATCTTACTGCATTGCTTTACAGTAATCAAAGAGATGGCTGAAGGTAGTACTACCTACGGTATCTTGTACAACTTATTTCCCAAAGTAATAATAACAGAACGAGGCCTATACTAATACACAACATGTCTCTTCCACAAGTATGGTTGGCCTAATAATACATCAAAAACTTCAAGAGGAGCAATATCACACAGTACCTCATCTGTAAAGGGCTTGATGTTGTAGGGAAGGCAGCACTACTGGCTGACGCAGAGATCTCTTCTTTGGTGAAGCCACCTGATGGTATACGGTTATGGGTGTGATGTGGTAGGTAGGTAGAGCCGCTTCAGGACCTCTGCTAAAATGAGGTTCTTTTCACTTCCACTATCGATAATGAATTGCAGTGGAGAACCCTTCACCCACATCTCGGAACGGAAGAGGCACCCCCCCTCCTCTGGATCTTCAAGTTCCTCCTTCTGGATCTTGGTGGTGGAAACGGTGGCATTGGGTTCCACATCAATGATTTTCTTCCCTTTGTCAATCCCCTTATATGGTTCTGACTCAGAATCATAACATGCATCTCATTTGGATGCCTTCATATTTGCCACCAATGATTATTTGGCCCGACACTCACTTGTGTTGCGAGTGGAGATTTTATGGAATTCACACCACTTCCCTGTGTCCTTCTTTGGCTTTGTGGTGAGTTGTCCTGAGTGGCCCCGCTTTTTCTTTTCCCCTTGCTTTTCCCCTTGTTTTGCAGTTTGGGGACACCTTTCCCTAACTTCGGATTTGTGGATCCAAAGTCTCGCTTCTTCTCCTTAAATTTCTACTCGATATTGGCGGCATATCGATATGCGTGCCAAGTGAGGTAATGTCGAGGAACTCCATTTCCTCAACAATATATCAATGCAAAAACTATGGTACTTGAGAACTAAGTGTTTCTCTGAATCTTTAATACCCAAATTTGTGCATGGGGTATGGAACAAATTCATCAGCTCGTACACATCTTGATCCCTTTGTTGTTGCAGCGTGGTCCATTGGATGTACTTGTCCTTATAGCTCCCCATGGGGTAATAGTGTTCCTTGATGTCATCTTGAAATGAATTTCAAGTGGGTGTGGATGAAAAAAGCGAGTGTTCTTCCTCATCCCTCTATTCACAGTAGGTTTCCCACCAATCTTTGACATGAGGGGAAACTTTTACGAGCGCAATGGTAATATTTTCTTGATCGAAGAAATCATGGACCGAAAAACACCCTTCCAGCAAATTCAGCCATTTATCTATAGAATTTGCATCTATTTGGTCCTAGAATATGGGAATGTCAAAGTTTACTTGTACCTTGAAAGGAGTGGCGGCTCCAGAGTGGATGTTGGATGAAGATGCATTGTTGGTGGGTAGTCATTGAAGGATCTGGGAAAAGTTATCCATCATCGTGTTCCTTTGTTTCTCTATGGACTCCTCAAGCAATATTTTTATAGGATCTCTTACTCCCTCGTCTTTCTTTTCTTCCACCATGGGAGGCTATCATGGTTTGTGAGGCTGATCTTGCAAAGGTTCAACCAGATCGAGCCCTAACTCCTTATACCCCGACCTCATTGGGGACATTCAAAGAAAGATAGAGAAAGAGAAGACCGCTATGATACCAATGATCTGAACTTATGCAGGAACACAATAAAATACAAAAATAAACATAAACATAGAGATGCAGCAGGAATAACACTTCATTTCATTAATATCAAATACTGAAAAATGCTTACAGATGGAATGGAAAACAAACTAGTTCGAGCGATGGTAGCTTAACTCTGAAAAGAGATGTGGTGGCTACATGCCTCTGAACTCTGTTACAATGAGGCTCAAGGGCCTTTTTATTATTAAACAATAAGAGAAAACCATAAACAACCAAAACCCTAACCCGAGGAGATGTAACACAAGGAGTTTATGGGCCTTGTTGGGGTTAATTTGGCAGCCAACTTCTTGGGGTTGTAACTTGGTCATATTATCTCTGTTTAGCGCATATTATACCTCATTGGAAATATCTCTTTGAGGACTACAATTGTTGATGTGATTTGGTCTATGTTTCCAAAGAAATCATGCTCAAAAAAATCCATTTAGGGCCTCAAAACGACTCCGTAAGTTTAGGACCCCAAAAACTACTAAAAATATTAAATAAGAAAACTGATGAAAATGAATACATGGAATAGGTGGGTGGCCACCAATATCTGCCTAGATCATTCTTCCCCCCTTAGGAAGCAATTCTCCCCTTTGCGTGCAGAGCCTCCATTAAGTGGGGAAATTTATGTTGAACTTGGTCCTTGGTGAACCACTTTCCATAGTGAAGGAATTGGCCAGCTTTGACAACCCGATATAATTGGATCTTCTACTTGTGAGTGCTTTTAAGATGTGTGTCCATGATCCAATCTGTTGCAGCCTGTTCCATGCAGTCTAGATTTAACTCTATCGGGATGAGTTGTTTTGCAATGTGAGATGTGTCCAGTAATGGCGGAAAATATGGCTGAAGGCGATCCACGTTGAACATTGGGTGTAGGCTAATGAGTGGGGGAATTCTAAGCTCAAAAGAATTGTCTCCCATGGCCTTAGTGATGATATATGGACCATATTGTAGTGGGCGTAGCTTGCGATGGGGTCGAGAGAGGCGCTCCTTCTACGAATGTAACCAAACTTTGTCGCCCACTTGGAAGCTGTGTGGCTCCCGATGTTGATCATGTCGTTGCTTGTAATTAGCATTCGCTCTGTCCAATATGTCATGAACCTGTTGGCGGATGTGCTGAATACGCTCGATGAAGTTGTTCGCCTTGTCAACTTCAAACTAGACATGAGACAAATTTGCCTAAGTAGCTGCAAATGGCATGGCTACGTCAATGGTACATAGTGGCTAGAATCCCAAGCCCACCTAAAAGGGGCTATGGCCAGTTGAGCTATGGAGAACCCATTTATAGTTGTGTTTTACATAGGGGAGGCTCTCATTCCATGTGCATGGATGCTTTGAGTTGTGCATATGAAGAATATGTACGATCATCCTGTTGACGACCTATGTTTGTCCATTGGGGTTGGGGATGGAAATTTGTGGACTTAGTGAGCTTGGTGTCCAGCATCGACCAGAAACTCAACCAAAATGTAATGAAGAAACTTCCATCTCGATTTGAGATGATAGACTGTGGGATCCAAAAGTGTACACACACTTGTTCAAAGAAGATTTTAGTAGTGGCTTCTGCTGTGATATTCTTCTTACAGACCGCCATAATGACCATCTTCGAGAATCTATCGACGACCACAAAAACACAGTCGTTTCCATGATTATTATAAGGAAGGCCTGACATGTAATCCATGGAGATGGATTCCCAAGGTCGACTAAGGGTAGGCAGAGGAGTATAGAGACCTTGCTTCTTGACGTTCAGTTTGGCAATGGCGCAAGCAGTGAAAGATCTGATGTACTTCCCGACATCCTATCGAAGTCTAGATCAATAGAAATACTTTTGCAGTACTGACACTATTTTCTCGACCCCAAAATGCCCAGGGACCCGACTGTAGTGCGCTTCCCAAACCATCTTGGCATGCTCGCTTGAGGAATATAAAGGTGTCATAAGTGACATAGTAGTGTATCATGGAGGTGAAAATTTGGAACTTGCTTGCCTTCCAAGAGCATCTTGTACGTGTGGCCGAATTCTGGATTGATTTTATAGAGAAGTGACCAATTAGAAGTCTCATGCCCATAGGAGTTGAGCATGGTGGTTAGTGACATGATTGGTGGTCAGCTGAGTCAATCTGCAACATTATTGGTGTTTCCCTTCTTGTACTTGATGTTCAAATGAAACTATTGCAGTTATGTGGACCTCTTTTGATGGCGATCGTTTTGCAACTTCCCTTGTGTCTATATGAACTACAGAGGTCGGTGGTCTATGTGGATGATCGTTTCCTTCCACAAAATGTAATGCTTCCATTTTTAGCGAGCCTAAAGAATGGAATACATATCTTTATAAGTGGGATACTTTGAGACTGTGACAAAAAGTGTCTCACTATGATATGCCATTGGATGCCTCTGTCGAGTAAGGATTGCCCCAATTACATAGTCAGAGGCATTTGTCTCGATCTCAAATGGTTGTTGCAAGTCCGGTATTGTGAGCATTGGAGCAGAGGAGAGGCAATGTTTCAACTCAACGAATGGCTTCTGTTGAGATTCGGACCAAAAGAAATTTTCTTTCGCTTCTCCCTTGGTGACTTGACTCAAGGGCCAATTGATATGAAAGAATCCCAACACGAACCTGTGGTATAAATTGGCACACAAATTTTTTTGCCGCAGTGTTTGGAGGACTTGTCGAATGTGGTGGAGGTGCTCTTCCCAAACCTGAATGAAGACAATTATGTCATCCAAATACACCACCACAAACGAGTTGGAGAATGGCCACAAGATGTCATCGATTGGCCGCATGAAGGTTGCGGGAGCATTCTTCAAACCGAAAGGCATGAATAGCCATTCAAAGAGACCCTCCTTGGCTTTGAGGGAAATCTTCCACACATTGGAGGGTTCGATTGGTACTTGGTGATACCGAGACTTCAATTCGATCTTGGTGAAATATTTGACCCCCCTGTGTTGGTCCAAGAGGTCATTGATCCATGGAATTAGATACCTATTCTGGACTGTGATCTTATTTAGCGCCTAATAGTCAATACAAAGTCTCCAGGTGTCATACTTCTTCTGTACCAACATGATCAGGCTCCCACAGGGTGAGGTGCTTGGCCTGATGTGCCATTTTTGCAACAGCTCTTGTTTTTGTCTCTTGATTTCATCATTTTCCAAAATAGAGTGTTAATAGATTGACCCATTAAGTAGCAGTGCGCCTGGGGTCAGATCAATGGAGTACTTTACCTGACAGTGTAGAGGAACCCATGTGGGTGAGGAGAAAATGTCCTTGTATTCCTCCACGACTTTGTCCATCTATTGTTGTTTCATAGGGGAGCTTCATTAGGAGGTTGTGGCCACAATATTCCTCTTGCCCTATGGGTGAATTGTATTGAAAACAAATTCCTGAGTTAGGAAATAATATTGCTACATTGCTTTGCGGTAATCAAAGAGATGGTAGAAGGCGATACTACCTCCGATATCTTGTACAACTTTTTCCCAAAATAATAATAAAAGAACAAGGCCTAGACTCATACACACATCAGAAAATTCAACATGAGCAATATCACACAGTCCCTCATCCGTGAAGGGCTTGATGTTGTAGGGAAGGTGGCACTATTGGCTGATGCGAAGATCTCTTCCTTGGTGAAGCCACCCGATGGTATATGACTGCGGGTGTGTTCTGGTCAGTAGGCCGAGCCGCTTCACGACCTCTGTAGAAATGAGGTTCTTTTGGCTTCCCCTATCGACAATGAATCGTAGTGGAGAACCATTCACCCACATCTAGGAATGGAAGAGGCGCTCCCCCTCCTCTAGATCTTCGGGTTCCTCCTTCTGGATCTTGGTGGTGGAAACGGTGGCACTGGGTTCCACATCAATGATTTTCTTCCCTTTGTCATTCCCCTTATTTGGTTCTGAATCAGAATCAGAACATGCATATGATTAGGATGCCTTCAGCTCAACCACCAATGATTGTTTGGCATGACACTCACTTTTGTTGTGAGTGGAGCTTTTATGAAATTCACACCACTTCCTCGTGTCCTTATTTGGGATTGTGGTGTTTTTATTCAATTGCTACTTCGGTGGGTTGTCCTGAGTGGCCCTGCTTTGGCTTTTCCCCTTGTTTTTTGGTTTCAGGGCGCCTTTCCCTAGCTTCGGATTTCTGGATCCAAAGTCTCCCTTATTCTTCTTAAATTTCTGCTCGATGTTGGCGGCATATCAATATGCCTTGCCAATCGAGGTAATGTTGAGGAAAACCAATTCATCCTGAATGTATCTATGCAAAAAAATGTTGTACTTGAGCACCAAGTGTTTATCTGAATCTTTAATACCCAACTTTATGTGCATGTTATGGAACAAATTCACCAGCTCATGCACATGTTGATCCCTTTTCCTGCCGTAGCGTGCTCCATTGGATGTACTTGTCCTCATATCTCCTCACAGGGTAATATTGTTCCTTGATGTCTTCTCGGAACAAATTCCAAGTGGGTGCAACTGAAAAAAGTGAGGGTTCTTCATGATCAGTATGTTCATAGTAGGTTTCCCACCAATCTTTGACATGGGGGGCGACTTTGAGGGGCACAAATGTAATATTTTCTCAATCGGAGAAATCATGGATTGAACAAAACATTTCCAGCAAATTCAACTAACTATCCACGACGTCTAGATTTATTTGTCCCTCAAATATGGGAATGTCAAAGTTTACATGTACCTTGAAAGGAGTGGCACCTCCAGAGTGGTTGTGTGATGATGATGCATCGCCAGGGGGTAGTCATTAAATGATATGGGCAAAGTTATCCATCACCACGTTCCTTTGTTTCTCGAGGGCCTCCTCGAGCAATATTTTGATAGGATCTCCTGCTCCCTCGTCTTTCTTTTCTTCTGCCATTGGAGGTCGCCAGGGTTTGTGAGGCTGATATTGCAAAGGTTCAACCAGATCGAGCCCTAACTTCTTATACCTCAACCTCGTTGGGGACATGCAAAAAAATATTGAGAAAGAGTAGACCGCTTTTATACTAGTGATACAGACTAATGCAAGAACGTAATAAAATACAGAAATAAACATAAACGCAGAGGTGTAGTAGGAATAACACTTCATTTCATTAATATCAAATACTAAAAATTGCTTACAGACATAGTGGAAAACAAACTAGCACGGGCGATGGTATCTTATCTCTAAGAAGAGATGTGATGGCTACATGCCTCTGAAATCTGTTACAATGAGGCTCAAGGGCCTTTTTATTATTGAAAAATAAGAGAAAACCCTAAACAACCAAAACCCTAACCGGAGGAGATGTAACACCAAGAGTTGATGGGCCCTGTTGGGGTTAGTTGGGCAACCAACTTCCACAGGGTCGTAACTTGGTTAAATTATCTCCATTTGGCACGTATGATACCTCGTTCAAATAAGAGTATATAAGTGGCTTATGTTGTGATATTCTTCTTGCAGGCTACCATAATGGCCATCTTCGAGAATCTATTGACGACCATGAAAAAAAAATCATTTTCATGCTTAGAATAAGGAAGGCCTGACATGTGATCCATGTAGATGGATTGCCAAGGTCGACTAGGGGTAGGTAGCAGAATATAGAGACCTTGCTTCTTGATAGTCGGTTTCGCAATGGCTCAAGAAGTGCAAGATCTGATGTACTTCCCGACATCCTGTCGAAGTTTCAGCCAACAGATATACTTCTACAGTACTTCTGTTATCACTCTGTAATTATGAGGTTGAAGGCAGAATCTCGGAGGCAACATCAAAACTGCTTCGGGCCTAGGATCTAGCCCTCCTAGACCCAGAGAGGGATCTCTCTATTAGATATAGTTTTGTTTATAAGGGAATTTTAGGCTAGTTATTAGTGCATAGGGGTTCATTTGAAAATTTGTGGTTGAGATGGAAGAAAGGGACCATTGGGCTATGGAGTCAAACATGTGTAAACAAATTCAAATGGAAAAATAACCGAGATCATGTGAGACTAGGCAAGCTAGCCATGTCAATGGATCTTTACAACTTGTGAAATGGAAAGGGGGAGGAGAGGTTAAGGTTCAATGTGAATGAAGAGTAGACCTTCTCTGAATTCTGCATTCAAATTTCGGAGGAAAACATAGATAATGCTTCAAGACTGAACAAGGTGCCCAATGACAAATCTTGAACAAAATTTTCCTATCAACAGCGAAGAAAGAAAACAATGTGTGAAACAAGAGGACAACAAATTACATGGAGAATAAGCACTTCACCACAGATCATAACACAAGAATCTGGAAACAACTGAGTCCTTTCAGTCATACAAAAAAGAGTGTTTACAACCATATGAGCCTATTACAACGGTTTTTCCCCTTCCGAGCCTCCCTAATACTTCTAATTCATGTAGTATTTAACTAAAAATTAAGTCGATTACTCTATCTACTGCATTGATTTTCATTAATTACACTCAAGCAAAAATTGAACAAGTGGAACCATGCAATGGCGGTGAATCTGAAAAACAACGCTTGTGGAATTAACTTCGGCAGTTTGTTATTGATTGCAGAGTAAGGAAAAATTGTCTCTTGGGATCACGAAGAAGGAAAAATTGTCTCTTGGGATCACGAAGAGGCTATGATAAAATAAATATGACATCTGGCCCTGCTTCTTCAGAAAACCGTTGCTAGATAATTAAATCTGGTGCTGCGCTGGCTGGTTCAGCAGATCTGATTTTTGTGTTGGCTGTGTTTGTTGCCTCTTTCCATTCCTGCTATTATATCATAATAGTTTTGTAGAAACGCCTTTACCCGACTCAACCTCTTCTACTTGGGCTCTTTGAATTAATCTTCAGTCTTGGTAGCTTTGGCAGAGTTTTAAGACATAAAGCCTTTTATTCCTTTAATAATTGGCAGAAATTCCCTTTTCTTTGGTAAATGGTGTAAAACCTTTGAATTGGTGGCTATTCGAGTCCTTTTGCTGCGCTTAGCCCTTTTCTTCATAAAAAAACGTAAAAACCTTATACACCCGCATTTGAAATCTTTTAGGCTTCAGCATTGACCCGCATCGCGTCCACACCAATATCTCAAATCGCATTTTGGCGTTTACAACATATTTATTTAGCGCTTATCCTATTGAACCTACGAACTGTGATATGCGATTTGGGCCCACATAATTGGCCTTTAATTCCTTTAGATTTGAGCTTTGAATTACATCGCATCCACTTCAATATCGCACTTCGCACTTCAGCGTTTTTAACATTTTATTTAGCGCTTATCCTCCTGAGCTTGCGAAGTGTGATAGGGTCCCACCAATATCGCAAGATTTAAAGTTTATCACACATTGTAAAATCAGGGATCGGGGAAAATGAGGTAAGTGCTAAAGCTTGCGAAGTGCGATGACGGAGGGTGATGTGGCGGGAAGGGTCCCACTACATCGCATCGACGGTCTGGAGAAACAACAAATGGATGCGGTGACAAAATTTGTGATATGCCGATGTGAAAAGGTAAGGATAAAGGTAAATCGAACAAACGACAAGGGTAAGGTTTTATCGCATCGAGACTTTGGAATAGTGAGAGTGAATGAAGAGCAAAAGGGCTTTGTTTTTGTGATTCGATAAAGGTAAGTGGGTCCATAATATGATAAGTGTGGTGATGATATAATATGTGATATATTAAAAGGATTGTTGTGGGGGGTGGAGGTGTTATAAAGTCCCGAAAGCATAGATATTTGGATTTGAATGGTTTTAGTGGAATTTCGAGCATTGGAATTCAAAATTTGGAAAAATTAAGGGTAAAAGAGGGTAAATGAAAGGAATGAGGGCAGAAAATGAATTTTTCTCACCATTACGCTTTTCAGAAACACTTTCCTCCTTCAACTGAACTAAAAAGGAAGATTGATTCCTTTGAAGCTCTTGACAGTCAGGATTTCCCTTCCTTTTTCTGGAAATAAATGACAGCCATGGAATATTATTTTCAATATGAAAGATCTGGGAAATAATCAGTCACCTTGTGATACTATGAATTACAGGAGTCTAATAGTGGATCTAGCTGGGGATGGCAGCTCCTTTAGGAGGTATCAATAACACCGTAGACTAGTGGCCTAATTTATGGGGTTGATTCCAAATAGCAACTTGATCTACTACAAAACCTCTATGGCTGACAATCTTCAGGCTGAAATCAACACTCTCTGCAACCTATAGTCTAGAACACACTTTATCTGAAAACAAAACAACACTCTGGAACTAAAACTGAAAAAATGCTCAGAGTACTGAGCTTATTTGCACACCTACCTACCGTAATCTAACTTGGAGATGATATGTATGCTAAGTGAACTCTTTTTTCCAATATAACCAATCAAGTAAATGACTACATGATTGATTTTGGTTCACTTTTTTGAGTAGTTAGAAAAAAACAAAATGACCACTCCCATCTTACTTGCCATTGAACATAAGTGTTCAAACTTTTCCTTAAATTCTACAACAAACCATTCATGGCATAGCATACTCCTTCTTTAAATGATTCTAAGAGGGCAGAAAAAGGATCTTGGACAAATAATTGGTCCTAAGGATTCAAATAACAAGCTTCATCTAGGACTACTCTTTGTTCCAATTTGTTGTGCTCAGGATCCTTTTGAAAGATAATATCTATACATTTTTCATGGTCATCTGATATGGCATCTTCATTGTATACCAGTATGTTGTCCTCAAGCAAACCTAATATATCTTGACTGAGATTGTTGAATTATATATGGAGACACTCACTTCAATTAACAGAAGTAATTTCTAGCACTAAGACTTCTTGTGAATGTAAAACCACGTCAACATCAATCTGTTCTACATCTTTTTCTTCAGGAGGAATGAATTCAATGCATTAATCAATAGTAGAACAAATAAAATTAATCTCTTGATCATATTAAGATTGAGAGGTTGGCTGCATGCTTAGAATCTAATTAATTTCTTCCTCAGTCAAAGGAGGAGGTAGTCTTTTTTTTCTTTGGATTAAACGACAATTGTTTTCTTTCTCTCGTGAAGATTGATCATGAGACTGAATGTCTTCTTTAGCCTCATACAAAAGAACAAATGAATTATCATTTGTCTCCACAGAGAGATCTTGGGGATCTACTTTATTTCTTTTTTATTTCTTTCATCTTCAACTAACTTCTCTTGGTTATCATGACAGTTAACTTGAGAATGAAATCTATAAATTTCTTCTAAGAGATTCTCATCATGCATTATTCCTAGATCTTCATCAATATTTTCAAGGTATTGTATGAAATCCTTAGATTGATCACAACAATTTTCCACTAATGACAAAGATGGGGAATATTCTTTATAATGCTCATAAAACACTTTGTGGAAATCCTTTAAAGAAAATAAGCTACCAGGGTTTAAACCTTCATACCATTCCCTCGCTTTCCCTTCTAATGTTTCCATGAACATCTTCATGAGGCAATCCTCATGCCATTCAAATTTCAACTTCCATGAATGTATATGAAATTTAATGAGGTGAAACGAAACATCATCAACATTCTCATCTTGAAAAATAGGAAGATTTCTTTGCCAATTTACCTGAGGCATTTTGTTTGGGAAACCGGGGATGCGATGTTTGTTCATTGGAGCATATCTCCTTGCAACTGATCCCATTTTGAGCTTGTGGAGTCGCCAAGTGAATGGAACAGCCTTCTGGTGTTTGACTTCTATTCACCATCAAAGTCAAAACTGAAACTTGAAGTGTATTACTGGAGATAGTTTCCTCCCCAGTATGATCGCCACTATGTTGGCACCCCAAGATTATGTCTTCAGCCTTTGGAATTACGGGGCGCTAACAACTTCCACTATTTTTTCGGCCTCGAAATTCCCAACAACCCGACTGTAGTGCGCTTCCCTAACCATCTTGGCATGCTTGCTTGAAGGAACACAAAGGTTTCCCAACTGACATAACAATGCATCTTGGAGGTGAAATTTTGGAACTTTCTTACCTTCAAAGAGCATCTTGTATGTGTGGTTGAATTCTAGATCGCTTATGTAGAGAAGCGGCCAATCAGAAGTCTTGTTCCCACAAGAGCTGAGCACGGTAGTTAGCACCACGATCGGTGGTTGGCTGAGGCATTATGCAACATTATTGGTGTTGCCCTTCTTGTACTTGATGTTCAAATGAAACTATTGCAGGTATGTGGACCACTTCTCATGGTGATCGTTCTGCAACTTCCCTTGTGTCCATATGAACTACAGGGGTCGGTGGTCTATGTGGATGACTGTCTCCTTCCCCAAAATGTAATGCTTCCATTTTTGGCAAGCCAACACAATAAAATACATCTCTTATTCATAAGTGGGATACTTCTGGACCATGTTGGAAATGTCTCACTGTGATATGCCACTAGATGCCCCTGTTGAGTAAGGACTGCCCCAATAGCATAGTCACATGCATCTATCTCGATATCAAATGGTTGTTGCAAGTCTGGTAATGTGAGCACTGGTGCAAAGTAGATGGGATGTTTCAACTCTATGAATGCTTTCTGTTGTGATTCATACCAAAATAATTTCGCTTTCGCTTCACCCTTGGTGACTTGACTCAAGGGCCAAGTGATATGAAAGAATCCCCACATGAACCTGTGGTAGAAATTGGCAAGACCTAGAAATATGTGGAGCTCTGTTAGAGTGGTTAGGGCTGGCCAATTTGGAATGACTTTGATCTAGGCTGGATCCACATGCACCCCTGCTCATCAATAATGTATTCGAGATACTGAACCTAGGTCATGCCAAAAGTGAACTTCTCCAAATTGGAACACAAATTGTGTTGCTGCAATGTTTGGAGGACATGTCGAATGTGGTGGAGGTGCTCCTCCCAAGTCTGAATGAAGGTCAAGATGTCATCCAAGTACACCACCACAAATGAGTTGTTTAATGGCTGCAAGAAGTCATCCATGAGCTGCATGAAGGCTGCGAGAGTGTTGACCACACTTTGTCAACGACCCCATAGCACTACACCCCCATTTTTTCAAATGGGATTGATCATGTTCGACGTGTTCACGCCATTCAGATTTCATTGATAGCCGACAGTTTTATGAATGATGTAAACCCATTCTGCATATTTATGATGTAAATGATCTAAGTAAGATTGTCATGTATGTAACAGCCTAGGTAAGCCTAGTATGTTGGTGATGATTTCTATCCTAGGGGGTTTTTTGTCTCACTGATTTACTTGTGTTTTTCGACACAAGTGATCGACAGAGTTTTCCCCTCCAACCTCACCCCAAAGCTAGGGTGGATTTTGTCATCAAGATGCTAAGTCAGTCCTAGTGTTTTCTATCGAGTCTTTGTAAAATTAGTTTGGGAATAATCTTAGCTAGTTGGCTAGATTATTTTATTACAAGCTGCTTGGTCTGCTAGATCATGTTTTGAGTCGTAGAATTGGGTACCTATTTGAGGGTCTATACGAATGGGTATTCCCCCCTCATGTGTCTAAATGTATTTATCTTATATAAATAGGGTTGGAAAAAATAATTAAATCCCCTCTCGGTCGAATAATTGAATTTTTTGGCCAATTTAATTAAAAATCCTAAACCAGAAATTTAATTAATTTTAAGTCCTAGGTAAGATAAAATTCGTCAAAGGCAATATTCGTTGGTCCTTAAAAAATGAAATTTTAAAGGTCCCAGGTCAAGGGAATATTGATAATTTCAAGGAATATTGGACCCTTGGGCCTAGGTGGTTAAGTCAAAGTCAAAATTTTGAGGTAATTTACTTAAAAATAGTATTTTTGAGGTAACTCAAAAATAGTATTTTTGAGTTAATTAAAATGAAATTAAATGATAAATTCGTTTTTCCTTAAAATTATAATTTCGACTGTCCAGATTAAAATATGATCAAATCTTTTTGACGGTCGAGATTATTTTGACATGGATCAACCGAACTAGTCGTTGGAGATTTTATCTTATAGATTAGAGGTCTTTGTTAGTCCTTCTATCATCCAATCTCTGGATCGTGCACTCGCTCTTGAAGCTCTCCTGTAATATTTTCTAGAATAATACAAACGAAGACTTTGGGGTTTTACCTTGATGGTGGTGTTCCTCTTCAGCATTTTATGGTAAACTTGTTCTTAATATTCTGCTGGTGATTATCTTAATGGATTGTTGATTAATGGCTCTTGTAGAGTAATTTTGGGTACATGTATAAGCCCAGGCTACTGGATCTAGGGTAGAAATATTAATTGGATCGGGCTAACTGTTATCTCTAGCTCATGAAAATTTTATGTTTTATCACTATTTCTCTATTAATCTGACAGTTTAAATTTAAGTTTACAGAAATCTTCCAGATTTAAAACTGAGTGTTTGGGGAAGTCCTAGTTTGGACCAGCTGACTCCCAGAAGATAAGATTTGAAGAGCCCTCCAGATCTAAATCCCAGGGCTTATCTTAAATTCCGGTTTTTGCAGGGATCTTTATTGGGCTTGTGTCTCTCTTTTAAAATTTTATCTTCTGAATTGTGTTGAACTGTTTTAAATCTGGCCATAAGGGCCTCCGATCTATAAATTAGTATTGTAAATTTGTATATTTTCTTTAGGGTGTAAGGGTTTATAAATTTTTGTGCATAGTTTTGGATATGTTCTGGTTTTTGCAGGTTGCAGGGATTTCTTAGATTTTTTTTTTTTAAATCTGAGCCGGATCTAACCCCCTTGAGGGTAAGATCTAGCCTCAGGATCGCTTCTGTTGGTAGATATGAATGTTATTTTATTAAGGGTGCATCTAAATCAATTTTTCTAAAATCTGAGTTACATTGAAAGAATTTTAATTGTTGGAGGAAATTTAAAGCGCACTGGGCTTTCTTCGCATTCTGCAACCTACACCTTGCTCAAATTCTCCACGTTTTTTTCTTCCTTCACACAACATACACTTCCCCTCTTCGCAGCTTCATCAGTTGCCTTCAAAACCAGTTCATATCTCCTCCCTTGTCGTCCTCCCTAAACGCAGCCTTTTCCTTTCCCTTGTCGTTCGTCTTCATTCTTTGCTCCTACGCATCCCGTCGACCCTCTTCTTTTGTCGTCCTGCCTCTCCTTACCCGTCCGACGTATTCTCTTCTCCTGCCGCCGTCCAGCTCCTTTTCAACCTACATTTTCCATTTTCAAAGTCGTCTCCCCCTTTGCTCCTCGACCTACACACTAAACAAAATAAATGCATACAAATAAAAAAGGAAAACCCGCGATTTTTTAACTTTAGGTTTCATTTTTTAGTTTTTAGTTTTTTGGTTGTTAGATTTTAAGCTTTGGTTTTAGCATTAGTTTTATTTTAGTTTTAATTAAATCTTTGAATTTTGTTTTAGCTTTAGTTTTTTTTGAAATTTTTTTATTTTTATTTTAGAGTTTTAATCTTAACATTTTAGATTTTAAATCTTTTGGGGCGTTAGTTTTTTTTTTCTAATTTTAGTTTTAGAATTTTAATTTTTTAACTTGTTTAGATTTTTCTTTTTAATTAGTTTTAATTTTATTTTATTTTTTATTTATTTTTATATAGCTTTAGGACTTTAGCTTTAGTTTTTTTTGTTTAAAAAATAATAAAAAGAAATAAAAATTCTAAAAAATTTTTTTTTTTTTTTTTTTTTTAGTCAAATGAGTTTATAAATTTTTATCTCAAGTTTGACTATAGGAAAGTTTGATTTTCGAATTGGGATTATATGAAACATTATAAATTCGGAAATATTGATAATATCTGATATTTAATTTCGATGGTACCCTCATGATAATATTTTTGTCTCGAATTTAAATCGTTGGTTCAAAGTTTAATGTTTAGCTGTGGTTAATGATTTTTGAGCTATCTTTAATTGGGGTTTTAAATTGCTTGAAATTGGTATATAATTGTTTAAAGTTTACTTTGGAAATATTTCAAGTAATGACAGATTGCATGTCTTTATCGAACATGGTTAATGCATAATTGTGAGGGTTTTTCATCGAATATCATTAAGGTGAATCTATTTTTCATAGCAGCAGTTATATATCAGATACTTGACTTTAATTTCATAACGGGATATTTTAACTCCATAAGGCACTAGTTTTAATATAATTGGATCTGTGAAATCTCGTTAATCTCATCAAGTTCTTGGTCTTTTAGCTGTGTCTCCTAAGTTGGTTGATTCTCAACCAATTCTGTTTCTTCATTTCTATTAGGGTCTACCTCCCTTAGCTTGCAAGGAGACGGCTTAGATAGAGAGATTGGGGATCAGGGTGACAGCCCCAAATCTGAGCCGTTGTCGCGGTGCCTAGACATTCTGTGCGACAACATTTTTTGGCGTCGTTGCTGGGGATAGAGTTTTTCTGTTCTCGGTCTTAACGACATTTTTTAATCTTCTAATCATTTTTTTCCATTCATTAGCCTGTCACAAGGAATCACATTTTCTGGCGTCATTTCATCTTTCATCATCTCACTAATCATTTCATCATCGTATCTTTAGCACCTGGACATTTCGGTTGGCTTCTTGTTTGGGTGGCGACTCCACTTATTCATCTATTTACTCCCAGACAAGAATCCTCCCCTGATATCCATCTGCTACTCTCGATTATTTCTTCTGTTTTAGAATTAGTCTCATGTTCAAGTGGCAACTCCAATTCTTTCATTTCTTACAAGAGTTCCTGCTAAGAAGCTCGCTTCTTGAGGACCTTTTGACTATTCTTGAACACAGATCTATTTCTCTAACATCCACTTAACCTTTAAGCAAGTCATCATGGATGACACCTTTCATGACATGCCAAAAGAGGCCATTCCTAAATTGACTTTTTGTCTCAGGTGGTGATCCAGGAAATGCTCTAGTGCATCTAAAGATGGTCACTTTTATTATAAATAAATATTGTCGTCCTTCACAATATATTCATGAAGATGTCAAGATACGTATCTTTGGCTATTCCTTAAAAGGTGATGTTATCGATTGGTTTCGAAATTTCCCTGAGGAGTATTGTTTACAAGACATCATCAATGCTTTTACAGATAAATATATAAAACAAGATGACTCGCCTTGTGCTCCCATTATTATGCAAAATAATGAAATTGATCTTGTAGAGAACTCAACTATCAGCAGGAGTTTTCCAGACAGTCTCAAGATGAATCCATTTGTACCACAACAGCACAAACCCATGATAGTGGTGAAGCAGAAACAAGTTGTCAAATAAGTGTTGACAGCGATAAGCATTTTGTTAACAAATTGATTCAGATGGTTAAGGATATACAACTAAATAAAGCTCAGGTAATCAACAATATGGAGGCTAATCAAGCTCAGGTAATCAAGAATATGGAGGCCAACCAGGCTCAAATCATTAAGAATATGGAACTTAATCAAGAAAAAATAATAGCAGATCATGCCCTGGAAATTGGTTCTATGCAGAGTAGGTTATTGGCCTTAGAAAGAAAATCATGAGAAGGAGATGAACTATATGCAAAATATCTTCATGGCCATAAAGCGAATAATGATGAAGCAACAAAAAACATGGAACATAAATTGTTGATGATTGAAGAGAGTCATGCGAAGGAAATGATTGTTGTTAATGTTAAGCATTCTAATCAAATGACTGATATTCAAAATAAATTGGAAAAAATGGAAAGATCACACATGCAAAATTTTCAACCCAAGTCAGAATTGTCAACATATCATAGGCCTCCTAGTTTGCTGAAGCAATTTCCATGTCATCACACGGAGGTCACTTTTCCCATTAAGGAAGAATTAACTATGGCTACAAAGGACGTTGAGAAAGACCAAGCTTATGTGTCACCTTTAATAGAGTATATTCAAAATAAGATTGGTCACACTACAGGTTCATCAGATGTTTTGTACAAGCATTTTCAAGATAAGGACAAGAAATTTACAGTGGTCTCATTGTTGACATCACAGCCCACTCAGACGAAGAGAAAAAAGCAGAAAAGAAGAAGTAAGTGGTTTGATTCGTCTGATGGCCAAGAGCAGCTTGACATTCGGATAAGACAAAGTCCTACAATTAGCAAGATTGGACATGGGCACATCTAAAAAGCAACCTACAGACTTGCCTGAAAGCAGGAAAATGCTCAACATGCACTATATTGAGCACATCTGATGCCACAGGGCATCCTTTGTATTATATCTCTAACCTTACACCTTGTTATTTCAGCTTTTCATTTTTGCAGTTAGAGTAGATTTACTTTTCAGTTTTTGTAGAATAATAAATGAAAGAAGAGCTTCTATTTTTCATGTCCTTAATGTTATATGATGATATTTGGATGGACGCTACTTATGTAACCTTGTGTGTAGCTTGGATACAGATTTTGGATTCTCACATTCCTCCGATGAAGCAACGTGTCCCCAAGTAGAGCCAAATGTTGACCACACTTTGTCAACGAACCCATAGTAGTACACCCCCATTTTTTCAAATGGGATTCATCATGTTCAACGTGTTCGTGCCATTCAGATTTCATCGACAGCCGACAGTTTTATGAATGATGTAAACCCATTCTGCATGTTTATGATGTAAATGATCTAAGTAAGACCGTCATGTATGTAACAAGCTAGGTAAGCCTAGTATGTTGGTGATGATTTCTATCCTATGAAGTTTTTTGTCTCACTGATTTACTTGTGTTTTTAGACACAAGTGATCGGCGGAGTTTTCCCCTCCAACCTCACCCCAAAGCTAGGGTGGATTTTGTCATCAAGATGCTAAGTGAGTCCTAATGTTTTCTATTGATTCTTTGTAAAAGTAGTTTGAGAATAATCTTAGCTAATTGGCTAGATTATTTTATTACAAGCTGCTTGGTATACTAGATCATGTTTTGAGTCGCAGAATTGGGTACCTATTTTACGATCTATACGAATGGGTATTCCCCCTTCATGTGTCTAAATGTATTTATCTTATATAAAGAGGGTTGGAAAAAATAATTAAAACCTCTCTCAGTCGATTAATTAATTTTTTTGGCCAAATTAATTAAAAATCCTAAGCCATAAATTTAATTAATTTTAAGTCCTAGGTAAGTTAAAATTCTTCAAAGGCAAAATTCGTTGGTCCTTAAAAAATGAATTTTTAAAGGTCCCAAGTCAAGGGAATATTGAGAATTTCAAGGAATTCTGGACCCTTGGGCCTAGGTGGTTAAGTCAAAGTCGAAATTTTGAGGAAATTATTTTTTGAGTTAATTAAAATGAAATTAAATGATAAATTCATTTTTCCTCAAAATTATAATTTCGACAGTCCAGATTAAAATATGATCAAATCTTTTTGACGGTCGAGATTATTTTGACATGGATCAACCGAACTAGTCGTTGGAGATTTTATCTTATAAATTAGAGGTCTTTGTTAGTCCTTACATCATCCGATCTCTGGATCGTGCACTCGCTCTTGAAGCTCTCCTGTAATATTTTCTAGAATAATACAAACGAAGACTTCGGGGTTTTACCTTGATGGTGGTGTTCCTCTTCAACATTTTATGGTAAACTTGTTCTTAATATTCTGTTGGTGATTATCTTAATTGATTGTTGATTAATGGCTCTTGTAGAGTAATTTTGTGTACAAGTATCTTACCCAGGCTACTGGATCTAGGGTAAAAATATTAATTGGATCGGGCTAACTGTTATCTCTAGCTCATGAAATTTTATGTTTTATCACTATTTCTCTATTAATATGACAGTTTAACTTTAAGTTTGTAGAAATCTTCCGGATTTAAAACTGGGCATTTGGGGAAATCCTAGTTTGGACCAGCTGACTCCCAGAAGATAAGATCTGAAGATCCCTCCAAATCTAAATCCTCAGGCTTATCTTAAATTCCGGTTTTTGCAGGGATCTTTATTGGGCTTGTGTCTCTCTTTTAAAATTTTATCTTCTGAATTGTGTTGAACTGTTTTAAATCTGGCCATAAGGGCCTCCGATCTGTAAATTAGTATTGTAAATTTGTATATTTTCTTTAGGGTGTAAGGGTTTATAAATTTTTGTGCATAGTTTTAGATCTGTTCTGGTTTTTGCAGGTTGTAGGGGTTTCTCAGATTTTTTTATTTTTTTTTAATCTGAGCTGGATCTAACCCCCTTGAGGGTAAGATCTGGCCTCAAGATCGCTTCTATTGGCAGATCTGAATGTTATTTTATTAAGGGTGCATCTAAATCAGTTTTTCTAAAATCTGAGTTACATGGAAAGAATTTTAATTGTTGCAGGAAATTTAAAGTGCACTGGGTTTTCTTCACATTCTACAACCTACGCTTTGCTCAAATTCTCCACGTTTTTTCTGCCTTCACACATCATACGCTTCCCCTTTCCGTAGCTTCATCCGCTGCCTTCAAAACCGGTTCATATCTCCTCCCTTGTCGTCCTCCCTAAACACAACCTTTTCCTTTCCCTTGCCGTTTGTCTTCATTCTCTACTCCTATGCATCCCATCGACCCTCTTCTTCTGTCGTCCTGCCTCTCCTTACCCATCCGATGTATTCTCTTCTCCTGCCATCGTCCAGCTCCTTTTCAACCTGCATTTTCTGCTATCAAAGCCGTCTCCCCCTTTGCTCCTCGACCTGTACACTAAACAAAACAAAGGCATGCGAATATAAAAGGAAAACCCACGATTTTTTAACTTTAGGTTTCATTTTTTAGTTTTTAGATTTTTAGTTGTTAGATTTTAAGTGTAGGTTTTAGCATTAGTTTTATTTTAGTTTTAATTAAATCTTTGAATTTTGTTTTAGCTTTAGTTTTTTTTCTTTTTTTAGAGTTTTAATCTTAACATTTTAGATTTTAAATTTTTTGGGGTTTATTTATTTATTTATTTATTTTAGTTTTAGAATTTTAATATTTTAACTTGTTTATATATATATATATATATATATATATATATATTTTTTAATTAGTTTTAAATTTTTAATTTTTTTTTTTAATTTTAGCTTTAGTTTTTTGGTTTAAAAAAATAATAAAAAGAAATATAAAAAATATAAAAATTATAATTTTTTTATTTTTTATTTTTAGTCAAATGAGTTTTTAAATTTTTATCTCAAGTTTGACTATAGGAAAGTTTGATTTTCGAATTGGGATTATATGAAACATTATAAATTTGGAAATATTGATAATATCTGACATTTAATTTCAATGGTACCCTCATGATAATATTTTTATTTCGAATTTAAATCGTTGGTTCAAAGTTTAATGCTTATTTGTGGGTAATGATTTTTGAGCTTTCTTTAATTGGGGTTTTAAGTTGCTTGAAATTGGTATATAATTGTTTAAAGTTCACTTTGGAAATATTTCAAGTAATGATAGATCGCATGTCTTTATCGACCATGGTAAATGCATAATTGTGAGGGTTTTTCATCGGATATCATTAAGGTGAATCTATTTTTCATATCAGCAGTTATATATCAGATACTTGACTTTAATTTCATAACGGGATATTTTAACTCCATAAGGCACTGGTTTTAATATAATTGGATCTGTGAAATATCGTTAATCTCATCAAGTACTTGGTCTTTCAGCTGTGTCTCCTGAGTTGGTTGATTCTCAACCAATTCGGTTTCTTCATTTATATTAGGGTCTACCTCCCTTAGCTTGCAAGGAGACGACTTAGATAGAGAGATTGGGGATCAAGGTGACAGCCCCCGATCTGAGCCGTTGTCGCGGTGCCTAGAATTTCAATTTTTTATTTTATGTTTTAGATTTAGAAAAGGTTAAAGATAAAAATAAAAAATTCTTCCTTTTAGGGTTTTCGTTAGATTTTTAGATTTTAATTAATTGTAACATTAGTTTAGTTTTAATTTTAATTTTTTTAGATTTAAATCCATAGTTTTAGTTTTATTTGTATATATTGTTTAAAAAATAATATAAAATATAAAAATTTAGAAAATTCTCAAAAAAATTTATAGTCAAGTGAGCTTTTAAATTTTTATCCTAAGGTTGACTACATAAAAAAAATTTAATTTATGGATTGGGTTATTTAGAACATCATAAATTCAGAAATATTGATAATATCTGACATTTAATTTCGATGGTACCCTCATGATAATATTTTTATCTCGAATTTAAATCGTTGGTTCAAAGTTTAATGCTTAGTTGTGGTTAATGATTTTTGAGCTATTTTTAAGTGGGGTTTTAAGTTGCTTGAGATTGGTATATAATTGTTTACAGTTCACTTTGGAAATATTTCAAGTAATGATAAATCGCATGTCTTTATCAAAGATGGTTAATGCATAATTGTGAGGGTGTTTCATCGAATATCATTAAGGTGAATCTGTTTTTCATAGCAGCAGTTACATATCAGATACTTGACTTTAATTACATAACGGGATATTTTGACTCCACAAGGCACTGGTTTTAATCTTCAAGACTATTTGAATCTATATAATCTCGTTAATTTTAACAAGTATTTGGTCATTTAATTGTGTCTCCTGAATTGGTTGCTTTTTCAACCGGTTCTCTTTCTTCATTTTCATTAGGGTCTACCTCCCTTAGCTTGCAAGGAGACAACTTAGATAGATATATTGGGGATCAGGGTGACAGCCCCCGATCTGAGCCGTTGTCACGGTGCCCAGACAATCTGTGCGACAACTAGGAGCATTCGCCAAACTGAAAGGTATGACTAGCCATTTGAAGAGGCCCTCCTTGGCTTTCAAGGTAGTCTTCTATACTTCAGAGGGTTCGATTGGTACCTAGTGATACCCAGACTTCAAGTTGATATTGCTGAAATATTTGGCCCCCCTTAGCTGGTCCAGGAGGTCATAGATCTGTGGGATTGAATACATATTCCAAACTGTGATCTTGTTTAGCGCCCGATAGTCAATATAGAGTCTCCAGGTGTCGTCCTTCTTCTTTACCAACATGATCGGCTCCCATGGGGTGAGGAGCTTGGCCTGATGTGCCCTTTTTGCAATAGCTCTTGGATCTATCTTTTGATTTCATCATTTTCCATACTAGAGCATCGGTAGATCGGCCCATTAGGTAGCGATGCACCTGGGGTCAAATCAATGATGTGCTTGTCCTGACAGTGTAGAGGAACCCCTGTGGGTGAGGAGAAAATGTCCTTGTATTCCTCCACGACTTTGTCCATCTACTGCTGCCGTGAAGGGGAGCTTTGTTTGGAGGTTGCATCCACAATCTTTCTCTTGCCCTATGGGTGAATCATAATGAAAACAAATTTCCTAGTTTGGGAAATAATCTTACTGCATTGCTTTGTAGTAATCAAAGAGATGGCAGAAGGAGGTACTACCTCCGGTATCTTGTACAACTTATTTCCCAAAGTAATAATAAAAGAACAAGGCTTAGACTCATACACAACATGTCTCTTCCACAAGTATGGTTGGCCTAATAATACATCATAAACTTCAACATAAGCAATATCACACAATACCTCGTCCGTGAAGGGCTTGATGTTGTAGGGAAGGCGATACTACTGGTTGACGTAGAGATCTCTTCCTTGGTGAAGCCACCCGATGGTATATGGTTGCGGGTGTGCTGTGGTTGGTAGGCCGAGTCGCTTCACGACCTCTGCTGAAATGAGGTCCTTTCAGCTTCTACTATCAACAATGAATTGCAGTGGAGAGCCCTTCACCCTCAACTGGGAATGGAAGAGGCGCTCTCCCACCTCTGGATCTTAGTGTTCCTCCTTTTGGATCTTGGTGGTGGAAATAGTGGCATTGGGTTTCGCATCAATGATTTTATTCCCTTTATCATTCCCCTTGTCTGGTTCTAACTTAGAATCAGAACATGCATCTGATTCGGATGCCTTCATCTCAGCTACCAACGATACTTTGGCTCGACAATCACTTTTGTTGTGAGTGGAGCTTTTATGGAATTCACACCTCTTCCTCCTGTCATTCTTTGGCTTTGTGGTGTTTTTCTTCGCTTGCTTCTTCAACGGGTTGTCCTGAGTGGCCCCGCTTTAGCTTTGACCCTTGTTCTACGGTTTGGGGGCGCCTTTCCCTAGCTTCGGATTTGTGGATCCAAAGTCTCCCTTCTTCTGATTAATTTTTTGCTTGATCTTGGTGACATATCGATATGTAATACCAAACAAGGTAATGTCGAGGAACTCCATTTCCTCCTAAATGTATCTGCGCAAACAACTACGGTACTTGAGCACCAAGTGTTTCTTCAAATCTTTAATACCCAACTTAGTGCGCAGGTTATGGAACAAATTTGTTAGCTCATTCACATCTTGATCCCTTTGCCGTCGTAGCGTGGTCCATTGGATTTACTTGTCCTCATAGCTCCCCATTGTGTAATATTGTTCCTTAATGTCGTCTCAAAACAAATTCCACGTGGGTGTCGCCGAAAAAAGTGAGGGTTCTTCCTCATCCCTATGTTCACAATAGGTTTCCCACCAATATTTGACATGAGGGGCGGCTTTGAGGAGTGCAAAGGTAATATTTTCTCGATCAGAGAAAGCATGGACCGAATAATACCCTTTTAGAAAATTGAACCATCTATTTATGGTGTCTGCATTTATTTGGCCCTGAAATATGGGAATGTCAAAGTTTACTTATACCTTGAAAGGAGTGGCGCCCCTAGAGTAGCTGCTGGATAAGATGCGCCATCGGTGGGTAGTTGTTGAAGGATCTGGGCAAAGTTATCCATCATCGCTTTCCTTTCTCGAGGGCCTCCTCGAACAATATTTTGATAGGGTATCTTGCTCCCTCATCTTTATTTTCTTTTGCCATGGGAGGTTGTCAATGTTTGCGACATTGACCTTGCAAATGTTCAACCAGATTGAGCCCTAACTCCTTATATTCCGACCTCGTTGGCGACATGCAAAGAAAGATCGAGAAAGAGCATATCGCTCTGATACCACTGATCCAGAATTATGCATGAATGCAATAAAAATATAGAAATAAACATAAACGCAGAGATGCAGCAGGAATAACACTTCATTTCATTAATATCAAATACTGAAAAATGCTTAGAGACAGAATGGAAAACAAACTAGCTCGGGCAATGGTAGCTGATCTCTGAGAAGAGATGTGGTGGCTACATACCTTTGAAATCTGTTACAATGAGGATCAAGGGCCTTTTTATTATTAAACAATAAGAGAAAACCATTAAAAACCAAAACCCTAACCCCAGGAGATGTAACACTAAGAGTTTATGGGCCCCGTTGGGGTTAGTTGGGCAGCCAACTTCTCGGGGTTGTAACTTGGTCATATTATCTCTGTTTGCCGCGTATGATACCTTGTTGGAAATATATCTCTAAGGACTACATATTTTGATGTGATTTGTTGTGAATCGCCAAAGAAATCATGCCCAAAAAACATCGTAGAGGGCCTCAAAACGGATCCGGAAGTTCAGGACCCGAAAAAACTGCTAAAAATAGTAAATAAGAAAACTGATGAAAATGACTAGGCGGAATAGGCGGGTGGCCACCAATATCCACCTGGATCATCCACTCTCCACCCAACCATAGGCCATCTATACAACAACTTTCTTGCAACTAACCAACCCCCGAGATGGATCCAATGTTTGAGGGGATGCTTGCTGAGGAAATTCACACCAAATACTTAGTTAAACACTCAGAATATGGAGTCCACTGTCTAAGAGGTTTACCAACTTCCCTATAGCAATAAGCACCACAATGACCCACTCTTTCCTTTGATTTCATTCATGGGGATTCTCCTCCAGTTCATATGGGGAATTTCTTAGTCCAATAGTTGGAATCCATTATCTAGGTGGTTTATCATCTATATTATCATAGCGAGCACCACGGGAGTCTATAGTGCATTGTTTAGGTGGTTTATCAACTACTTAATAAGCACCACAATGACCCAAATACTCTGTCCCGGTGGTTTATCAATTATACAATAACCAAAAAAGTGATCAAATCATCCATTGAGCCTCCCACTGACAACACAGGCTTAAACAACACAATCTAGTGGCCTAAAAACATTTCATAGGGGATATCACCCAAAAATTCTCACGAATGTAACTCAATGTCAAGTCTTCAAGGTACTAGCCTGTAACCTTCATTTCATAAGCTCTATATGCAAACTTAGACACCCCTCTGCCTTCTACTGCATATGATCCATAGTTTCCACACATCCCCCACGATCAACCGAGTGCACTTTAGGGAAAAGGATGACTCATAAAAATCTAGCCAAAAAAAAACCAACTCACATTCTCCTTAGATTCCCTTCGTGCATGTTAGAGGGTGCAATTTTGGCTCTTCGATCTGCTAGGGGAATGGGCACCACCATTTGTTCTCCACAACCCCAATTGTATCACTTAATTTTTAGCAAACGAGTATCTCTCCCCCAGTCGCATCACATAAATAATTTGTCAGTCAGTGGCTTGATAAAATCTACAACTGACTTCAACAATTAAGTTAAGGCTAGGTTTGTGGCCATTCAAGTCATGAACGCTCCCTTACGACATTGGATTCATAAGCTCACCCCCTCCTTCAGTCGACAATCATGAAATTTAAATGAAATGTTTAAACTTCATCATATCAACCAATCATGGCTCCCACAGTGGCATTATATTCATAATTTAAATTATAAAAAACAAGGGTAAAAGCGAGGGTTGTTAAAGAAAGCCCAAGTATTAAGGCAAGTGAGAGGTTTTCATTAATAGGAAAGGAAGAGAGGGAACACAAAAAAATGGCTAACATTAGAGTGTAGGCCAAAGGAGTGGAGCTGAGGTCAAGAGATCGAGGCCAATGAAGGGTGTGTTGGCTAAGGAAGGGTTATAGAATTTGACTATTGAATAAAGGCAGGGGCGTGAACATTAAACTTCCTTGTAAGCAGCAACAATCATCCAAAGAGGAGAAATTTAAACCTAAAAATACAAACTTCCGGAAATGAGGTAATGGAAATGCGAGCAAACCAAAGCAACTAGAAAACCTTGGATGAAGATAATATATTGAATGAGTGCTTTGTCATCAATGGGCCAAGCTACTGAGAGTCTAAATCATGTTAAGTGATACGACTATCTCCCACTCCATTGAATCATTTCATCTTGATATTATAGTCGAGAGTCGAAGGAATGGTGACAAGTTAGCTCATTAGTGGCTCTATATCCCTATGCATGATGAAATAACTTAAGGGTCAAGTGCTCCAGTTGAACAAAAAAATCATGTCACCATAAATCCTCTAGAGGTGCTTCAACTCTATTCCTGGAAGATTCATAATTATGTAGGTTGTGTGGTAAAAACGACATTCAATGACTAGGAGGGCGTGGTGGCACATCCTTGGTTATGTTACCTAGGTGGGATGGTGACCATGCACCCTCCCATCTGTTGCTTCCCTCATCACCTCATCCAGGGGATATATGTCTTTGAATTCCAAATCTTCACAATCTTGCTTCAAAGTGGAGGAGGGGAGGGTTTTTTAACTATATTTGAGAAGAATAACTTCCTCTTTGCATCCCTCATTAGATAAATTATCAATGATTTTGTTTCCAAATCTGTAGACGTGGGAGGGGAGAATTACAAGAATAGTTGAAAGGAGGATGGCCTCTTTTCCAAACAACTCTCCAAACCCCGACTCTTTGAAACTTTATCGAGCTCATTTCTGTGAAGGATTTTTGTAACCATGGTAATGATTTTGAATTTCTAAAAGTTAATAATTAAGAGATTTCGTTATTGTTGTTGTGTTGATAGTTATTTATTTTACAATTCAATATAAGGGAGATATGTATTCCTTCCATATAAACATAGAGTTCACATGAAACTTTTTTTTTTAAATATTAAAAATGAAAAATTGTTTCAATGCCAATCACAAATAAACTATTCATTTTCTACCTTAAGTAAGGAGGAAAGGTTTGTACGTCATGACATTTGATCCCTTTAGATATATGATAGATATCAGATTAAATTGGATTTACACTAATTTTATAACTTATGAAAAATATTCTTCCACAATAGTGCAAGCCACATTTAATTTGCAAATTTGATATATTGCAAATTAGTATACCTTTATATTTTAAAGTAAGTGTTAAATTATCTTAGTTGGTTTTCTAACTTAATTACATTTGGGTTTTTATTGAAGGATACATCTCTACCTTAAATCTTACTTTAAAATCCCCAATGGGGGTGTTAATGAGGTTGAAGCGAGGGCTTTGGAAGCAGTGCTCACCACCCCTCGGACATGATGGGCATTAGAGGGGGGAAATGTAGAAAATCTCTAGCACACCTATAATACCATGTAGAAATTATATCAATGGATTCAATCCGATCATGTAATTTACTAAAACAAGATACTAAATCCTTCTACAATATTTGAGGAATATAAGTTTCAATCGCTCATTCGCATGCAAGTAAGAGAAAGAAGTAAATCAATACACAACACCAGATATTCCCGGGGAAAAAAATTGCTCAAAACCCCTCCATCTTTATTGTATAATCAACCAAGGAATCATGAAACAATACAATATATTTGTGATCACCACAACCTCATACACTCTACAAATTGCTTCACACTGATCTAGAGAAAATTAGACAAACACATAGCCAATTATCAGCCTACCCTCAGCCTACCATGCTTATGCAATCCCTAGAGAATTAAACCCCTATTAAATAGGAAATTCAACCTTCCTTGATTGCGTAATTCATCATGGGCTTCCCATGGTTTTATAACTACACCTGGGTAGTTTGCCTAAAATACAACTGATAGTTTACTAGCCTTGAACCTTTGTCTCAACTGGGTATCCACCAGAATTAGCATGCATGCAGCTATAAATAGTGAATCATTAGTTACTTGGTAGATCACTACTGGTGAATTAAACTATTTAATTCACTTGATCTTCCACTAGCTCATCAAATAGTTAGAACTAGTTAAACTGATTTTAACTCAATTAATGTGAGTTAACTGATCCCACTCACACTACACTAGTGCTACAACTGCAATTGGACCTTGTTAATAATAAAATCACTCTACTTTCCTATCCTTAGATCCTCAAATTGAAATTATTGAGCTAACTAAGTTTATCACACTTAGTTAAATATTACAAGTTGTTATGAGATAAGATTACAATTAATTTTCCAATTTATTTAAAAATTGGTTCCACACTAATGTGTCGCTAGGATCCATCACTCTGTGACCTGTGATCCCACACCAGTGTGTGTGTTGTTTCTATATGCCGATTTCATTGTTTCTTGTTGCAAATTTCAACACTCCCACTTAACAAGAAAGGAATCAATCCGTCCCGATCCGATACCCTTGTAATGTTCTTGTATGCAACACTGCTATAGTGTTGTTCGCACATGCAACTCACCTGAAACTGAATAACCTCCAAAAAACTAAACCAATATAATGCATTTGTCATCAGAGTCTTCTGGTTGTTGCTAGCTATTGCACATGTCTATTAGACTCTCTGCGCTGTTGACATTTGCTTCTGTGCTCTCTGCACTGTTGCCAACTTTGATCTGCGCTCCAATATCTGATACATGTCACTCTGAGTTCCGTCCTCTTGACATCTGACTACATCAATCTAACTAACCCTTCTTGCTACTGTTGTATTGTGGGCTCCTCGTAACCAAGTTCGATCCATGAGACACACCATCTCAATGGACCCTACCCAAATTTCTTCTTAGGATTAATTTTTGACATCGTCCCCCCTCAAACCTGGAGGTATAGCTACATGTACTCTCTCTGCCCATTTGGATCAAAATTCCCCCCTCCTAGAGGTCTCTGCTTGAGTCACCTTATAGATCCACCTAGATCCAACCACTGACTTCCCCACTGGTCTTGAGACCACTTCCCATGCATTGTTTCTGATAATGGAGTCATACTCCTCAACCATGGCATCAAACCATGTTGGCTATTGCACTGCTTCCTCAAAAGAGGATGGTGATGTCATAATACACTTGCTCATAAGAGCCATGTATCCAATGTACCTATCTGGGGACCCTCTATGCTTGCGCTGTGATGTAGGTGCTCCTACATGCTCTGTCACATCTAGCATCAATCTGTCAGCCTCTCTGGTGCACTTCCTACCATTTCTGGTGGATGGCTCTGCATGAGTGGTTTCTTCCACTCCATGATCCTCATCTTGTGGTTGCTCCACACCCTGAGGTTCATCCTTTGGAACTAAGGGTTCCTCATCTGCATGCAAATCAAGCTCCCTCTCAAGGGACAATCACATGGCTTTCTCATACTTCCCCATGGTACATCCCTTGCATGTGTCTATATGCGCAAGAGTACCCTTTGGAAGACCTGTAGAAATCTGCTGCATGATCCTCAAAGCACTATGGTGTAGATGGCCCAATCTCCTATGCCATAACTCACCTGTATCCCGGCTTACCACCTTCCCTACTTTACTGTTCAATGTTGCACAACCATCTACATCAAGTTTGTAGAGGTTCTTCACACGAACCCCAATATTCTTTACCTATGCAGTGGCTTTGTGACGAAGGAATGCCTTTCCTTCACTGAAAACCACATCATATCCAAGATCCTCCGACATAGCAACTGAAACTAAATTATTTTTCAAGCCTGGTACATGCATGACATCTTTTAATAAGAAAGGTTTACCTGACTGTCTTTGGAAAGTAACTGTACCAATCCTAGTAGCGTTATACCTCCCGTCATCACCCATCTCGATGTGCATCTAAAGATCCTTCTCTTCCAAGATACTAAAGAGTTCTTTGTTTCCCATCATGTGGAAAGATGCTCCACTATCCAAGTACCACATAGATCTCATCACAGTTGACGCCTTGCATGCGATGAGAGAGAAGTCCAACTCAAGCTATGAGGCCAAAGCTTCACCCGCTGTAGCTCCTGGAGCCTTCTTGTTGTTCTTGTTATTTTGTGGACAATTTGTGGCACAGTGTACATGATCATGATAGTGAAAACATTTCACCTTTGACATGTCACACTTCTTGCCTTCTTAGCTGGTCCCAGATTTGGAATGGTACTTCCTACTCTTCCCCTTATTTGCCTTAGCAACCAAGACACAATTTTCCTCATCATCAGTCTTGGATGAGGATCCATCCCTGGTATTCTGTCGAAACTCTTCTTGTACCGAATTTGACCATAGTCGCTCCCAATATGGTAACTTCTCCCTCCCATTCACAGAGTCCTGGTAACTATGCTAGCTCTTGGGAAGGCCTAGAAGTGCTAGGCTCACCAAGTCATCATCAACTACGACCACACCAACACTTCCAAGCTCATCTTGACATTGAGTGAACTTCGCCAAGTATGTTGGTATCATCTCGCCCTCCTCCATTTTGATTTTCTTGAGCTTGTCCTTGAGTGCCAATTTTTTGCGATCACTGCTGCTTTGAAACAGAACTGTCAAAGCCTTCCACATAGCATATGGAGTTGTCTTTCCATAGAGACTCGATATAATATGATCTCTAACTCCCTCTAACAAGATACTCCTTGCCTTTGCTACCTTCTTCTGCCATGCATTAAGAAATTGGGAATCTGCTGCTGTTGGCTTGGGAATATCATTATCTATGAATTCCTTCAACCCATTGTCCTCCAACACTGTCTCCATCCTTTCCTTTCATGCAATATAATTCGAACTGCCCTCGAGTGCATATTCGAGTCTCAAACCATTGAAAAACATCTTGATCTGCTTATAGCTCCAAAGAAAGTACCTGCAAATTTGAATACTGATCAACACAAACTCAATTTCTTCTCCATTATTTTGATTCCTGGCGCTCTGATACCATGTAGATAATATCTAACACAACTATAATACCATGTAGAAATTATATCAATGGATTCAATCTGATCATGTAATGTACTAAAACAAGATACTGAATCCTTCTACAATATTTGTGGAATATAAGTTTCGATCGTTCAATCACATGTAAGTGAGAGAAAGAAGTAAGTCAATACACAACACCAGATATTCCTGGGGAAAGAAATTGCTCAAAACCCCTCCATATTTATTGTACAATCAACCAAGGAATCATGAAACAATATAATGTATTTGTGATCACCACAACCTCATACACTCTACTAATTGCTTCACACTGATCTAGGAAAATTTGGACAAACACATAGGCAATTATCAACATACGCTTAGCCTACCTTGCTTACGCAATCCCTAGAGAATTAAACCCCTATTAAATAGGAAATTCAACCTTCCTTGATTGCACAATTCATCATGGGATTCCCATGGTTTTATAACTGCACCTGGGCAATTTTCCTAAAATAAAATTGATAGTGTACTAGCCTTGAACCTTTGTCTCAACTAGGTATCCACCAAAATTAGCATGCATGTAGCTATAAATAGTGAATCATCAATTAATTGGTAGACCACTACTGGTGAATTAAATCTATTTTAATTCACTTGATCTTCTATTAGCTCATAAAATAGTTAGAACTAGTTAAACTGCTTTTAACTCAATTAATGTGAGTTAACTGATCCCACTCACACTACACTAGTGCTACAATTGCAACTGGACCCTGTTAATAATAAAATCGCTCTACATGCCTATGCTTAGACCCTCAACTCGAAATTCTTGAGCTAACTAATAATATCACATTTAGTTAACTATTACAAGTTGTTATGAGATACGATTACAATTAATATTCCAATTTATTTAAAAATTGGTTGCACACTAATGTGTCGCTAGGATCCATCACTGTGTGACCCGTGATTCCACACCAGTGTGTATGTTGTTTCTGGATGCCAATTTCACTGTTTCTTGTTGCAAATTTCAATATGACACGATTTTCCATCACATGCATTTGCATGCAACACTCTAGTTGGAAATTGCTATTAATATAGGCCTTGTGGTGAATTTGGACTCTATTGGTTATGGTTTGAGTGGAGGTGAGGGCTGGTACTCGCCCCCCTCGCTGCATGTATCATGGCTTGGTTGTGTTAGTCAAGTGCTCCACATTGGGGCTTAAGTTTGTAATTGTGGTAGTGAGAAGTGAATTTGTTGGCCTACAAGGATGGTGGAGGAAGTAACAAAGATCCCTGGGCATCCTAGTCTGTACATTGTCGTTGGGAATATGGAATTCTAGTGGGTTGGCATGGATCTCAATTGCCTCTTCTAACATGGAAATTCAGGTTGTTTTCTTATTGTGTTTGGTTATTTTGTTTATTTGCAGTCTTGTGTATGGGTATGAGGTATTAGGGTTTATGTCTTTGTGTTTGGAGCTTTAGTCTCAGGCTATGGATAGGGCTTGGGGTGGTTTGTCAATCTATATATGTCTTTTGTTTTAGGTCTATGTGAAATGGTCAAATTTTGGACAAGTTGGTATTGTATAGGTTAATGATTTGGGGCGCCATTGTGTTAAGTCTATAACGAGTCTGGTAAGGCCCTTGTGGGTTGAGTATTGTGGTTGCTTGTGTCTCTTAGGCGTTTGAGGCTCTCTATTCTATCTATGTCTGTTCTTTTGTTTAATGGTGTCAGGGTGTGAGTCCTTCGTAGAGGCTATGTGTCCTATGTTACCGACATTGGGGCTAATGTTGAGTTTGAGGTTTGTGTTTTGTGTTTCCGAGATGATATAGTGGGCTAGTGTCCTAGTCTTGCAGAAGGTGGGTATGTTTTTTTACCATTTCTTTGCAAGAAGAGGAATTCACAGTAATTTCTCCAGATGTGCTCCCGAGTCTTAGCTCTGCCGCCAAGATGGAGAATGCAGTGTAGATCGGGGGGTGGTAGTGCTCCGCAGGGTCAGAGAGGAGCGAGAATCTTCACTCATGGATCAATTGCCACTTACTTCAATGTTGTTCCACCAGATACAAGGAAGGAAATTCACAATCTTGAGACTCAGGTAAAGGATGCAAGATAATCCCATTCCAACTCTGAAATCATGGGGGACATGTCTTCATGGGTTCCTAACCTGGGCACACCATGGGTAGGAAGAAACAATATTTGAATTTTGTGGCTTTGCACTGGAAAATGAAGACCTTGGCGGGTCTGGTCTTGAAAGATAAGAAAGTGGAGCAGTATAATGTTTTTTCCACTATAGAAGACATTAAAAGGATGCTTAGAAATCAACTTTTTTGCCTAGACAAGATTGACTCATGTCTGACACATATGGAAGGTCATATTGCTTGTGAATTAGATAGTGACAACCTAATGGACACTCTGGGCTCAAGTGTGAGGGTTCCTACAATAATCTCCTCTTCAGACAACAACCAATGATCCAACAGGGTGGCATTGTAGTTGGGTGGCTTATGTGTTTGACTTCGGCTCGGTTAGCAGGGCTCATGTTTTTTATGAGGGTCTTGGATTTTGTGTATTTATTTGCATGTATTGGCATATTTGTATGTGTTCTTGTTGTTTTGGAGCTGCCTATGGCATATATGTGGGTCTTGTTTTGATTGATATATATGTTGGTTACATAATGTGTCGTGAGTTAATGGAATCGATGCTAGCAAGGGCGCATAAAATGTGTATGGGAACCTTTGTATTTGGGCTTGTATGGGGATTTTTCAGCCTTGGTTTTGCCATTCAAAGTGTTTTGAGGAGTAGTAAACTCCTCAGGGAGCAATATGGAAAAATTGTGTATATCTGTTATTTTGAGTAATACAAAGCTTTAATTTAACAAAAAAAAAACTTACTTTGAAATAATTATTTGTAGTTATAAAAACAATGGTATCATTGGAATTATCTCTATAAAATCGCTTGATTATAAAGCAAACAACTTCCTTTTACAACATTCTAACGAAAATCATGATTTTGATTCTAAGAATCCACAAATTCCCAAACTTTAGTACTGTAGATGGTTTTCTTAGACCCAAAATTTATGAGAGCAATTTCATATTACAATTTTAATGATCTAAACTTATAAATTTACACAATCAATTTATTTTTATCCATTAATATAAGATTCATCTTAATTCCAGATTTATCAAGTGCCGAGAAAGATCAAATTGCTCAAGATGCAAACCTTTTTTTTGGGTGCAAAACTTGAGAAAAGGTTTACACCTCGAGATTTGATTCCTCTCAACGCTTGATAGATCCGAAATTGAGATGGATCTAAGCTAGTTTAAGATATGTATGTATGTATGTATGTATACATTTTGACTGTATGTATGTATGTACACATTTTGACTTAATCCAATTACATAAAAAAATAATATATATATATATATATATATATATATATATATTAATTATTATATATTATTATTATTATTATTATTTTTATTTTTATGTAATTTGATAGAGTCAAAATGTTTACATTACATAATATAACAAGACATTAGAATATCTCTTCCATCTTGTGCCAGAAAGCCAGTAAAAAGAATTCAAATATTAACTATAATTATTAATTTTATTTTTATGTAATTTGATCGAGTCAAAATGTTAACATAATAGGACATCAACATCTCTTCCATGTTGGGTCGGAGAGCGCTTCTCGGTGCAATAAATAAAAATAATTATTACTGTGTCGAGAAGTGCTCTTTGACTCATCATGTAAGAGAGGGATCAAATGTCTTGAGGTACAAATCTTTCCTCAAGTTTTGCACTCAAAATAGAGGTTTGCACAACTAGCCTAGATTCATCTTAACTTCGAATCTATCAAGTGCTTAGAGAGATCAAATATCTCGAGGTACACATGTTTCCTCAAGTTTTGCACTCAAAAAAGAGGTTTGCACCTTGAGGGATTTGATCCCTCTCGATGTTTGATAGATTTGGAGTTAAGATGAATCTAGGCTGGTTTTGTTTTATTTTATTTTTATTTGACCGAGTCAAAACGTTTACATAACATAACATAACATAACACAACACAACATCTCTTTCGTCGTGCGCTGGTATCCATCTTAACTCTGGATTTACACCAACGTCAAGAGGGACCAAATCTCTTCTCACTCTAAGATGGATCTAGGTTGCTTTAATTTCTCCTTTTAAATAGACTATATTCCACATGAACACCCCGGGTCCTCATAAACCTCGAGCTCAAAAACCACCAATAACTTTACCAAGTAAGTTTACCTCAACTACCAAACAAAAATTAATAAAAATAATAAGTTTTTATTTTTATTATTTTAGTTTGATGAGATTGAATGTTAAAATTTTAGTTTGATGTTATTTTTATTTTAACACAGGGCTATTTTTATTATTTTATTTTGACCAAGTTAAAATGAGAGTGCCTAGGGACCCAATTACATTACATTATATTATTTTATTTACTTTACTTTTTATTTTTATTTAATCAAGTTAAAATGTTTACATAACATAACATAACCTTACAACATCTCTCCCATACTAGGTTGGAGAGTGCCTCTTGCAACAATATTATTTCATTTTTATTATATTTTTATTTGAAGAGTCAAAATGTTTGCATAACATAACATTACATTGTAACATCTCTTCCAAATTGGACCCAATAATTTGTATTTTTTTAATTGAGTAGGTGCTCTCCAACTCAATATGGAAAGATATTGTAATATAAACATAGATTCAAATTTAAGATAAATCTAACCTAATTATATAAAAAAATAATAAATTATGATTTATTATAATTGCTAATTTGATTTTCTTTCAAAATAACACTGATTTATTTTAATTTTAAAAAATATAATTACTCTTAAGAAAATTATATCACTAAAATTAAAATAATTTATTTAAACCTTATATCTAAAATATTTAATTTTAATAAATTCATAGACTTAAAGTATAAACAAAGTCACAAACATGAATGACTCTGAAACACTTGCAATTGACTTTAACTATAAACAAAGTCACCAACATGAATGGCTCACAATGGAGGAATCTGTCGTTCTTGATGCTTGGTGAGGTTAAAGATTGGCACCTTACGTGAATTTAATATTTTCATATTTAATGATGATGGATATATTATTTTTTTAATACTTTAAATTTAAAGTTGAGAAACATGATAAAATAAACAGACTAATGGGAGGGGACTTTCGGCCAACACCCAACCGGCAAGGTCCCACCGATGGGAAAGCCGGAAGTTGGTAAACGGCACCGTGAATCGCCGTGACCCGCCGTGACGGTAACCTGGCCCGCCGTCGACGGCGACCGTTACACCTTAAAATTCCTCGCGGCCCTGGCACTAACGTCGTCCACGCCTTCCGTCTTCTCCCTTGAAACCCTAGCCACCTTGAAACCCTAGGCCCTGGTTTCCCATACTCTTCATTCTGCATGGCCTGCGAGGAAGATTTTGTTATGCTGGAAGCGGCTCACTCTCACCAGGCTCACCAGCTCACACACCATCACCATCACCATCCTCAGGCTTTCCAGTCCCCTCAATTCCTTCCCAACAAGCAGCAGCAGACCCTCCCTCATGGTCACATTGACGCTCATGGCATCAACAGCGTGGAGAGCCGGAAGAATGTCCCAGGAGAAGATGAGGATTACAGCGATGCTGCCTTCTGCTCGCAGGGCGATCCCAAATGCTCCCCGGATTTCGTCCAAGAGATCGCCCCCCACCAACACCATCATCACCATGAATGCTTTGGTGACGAGGGGTTTCGAACCGGCGACGAGGACAAGCCCTCGGGAGCCAAGAGCCGGAGCCGAGCAGGCCAGGGGAAGATGAAGGATTCCCGTGAGGAATTGAGCGACGGTGGTACTTATTACCACAAGAAACCGAAAGGTGGAGGAGGAGGAGGGGGGGATTATAAGAAGGATCGCGAAGAGTGGAGCGACAGTGCCATTGGATGCCTGTTGGATGCATACACTGAGAAATATGTGAAGCTGAATCGGGGGAATTTGCGTGGCCGGGACTGGGAGGAGGTGGCCTGTATCGTCAGTGAGCGCTGCGACAGGCAGAAGTCGGCGAAGAGCATCGAACAGTGTAAGAACAAGGTGGATAATCTGAAGAAGAGATATAAGTCCGAGAGGCATAGGCTGGTTAGTGGGAGTGCTACTGTCAGTCATTGGCCTTGGTACAAGAAGATGGATCAGATTGTTGGCTCTTCAGTGTCTAAGACCGTTTCTGATGAAGATAAGTCCATGGGTGGTGGTAACAGTGCTATGAATATGGCAAGGCCTGTCAAAAGGTACAGAGGCCTGTCATTTTTCATTTTTTGATTTCCGTTTTTCTTTTACCCCTTATTATGCTGGATCCTGCATTTACTCTTTGTTTTTTAAGTAGTGAAGAATTGGTTGACCTCGCTCTTAATTTCCTAGTATTTAGATTGAAAATTGGCATGCTAATCATATCACTCGTTTACCTACAAATTGACCACTACAAAGTTTAATCCTTAAAATTGGAAAAATGTCAGTGATCACTATTTCTACTATCCAAACTAGATGAATTGATATATTGACACATTATTTAAAATTGGTAGTCTCTCGCTCTCTTGAAAAAAATATTTAAATGTCAGTCTGGCTACGGTCTACTGGTTGAGATGGAGTGTCATCACATTAACGACCCTGGTCCAATCTCTAGTGAGCACAAAACCCTGGATTTAAGGTCAGCTGAGTTGAGGGATTTCGTATGCAGCACTAATTCAGTTAAAAAAAACATATAAGCTGATTTTATCCAGGTCCAAGGTGGTCTAATATCTTCTGAAGGAAATTGAAACTATCTTCTTGACGCCGACATCCCCATCAATGCTTTCAGATTGACCAGCCTGGACAAGACCATAATCTCTAACTGAATGATATATATCTAAGTTGCACGAAACGGGGAAACATAAATGAGTTTATGAAACGGGAAGCGATACGAAACTCGACCTCCCCAAATTTTGGAAACGGAGAAACACGATATATATATATTATAATTTAAATTTATATTAGAATTTAGGGCATTTAAGAAATGTTACGTGAAATCATAAAACACACATGATAAATTCAAAGCATAAACTATTACAAGTTACAGGACATTTACTCATGAATGATAGTAGAGACAATAAAAATAGCAATATAGAAATATCCAAAATATCAAAAACCAACCTTTATTATATATCAAAATCTCAAAATCAGCCTTTATTATATATATGAGGTTGCAAGTACAATGAAGACTATGAGGCTGCAAGTACAATAAAGACTATGAGCATGTCAAGTCAAGATTTTGTTTGAGTGATGGGTACATTTTTAGTAGGGTCATGATAGAGGAGTTTGACAACCAATGTTTGCTGGATTTTGAATGAGATCTAAAATTCTACTTTCTCCATATGAAATCCAATGAGGTCGGAACCACTCTCAAACATCCTGAGTCATTTCATGGTAATGTTAAAAATTTAAGTAAAAGGAGGATGTCACTTTTACTTTAAGAATTTAACATTACCATGAATTGCACATAAATACTAGGGCGATAGGCTTGATCATTAGAAGCGAAGCATCCAAGACACAAATAAAACGAATAAAATAATAATACATTGCACGAATCCCAAAAAAATAAAATAAAAAAATAACACTGTTTTGGGAGGAAACATGGCTGTATGGTCGAGAAATGTGTTTCCGGTCGTACGGTACGGGTTTCCCCATTTCCGTTTCGTTTTTTGCCTGAAACAAGGGTGGGGAGGACGTTTCCTGCAACTCTTATATATATATATATATATTGGCAGGTCAATCATTTAACTCATTTGCCTACAAAACTAGCTCTATGAAATAAGAAGTCCTGAAAATTGACAGAAAATGTTAGTGAGCATTATTTTACCAGAAATCTAGGATCCAACCCACATGAGTTGACACATACGCTCGTTCAAAGTTGACGAATTATTCTTTAATTGGTAGTTAGGAACTAGTACAAATTTAATTTGGATAGTGATTTATATTTTCAAACATGGCATCATAGTATCCAATTGGGAAAAACTAAGACTACTACTTCTAATTAGTGTAATAACGTGTGGTCAAAGCCAAATCATGATTGCACTTAGTTGCATTCCTTCTATTGATGACATAGATGGAATGATATACTCACACTTGATTAGACAGGATGCAATGTAACATGTTTTAACTTTTAAGTGGATTTTGATTTAGAGGGCGTTTAGTTCCTTTGTACTCAGACTAAATAGGCTCCAAAACTGGCATTTGTGCTAAAGTTTGCATTTGGGAAGAGAAGCTTTGACAAGTTTATTGATAGCAACAATAAAGTTCATGTGGAAATCGTGGAACTGTGTCATTGTATTTCTAACCAAGGGGTGCTTATAGAAAAGAATGGGATTCCACCTTCAAAGCCTTTCAACATATGACTATATTACATGCTTTACCGATAGTAGAATTGTGCACGAAGGAATAGCTTTTGTAAGAAAGAAGAATGGGATTAGAAACATTTTGCTCCCATAAATGAGTTTTCCCCACAATTAGGCCCTCTTAGCTTGCTACCCCTAGACAAACCTAATCCTCTCATGCTAGTGGATTTTTGCCTCTGCATTCATGGCATAGAACAATGATAGATTTCCTTGACCAAGATTGCAGGGGTGATGTGGATGCAAAAGTTTCTAGATCAGTTTATGCATGTGATGTACCATTCAATGTTTGTCACTCACCCCATTGGCATGAAATGGTACAAGCCATCAAAGGAGACTCTAAAAGAAACAGAAGTCTTAGGTATGACAAAGCTAGAACCATGGGACTGGACAAAGAAAGTGCAAAAATCCATTGTATTTGATGGTTGGACAAATGTTAAAGGCAGGTCTTTGATAAATATTCTCGATGTGTTTTCTAGTGGTATGCCCTTCCTTTCAACTCATGACTACTCAAATCATTGCAAGACTGATATTGATATTGTAGAACCGTTAATTAAAACCATTCAAGAGATTAGGTTGTAAATACTATAATTTCATTCAAATCATCATTGATATGTTATTTGTAAGGCAATGGAGACAATTATTGAGGATATGTAACCTAACATATTTTGGTCAAGATGTTTGGCTCACACATTGAACCTTTTGATGCCTGATATTGTTTCTACCATTCATATTATGGCACAACACATTTTCTACAATCACTCAGTTTAACTTAATAAAGATTGCAAAGGCTACATTTGCTAGTTATTGCAGTATTACCTCACCTTAAGGCACCTTTTGAAATTAAGAGAGGCATTAGTTAGCATGTTCTCAAGTGATTCATGGCAGAGTTTGAAAGACAAGGATGCATTTGCATCTAATAGACATGAATTTTAGGAGGTGGAGGATAAAGTGCTTGATGGTCAATTTTGTCAATAGATTAGGTGTGTTTTGTAGTTCACCAAGCCCATTTGTAGTATGATTTGGTTTGCAGATACAAATCAATCATATTATCCAGGTCCAAGGTGGGCTAATATCTTCTGAAGGAAATTGAAACTATCTTCTTGACGCCGACATCCCCAACAATGCTTTCAGATTGACTAGCCTGGACCAGACCATAATCTCTAACTGAATGATATATATCTAAGTTGCACGAAATGGGGAAATGGAAACGAGTTTCCGAAACGGGAAGTGATACGAAACGCGACCGCCCCAAGTTTTGGAAACAGGGAAACGCGATATATATATATATTATAATTTAAATTTATATTAGAATTTAGGACATCTAAGAAATGTTATGTGAAATTATAAAACATACATGATAAATTCAAAGCATAAACTATTACAAGTTACAAGACATTTACTCATGAATGATAACAGAGACATAATAAAAATAGCAATATTGAAATATCCAAAATATCCAAAACCAACCTTTTCTATATATCAAAATCTCAAAATCAACCTTTATTATATATATGAGGTTGCAAGTAAAATGAAGACTATGAGGCTGCAAGTACAATAAAGACTATGAGCATGTCAAGTCAAGATTTTGTTTGAGTGATGGGTACATTTTTAGTAGGGTTATGATAGAGTTTGACAACCAATGTCTGCTGGATTTTGAATGAGATCTAAAATTCTACTTTCTCCATATGAAATCCAATGAGGTCGGAACCACTCTCAAACATCCCGAGTCATTTCATGGTAATGTTAAAAATGTAAGTAAAAGGAGGATGTCACTTTTACTTTAAGAATTTAAAATTACCATGAATTGCATATAAATACAAGGGCGATAGGCTTGATCATTAGAAGCGAAGCATCCAAGACAATAGTAAAACAAATAAAATAATAATACATTGCATGAATCCCAAAAAAATTTAAAAAAAATAAAAAAATAACGCTGTTTTGGGAGGAAACACAGTTGTACGGCCGAGAAACGTTTTTCCTGCTGTATTGGCAACGTTTCCTGTAAAGGAAATGTACCGTTATGGCCGGAAACACGTTTATCGGCCGTACAGTACGGGTTTCACCGTTTCTGTTTCGTTTTTTTGCCTGACACGAGGGTGGGGAGGACGTTTCCTGCAACATATATATATATTAAAAATTGGCAGGTCAATCATTTAACTCATTTGCCTACAAAACTGGCTCTATGAAATAAGAAGTCCTGGAAATTGAGAGAAAATGTTAGTAAGCATTATTTTAGCAGAATTCTAGGATCCAACCCACATGAGTTGACACATACGCCCGTTCAAAGTTGACGAATTATTCTTTAATTGGTAGTTAGGAACTAGTACAAATTTAATTTGGATAGTGATTTATATTTTCAAACATGGCATCATAGTATCCAATTGGGCAAAACTAAGACTACTACTTCTAATCAGTGTAATAACGTGTGGTCAAAGCCAAATCATGATTGCACTTAGTTGCATTTCTTCTATTGATGACATAGATGGAATGATATACTCACACTTGATTAGACAAGATGCAATGTGACATGTTTTAACTTTTAAGTGGATTTTGATTTAGAGGGCGTTTAGTTCCTTTGTACTCAGACTAAATAGGCTCCATACCTGGCATTTGTGCTAAATTTTGCATTTGGAAAGTGAAGCTTTGACAAGTTTATTGATAGCAATAATAAAGTGCATGCGGAAATCGTGCAAATGTGTCATTGTATTTCTAACCAAGGGGTGCTTATAGAAAAGAATGGGATTCCACCTTCAAAGCCTTTCAACATATGACTATATTACATGCTTTACCGAGAGTAGAATTGTGCATGAAGGAATAGATTTTGCAAGAAAGAAGAATGGGATTAGAAACATTTTGCTCCCCTAAATGAGTTTTCCCCACAATGAGGCCCACTTAGCTTGCTTGTAAATTTTTGAAGATGTTCTATGCTAGGAGCAATTTTACTTTTCTCACAGCAATCATACAAATAGTTAAGCAAAATGCAGATAGAACATATAAGTGGATCTTACAGAAGACAAATCAGAAACAGGAAAAATGTGGTGGTTCGTTACGGCGGTCAACAGGACGCTTCAACCAGCAAAGTCTCCTTGGTCAGCCAACCCAGCATGTGTCACAACAGTCCTCCAATCAGTAAACGAGTCAAACCAAGTAAACTCCAAAAAAGTCAACGCTGTCCTGAAAAAGTCAACGCAGGGCAACTAGATAAAAGTCAACGCAGCAGCAGATTGGTCAACCTTTTGACCTCGATTTCTGTGCCAAGTAGTACGGCCTTCCAAAATCAAACTTTCCACAAGTTTTCAGCCCAATCGGACCATGCGTTGACCAAAGTCAACGCTGGTCAAACTTTCTGCAAAACCCTAACCGCAGAAAATCGTCCTTCAACTCAGCCGTACTGTTTTTGTCCTTCTTCTCCTTCACACGTGTGGCTGAACTCGTCCTCCAAGAAGCTCGTACTAAATCAGATTAGAGAAGTTGTTGTGAGTTGTGTTGTGTTGAAATGCTCTCCAACTTTGCCTGTATTTATATCCATCATTGGGGCGTGTGACACATCTGCTGGGGGCGTGCAACCTTAAGGCCGACCTGCACATATAATTTATTAAGAATAATAAATTCAAAATAAATGTTCTGCTCATCGGATTAAGACATATTATATATGGATTTTACAACTCTCCGAAAGAGGATTCCAACAAAAATATTAGCCTCTTAATCTGAGCATCATAACATGGAGTTTGGACCTAGTTGTCCAAATTTAACACTCCCTCTCAATTAGGGAGAACTCCATCCATCAGTGCAATCAAACATCGTGCGTCATCCCGCCGTAACTTGCTTTGCTGGCCTCTTTATTTCAGAACAGAAGTGGGTCAGCCACAAAGACATCATCCCCCGACTGACATAATCAGTCCAGAGGTTCAAAACCTCTATCAAACTCATCTTTGCTAATAGTCTCTAGCTTTTCCCACCTCATTGGCCAAATGAGAGGTACTTCCCATGAGCCCTGAACTCAATGGGTAGGATGCATACGGGGCACGGATAATGAGAGGTGAACCAACTCAATAATCACAACGGTGGGGTCCAAGCACACCAACAAGGTTTGGCAAGCCTAGCCTTGTGGTTGCTCATAGCTCCGAGAAGCTGTCCCCAAAGCCCCCCAGAGCTCCCAGAGCTCATCGTCCAACGGGACCCACATCATAGGGTCGTTCCACGATACCAAGATTCTCACGGAAGGTTAAGAACTTGACCTTCCCCAGGGGCTTAGTGAGAATATCCGCGACCTGCTCATCAGTTCCTATATGATCGAGCCTTACGGCGCCTCGCTGTACCATATCCCGGATGAAATGGTACCTGATATCAATATGCTTGGATCGGTCATGGAACACAGGATTCTCGATCAAGCGAATCCCACTCTGGTTATCACAGAGTATCACGGTGGTATCTAGCACATGTCCAAACAGCTCACTAAAGAGCTTTCGCAACCAAACTGCTTCACAACAGGCCATACTTGCTGCAATGTATTCGGCCTCAGCGGTGCTCAAAGCCACCGACTTCTGCTTCCTACTCATCCATGAGATCGAAGCAGAACCAAGATTGAAGCAGCATCCCGATGTGCTCTTACGATCCACCACACTGCCAGCCCAATCGGCATCAGTATATCCACGGAGTATCACACTCCCGGCAGTGTATCTCAGCCCATGGTTTATCGTGCCCCGAAGATATCTCAAAAGATTCTTGGCACCAACCCAATGAAAGTGATGAGGCTCAACCATCTGTTGACTCAAAGTGTTCACTGCAAAACATATATCTGGTCGGGTGTTCACTAAGAACATCAAAGCTCCTATGAGTTGACGATACTCAGTAGGATTGGCCAAGATAGGCCCAGCAGCGCTGCCACTCAACTTCTTAAAGTTGAGTTCCATCGGTGTCGACACGGACTTACGGTCCACCATACCAAATCTTTCCAGAAGCTTCACAATGTATTTTCCTTGAGAAAGGAAAATCTCTCCAGGTCTCTGCTAGACCTCCAGGCCTAGGAAGTAGTGCATCAATCCTAGGTCCTTCATCTCGAACTCAGCAGCGAGCTCCCTCTTACATTGATGAATGAGAGGGTCAGCACCTGTCAGGAAGAGGTCGTCCACATACAGCACTAGAATGAGAGGCTTCTCTTGCACAACCTTGAAGTAAAGGTTCGGATCAGCATTACTTCGAGTGAAGCCCAGCTTCATCAAGTAACTATCCATCCTCTCGTACCAAGCTCTGGGTGCTTGCTTTAACCCATAGAGGGCTTTCTTCAACTGGGACATGAGTGTCTGCGATTACGAACCTAAAATCCCGAGAGGTTGTTCCACCGCCACCTCTTCCTTTATTGCACCATGCAGAAAAGCGGTCTTGACATCCATCTGATGAATACTCCATCCTTGCGTAGCAGCAAGGGCTATGATTGATCGAATGGTGGTATATCGTGCCACAGGTGCAAATATATCATCATAGTCAATTCCTTCCTTTTGAGAGAAGCCACGGGCAACAAACCTTGCCTTGAACTTTTCAGCACTCCCATCAGATCCATGTTTGATCTTGTAGAGCCATTTTGCGGTGACAACAGATTTGTCCTTCGGTCTCGGGACCACATCCCGGACATCATTCTTCATTATGGACTCATATTCTTCGTGCATAGCATCCTTCCAGACTTGATGCTTTACGGCTTCCTCAAAAGATCCAGGTTCAGATTGTACAATAGTACTCATGGCAGCTAGATACCCTTGGTATCTACACGGCTTCTTACTTTCTCGGAATGTCCCCCTTGGGGCAGCATGACCCTCAGCATCTTCGAGGGTATCCCTGAGCCATGATGGTCTCTTTCCCAGTGAAGGAGATGGATCGATAGGGTCCATTGGTCCTTCAATATCAGGCATTGTCTCATCCTGCGGTTCTTCCAGATTTCCAGGCCTTTCTTCACGATTTTCTCCAGATCTTGGAAGATCTACCACTCTCTTCAGGGAAGCATCTTCGTCAAAAGTGACATCATGGCTTATCTCTACTTCCCTTTGACCAGGTACATAGACTCTATAGGCCTTAGAAGTCTCACTGTAGCCCACAAACATTCCTTTCTTCCCAGTAGCATCCAACTTACTTCTCTTTTCTTTCGGCACATGAAAATAGACAGGACATCCAAAAATTCTAAAATGTGAGACATCGGGTTTCTTACCAGAGAAAACCTCTTCGGGAGTTTTGGAGTCCAAAGCGGAATGAGGGCATCGGTTTTGAATGTACACAGCAGTATTTGCAGCTTCTCCCCACAGAAACTTTGGTAGACCTTGGTCACATAGCATGGCACGGGCAGCTTCCACAATAGTCCTATTCTTGTGTTCAGCAACACCATTCTGCTCAGGAGTATATGCAGTGGTAGTCTCCCTCTTAATGCCAGCTTCTCTGCAAAAGTCTTTGAACTCATTTGACTCATATTCAGTGCCATTATCAGTCCTCAAAATCTTGATCTTCTTTCCGGTCATATTTTTCACCAAGGCTTTGAAGGTACGGAACCACATGAAAGCCTCATCCTTCTTCTTCAAGAAGTATATCCAGGTTTTGCGAGAGAAGTCATCAGTAAATGTCATATAGTAAGAACATCCCCCCAGGGATGTTACGGGCAACATACCAGAAAGATCAGAATGGACCAGTTGCAATATATCAGATGTCTTTGTGACACTTGAGGGGAAAGGTCCCCTTGTATGTTTCCCTTCAGCACAGCCTTTACATACACCTTCATGATGATTTCCAAAATCAGGCATCCCTGTCACCACCTTCCTTGCTTCGAGAAGAGCCTTGTAATGAAGGTGTCCAAATCTTCGGTGCCATAGTTCGGTTTGTCGGATAGTATCACAAGTCATAGCTCCCAACGGACTCCCTCCAACCTGGTAGAGGGTACCAACTCTAAAACCAATTGAGATAGCTTCCTTGAAGCTCTTCTTCCACATGAGCACCTTTCCATCAGAGAAAGTTACATTGAATCCTTTGTCTTCCATGGCAGATACAGACACAAGGTTCTTCTTCAATTTAGGTACATAGAGTACATCTTGCAAACGAAGGACTTGTCCTTGAGACAAGTGGAGGGTCACAGTCCCTGTCCCTTTCACGGGATATGTGGCATTATCCCCAAGGATAATTTCTAGATTAGTATCCCTTTCAACCATGTCAGAAAGTGCGTCCTTGAATTCGGTGATGTGTCTTGAGGCACCACTATCGATTAGCCAAACATCCATAGTGTCGGGCGGAGATGCAGCTGAGAGAGCAGATACAAGAATATACTCATTTCTTTTATCAACAACATTAGACTCCTCATACCTGGTATTTCTCGACCTTTTAGAAGGTTGATGGTTTCCACCAAAGTGAGCCTTCCTCTTTCCTTTGGATTTGTCATTTCTTCGATTCCCATTCCTTCGGTTGTTGTTGTTATCATCACTATCGGGAGAATCCTTCTTGAAGGGGCATTCTCTAGCATAGTGACCAGGCCTATGGCAGGTGAAACATTTACCCTTCTTCTCTTGAGTCCTCGTTCTTCCTTTGTCCTTAGAACCACCAGATTTCTTCTTCCGGGAATGAGCACCATAGGCAGCATTTCTGTCATTATCGAATTCCTTCATCCTTGTTTCTTCTTGCATACATCTAGACAGAAGCTCATCAAAGTTAGGAATGGTATTATTGTTGAGAATGGTAGTTGTGAATACTTGCCATTCATATGGGAGTACTCCAAGTGCGGTGAGAACCATCTCACGATCAGCTATTGTCTCCCCAATAGCTAGCAGATTGTTCCTTGTTTCGGTCAATTTCAGAAAGAAAGTTTGAATAGACTCATCCCGGCCCTTCTTCATATTCTTCAACTTGTTCTTGAGGAATAGCACTTGGTTCACATTGTTTACCTTGAACATAAGGATCAATTTGTCATACATCTCCTTGGATGTGCCTAGCTCAGATATGTAGGCAACCAGACTTTTATGTATGGATTCCCTGATCATCAGCTTTGCTTTGATCTCCCCCTTCTTATACTTGTTTTTAGCAGCAGCGGTGGCATTGGATGGAGGTTCTTGAATCTTACCCAGCACATGATCCAAGAGATCATGGTCTTCCAATTTGAGATCTAATATCATCTTCCAGGCATGGAAGTCATCACTTCCAGTCAGCTTGTCATTCTCCTTGAATTCAAGACTAGTGGAACCCATTTCTTCGGTGATGATTGCTAAAGATAGAGTTTGTCTTCACCTCACCTCTGATACCATGTAAATTTTTGTAGATGTTCTATGCTAGGAGCAATTTTACTTTTCTCACAGCAATCATACAAATAGTTAAGCAAAATGCAGATAGAACATATAAGTGGATCTTATAGAAGACAAATCAGAAACAGGAAAAATGTGGTGGTTTGTTACGGCGGTCAACAGGATGCTTCAACCAGCAAAGTCTCCTTGGTCAGCCAACCCAGCATGTGTCACAACAGTCCTCCAATCAGCAAACGAGTCAAACCAAGTCAACTCCAAAAAAGTCAACGTTGTCCTGAAAAAGTCAACGCATGGCAGCAATCTAAAAGTCAACGCAGCAGCAGATTGGTCAACCTTTTGACCTCGATTTCTGTGCCTAGTAGTACGGCCTTCCAAAATCGAACTTCCCACAAGTTTTCAGCCCAATCGGACCATGCGTTGACCAAAGTCAACGCTGGTCAACCTTTCTGCAAAACCCTAACTGCAGAAAATCGTCCTTCAACTCAGCCGTACTGTTTTTGTCCTTCTTCTCCTTCACACGTGTGGCTGAACTCGTCCTCCAAGGAGCTTGTACTAAATCAGATGAGAGAAGATGTTGTGAGTTGTGTTGTGATGAAATGCTCTCCAACTTTGCTTATATTTATATCCATCATTGGGGCGTGTGACACATCTGCTGGGGGCGTGCAACCTTAAGGCCGACCTGCACATATAATTTATTAAGAATAATAAATTCAAAATAAATGTTCTGCTCATCGGATTAAGACATATTATATATGGATTTTACACCTCTCCGAAAGAGGATTCCAACAAAAATATTAGCCTCTTAATTTGAGCATCATAACATGGAGTTTGGACCTAGTTGTCCAAATTTAACATTGCTACTTCTAGACAAACCTAATCCTCTCATGCTAGTGGATTTTCGCCTGTGCATTCAGGGCATAGAACAATACTAGATTTCCTTGACCAAGATTGCAGGGGTGATGTGGATGCAAAAGTTTCCAGATTTCTTCATGCATGTGATGTACCATTCAGTGTTCTTCACTCACCCCATTGGCATGAAATGGTACAAGCCATCAAAGGAGACCCTAAATGAAACAGATGTCTCAGGTATGACAAAGCTAGAACCATGGGACTGGACAAAGAAAGTGCAAAAATCCATTGTATTTGATGGTTGGACAAATGTTAAAGGCAGGTCTTTGATAAATATTCTCGATGTGTTTACTAGTGGTATGCCCTTCCTTTCAACTCATGACTACTCAAATCATTGCAAGACTGGGATTGATATCGTAGAACTGTTAATTAAAACCATTCAAGAGATTAGGTTGTAAATACTATAACTTCATTCAAATCATCATTGATATGTTATTAATTGTAAGGCAATGGAGACAATTATTGAGGATATGTAACCTAACATATTTTGGTCATGATGTTTGGCTCACACATTGAACCTTTTGATGCCTGATATTGTTTCTACCATTCATATTATGGCACAACACATTTTCTACAATCACTCAGTTTAACTTACTAAAGATTGCAAAGGCTACATTTGCTAGTTATTGCAGTTTTACCTCACCTTAAGGCACCTTTTGAAATTAAGAGAGGCATTAGTTAGCATGTTCTCAAGTGATTCATGGCAGAGTTTGAAAGACAAGGATGCATTTACATCTAATAGACATGAATTTTAGGAGGTGGAGGATATCGTGCTTGATGGTCAATTTTGTCAATAGATTAGGTGTGTTTTTGTAGTTCACCAAGCCCATTTTAGTATGATTTGGTTTGCAGATACAAATCAATCATATTATCCAGGTCCAAGGTGGGCTAATATCTTCTGAAGGAAATTGAAACTATCTTCTTGACATTGACATCCCCATCAATGCTTTCAGATTGACTAGCCTGGACCAGACCATAATCTCTAACTGAGTGATATATATCTAAGTTGCATGAAATGGGGAAACGGAAACGAGTTTCCGAAACGGGAAGCGATACGAAATGCGACCTCCCCAAATTTTGGAAACGGGGAAACGCGATATATATATATTATAATTTAAATTTATATTAGAATTTAGGACATTTAAGAAATGTTATGTGAAATCATAAAACATACATGATAAATTCAAAGCAAAAACTATTACAAGTTACAAGACATTTACTCATGAATGATAACAAAGACAATAAAAATAGCAATATCGAAATATCCAAAATATCCACAACCAGCCTTTATTATATATCAAAATCTCAAAATCAGCCTTTATTATATATATGATGTTGCAAGTACAATGAAGACTATGAAGCTGCAAGTACAATAAAGACTATGAGCATGTCAAGTCAAGATTTTGTTTGAGTGATGGGTACATTTTTAGTAGGGTCATGATAGAGGAGTTTGACAACCAATGTCTGCTAGATTTTGAAGGAGATCTAAAATTCTACTTTCTCCATATGAAATCCAATGAGGTCGGAACTACTCTCAAACATCTTGAGTCATTTCATGGTAATGTTAAAAATTTAAGTAAAAGGAGGATGATACTTTTACTTTAAGAATTTAACATTACCATGAATTGCATATAAATACTAGGGCGATAGGCTTGATAGGCTTGATCATTAGAAGCGAAGCATCCAAGACACAAATAAAACGAATAAAATAATAATACATTGCACGAATCCAAAAAAAAAAAAAAAAAAAAAAACACGCTGTTTTGGGAGGAAACGCAGCTGTACGGCCGGGAAACGTGTTTTCGGCCGTACGGTATGGGTTTCCTGTTTCCGTTTGTTTTTACGCGTTTCTGTTTATATATAAATTAAAAATTGGCAGGTCAATCATTTAACTCATTTGCCTTCAAAACTGGCTCTATGAAATAAGAAGTCCTGAAAATTGAGAGAAAATGTTAGTGAGCATTATTTTACCAGAATTCTAGGATCCAGCCCACATGAGTTGACACATACGCCTGTTCAAAGTTGACGAATTATTCTTTAATTGGTAGTTAGGAACTAGTACAAATTTAATTTGGATAGTGATTTATATTTTCAAACATGGCATCATAGTATCCAATTGGGCAAAACTAAGACTACTACTTCTAATTAGTGTAATAACGTATGGTCAAAGCAAAATCATGATTGCACTTAGTTGCATTTCTTCTATTGATGACATAGATGGAATGATATACTCACACTTGATTAGACAAGTTGCAATGTGACATGTTTTAACTTTTAAGTGGATGTTGATTTAGAGGGCGTTTAGTTCCTTTGTACTCAGACTAAATAGGCTCCATACCTGGCATTTGTGCTAAAGTTTGCATTTGGGAAGAGAAGTTTTGACAAGTTTATTGATAGCAACAATAAAGTTCACGGGGAAATCGTGCAAATGTATCATTGTATTTCTAACCAAGGGGTGCTTATAGAAAAGAATGGGATTCCACCTTCAAAGCCTTTCAACGTATGACTATATTACATGCTTTACAGATGGTAGAATTGTGCATGAAGGAATAGCTTTTGCAAGAAAGAAGAATGGGATTAGAAACATTTTGCTCCCATAAATGAGTTTATGAATGATTGTAGTCATGTGCTTACTCAAGGTATCTTTATCTAGTGGTTAAACTCAGTGGTAATAAAAAAATATTATTGGGTACATCTGTTCATTAAGTTCTCTCAATCCTAGAAACCTAACAATAGTATTAGAGTGTGGTTCCTTCTAAAATTCCGAAGTATGAGTTGTCTTTCTTGTCCAATTACAATGGGGCTTTGGCAACCTTTCTCTTTGGATAGGGATATAATGGCCTTATTCCTTTTTGCAGGAAAAGGTTTTTGCACATGGTAAGACCTGTGGGCTCAAATGTGCATGAAGGAATAGCTTTTGCAAGAAAGAAGAATGGGATTAGAAACATTTTGCTCCCATAAATGAGTTTATGAATGCTTGTAGTCATGTGCTTACTCAAGGTATCTTTATCTAGTGGTTAAACTCAGTGGTAATAAAAAAATATTATTGGGTACATCTGTTCATTAAGTTCTCTCAATCCTAGAAACCTAACAATAGTATTAGAGTGTGGTTCCTTCTAAAATTCCCAAGTATGAGTTGTCTTTCTTGTCCAATTACATTGGGGCATTGGCAACCCTTTCTCTTTGGATAGGGGATATAATGGCCTTATTCCTTTTTGCAGGAAAAGGTTTTTGCACATGGTAAGACCTGTGGGCTCAAATGTGCATGAAGTAATAGCTTTTGCAAGAAAGAAGAATGGGATTAGAAACATTTTGCTCCCATAAATGAGTTTATGAATGCTTGTAGTCATGTGCTTACTCAGGGTATCTTTATCTAGTGGTTAAACTCAGTGGTAATAAAAAAATATTATTGGGTACATCTGTTCATTAAGTTCTCTCAATCCTAGAAACCTAACAATAGTATTAGAGTGTGGTTCCTTCTAAAATTCCCAAAGTATGAGTTGTCTTTCTTGTCCAATTACATTGGGGCTTTGGCAACCCTTTCTCTTTGGATAGGATATAATGGCCTTATTCCTTTTTGCAGGAAAAGGTTTTTGCACATGGTAAGACCTGTGGACTCAAATGTGCATTAGGTTCCAATTTTTTTATTTTTTATTTTTATTTTATTTTATTTTATTTTTTCTGTAAATTTCGTAGAGCCTTTCTATTTTCTATTTATCAAAAAAACATATTGCTATACATATACTGATGCAGTTAGTGGCCTCAACCTGCCCGAAGGAAACCAGGTCTGTTGGCCACCTGAGTGAATTAAAAGCCAACCTGTATTGGAATTGTTTCTTCCTTCTACTTGCCGCTATATCTACTTTACTATGTCCATAAAAGTGGCGAGGTTCCAATTTTAGGAGACAGTTGGGACAATATTACAGAGCTTAGAAGTTTCTGTACCATCAAATTGGAAATCTGCCCAGTCCCATGGTCATTTGACTATTTGGTTTTATAAATTGTTTTTTCCCACCTTGAATAGCCCTTGGTTATTTTTAACTTGAAGAATTCTGAGGAGTACGGATATTATCCATATGGTGCTAGGCTGAGCCTATATTTTGAAAAGCACCTCTGCCTTCTCTTAGTTGCATCTGTGAACTTTATATAAGAGAATGTTAAAAACTTAACATCCTCCTTGGATTGGATGAGGTGCTGGTAACACTGAACAAGAGTTTCTTGCTTGGGTCCATTCTGCTAATCTGGTTAAATACTGACTATTTGAGATCCCTGATTGGCAACGATCAGTTTTTGGATATTTGTGGCCATTTAGGGCCATTTGACACTGAATTTGAATTTTTGATCTAATTCAGGGTCATTAAACATTTATGGGTAAATGATACTGTGACCATGTTATTTCTCGTGTTGAATCTGGATTATTCCTCTTTATGCAGGTTTGCAGCAGTTACAACCTTTCCTGTTGGCCTTCCCAATAATTTGATGGGTAAAAGATACTGTGACCTTGCTATTTCTCGTGTTGAATCTGCATTGTTCCCCTTTATGCAGGTTTGCAGCAGTTACACCCTCTCCTGTTGGCCTTTCCAATAATTTGAAAACTAAAACATTGCAAACCCCAAGGTGGCGTAGAGTGCTTCTGAAAATAAGTGGGACTGCTTTAGCAGGGAATGCACAAAATGTCGACCCTAAGGTATATTAGTATTTCATGGCTGCTTCTTAAACTCACTTCCTAGATGGTTGAATGGAATGTAGATGCTATTTTTGTACAACTGTATCTCTGAAGGATATTACCTCTTCGCTGCCTAAATAGTAAGGGGTTTGGTATTTATGGAGACTGTTTGACAATTGGAACTTCATCTTCTCTTTGCACAGGTGACATCATCAATAGCCAGAGAAATAGCAGCAGTTAATCGCCTTGGTGTAGAGGTATTTTAATTTTTAACATTTACAGAAATTTTTCATTTTCTCCAGATTCTACAAACAAATGTGTAGTGGAGTAGGGAATCTATCTTTGTTAGTAATTATTCCTTTAGTTTCATTTTACTTATATAAGCACATTGTCACAATCATGTTTCTTATATATATATATATATATATATATATATATATATATATAAGACTTCAGTGATGGGAAAGACTACTGTTACAGTGTTATATACATTTCATGCTTGCCAGTTGACTCAAAACGTAATGATCTTTCTCAGGTTGCAGTTGTTGTAGGAGGGCGGAACTTCTTTTGTGGAGCTTCATGGGTGCGATCTACAGGTCTGGATAGAGCTTCTGCAGATCAGATAGGGTGATGTAAAATTACCTCCCTTTATTCCAGTTTTGTTGTGTTTTCTTGTGGATAGTTATATTTTGAAGTCATTTTTTTCTATATTTATTAAATTCCATTGTGCTATAAATTTTGATTTTCCTTAAAACTGTCTAAAAAATACAGAATACTTGTTATAGTATCAGCAACCTAGGATCCTGTTTGGGACAGGCTATAATATTTCTTGTTTATTTTCTACTGCATACAATCGTATATAGAACATATTACTGCGAGTTAAATGAGATGCGTGATTTGTATTCATTATTTTGCCAAGAGGCTTATAAAATTAAATTTGCGACATCCCAAACTTTTGAAGGATATTGATTTATGCGTTTGAATTTTGACATTATTCAATACATCCTTTGATGGCACTTAGACCTATATTCTTTTAGAAAGCAGTCCAACTCTGTGTAATTGAACCCATAACCTGGCAGTTGGAATCTTCTATTGATTGAGACTGCAACATGTTATCTTTGGTGTCATTGCTCAAGAGGGTATTCATATTCTTGGCCTGTGCATGCCACTGTTTTAAAACTCGGACTTGGCCTTGGAATTGGTCGAGGGTCGATTTGGACTTGGACTTGGACTCATATTGACTAGGACTGATCTGATTTCAGTGATTTGGTATTACTAAAAAATACAGAAAAATATTTAAATTTTAATGAAAAATTATATTTCAAAGATTTCAAACCATTAGAGACAAAAAATGTGAAGTCTACTCATGTATATACTATGCTACGGTGAATATATCAAAATGGCACCGAGTGCAATACATATATCAGCAAGAAAATACATAATGAGGCTTTGGCGCTTTAAATGGTCTCAAAAACATGCTACAAGCTACTCGAGTCTGGCCTACTACATAATACATTATTACATAGTACATATCATTGATCAACATGATCAACCATCAAACTCATCACCATTGCTAGGAATAGGAACCTCAACAGGAGCTACAAAATCATTCTCTACCTCAGAGTCTTCAGACTTCTCAGGGACATCTGCAACTGCAGTGGTTATAGTAGTACTAGTAGAAGCAAGAGCTAGCTGAGCTGCATGGCTAGTGCTTGCATGTGTCATGCTTGGTGCTATGTCTGCTCCTACTAGTGGATCTAGATCCAGACCAATTCTCCCCAACTCCAAGTCATCAATATCAAAATCAAGATCAAACTCTACCGGTGAGACGACTCCACCCATTCTAAGGTTGGATCGATATCATCCAACATAATGGGAACTGTATCAGCCTTAAAGTAGGGGTTTGATGAAGCGTGCCCATGAATTTCAATCTTATGGTGATTGATTTTTGGGCCAAGTTTTACTTTCAAGCCCATACAAGGCTAGGGCTGGACACATTGTAAGTTTAAGTTTGTTTTAAGGATTTCAAATATTAATTCTAAGTAGAATCACTTAGAATAAGGAAGTTGGTATACACAGTCCAATCAGCAAAGTGGATTGAGTTGATTCCCTGTGTGATTAGATTGATTTGATGTGAATTTGTGCATGGCCATCTTCGCAATGAATTGTAAACATGTCTTAGTGAAGGATGTTGTAACAAAGTCATATCATTTACCTATTTGTACCACCAATAGCATTGGAGATAAATTTGGTTGTACATCCATGTTGCCTTAAAATCGAAGCCTCACTTTTGCATCCCTAAGACCATACTTAGCTGTTTCATAAGTGTACCAACTCAAGATGGATCTTTTGGTAGGAATTTACTATTCAAAAGAATGTTCCTCATGACGTGGGGTGAATGATTGCAGGAAGTAAGGTTATGAATATGTATCTCATAACTTAGCAAAGCCATGCTCGAGAGAAATAAAGAGAATATTATCAATCCAACAAAGTAGTTGTGTTAGGATTATTGTATCAGTTTTGTGCTTTTGACGATTATAAAACCTAGGGGGCTAGAGTCAGGGTAAAGATTGACTAAGATAAGGAGGTTTATGACACCATGAGAACGTATTTTTAATACTAGATGAAATAAGGCCTTTGAAATTATTGTTATTCTTAAGATGAAGATAGGGTTGACTAAATGTGAGTATAGAATAAAATATATTTCAATCACATTTAAAGAAACACCCTTTTAGAGGCTATGCCCTTAATCATAATGGAGCCAAGCAACTCATTTGAATGTAACTCTCGAGTCTTGTTAAAGTTCCTAAGATGAGTAGTTTTTCTTGTATTTTTGGAGCTTGATGAGAGATGGCTAAGGGAAAATCACCAAGCTTGGTTGTGTTACATTGTGAATTTTATTTGGCCTTTTAGCGTATATGTTTGGTGATGATCTTTAGGGTGTTAAGAAGCCTTGGAAGTGTTATCTCTTGGATCTACCTCTCAATATCACTGAATAAAATAATAGTCTCGACTCTCGAGTCCTTGAGTAGTAGTCTAAGGATGGTGTCAATGTTTCTCACACTTTAGAATCATTTGCTTTTCTAAAGTAAGGGGGGTGTCTTAAGATTCTTCAAAGTGTTTGTGGTATATGGGTGACGATCTTTTGTTTTTCTTCAAACATATAATGGAGTTCAACCAAAAAAAATCAATTACACCATTCAAATCAAAGTCACGAAACCCTTTGACTTGAACATAATTGACTAGTCCAAAATGGCTCACATGTAAGGGGGGACGAGTTGGACTAGAGGTTTGTTTTGTCCATAAATGGTCTGTTCAAATTGCATGCCAGCCCTTAGTGAACTCGGACACACCCATGCGCTCCCATGGCCAATTTTTTTTTTTTTTTGAAGAAACAAACAAGAAAAAAATGCTTGTGCCTCCAAAACCATAATTCATAATTATGTAATGATGTCCCCTTCTTTGCCTTACAAATCTCTCATTGATCATTTGTGAGCATTTGGAGATTGCAAAGCTGCAGTGATGAGAGTTGATTTGGGAGGAAGCTTGGAGCTAATTTGACATTGCTTTTGGGTTGCCCATGATGGATTGGGCATCTCCATGAGTTTCCTACGTATCCTTTACAAGCTTGGAGGAGATTTGTGGTCAGATTGTTGTGCCCATTCAAAGATATGTCAAGGATAGACTTTGCATTTGCATATTTGTTTTGGATGTTTGAGACATAATCATGGTTCCTAAGAATGTGAAAGACCTTTCATGCAGCCATTATGATGAGGGAGATGGGATAAAATTTTGCAAAGATTGTAAGGAAATGAGAAGAGGGGCTTGGGGGGATTCATAAGAGTGCAAAATCACTGAGTTGTCATTCATGGGAATTAGATCATACCTTGATGTTGACCTGAAGATTAGAGAGAAATACTAGCCTCTATCGAGGAATGTCTGAAAGGAAAGGCCAAGAAAAATGAGTTTAATAATGAAATCAAAGTTGTTGGGAGTGGGGAGGAAGAGCAATAAGTGAAATTATAAAAAAACTTATGGGAGTGGATCATTTTTGGAGAGTTTTTTATAATATATGTTTTAATATATTAATTTTTTATAATACAAATAACATCAACCATGAAATTAAATAGAGCATCACATTCATTACCAAAGGGTTGTGGGATTTAGTCAAACATTGAAAAATTCAAAGGTAGGTTCAAAATTCACAGTTCAAACTTAAATTGTCATATAGTGCTTATAAAATATGCCATAATAAAGACAGTACCAAGTTCTAGAAACTACTTCTAAACAAGAAAAAGAAAAAGAAAAAGAGATCTGGTATCTGCTAATCTTTCCTCTTGCCACAAGAAACTTCTAGTTTCTTTTCTTGTGAAAGTGTTCGTGGAACACAATTAGTAGCCACATGGTTCCCACGTATCGCTAGACATTGTGAAGCTAAAGGTGAAGTTCCTACATCTGGAAACATCCTAGTGGATGGTGGTGGCATGTCACCTTCATGATCACCCAAAAGTTCAACTTTTAAATGCTTTAAAACTTTTTTAGAATCTATGCTTCTGTGATCCATATAAAATTGTAAAATCTCTTTCGGTAATAATCACATGTAATGGAACATTGTCGATGCGTTTCAAACCAACCAGTGTGGTTCATCATCAGGACTAGGTGAGCTTTAAAACTATTGCTCCACCCTTAAGTTAGCCACCTCTGGACTATTGTTTGAAGTCACGCATGTTCTATAATTTTTTAGTGCCTCAAATAATGGGGCAACAAGCTCAAGTTGTAGTGCACATAAAATGTTTCTCTTCATGTTGTGGATGAAGCTATTGGCACTCCAAGACCTCTCTATAGTAGAAGTGTTAACAACCTGTGAAAGCACTCTCTGTGTGAGGAGCCATACATGTTCCACTATTTGATAGGATTCATTGTATCTTGATCTTTAGTTGCATGCATGTTAGCAAAGATTACATGTTCACTTATGGAGTTGCTCAATTGGCATTGCACTTTAGGCATACTCTTCATCAGAGACCAACTTTTTTAATGCAAGCATATGCCCATTTGGTACCTCTGGATTTGTGTGTGATTTTCTCCTAACTCAACCCCTAGATATATTATAGATTTCAGATTTCTGTGGTGTGAGTTTAGAGTTTCTGAGTTCGGAATCTCCACAGTGAGCATTTTTGTGTCTACGTTTCGAGTCTAGAGCAAGACCCATCATTAGGACAATTCTTGTTGAAAAGAGAGAAGGATACCAACCATAAATATACAAAGCGTGCATGATGAAGGCTGACCAACCAAAATATATATAAAATCAATGTTTTGAAATTAAATTAATTTAATAGAGTTTTAATGAAGTTTTTTGATTTGATAAAGTTTCTAATTTTATGAATGGATATTAATTTCCTAAAGTTTAGCCTAAATTTCTAAAAATTTCCTTAAAGATAAATTACACTTAAATTAAGGATATGCTAATATTTTATTTTATTTTTATTTTATTACCCCTACAAAAATTAAAGTGATAAAATATTATAAATCTAAGAAATAAATTATTATAAATTTAAGAGATTTAAGGATACTAGATTGATTTGAAAGGGAGAAAGTAAGAGCCTACTGGTTTTTTATATGTTGCTTAATTAAGGATTTAATAAGTTCTAATGCTTATTAAAAAGGAATCTAATTAAGAATTTTTATGTCAATTTTAATTTAATAAAATTAGGAATAGTTATTTCTAACTATTACTTATTATATTCAATAATTAAAATTGATAATAATGATTTTAATTTTAATTTTAATTTTAATTTTTTTACTACTATAGTCTAAGAAGGACGTAAAAGTTATAAGGGTGGTCGATGTAAGGTGAAATTTTTTAAAGATTGGAGAAAGGGGTTTTTTAATTTATAACAGGAAAGGTTTTAAATCTGAACTATAAAAGTCTAGAAATTAAGCTAAAATTAAATATAAGAATACTTACTTGATTATAAGGGTAAAGGCAAAGGATTTAAAGGGTTTTAATGAAGGGGAACGAAAAGGTATAAAATGGAGAGGGGGGGAAAAAATGAAAACACAGAAGGGGGAGAGTAAGCAAGGTGCTTTTTACAAGGTAAGGGAGGAGTACATATAGGGTCATTGTAAGTTTTAAGGGAAGAGAAGGTAAGGGATACATTGGGAAGGGAAAGGGAGAGAAAGACAAGGGTGTCAATAGGGGACAGGACAAGCCTTAAGTGTAGGAAAATAAGGGTACCCAATTCCTGCTGACTTCTAAACCACCATCCCTATTGAGGTTTTCTGGATGTTTGATGATTTCAAGTGCCTCACGCATTTTCCTTTTGTAATAGTGATTTTCATTGGCTATTACTTTAGCATCTTCTAGGCATATGTGGTGGCGGGTTTTATTTGAGTGATCAGCCAGAGCCGAGGTTTTGGTTCTCCCAATTCTGATGTCCGCTCCATGTTCTTTGAGTCTAATCTTGAACGATCTTCCTGTTTCTCCAATATAACATTTCCCGCATGAGCAATTTATACGGTAAACACCTTTATGCTGGAGTGGATCAGGTCTGTCTTTGACTGATTTCATCTTATGTTTGATTGTCATTAGTGGTTTAAAAGAGGTTCCAATGTTATTTTTAGCGAGGACTTTGGTTAGCTTGTCGGTGACCCCTTGGATGTAAGGGAGGTAAGTTTTAGATTTTAGGGTTTCATCATGTGGATTTCTTTTGTTTCCGGATCTGGCTCTTTGTATGGCTTTGACGATGTCCCTATTTTTGTATCCCATATTAGTGAAAGCCTTTCTTAAGTATGCAATTTCCTCTTCAATGTGATTGTTATCAGAAATTCTAAAGGCTCGCGTGAAAAGAGTCACGAGTACCCCCATCTTTTGTGCCGGATGATGGTGTGAGTTAGCATGGAGATAATTATATGTGTGTGCCTTTTTTCTAAATACCTTATGCCCAATGGAACCATCTTTATTTCTGATGAGAAGTATGTCCAAGAATGGAATACAGTTGTTATCTTCGTCCTCCATGGTAAACTGTATATCCTTGGATAAGTTGTTGAGGTCGTCATGGAACTTTTCGAGCTCATCATCTCCATGAGGCCAATCTACACTGTTGTCATCCATGAATCTAATCCAGAATTTAGGTTTAAGAGGGTACGAGTCCAGGGCCCTTTTTTCAAATCTTTCCATGAAGAGATTAGCCACTATGGGGGATAGTGGAGACCCCATGGCTACCCCTGATGTCTGCTCAAAAATCTCTCCTTGGAATGTGAAGAATGTTGAGTGCAAACAAATTTCTGCTAACCTGGTAGTCTGGGGGTCTGCCACTTCTTTAACTCCTTCTACTGCTTCATCTAAGGGTATCTTAGTAAATAGTTGGACCACATCAAACGGGGAGGATAACGTTTCTCCTCCCTAACCAATTGAGCTAAACCCATTTAACAATGTATTAGTGTGTTTGTGTATAGATTACATTTTGTAGGTTGCATTGGCATCTAAGCTTCAAAATGCTTGGTATTTGAGACATCTATAACCCTAAATCTAAAAAGAGTGAGGAAAAAATACAAACTATCATAAAATGATGAGGTTTATATATCTATTCTATTACAAATTGTTAATGTCAATTTACATCATGTTAAGAGTTTAGATCTATATATTTATTCTATCACAAGCTTTTCCCTATAAGGGTTTTGCTCTCCATCTCCTTTAGTTGGTCCATAACTATATCCTCCCCTAAAACCATATTTATTCTCACCTCTTTCATCCTAATGCATTTTCTCTTCTTTTTTTTTAGATGTGGTAGGCATGGAGGATTTTGATCCTGGTCCAGTTGCTTTACTGTAATGCCCCTTATGGATTAATTGCCCATGGGAGGACAAAGTAGCCTATCCAACCTTGTAGTCTATAGTTTTGATAAAAGGGGAAATCCAATTATCCAGTGTTTGGGGCAACGCCGGGTAAATTTTGGGTCAGCTAGGGCAAAAAAGCCCACATCGGGGCTAGCTGTACAATTGCAACCCCTCACATTAGAGGAACCCTATGGAGAAAACTTTAAATAAAGGAGAGATGGAGTCATTTTTCATCATCAATTTGGATTGGATATCCCTGTTTTCTTGAGCTGAGGCTCTGAGGGTTTAAGACCCCTTCTCTTTGATTAGCTTCGATGGAGGTGATCCAACCCTATCTAATCTTCTTTCTAGTTTCAGTGTTGCTGATCCCACCCTCCTTAGAAACTCTTTTTTCTTGTTTTGGCACAACAATAGAATTGGAGCATTTTTTATTTGGTTTGGTGGACTATTTGATTATCAAGAACCGTACGCAACAAATCTCTCTCTGTGAATTTCGATGGGCAAATTTCGTAGCAGAAGGGTCTGTTTTGGGCACCAACACTTTGGATTGAAGCTAAGGTAGGGCACTAAAGTTGTAGCTGGTTCAAATAGTATCTCCACAATTTCTCTGAGGTAGTGAGACATCTCTCTGTGGTTTCCTGTAAGCTCAATTGCGTTTCAGGCTACGGGAAATAGGGCTGCAGATCATTGGTTACAAGGCAGAGGTTGCAGGCTGCAGGGCTGATTTTTCTATCTATTACCATCAAATAGGCTGCAAATTACATTTCCAGAAATTGACGTGTGGATCTGGGCAACAAACATCCATTTCTGACCCTCTAATGCTAGGCATAATTGATTGAAGAGCTTCTAGTAAACAAAGCACAACTGCGAGTCTAAGAGGTTGCACATTACTTCTCCAGGGATTAACATGTTGCTCTAGTTAGTATAATAAAGGATTGTTGAATGCTGCATTAGTCTGGACTATCACATGCCTCCCTTGATATGTAAGCAAGTAGACAGTGAGTCATAATTGTATAACATAGTAGAATTGAATGATGTTAATGTGAACTACAGTACTGGTTTACTAAATATTGGCACTGAATTATTCTGGTGGATTATCGTCTTGCGTTGTTAGTCCTTACTCACTGTGTTGTTAAAAATCACATTGTTGTGGGGATATTTACTGTTGTTTTATTCAGTGATGCCTACTTTTAGAGGGATTACTGAGTGTACTATTGTTGTGAAATCTTTTTTGGTTTATTGAAGAAAACCAAACCCTATCTAAACCAATGTTATCAGAACCGAACCGGTGATCGAATCAAAAAATCTTGTGGACTGGGAACTGGTCGGAATTGGTAAAAAAACCAGTTTACCAAAAACACATAAAATATTCATATTTTAAAGAAAAAACATATATATTCATATGCATCCATATGAATCCAAACCATTTATACACAAATATGCAAAAATTATCATTTATATATCAAGTAATAGTGCATATAACCAAAAAACATCAAGCAACATGCTCTAAAAGGCCTTTATATTCCAAAATAACATGATAGTATGATACTACAGTCTACAATACTACAACCACAACCTACAAGTGCTAATTGTCAATGTCATCATCAAAATCATCATCTTGATCATCCTCCTCATGCTCATTTGAAGAATGAGTAGCATCCAAGTCTGCAATCATTGCCTATATTGGGATCTTTATCATCAATGTAACCCTCTAAGCATTAAATTAAGATATAAAAAGCGTAGCATGTCAAGTCAAGATTTTGTTTTAGTGATGGGTACATTTTTAGTACAGTCATGATAGAGGAGTTCCACAACCATTGCCACTAACATCAACGTACATAGAGGGATTGATACTCTTTATTAAATACGAGTTCTTTAGAATCGTACATGATAAAATCCAATGGAAATGTTGCAATCCCTGCAATCCTGATATCCTGAAAATTAGTTAAGTCTGCTGGAAATGAAAGATTAAGAAGAATGTCACTTTTACTTTAATATTTTAACATTACCATGAAATGCATAGCAATAATAGGACCATAGACTTGAATATTAGGTTGGCCTAGGGGAGAATTAGATGTGGGCCAACCAATTGAAAAAATCAAAAAACAAAAAAGAAAAAAAGAATATTTTTTTTACGCTGACATGGGAAGGGACAAACAGAGCAAAACCGGTTTTGAACCGGCTGATTTAGTACCGAACCGGCTGGCTCCGTTACAGAACTGGGCGGTTCCGTTATAGAATCGGCCGGTTCCACCGGTTTCGGTCCGGTTCTGATAACATTGATCTAAACATAATGTGGTTTATGAAATTCTTTGTATACGTGCATACACACTATTTATGAATGTGATGATTTATTGAAGAAAGGGGAACCCTAAGGGAAAAAATGCGCTAGGACACTACTGTGGCATCAAAGCTGGAATCTTGCTAGCTTGTTAGTGTATGAGCCTTGTGTGCTTCGAGGTGATACAAGTAACGTTATAGTCAGCAAGAAAATAAATTACGTACAACCATGGGGGATAGGGAAGAACGAGGAGGACCAGATCTCAATGATCCCTTACATGTGTTAATTCATGGGCAAACATGAATAACTAATTTGTTAATACAAGGGCAACAATGGGGACAACAACAAATGACATAGCTCCTGCAGGCCATAAACAATCTTGGTAATAATATGACTAATGGTTTGAATGTCGGTAACAAGACTAGTATTGAAGGGAGCAACAACCATAATCTTGGCCCCATCAATACTTTTGCACAGTCTAATGGCAGGGCAACTAATGGAAGTAACCATAGATCCTTACTTCCTTGGTTTTTGGACAACCAACCAGTCGCAACCCAAGGAACAGCAAAACATTATGGACTCTTTAATTAGTATTTTCAGGACAATGCAACACTAGAAACAAATACACAAGCATCCATATATTTTCAAGAATACAACAACATCAAATACCAAAATAGATCCAGGGAACAATGAAATCAGGATTTGATGCACAAGGTAGGGAAGTTGCCCATCCCCTCCTTTGACGGGTCATCAAAAATGCCCAACAAGGGATTGGGTACAGAAGTTGGACACCAATTTACGACTTAATCCCATGCAAGAAGCAAACACTATCAAATTTTCCACTTTATTTGGAAGGGGAAGTGCGTGAATGGTGGCACCATGGACTAGTCACCTTGGGACACTCCAACATAACATCTTATATGGACTTCACCCAAAGGTTGATAAAGCGTTTTGATTGGAAGGATCCTGATATGCATTTTAAAGAATTGGCACATGTCAAACATATAGGGACACTGGACGAGTACATCATAGAATTCGAATGGATTACAGTCATGGTGACAGACATCTCGGAGCAAAGGTGAGTCATGCTCTTCGTAGAAGGTCTAGCTAAACCATCAAACGAATGGGTCAAGGCCTTCATACTTGCCACATTATAGGAGGCCATCACCAAGACTCGAGATATAGGAGGTGCAACACCAAAAGTGAAGATTCCACCCATACCACAAATCCTTCCAAAAGATAAGGACTAGAAAACGTATCTGAAAGACGAAACTAAGAAGGATCAGTTGGATGAAGAAACTCAAAACAAGCTTAAAAGAAAGAAGCTCTGTTTCACTTGCAAAGAGCCATGGGAACCTGGTCACCGATGTTTGGGAAAGGGAAAAATTCACTACATTGAAGTACTCTGCCTAATCGTGACAGTGAGAGTGATACAACACAAATACCAAGCAAGGAGCCTAGCATTTTTGAAGAAGCACCATCCCTGAAAGAGGCTAAGAAGCCACGTCTGAGAATTGAAGGAGGTACTATCACCACTCATTGATGGTGGATGCAACATACAACTTCATTGATGTGGCCGTGGTGGCAAGGAGAGGTATCTTTGTTCAAGACTTTCAAGGCTTTGAAGTGAGGGCAACTAATGGGTATCATATGACATGCACATAGGTAGTTCCATAGTTGAGCATCACACTAGGTAAGTATACCTTTACTGATGATTTTTATGTCATAGAGTTGGTAGATACTAATGTGGTGTTGGGAGTATAATGGTTGTACTCACTAGGAAGATTTGTAATGAACTACCAAGCGATGGGAATGGAATTCCAAGACCCAAATGGCAACAAGGCAATACTAAGAGGCATGAACAATGGGGGTCCCTGAGTTGTAACAACCAAGCAAATGGAAGTTAGACCCAAATTGGGCGAAGTAATTTGCATGGCAACTTGCAGAAGTACAAGTAACAACTTAAAATCTAATGAGTCGGGATATAAAGAGAATGTTGAGCATGACACATTCTCGAGAGATTGGAGAGCCCACCTCTTAGTAGAGTACTCCAAAAATAAGTTTGCTTGCAAGTTATTGGATGGACTCACAGTGATGACAGGTACTAGGTGGAAGACAAGATCATTTTCTTTGAAGACCAAATATATTTTGTTCCCGAATCCACACAGAAAAAGGCTACGTGGGACCACACCCATTAAACCAGTTGAAGTCACATGGAAGTCTCACCCTCAAGAAAGGGATTGCACAAACATCGAGAGGAGCAAGCTAAATACTGATGACAAAGGCCACAAGTAAAAGTAGATTGCAACAACAAATTTTCCTGAAGTTCATGGCAACTTGATTAAAGAAGGGAACATAAGATAGAAGCATCATAAGTTTGGTAGCAAAAATTGCTACATCGTAGGCCAGTGAAGTTGATCCTTCTAACTTCCAAAGGGACCTCATGCAATTGAGATTGCCAAATTTTTCTTACCATGGTCAAGTGATTGCAAGGTGGCAAGAAGCCATATTGTCATCAATTCTTCACAAGGGTCCTTCACTTGCAAGAAGTCATTAAAATGCCAACCATGCAAGTCACCTTCAAGAAATGTGAAGGCAATAACAAATTAGGGGCGCATTATAGGAACTACTGTAAATCCTTTACGTCCAATAAAGGGATCAACTGTCTGCAACTTATTGTTGGAACTATGGAAGGGTGTTTCTATACCAGGAGATGGAGTTTTGTCAAAAGTGAAGTATATTTCGATAAATAGCTCACAATTGTACATTATTCACATATAAATTAGGATGTACAAGCAACAACTATTGCAGAATGACATCTTCAACCAATAGGATGATTATTGTGTTGCAGGAAGAAAAAGGGGGTGCTGATATGACAACGGTAAGGGTGGAAGTATTTTATTTTTAAATTTTGAAGAGGAAATTATGCAACACCCAGACGTGCCATTGCTTGAGGGCAAGCAATGTCGGGAAGGGGGGACTGTAATGTTCCCTATGGATTAATTGCCCATGGGAGGACGAAGTAGCCTATCCAACCCTGTAGGCCATAGTCTTGGTAAAGGGGGAAAACCCAATTATCTAATTTTTGGGGCAACATTGGATAAATTTTGGGTCGGTTGGGGCAAAAATCCCAAACTGGGGGTTGCACTTGCAACTCCACATTAGAGGACCCCATGGGGAAATCTATAAATAAAGGAGAGCTAGAGTCATTTTTCATCATCAATTTGGATTGGATATCTCTGTTTTCTTGACCTAAGGCTTTGAGGGTTTAATACCTCTTCTCTTTGATTAGTTTCGGTGAAAGTGATCCCGCCCAATCTAATCTTCTGTATAGTTTCGGTGGAGCTGATTCCGCCTACCCAACCACTCTTTTTTCTTGTTCTAGCACAACAATAGAATTGGAGCATATATGATTTGGTCTGATGGACTATCTGATTATCAAAATCTATATGCAACAAATCTCTCTCTGTGAATTTGGTGGGCAACTTTCGTAACATAAGGGTCTATTGTGGGCACCAACACTTTGGATTAAAGCTAAGTTAGGGCATTGAAGTCATAGATGGTTCAAACAATATCTCCATGAGTTCTTTGAGGTAGCGAGACATCTCTCTATGGTTTCCTATAATCTCAACCATGTTTCAAGCTATTAGAAATAAGGTTGCAGGTCATACGTACAAGGTAGAGGTTGCAAGCCATAGGGCTGAATTTTCTATCAGTTATCGCCTGAGAGACTACATATTATGTTTCTAGAAATTGACATGTGGATCTGGGCAACGAACATCCATTTCTGACCCTCCAAAGCTAGGCAGAATTGATTGAAGAGATTCTAATAAACAAAACATAGCTACAGGAGTCTAAGAGGTTGCAGATTACTCCTTCAGGGATTAACGTGTTGCTCTGGTCAGTATAATAAATGATTGTTGAATGCCACACTGGTTTGGGCTGTCACAGGCCTCTCTTAATAAGCAACTAAGTAGACAATGAGTCATAATCGTATAACAGTGATGATTTATTGAAGAAAGGGGAATCCTAAGGGAAAAATTGCCTTAGGACACTACATTTACCTTTTAACCCTAATTGTTTTATCAAATTTGTGTTGATACTCACTGATAACTTCCTTAAGCAAAGTTAGGCTCTCTTGCTCAAGTATTAGGGTTTTCTAGATAAGGGGGATTTCTTTTAGCATTGATTTCCAAAAAATATAAGATTTCGTTAATCCATTGATTTGTTGTTTGGTTTGAGGATACCTTCATGCGAATGTGAGAAAAATTAGTTTGTACTTTGACCCCACCTTCATTGAGTGATCCATCTACCTCAAATCTATCATCCTCATTACATTGACTCTTCTAGGTTGGGAATTAAGATTGTCATTACCTTTGACGTTACTCTACAGGTAAGTGAGCATCGGATTTGGGAAATATCGATTGAGGGATCTTCAATGTTAATACATTATGACACGTGGTTTTAAGAGTCAACAAACCATTGACAAATAAATATTTAGTTGTCATATCACTATGTTTCAAAGTGGGACAATAAGATATGAGAATCATTAATTGTCCCTAAATCAATAGACCATGTAGTTTGATCATGATGTTCCCTTTATTGGATCAAAATATATCTATAGAGGGTGGGTTTGCTAGTGACAAACATACATCAATCATCCATTAAAGATTTTGACCTACCTCCTATACATGATTAAAGACGTGTCTTCATGGTTGGAATGATGATCATTCAAAACAAAAATCGATGATGGACACAATATGGGGGGAAGATCAATGGCAAAGTTTCTTTAGAATGCACTTATTGTTTGATTAAAGGTGTTGGAATGCACTTATCATTTGATTAATACTAGGTGATCAAGGATGGGGGCACGACCCACTAACACATATTCTTAGCATAATGAAATTACTACATGAAGGTCACATAATCATCATGATCATACAATTTGCATTTTGACACTTAGGCAACCTGCATGGCTCACCAAGGAACATCCCGTCTCAAAGAAAAGAGGGTTTGTAGTCTACCTAGTACATGTGGTATCATGTGGTTTGAACATTCATTGCAAGGCGAAAATTGCATTAAGAATGTATACATTGTGTGCTCCACTATGTTGATGATAATTGGAAAATAAGGTAACACCGCTACTAAACCTATCTATATTTGATGAAAGAAAAAGAGCCCATTGAGACAAAACCTAATAAATGACCTCAAATTGCAACATTGGGATAAGATCATTGCTAGTGACTTCTAATTCCCGCATCAATCATTTCATAACACATAGTTGATGGAAAGCCATCTATAGAATAACATGTATACAAGGAATATAATGATCGATAACTAGCAATATCAAAATTTGAAGAGGGAGAAACAAAAAGTGCATGAAGCACAAGATGAAGACCAAAATTTACCTTGGAAACCTCTAATTGGGATATCTTTATTAATCTCTTGGTAAGTATGGCCAAGTTGTGGCTAACATTGGCCACATAAGCACCTTATGATGGAGACATCAAGCCTTTTAATAGGCTTCATTACAGGGGAATTCATGTGCTAAATTCATGTGCCACCAATTGTCATGGACCGTGAAAAATTAAAATAGCTACAACAAATTCATCAGGATTAACATAATTACCTCTGATCGAGTCAATATTAATCCAACAATCCCCCTTTTAAACTTAATTTGGGATAGACATTAACCCTCTTGTAAATTTCCATGGCTATGTAGAAGTACAATAATCGTCTAGGTCTATGGGGTCAAACGTCCACTTCCCAACCTTACATTGGTAATTTAATTGAATTAAAATTTTTGTAGGTCTCCATATGTTTCTGTTAATGCTCCACCTCAATCTTTGTGATCCTTTTACAACTACCATTGCCAGGCTCTACCAAATCGGTGAATATTCTTATGCTTATGCCTACCATTAACGACTTTAAATACCTTTCCAAAGGATACGAAATCCTCAACAACATGTCCTACAAATCAATTAAACAACAATTTTTCCTAGTTGATCCACTAAATCATCTTCCTCCTTGCTGGATCATAGGTACCATGACCTACTTATAGTCTAGGTTATGTCATCAAACAAGGACAACAATAGATCTAACAATCCAAGAATGAACAATTAGTTAACAAATTACAAAGGTGCCAACAACAAAACCTACAAAGGTCCATTGGGAAGGTCCTTCTCGTCAAACTGCTTTCTCATCCATGTTATTAATCTATACAAAGGTCTCATTGATTGTAGCAAACATCTAAAGCAATCCTCCATTTCATTATCATCATATGCCAATGAATATGAAGATGTGAGAGGCTCAATTAGATAATTGGAGTGCATTTTGGCAACAATCAAAACCTTTCTTCCTTTCCTTCAATGTGATGCCTCCCTATCTTGGCAATGTTTTTTTAGAATTTCACAACATAGAGGAAATTATCCATGGTATCCTAATTAGAAATGCCTGACCTTATGCATGGAGGCCCTCCATCTCCTCTCATATATCCTCCAGTGACATCCACGTCATGGACTAGCACCTACCCAACAAATTGTTTCCTTTTTTATGGTGCTCATGACTAGGGCCACAAAGCAACAAATAGATGGAGATGGTATCAAATCAATGAGGTTACGAGACACTATTGCTACCTTCGTGAGACCATAATGTTCAGACTAGGAGATCTTCTATAGCATAGTGATGGGACCTTCCTTCTAGACAACATCACAACACTCATTCCAACTCCTCTTTCGATTCTTCTTCTAGACAAACATTTATTTCGAGTTTTCTTCATTTGGCCCTAGATCTGAGCAAAGATGGTTGTAGTAGACTAGAGTAGCCTCCTACCATTAGCGCCATCGATTTGTGACACTCACCTTGTACACCTTTCTCCTAGATTGCCTTTTCATTTTTTAAGACAACCCTCTGGTCCTAGATTGGACTTCTGTTATTCGTCTTTCCTTTCTACTTCTTGCTTTTAGATAGGAGTTGTTTTAGCGTTCCTACTTTGTATAGACATTATTGTACATAACAGTTCCATTGATCTACTTTAGCTGTCATTTTTTGTACATTAATACATTTGTCTTCTCCATCCAACTAACACACCACTTGCTTCACCATCATTTCCAACTACCTTGGGCTTTTACCAAACCTCACACAACTCTAGGCTTCTGCGAGGCTTTTATTCTCCATGGTCAACTATTCATTGCATCTTATCTCAGTGTATTGTGCTCTAGCCACTTCTTGCTTTCATTGATTACCTTGGCTACCTTAATCAACAATTTGTTTAATAGATCACAAACCAGTTTGTATGACCTACCTTCCAATAAATTAAATCCAAGTTTATATACTCAAGGGATATCACATAAATCCAACAGGGTTTAGAGAACCAAAAATTCGTAAAAATTGAGAAAACATCGGTAAAAATGGGCAAACATCGACTAGGTGATATTTTTGCTATAAAATCAAGATGTTTGCAACTTTGCATGGTAGGAAGGATGATATCATATGGATATATAAGCATTTGATCTAAAGAACCTCCCTAACTCTGTATTTTTCAATTTCTAGTTATATCTCTAGATCACATGGAGAGAAAGGTTTTTTTCAAGTTTCGTATACAAAAGCAATGTTTATATTGAATTGATTCCATATATACCAATGTTTTGAAAATCGCGATCGGGATTAAATCGGCGAGGGGAAAAAATCGGAAAAAATCGTCAAAATCGGGAAAAAATCGGCACATACAAAAATATTCATTTTTTTCAAAATTTTTAATATCTAAAGCATCTACAGCATAAAATAAATGCATTTACACATAAATATGAAAAAAAAAACTAATATATAAGATGTGTAATATCATGTCTAGTGCTACATCACACATAAAACTGAATCCTGTCCTGAATACTAAGTCCTGAGTCTCAAGAGTCAACTTAGCCTCAAAATATCAACAAAAAATATAATAATGTATCTCATATCATGAGTCATAATGTCATATACAAAGGAATGTCAATGCACCATATAACCTATGGTCCTATACTACTGATTTCCTCTGCCCCTCTTGCGAGAAAATACAACAGCTTTGCCTTTCCCTCTAGATGAAGAAGCTGGCGGGACTGGCAATGGACTCTGTTGTGCTCTAGAAGTAGAAACTGATGCACTAGAACGGGAACCTGAAGCACTAGGAGCTAAAGGAGGCAGACCACGTCCTCTACCGGTAGTAGTGGTAGGTGGTGTCACCTCCTCTTCCTGCTGCTGCTGCTGCTGCTGCTGCTCCTCCTCCTCCTCGTCCTCCTCCCCCTCCACTACCTCCTGCTCTATCCAATTAGGGGCTGACTCCATGACAGGCCTCTTAGCCTCAACCCTCCATTCAGTAGTGGTGTCAATCGCATCTAAAGAGATGGCCAGGTGTCCTCTCAAGTTGTCTCACTCACAATCTAAGATTGTAGTAGACGTAAACCATGTCATTGAGCCGCTGGGCCTCCAACCTGTACAAGGGTCATAAATTAATAAATTAAATATTTAAAAAAAAATATTTAATGAATTCAAAAAATCAGTTGGAATATTTTAAGTTTTTTACCTGTTGCGCCTTTTGGTGTGTATTTTTTCGAATACACTCCAGTTGTGCTCGCATCTTGAAGAGCTACATGTTTGGCTGAGTATTCTAATGGCAAGTTTTTGGAGTTTTGGTAATCTGCCACCGTAGCTCCTCCACCATGCATCTACAAGTTACAAGTTACAACAAATAAGATAAACTTATAAAGTTACAAACATAAGAAATTTTTTAAAATAATGAAAATCTTACCTGGCATTTTAGTAGTCCTATCCTGGACAGCCATGTCGAAGCTCAAGGTGCCACCTGCCATTCTGTATACCTCCATCTCTTTGGATATCTCTGCACGTTTTGATGGATTTGGCACCATCTTCTGAACACAAGTGAAAAAGTCATCCATGACCTCAGCATCAAATAAGAAACTACATGAATAAGCAAATCCGGGGTTCAGGAAGATCCCTGCAACATGAATGGGACGATGGAGTGTGTTGTTCCATCGATCATCAATCACTTCCCATAAAAGAAGTTGTTTCTGAAACCCCTCATCACCCTTATCATCATAGTTGCTGCGAACAGCTTCTTTGGCCCTATCCATGGCCTCATACAAGTAGCCCATTACGGGCTTCTCTCCATCCACCAATCTAAGAACCTTTACCAAAGGTTCAGTAACGCTGCACACCTCTTCCACTCCAGCCCAGAAACTTTCCTGATATGACACCAACCTGCAGATCGCCTCTCCCTCTGCTTTGCGGCTGATAGTCAAAGCACGCCACTCATCTGAAAGAAACATTCTCTTCAAATCCCACTTAGAATTCAAGAGGGATTGAATAGATATGAAACTAGTGGCAAATCGTGTAATAGCAGGCCGCACCAACTCCTTCTTGTTGGTGAATGTCCTCATCAAATGATGCACAAATGCATGATTATATATAAATTTTGTGATGCTCTTTGATGATTCTACAATATCTTTGACAAAATCAATCTTTCCGATGTCCTCCAACATCAAATCAAGGCAATGTGCAGCACAAAGTGTCCAAAATATGCTCGGATACCTCTCCATAAGCATATTTCCAGCAGAAACATAGTTTGCAGCGTTGTCCGTTATGATTTGGACAACATTTTGGGGCCCAACCTCCAAAATGAACACATCTAATAAATCACATAATAATCTTGCATCTTTGACATGTACAGATGCATCAACAGATTTCATAAACATTGTCCCCTTGGGACAACTGACCAAGAAGTTAATAAGGGTCCTACCCCTTTGATCAGTCCAACCATCTGACATCACAGTGCATCCTGTGACTTCCCATGATGCCCTTAACTCCTCCAATCTCTTGGTGCAGTCAGCTTTCTCATTTTGCAGAATGCGCCCTCTAAAGTCATCATATGAAGGGGCTTTGTATCCTGGGCCAACAACAGCGATAACATCAATCGTAGCCTGATAAAATGGATTGTTCCTAGCAACAGTGAACGGAATATCACTCCAAAGAAACAGTTTGCCCAACAACCTATCAACTTCTTCCTTCTCCTTTTTTTTAATAAGGGAGGAGATAGATGGCTGTGCCCCATGAGTGGTTCTAGGAGCAAAAAATGAGGAGGTAGCTATGGGGCTGCCTGTAGAAGATGCTGATGCTGAAGAGCCACTACCACTCTCACGGTCAACTCTAAAGTTTAAACCCTGATATTTGACTCTTCAGAGCTGTCTTGCTGAGTTTAGTGGTTTCTATTCCTTCCAATGAGTTCATGGCTCTTTTGATTATTTCTGCTCTTTTGATTATTTCTGCAGTGGTATTTGTGCAAGGGCCTACTTCATGCCCAGGAATTTGTGCCAAGTGGTATTTCAACCTGTATACCCCCTGTCATGTGTTGACCACATAATTTGCAAGTCAAGTTTGCACGGTCAAACCCCTGATCAGGTTCACCAAATTCCCATAAAGGATCTAATTTCCTTGGCATGTTGGAAACTTTGAACTTTGAACGTTGAAATTTGAACCTAGGGCAGAAGAAAAATTGCAAGTTAAAAAATAAAATAAAAAAATTACAATTTTACATACAACATTTTGATTTTTTTCACAAAAAAAACCCTCAACTCAATGCAAAAATAATGGGAAAAAATACATGTTGAAACACAAGCAAAAATAATGGGAAGAAACTAAGAGCACAAGAAGAAATATAAAAAACAAAATTTAACAAACAATTTTTTGCATTTTTGACCAAAATAAACCCTCTCCTCTCAATAAAACAAAAACAAAAAAAAAACACAACCAAATGCAATCACAAATGATGAAAAATACATGGGTGATAGAAACCCATGGAAAAACAAGAAAAAAACAAAAAAAAATCGGTCAAATTTGATGCCCATACCTGGAAAAAACGTTTTGCCAGAGACACTTGGTCCAAATTCGATTTTTGTTCGCTTGGCTTGCAAGAAATTCTTCACTTTTGTCCAATCTTGGGCTTGTAGATCACGTATCTCCCTCCTTGGCTCTCCTCCTTCACTCCTTAGCTCTCATAACCAAACCTGTCGATGTAAAAATGAAAAAAAAACATCAAAATCGCACTTAAACCCTTTGTTTTCCCTTGCCACGATTTTTTCAAATCGAATCTGGATTTTTTCAAAAAATCGGGGAAAACATCGCCGATTTAATCGTTTGCGCGAAAAAATCTCAATTTTTTGAAAAGATCGCGATGTTCAAACCCATGATATATACACATTACAAAAGTACTTCCATATATATGCATTGCACACTACATATGGAAGCAATGCACATGCATATGCACTTTCATATATGTAGCATATAAATGCACATATATGGAAGGGATTTTGCATATGCATGTAGAGCATACAATTGTGTATATATAAAAATGAAGTCTTGTATATGCACATTTATTTGTATTCCTTGTGCATATACAAAAACCTGCTTCTATTTATGCACTTCCATACAAGTGCACATATATGCAAGTGGCATATAAGCAAACTTGTTCATGTGTATGCACATAGCATACAAATACCCATATATAAAAGTAGATACTTGTATATGTGCATTTATTTGTATGCTACATGCCTATACAAAAGCCCTTCTATCTATGCGTCGCTTGATGCTATGGAAGTCACTTTTGTTTGTGTGCTTCCATATTTGCATGAATACACTTCCATACAAATGTGCATATCTGCATATCTGAAAGTGCTCCCATACAAGATCTAGGAAATAAGCTTTTCCCATTTCCACTTGCCTGCACATTTACAAAAGGTCTCACTAACGAGGGATGCTTCTATGGGAGAATGCTTGGGTTAGAATTCCAAGTGATAAGGATTCCCTACAACCTACAATATTGTCGATGGAGAAATGCATACATGGAAGGGCATTCATTTGCACATTGCACATAATTGAGCATGGATGGAAGCAACGATATATGAATCACTCTCTTATATGCACATAACATACAAATGAAAAATATGAATTCACGTATATTGCACAGCACATAAGGAGACAAGGCATACACATAAGCACTACCATATGTGAAGCATATCAATTCACATATATGGAAGTCACACATGTATGTAAGCACTTCCATATATCCATGTAGCATACAAATGTGCATATACACAAGCAAATTCTTATACAGACATATTTATTTGTATGCTACAAGCATATACAGAAGTCATCTTCCATTTATGCTGTTCTGTATATACATGCACTTCCAATCAAGTGCGCATATACATAAGATTCCATATATGCATGTAGCATACATGTGTGTATATACAAAAGGGGATATCGTATATGTGCATTTATATGTATGCTAGACACATATATGGAATCCCTTCTATATATGCATTGCTTCATGACAAGGAAACCCACTTGCATTTATGTGCTTTGTATATGTGCACATGCTCTTCCATACAAATATGCACCTATATAAGCATTGCCTTACAAATGTGCATATACAAAATCTCACATATAAGCTTGACAATATAAACTTCTCTACACATATACGAAGGGCCTTACCAAAGAGGGATGCTTCTAGGAGAAAACACTTAGGGAAGAATTTTAAGCAATAAGGGCTCCCCACTCGTCCACATGTGTCTTGGAGAGGTTGGATTGTTCATCGGCAAAGGGCATACAATCCCCCAAGATCTCATAGATCTAGAAACAAAAATAAATATTGCTCTTGGCCCATTGCTTGGAGCCCCTGTCTTATGAGAGCACTAGGAAAACATATGATTGTCTTGAGGGTGTATGGCCCAAAGTGGGTTGGAGGGTGCCCATAGAATTTGAGACTTGAGTTTGAGGTCCTCTACCATGAATAAAGCTAGGCATCTTTGTTTCCGATATTGGAAGAAGGTGGAAAGAGCGCTTTGTGAATCCCTAATAAATAATAGAATTTCCCTTTGATCTCATAATAAATGGGAATAATAATGAAATATGAAGTGCTCCTTGGTTTTAATTTCATAGGGTGTTAATGTTGGCATATTTTGTCTAGCAATCTTGAATCCTATGTGAGGAAACTTAAAATAGGGCGAAGGGGATCAAAGAGCATGCATCCCAATGGCAAAAACATATATGGAGGTTTAATAATGACGTTGTCTTTCAACTCTCAACAATGCTCTACATAGAAGGCCATCTTGGGACTCAATTTGCGTAATGTGGCAACTTGTGTGGCTTAATTGCTTATAGATGTCCTTCTTGGTAAATCCCCTATTCAACGCTTGGTTGGTTGGAAGGAGATGGCCAAGAGCATCTAAATGATACTTGAATGAGGGCAGGCTATCTATCAAGATAGCGATTGACTATAGTAGTTGCATGACCTCTAAAAGTTAGTAGTGAATCCACGTGGTTGGGTTGGACAAAGTGATGGACTTTGATTAACAATATGCCAAGTATGGATAGCAATCCCTACTCATGGTAGAGTTAGTGAAGCTCCGTACATGTTGCAAGAGTGAGACTGAGTTGAAAATGGGTTTGAGCCAAAGGGATGGGCCACCAACTCTGATTGAATAATAGGTGAAGGAACAACTCACTTGCATTTAATAATACATCGAATCATGAGGAGTTGAACTCTCTTGTCTTAGTCAAGCTCAAGAGGACTAGCCCCACAGTACTTTGAACCATTCACGACCATGGGCTTAATAATGGCGTCCATGAAGTACATCTTGGATTGTGTATCGTCAAAATAGTTTTGAAAACACTATCTCTTGAGGAGAGCAAGGGAGTCATAGCCCTTGTTGATTCAGAGGGACTTAGACTAAACTGTGGCCCTAAGAATTGCACCTCCAATAGGTGTATGTTGTGGTGAACTCAATTTCTCCACTGCAAAAATAGAAATGAAATTATGAGAGGGTGTTCTTTGACCTATCAAAGATCACATTACCTTGGTTTTACTAAGGTTAACCATCAAGTGTCAAATGTCACAAAATCTATATAAGGCATCCAATTGTCTTTGTAATCCATCTGGGTGGAGGGTGAGAGGATCATATCATTTTGCAAAAAGGAGGATGGAGATCAATATATGATGGTGAAGACAACTATCATTGGCTTGGATATGCTTGTGTAATAAGGACTTGACTCCTCAATATAGGTCCCCAAAAATATGTTGGGACTCGGGAGAGGCCTCGCTTGGCCCCAATGGTGCCCTTGATAAAGTCCAACAGCCCATGCTTGAGAATGGCATGGAGGTTGAGAATGTGATCAAATCCTAACAAATAGAGAATAATTGTGATTGGACACAACTTTGCCAAGATGCATGCTACAATTCTCCACATATTGCTATTGGATGAACTTAAGTAGAGGCACCTTAGGGCTAAAGGACATTACATGATTTGGATTGGATGATCACATCTTCACTCTTCGTGCCATTATTGAGGAAGCTTGCCACCTCTGTTTGAAAAGCTTCTATGTTTTGTTGACTTTTAGTAGGTGTTTGGCAAGGTATCAAGAGACGCCTTGTTTCAAAGGTTATTTGACATTGGTATTTCAGAGACACTTTTAGTTGACATCATGAGACTTTATGAGATGTTTCTTAGTCGTTTCTGCATTGTACATGGTCTCTTGAACTTAGTTAGGAGACCCTCTCTTGTTGTCTCTCTTTGGGATTTATATTGATGAGATCGAGTCCTTTCTTAAGGAGCATATATAAGACAAGAACGATCGTATTTTACACCACATCTTGTTCTCCTTGCTTCAATGTCAATGATGTGATCCTTGTGGCCTTCTCACTCGAGGGGCTGCATAGACAAATTGACACTCTATTTAGCTTTTGTGATCTTTGATAGCTGATAGTAAACTGGAGTAAGACCAAGGGTATGATCTTCAATGTGTTGAAGTGTACTCTCTATGACTACCACTTCAACTTTTGAGGGGATGAGATCGAGATCACCATTATCCATACGTACTTGAGGGTCCTGTTTAAGGCCTCAGTTTAGCCTAAGACATGATTTGTTGACTCTAATTAACAAGTCCCTTGCAGGGTTCTTTTAGAGTCGCGTCCAAGGTACTTTGTCCAATATGCATTTGGTGGACACAATCATCAATGATTAGACCCATAGTCTTTTATGGTTCCAAGGTTTGGGGACCTAGGAGTTGATTGAACTAGGATGAGGAAAGTCTAGACTCTTCTACTACAACACATTGTTTGTTGCAAATGGACAATTTCTCAATTAAATGTCCAGGGAAGTTAGGGGCCCATCCTTTATCCCTCAGGGCATCTTTTCTATTTCCTTCAAAAAGTCCAGTGTTGAGACTGTAGGACTCTGCTCCCGCTAGGGATTGGTACCCGTACCTTGCTCTTTGTTCTTTTGAGTCTATTTCCCCTGCAGGTCCCCTTCGAAACATGTTGTTGGTTTTTTATGGGTGGTACATCTAGGTCACTTGGCTCTCCCACTAGAGGGTCTTAGCCCCAATATGGATTTTTATTCCAACCATTCAATGTATTTGAGAGATGGCCTTATTGCGAGCCCTACATATGTGTGCAAACATTGGACACATGACCTTAGAACCCCTCTTGGTCAGTGTAGGATGGGCTCCTATGACAGGGTTGAGAATCACCACATCCCATGCCTTGATATGACTTACCATCTACGCCACTTGCAGGACTCCGAGTCAGAGAAGCACCTCCTTTTTAGATGTCTTGTCTACTATGAGATTAGCACATCTCGTCATAGTTGACAACATCTTTCCTTTTGACACTATTGTAGACAACAATGTATATCAGATGTACATAGTATCACAAACACTGTTCTAGTCTTGTTGGCTTTGTGCACATTCTTGTTCATGCTTCCTCACCCATAACTTAATCAGTCCTGTACTTTTAAAGTTTCCTACAATTTGTATTCTGGAAGTGGATCAGTTATTCTGACAAGTTCAAACTTGAGAGTATGTGTTATTTGTTTTAAAATCCTATCTGGAATGTTTGTAACAAATTATATTGATGCACTGCTGTTACTGAAATCTATTTATTAGAGTTGCATGTGATCTATCCCCACCTATACCCCTGCCCTCTGCAGACAGCAACCTTCTTTAAAAATGAAAATTGCGGCAGCACTGCATCCACTATTATACCTACACCCAGTACTTTAAGTGCTTTCATTCCAACTGAACCCACTATTATACCTACACCTGCCCCCAGCCACACCCATGTGTAACACTTTTATTTGCCCGCTGATCAACAGACAGCAATTCATCCCACTTAACTACATTCACAAAAATGTTGTGGTTAGGCCTATAAATGGCATTCCTTTTTCCATGCTTACGCATTCTGGAATGCTTTTTCAAGACTCAAATGTCATCTGTTCTATTTCTTATGGAATATAAACCGTTCAGGATTTTCAGATTTATTGTGATATTTTGAGGTCTTCTGGTGTCTACATGTCATTTCCTGGAGTTCTTTTCTTTTTCGTGCATTCCTTAATATTTCTAGGTTTTTCTATTATTTCCCTGGGATTATTTTCTGTTTTCTATCTCATCACTACCTTTGTCGTTTTATATCCATTCTTTGTTATTATGTCTTTTTTCAAAGAAACTTATACATTGCTGTTTTGAAAACGAATTTTCTATTCGATGCAAGTATATTTAAACCATTCTTGTTTATTTCTGTGCAACGTTAATAACTTTCTAGTGCAGGCATACTTCAGAGATTCGCAGAGACATAGGTTTTGTTCACATATTATGTCACGCTTTTGTGTTTAATGATGCTGCTAATCTGGGAAGTGGCAGGCCCTTGTATTTTCGCAAAATCTATGCTTATAAATTTTGCTATCTGTCATTCAGGATGATGGCATCTGTCATGAATTCCATTATTCTTCAGGGTGACATGGAGAATTTGGGCATTCAAACTCGTGTTCAGACCGCTTTCAAAATGTCAGAGATTGCAGAGCCATACATTCGACGACGTGCAATCCGTCATCTTGAGAAAGGGAGAGTTGTTATATTTGGTGCTGGGACTGGCAGTCCTTTTTTCAGCACTGATACAGCAGCTGCTTTTAGAGCTTCTGAGAGTATGATCTTGTTTCTATTAACTGAAGAAAGAATTCGAGCTCGAAAGTATCTTATGCTAGAGGTCTAGGGATTTATTTAGCGCTTTTTGTGTTTGCAGTTAATGCAGAGGTGGTCCTAAAAGCAACAAATGTAGATGGAGTCTATGATCCTGATCCCAGAAAGAATAATATTATCCTTGATCACATATCGTATAGGGATTTTGTTGCCAAAGGTCTTCCGGCAACTGCTATGGACTTGGCAGCTATAACCAACTTAGAAAATAATTGCATTCCAGGTGATTTATGGTGTATAATTTTTTATTCTGCATTGTTTCATACATTGTATGTAACCTGTGAATAGAATATTACTTTTCTTACTTCGAAATTGAAGATTGTTTGCTTGCAGTTGTCATTTTTAATTTGCATGAGCCGGGAAATATTTCAAGGGCTCTCACTGGAGAACAAATTGGCACTCTGATTGACCAGACGGGAAAGATTGGCTAAGCATTTTTATTTCCAAGAAACGAACCATAGAATCCTTTGGAGATGCAGATTGCTTCCCAGGCAGTATGGTGTCGAATGAGACATGAATCACAATGATTATGCATCCATGACTCTGAGATTAATGGATACTGCAAATCACGGGGACGTGCAAATGTCTGGTATTCAGCAAAACGGTTACTCAACCAGGATGGAATTTGTAAATTGATATGGTCTCATCAATATGCGTGGTTTATATCTGTTTGCCACAAGTATGGGGCCATTTTGTATATGTTAGATAACATTATTTTTTGGCTCATTAGAGAGTCACTGGTTTGATAATGATATAAAAATTGCATCAATTTTTGTTGTGATTCTTTTGTGATGAATCCTTGTTTGTTTTTTTCCCTTAGATTATTCATTATAAAATCCAATAGAAAAGTTCATATCTGAATATCATAGATGTTTCTTACCTACCAATGTTGGATTTCACGACTATTTAAGTCACACAGTACGGGTTCAAGTTTTGGTTTGGCAATGATTAGGTTTGATTCAAATTTGTTTTTTTTACTAGGTTTCTATATATATAGAAGTTAAGATCAATAAATATAAAAATTGTTATCATGGATTTGGAAACTGCAAAGATAAATTACGAAAGTTGTGACACATGGTTACAAACTTGAGCCATGAATTCTGTCAACAGCCATGAGATTCACAGAACTTTTTTATTTTTTAAAGTTCACCAAATTTCAAACCTCAAAGTTGAAGTTCGATGAACATTGTAACATAGGTGGTTATTATGTTTTTATAATTTTTTTATAATATTCATTGTTTTTGTTATTTGCTACTATAAAATTATTGAACTTTAATGTCTATGATTTAACATATTTCCTGTAATTTGTTATTAAGAATGGCCATTTCAGGTAATGAAGCGCATTCAGATGATGAATGATGCTAACTAGAGAGGGCTTAAGAAATTTGTTATTAAGAATCTCCATTTCAGGCAATGAAGCGCATTCAGATGATGAATGATGCTAACTAGAGAGGGCTTAAGAAAGTTTGCCTACTATTTAACATTTTCCCATTTATCTTTCTATTTAAAATACCATTTCAAAATCATTGAAGTATAATCAGATGATGAATGACACTGAATAAAAGAGGAGATAATGCAAGAAAAAGGAAGGTGCAGAAAAAGGGGTATAGGGAGAAAACAAGGGGAAGGGGGCGAACCAAAGAATCATTAAAAGAAAGGTAGGTTGGTTGTTGACTAAAGCAATGGATAAGGGGTTTCCAATAGTTGCTATGTTTGTAGCCATCTTCCCTATTGAAGTTATCCAGGTGCTTTTAGATCTCAAGAGCTTCATGAGTAAGATAGGTGGACTGGAAAGGTGTAGGGGCTAGGATCTTAGTTTGGTCAAAGCTAATGATGTGCTTGGTTTTGAAAGAGTGTTCAAACAGATCTGACTTTAGGACTCTATTATGAGTTGTGTTGGCGACATGCTCCTTCAAACGAGCTTTAAAAGACCTACTAGGTTGCCCTGTGTAAGACTTGCTGCACGGACATGGAATGCGGTCTAGGAGTTTACCAAATTCCCTCTTCGTTTGGCAAGTCTTACGCCAGCCAAACTGGTAGGTCTTTTAAAGCCTGTTTGAATCATTAAAAGAAAGGTAGGTTGATTCTTGACTAAGGTAGTGGATAAGGGGTTTCCAAGAGTTGCTAAGTTTGTAGCCATCTTCCCTATTGAAGTTATCCAATTGCTTTTCGATCTCAAGAGCTTCGATGGGTAGACTAGAAAGGTGTAGGGACCAAGATCTTAGTTAGGTCAAAGCTAACAAGGTGCTTGGTTTGAAGGAGTGTTCAACCAGAGTTGACTTTAGGACCCGATTGTGAGTTGTATTGGCGACATGCTCCTTTAAACGGGTTTTAAAAGACCTACCAGTTTGTCCAATGTAAGACTTGCCACATGAGCATAGAATGTGGTCTAGGGGTTTACCAAATTCCCTGTTCATGTTGCAAGTCTTACGCTGGCCAAACCGGTAGGTCTTTTAAAGCCTATTTGAAGGAGCACATCACTAGCACAACTCACAACTGGGTCTTGATGTTAGCTCTGGCTGAACACTCCTTCAAAACCAAATACCTCATTAGCTTTGACTAGACTAAGATCTTGACACCTACACCTTTCTAGTCCCCCTGCCTTATTCGTGAAGCTCTTGAGATAAAAAACACTCGACTTCATTAGGGAAGATGGCTACAAGCTTGTGACCCTTGGAGACCCCTTATCCACTGCCTTTCTTTTAATGATTCTTTTGTTCCCCGTCTCATCTCTTTCCCCTGTTCTACCTACCCCCTTGTTCTGAACCTTCCTTTTCCTTGCCTTACTCTCTCCACTTTTAAAAATTGCCCCACCCTCTCTCTCTGGGCTTTTCGCCCCTTAGGTCTTGAGATCCTTTTAATTAAATTTAAAATCTTTTTCTTACATTAAGCTCCTTGATCTCCCCCCTTTTTCATCTTTCCCTTACATCCTTAATTATCTATGGATATGTTTTATAATTGCACATATAATACTAAAACTATATAGTACTATTAAAGATCTAACATACTTATTGGTTTAATATTATTTGGTCCTTCCTTTTATTCCCCTTTTAATATTATTGATATCATTGCTTCTTCTATTTCTTTTCTCTCCTTTTGTTTTTTCTTCATTATTTTTTTTCCAAGGAAACAATTGTAATTATATTCAACTTGAAAAACAAAAACAAAATTATATTTTGTAGACGCTGAAAGCATTCGATCATGTCAATCTTTTGGTTGAAGAACAATTAAAAAAAAACTATTAAAATTGCATTAAGTGTGATAAAAATGACTTAACTTCTCTCTCTTTTTTTTTTTAATATTTTTATTTTTATTTATTATTTATTTATTTTATTTTATTTCTGAACCTTTTGCCACACACCATGGTTGGGATCAACTGTTACCATTGCCAATTCATTTCGAGCTATCTGTAGATGAACTTTGTTTGAATCTGAGCTTTTAAAGACATGAGTTCTCTTTATACCCCCCATGCCCTTTTCATTATGTGGTTCCTTCTTCTGATACTATGATGCTTGGATATCTACTAATTTCGTACCCTTCTGGCTATGGTTTGTTGATTTTCTAGGGCACATGCTAGAAATAATTTTTCTTCTAGATTATAACTGCTTCCAATGATCATTTAGCATAAATTTCACATAATATTCATTCAAAAATCATTAAATAGTTATACATAAGAAAATATCAACCATTAAACCATGAAAGAGCAGTAGAAAAATAACCATGAAACCATAAGACAAGAGACACAAAAATTAGGTCTGGGGTTAGGGCAAAACCCACAAGGGGAAAACCCAACATTTTTTCCTTATACAAGAGGGAGTGTTCAATGTTCATCAATACATTAGAAGTAACCATATCAAGAGAACAACCAAACTAGAAACAAGATGAAATCCTCTAAGCCATCCTTCTAAAAATCGACCATCCTATTTTTCTTCTTCCTTTGCTGGATCAGAGTTATCAAGATACAAAATCGATGTACAAAATGAAGAGGAGTGATATCCTATTAATAGCCTTTCAAGAGGGGGTCGAATGGGTGCCTCTTAGGTGCTCAAATGACTTTAATAAAAGGCATATGACTTGATCATATTTAGGAGGCAAAATAAAAATTCAAATTTTCAATTTCTTCATGATGAAAATACTTACCATGGCTACTATATTTCCAAACTACCTCTTAATCAGGGAGGTATTTTTCGTTCTCTCTTAAGATCAATCTTCCCGACCAATTCATAGGTCTCACAACACACAACCGAAGGAAGCGATCACAAATACAATTCTCTCCTCTGTTAGGATCAATCTCCCTGATCAATCCATAGGTCTCATAACACAACCTAAGGGAGAGATTATCAGTCTCATCATAAGAAAATATACATAGCATCCAACTCATCTTAATGCATGTCCTTGACCACAAGGTCTCACAACACACAATCTAAGGGAGGAATCACCATCTCAATGCATCTCCCCGACCAAAAGGTTTCACAACAAACAACCTCAGGGAGGAATCGCCATTTCAATGCATCTCCCCGACCACATGGTCTCACAACACACAACTTAAGGGAGGAATCATCATCTAAATGCATCTCTTTGACTATAAGGTTTCACAACACACAAACTAAGGGAGACTCATGATGTTATGTAATCAACGCTCCCTTTGCAAAGGGATTCTCAACCATTCCAATTTCTTCACATAAACATCAATAATGAGTTCAACAACAAAAAAGAAGCCATGTCGGATCTCAGTACTTTATCAAACATTTAAGCAAACAATAACATCCAGTTGTTCATGTAGCGTGCTTCTCATAGAAGCAAACATCAACAACCAAGGTTGAATCCAACAAACAACAAGTGGTTTCTCACATAAGAAAATATTAGCAACATGCTCATCAGTAGAAAAGTGTGTCATAGTCAAATCCAATGGACAATAAGTGGCTTCTCATAGAAGTAAATATCAACAACCTTCTCTCCAACACAAGATCAAATAGATCAACAATCAACATCGCAAATCAACTACATTTCCAACTTCAATCGTGCTACATGCAACATAAACATCCATGTTGTTTAGACCAATTCAACATCCAGAATATATCCAGTCCAGATAGAGTCAACAATTTCACGCATCAGGTGGTTCAACAAGCCAACCAGAGGGATTCATCAAATCGACAACAAAGTCTCACAACTTTTTCAAATTTTCTTTAAGAAGTGTCAATGGACTCATAGTCCATTATACCACATCCTCAGTAAGGATTTTACTAGGTTCGTGCTATACTTTCAATCTTACAATTCTTCAATCAACTCCCTCTTGCACTAGAAAAATATTACCTCAATCCTTCTCAGAAACACATCATCAATACATGGTAAAAAAATCACGTGCTCTTCTTCCATATATTTGGATCGTCATTAATCTTTAAGACTTCAAACCATCATTGATCCAGGTGGATATTGGTGGCCACCCGCCTATTCCGCTTGGGGCCCCATCTTTTAGTTTTTCAGTTTCGGCACAACTTACTATTTTTAGTAGTTTTTCAGGTCCGGAACTTTCGGAGCAGTTTTGAGGCCCTAATCGACGTTTTTTGGGAAAACTGGGAGCAACATTGGTTCATGGACTGATGTTGCTCACATCAAAAGTTGTAGTCCTTGGATAGATCTTTCTAACGAGGTATGGTGCGCGTCAAAAAGAGATTGTATTCCAAAGTTATGTCCCTGGGAAATTGAAACACCAATTTACCCAAACATGGCCCATAGTTTTGGCGCTTCATCTTCTAGGGTTAGGGTTTTGGAAGTTTAGGGTTTTCCATTGTTTCTAAATAATAAATAGGCCCTCAAGCTTCATTGTAACACAGTTCACAGCCCTGTAGCAGCCACATCTCTTCTCAGAGATAAGTTACCAGCGCCCTAGCTAGTTTATTTCCATTTTGTCTGTAAACAAATTTCAGTTCTTTGATATTAATGAAATTAAGTGTTATTTCCGCTGCATCTTTGTATTTATGGTTATATGTGTATTATGTTGCATTCCTGCATAAATCTGGATCAATAGTATCAAAGCGATCTGTTTTTTCTCGATCCTTCTTTGCATGTCCCCAACGAGGTCGGGGCATAAGGAGTTAGGGCTTGATTTCGTTGAACCTTTGCAAGATCAGCCTTGCTTGATCCGACTGGGAGAAGATTATTTTTGCACTCCTCAAAGCTACCCCCCATGTTAATGACTGGTGGGAAACCTACTGTGAGAAAAAGGACAAGACATAACCCTCTTTGTTCTTAGCCATACCCACTTGGAATTCTTTCCGAGACGCCATCAAGGAACAAAACTATCCCGTGGGGAGCTATGAGGACAAGTACATACAATGGACCACACTGCGGCAACAAAGGGACCAAGATGTGCATGAGCTGACGAATCTGTTCCATACCCTGCGCACAAAGTTGCGTATCAAGGATTCGAAGAAACATTTGGTGCTAAAGTATCGCAATTTTTTGCACATATACATTTATGAAGAAATGGAGTTCCTCGACATCTCCTCGCTTGGTACGACATACCAGTGTGCTGCCAAAATTGAGCATAAATTCAAACAGAAGAAACGAGACTTTGGATCTGCGAATAAAAAGCAAGAGAAATGTGCCCCCAAACCGCAGAACAAAGGAAAAAGCCAAGGCATGGCGGTCCAAGACAACCTTCCAAAGCCACAAGAAAATAACAACACTACGAAGCCAAAGAAGGACACAGGAAAGTGGTGTGAGTTCCATAAGAACTCCACTCACAACACAAGTGAGTGTCGGATCAAGTAGTCGCTGGTGGCTGAGATGAGGGCTTCTAAATCAAATGCATGCTCCAACTTTGAATCAGAGCCTGACAAGGGGAATGACAAAGGGAGACATATTATTGATGCAGAGCCCAACGCCACTGTTGCCACTGTGAAGATCCAGAAGGAGGAACTGGAAGATCCAGAGGAGGAGGAGCATCTCTTCCACTCCTAGATGGGGGTAAAGGGTTCCCCGCTACAATTCATTGTCGACAATGTGAGCCAAAAAAACCTCATTTCAGCAGACGTCGTGAAGCGGTTGGGCTTGCCGACCATAACACACCCACAACCATACACCATCGGGTGGCTTCACCAAGGACAGGATCTCCGCATCAGCCAACAGTGCCGCTTCCTTACAGCATCAAGCCCTTCACGGATGAGGTATTATGTGACATTTCTCCTCTTGATGTTTCTGATATATTATTAGGCCAACCATACTTGTGGAAGCGACATGTGGTGTATGAGTCTCGACCTTGCGCTGTTATTGTTACTTTGGGAAATAAGCTGTACAAGATACTAGAGGTACCACCGCCTGTCGCTATCTCTATGGTTATTGCAAAACAATGCAGTAAGCTCATTTCTCAAACCAGAAAATTTGTTTTCCTGATGATTTGCCCCTAGGGCAAGAATAACAGACAAGGCTCCTCTGCACGACAACAACAAATGGACAAGGTTGTGGCGGAGTACGGGGACATCTTCACCTCACCCATAGGGGGCGCCTCTGCACTATCAGGTCAAGCACCCCATTGATCTAACCCAGGTGCGCCACTACCCAATTGACCGATCTATCAGCGCTCTGTTATGGAGAACGATGAAATAAAGAGGCAGATTCGGGAGCTGCTGCAGAAAGGTCACATCTGGCCAATTTCATCGCCCTATGGGAGCCCGATCATGTTGGTACAGAAGAAGGATGGGACTTGGAGACTCTATATTGATTATCGGGTGCTGAACAAGATCATTGTCTGGAATAGGTACCCGATCCCACGGATTGATGACCTTCTGGACCAACTAAAAGGGGCAAAATATTTCAGCAAGATTGACTTGAAGTCTGGGTATCACTAGGTACCAATTGAACCCTCCGATGTGTGGAAGACTGCCTTCAAAGCCAAGGAGGGCCTTTTCGAATCGCTAGTCATGCATTTTGGGTTGACGAATACTCCCGCAACCTTCATGAGGTTGATGGACGACATCTTGCAGCCATTCAACAACTCATTTGTAGTGGTGTACTTGGATGACATTTTGATCTTCAACCAGAGTTGGGAAGAGCACCTCCACCACATCCAACAAGTCCTCCAAACACTGCGTCAATACAATTTGTGTGCCAATTTGGAGAAGTGCACTTTTGGCATGACCCAGGTTCAATTTATGGAATACATCATTCGGGATTGGCCAGCCCCAACCACTCTAACAAAGCTTCGTAGCTTTCTGGGTCTTGCTAATTTCTACCACAGGTTCATGTTGAGAGTCTCTTATATCACTTGGCCCTTGAGTCAAGTCACCAAGGGAGGAGCGAAAACAAAATTATTTTGGTCGGAATCTCAATAGAAGGTGTTCGTAGAATTGAAACATCGCCTCTGTTCAGCCCCATTGCTCACATTACCAAACTTGCAACAACCATTTTAGATCGAGACAAATGCTTATGATTATGCTATTGGGGCAGTTCTTACTCAACAGGGGCATCCAATAGTGGCATATCATAGTGAGACATTGTTCGACACAATTTGTAAGTATCCCACTTATAACAAAGAAATGTATTCCATTGTGCAGGCTTGTCGACAATGGAAGCATTACATTTTGGGGAAGGAAACAATCATCCACACAGACCATTGACCCCTGCAGTTCATACAGACACAAGGGGAGTTGCAGAACGATCGCCATAAGAAGTGGTCCACATATTTGCAATAGTTTCATTTGAACATCAAGTACAAGGAGGGTAGCACCAATAATATTGCAGACTGCCTCAACCGACCACCGATCATGGCGTTAACCACCGTTCTCAACTATTGTGGGCATGAAACTTTTGATTCGCTGCTTCTCTACAAGAGCGATCCAAAATTCGGCCACACATACAAGACACTCTTGGGGGGTACGCAAGTTCCAAAATTTCACCTCCAAGATGCACTGTTATGTCACCTGAGACACCTTTGTGTTCCTTCAAGTGAGCATGCCAAGATGATATGGGAAGCACACTACAGTCGAGTCACTGGGCATTTCGGGGTCGAGAAAACAGTGGCAGTACTGCAGAAGTATTTTTATTGGCCGAACCTTCGACAGGATGTCCGGAAGTACATCAGATCCTGCACTGCTTGTGCCATTTCCAAACCGACCATCAAGAAGCAAGGCCTCTATACTCTGCTACCTACCCCTAGTTGATCTTGGGAATCCATCTCCATGGATTACATGTCAGACCTTCCTTCTACTAAGCATGGAAACGACTGTGTTTTCGTTGTCGTCGACAAATTATCGAAGGTGGCCATTATGGCGGCCTGCAAGAAAAATATCACAATAGAAGCCATTGCTAAACTCTTCTTTGAATGAGTTTGGGTGCACTTTGGGATCCCACAGCGTATCATATCAGATCGGGACAACAGGTTCCTCAACACATTTTGGTCCAGCCTCTAGTCAACGCTGGACACCAAGCTCACCAAGTCCACAAATTTCCATCCCCAAACTGATGGCCAGACAGAGGTCGTCAACATGATGATTGTACACATTCTGCGCATGTACAATTCAAAGCATCCACACACATGGGATGGGAGCCTCCCCTATGTAAAACAAAGTTATAACCGGGCTCTCCAAAACTCAACTGGCCACAACCCCTTTCAGGTGGGCTTGGGATTCCAGCCACTATATCCCATTGACGTAGCCATGCCATTTGCGCCTACTCAGGTCGATTCGGCTCATGTCCAGTCTAAAGATGACAAAGTGAACAAATTCATTGAGCGCATTCAACACATCCGCCAACAGGTTCATGACATATTGTACAGAGCCAATGCTAAGTACAAGCAACAACATAATCAACATCGGGTGCCACACAACTTCCAGGTGGGCGACAAAGTGTGGCTACATTTGAAGAAGGAGCGCTTCACTGGAACCCATCGCAAGCTTCACCCACTCCGATATGGGCCATACACCATCACCAAGGCTGTAGGGAGCAATGCCTACGAGCTCAGTGTTCCACCATTCCTTGGTCTGCACCCAGTATTCAATGTGGACCGCCTTTGTCGCTACTTCCCACCTCTGATATTGCAGAACAACTCACACCAACAGAGTTAAACCCAAACTGCATGGAACATGCCACCATAGAGTGTATCATGTACATGCAAATCAAGAACAATCGCCAACAGGAGATCCAACTGTATCGGGTTGTCAAAGCTGGCCAACTCCTACACCAAGGCAAGTGGTTCATTAGGGACCAAGTTCAGCAGAAGTTTCCTCATCTCAAGGAGGAACTCAACGCAATGGGGACCATTGTTTCCTAAGGGGAGAGGAATGATCCAAGTGGATATTGGTGGCCACCCGCCTATTCCACTTGGGGCCCCACCATCGTCTCTTTCAGTTTTTCAGTTTTGGCACAACTTACTATTTTTAGCAGTTTTTTGGGTCCTGAACTTCCGAAGTTGTTTTGAGGCGCTAAACGACGTTTTTTGGGAAAATTGGGAAAACATGGGTCCATAGACCTATGTTTCTCAGATCAAAAGTTGTAGTCCTCGGATAGATCTTTCTAACGAGGTATGGTGCATGTCAAACGAAGATCGTATGCCAAAGTTACGTCATCAGGAAGTTGAAACACCAATTTACCCAAACGGGGCCCACAATTTTGGCACTTCATCTCTTAGGGTTAGGGTTTTCCATTGTTTTTAAATAATAAATAGGCCCTCGAGCTTCATTGTAACACAATTCAGAGGCCTGTAGCCGCCACATCTCTTCTCAGAGATAAGCTACCAACGCCCTAGCTAGTTTATTTCCATTCTACCTGTAAGCAAATTTCAGTTCTTTGATATTAATGAAATGAAGTGTTATTTCCGCTGTATATTTGTATTTATGGTTATATGTGTATTCTGTTGCGTTCCTGTATAAATCCGGATCAATCATTGATCAAAAGATGCTTTAATCAGGATGATCTTGTTTGCTCCCTCTGAGTCCAAATCCCATCCAATCATGAGTCTTCTTGTCACTTTGTTCTTCCATCTTTTCACCAATGCCACAACCTTGACATATTTCATCATGTTCATGCGATCCTCACTTGGAGGCTATGGAAGAACAAATACAACTAAGCAAGACATACAAAGACAAGACACTCAAAATGAAACAATAATTTGAACAACCCAAAAAGTACTTAGCTCCTGAGAATGTGTCAACTCCCTCTTGATCATAGTCTTCTTGGGTCCAATCAACCTAGTTTAATACATCATGGAGTTAATCTCATCCATATCATCACCATCATAATCACTACATCTGATGGTCTAAAACATTCCTTCTATTGGGCACCAATCGTGTAGTAATATTTTGAACCAAGGTGATTAGTGGTTTTAAGGATTACTCATAGAGCTACATTCAAACATCAACCAAACTATTTTGGCATATTTGGTGTACATCATGATATTACAATAGTTTTCATAGCTCAGCCATGGCTCATACAGAAAATATATATTTTTCCTGCAAAAGGTGAAAATATAATGGCCCTTTGAAACATTTTGGGTGACTATAAAATACATAATATTACTTGCATTAATATGGCTACTATTAATCCATTGTTCAAGAATGCATTCATATGCAGGACTCTCCTTGAACCTATCTATGAGACACTGGAAACAAAATGACATATGACAATATTTACATATTAAAACCCACTTAAGACCTTTTGGAGCAAGGGGAGGTGACGATGAAGTTGAAGTTGATGGACAACTAAACATCTTTATTTCTTTCGGAGCTACTTCTCTTATAAGAAAATATGCTAAGCAATTATCTTTACCCTTTTTATATTCAATCTCAAATTCGAATCCATCCAACCAGAGGCTCCATATTAGTATCCTATTGTTGCCTTCTTATAAAAATCTTTTGTTTCTAAGCATCCCAACCATATGTTCCAGCTCTGTTCCTAGAATGAATCTTACTAGCTTTAGGAACAACATAAATATTTTGATTCCATTTCTGACAGCAAGGATTTATTTATGAGAATATGGATAACTAAGTTCAGTGTCATTGAAACATCCTGATGCATATGAGCAAACTTCTTCCCTTCTTGCATGCTTTTGCATAAAAAATATTGCCCATACTTCATTGGATGCATCTGTTTCTAAAAGGTAAGGCAATCCATGGAGGCTTTTTGTTTGCTTGTGATGGGTCATTAGCCTCCATTCTATTTTTGTAAATGGATTGGAAACCGTGAATGGTTGGGAATTTTTCAGTAGCATGTTCTAATGCATAGATCCCACATACTTCAACCATATTGACAGGACATTCCCTTTCCATGTGTTTGTGCCTACATTTAGGACAAAATGTTGCCATAGCAACTTTATCTTCTTCTTGTTTCCTTTTTATTTTCAAGGTGTCTAGCTGGTCACTAATGGTGTTTAGAATGTTAGTTTTAAAATTTTCTAGAAGGTTTCCTAGTTAGAATCTAGTGACAGCATTTGAAGCAATTTTTGTATTTTTAGACACATAATCTCGTGAGTTTTTCCGGAGCCTTTTGCCTACTTTGCCCTGATTTCTAGAATAGGTTCGACACAATTCAACTAATTCAGCAAAATGTTTCTTGTAAATGTCACCGCCACTTAGGAGATTGAGTGTGTCGATACATTCTTCCCTTAACCCCTTCAAAAAGACAGTCCTAATGGTCCTTTCATCTAGGTTTCCCCCTCGTGATTTATGGTAATTGTAAAGGAATCACTCTAGATACTCTTCGAGACTTTCATCCTCCATCTGTTGCATCCTAAAAATGTCATTGACATCCCTACTTTCACAGTAGTCTTGATACGTTTTAAAGAAGACATATTTCATATCGTCCCAAGAGTAGACAGTGTGCTCTCCTAGGATCATAAACCATTTGAGGGCTGAGTCTTTTAAGGTGGCAGGGAATAATTTGAGTTTTTGTACATCGTCATAATAGTTATAACTTCTCTATAAAATATCAAATTCAAATAAGAATGCATCTGGGTCTTCGGAAGACATACCTTGAAAGAGTGGGAGAGATGCCATTAGTATGTTCTTCATGGTAACATTTCTCGTCACATCCATGATAGGAAATCAAAAATTTGTTTCGGTATCTTCCTCCGGGCCTCCTCTTGGTCCTTCATCATTTCATCCTCCCAATAAAGTGTGTCTTGTGACTTATTCTTCATGGTCTTCCCCATGGTTTCTGTTTCCACCTCCTCTGTTAGCCATGTTCACTGCAGGTTATGATGGGGGTTTGGTAATAATTCCGCCGGAAGAAGATTCAACTAGATTGATCTTACTGTTGCCAGTCCTTTTGAGACCATTCTACTGTTGATTCCAGTTGTGGAACTAGCACCAGTGCTGTCTCTATTGTGGTCCCCACGAAAAATGGTTCTTGATAAGGTACAATTTGTTTTTGTTCAGTTGCTTCTTGGAGTGGGATTTCTTCTACTAATGCCACTTTTCTACTGGTGCGTTCCCCTTTGCTTTTGAAACCTACGTAACGATCAACTGGATTAGTGGGTGGTGTTTTGGTAGGACCAAATATCTCAGGAAATGATTTTTAAATATACCTACCTTTGCTATCTCTAGGTCTACTTTTACTCCTACACATAAGAAAGAAATAATAGAAAGATCCACAGAGACAATCAGACTTTGGAGCAACCCCACTAAAGTGGATACATGCCTCTTCACTCACATCTTATCATACACTCCCCACCCTCTGACTGTCCTGAAAATATCTTTGTTGCTCTATAAAAGAATTTTTTACCTGAACCAATTGCAACTCCCCGACAACGATGCCAAAATTTTTGAGTCTTTTAATTGCCTTTAAAAACCACTTAATATTAAATTATCAACCAAGGAATCGTAATCTCTGAGCTACACTGCGTATTGGTTCAAATTTAAGATCTAATTACATAGTAAATGATTTTATTTCACAATAAATATTTAAGTACAAAGTCCTATTTATTCAAACTCTTTATCTATTAGAGTATTCAATCAAGGATCAAGCATACTAATTCAAAGACTCACTGCTTAAAAAAATCATTCACTAAGTATTGAAGGACTCATTCATGAAACCCTATATAATCTATTTATATTGAAACAAGAATACAAGCTTACTCAAACAAATCTTTTTAAACACCTTTCCTCCTAATAGTAGAATCACTCTGAGCTAATTACAGAATTGAGATTATGCTTGATGAAAAATGCTCATCCAACTATTCTAATGTTGTTCACTTTAGAAACATAAATGGACACTAAACTCAATAAATTTTGAAATCTCAACCGAACTATTGAATACAAAACTGAAATCAAACTCCAGAGTTCTCTAATTTAATTTAATAAAAGACATCCAATGTTCAATCACACATACTTCCTATCTCAAGACAACTGGAATGATATCCTATGTAATCTAAATTAATGACACTCAAGGAAACTGAACCTTACTGGTTCAGAAACCTATCAAATTGACTACCTTGTTCAATGCTGGAAAGAAACCTAAGTGACAATTCAACCTCTATTTCTAATTACAATTACACTAGTTATTCACAATCAAATTTGAAAGGAATTTTAACTACTGTTCGAAAAGGAATTCTAACTACTATCTATAATGAAAATTTTTAAGAAATCCTAACTACTATATGTGAATGAAACACAATTAAAATGATTGCATACACTTTGAAATCAAAGGCCTAAATCATAACAAAACTTCTACGAGATTTCATCGCATTCACAAATCCTGCACTACCAACAAATTTCGAGAAACCATATAGTTATTCACACAAATCTTATAAATTCAAAACTACTAAACGAAGCTTTGAGAAATCAAACATTTTTCTTACAAAACTTAAAATAATTTCATAACCTTATGTGTGATTCTAATGCAAACAATCATGTACAACGTAATCAATTGAAAATCACAACACAAAAGCATCTATGTGCACTGTCAAGTTTAAAGAGTTACAGAGCATAAAGTTTAGAACCCTATCCCAAGTTCTATGGGTAATTCATATCAGATCGATTCTTAATACGATAAGGTTCTGTTTAGAAGAGGCAATTAACCATTTAATTAGTGCTCAGTGTATATGGACCAGTTAACACAATTCGATTTTTCAACTCAATCCACATGATAGAAATAAGATTCTAATTACAGAATCAAAGAAACTATTCAAAAACTGATCAATCACACAATATGTTATGATAAATTAACACAATAACTAATTATAAATCTAGACTAACTATGAACCTGGTTCCAGAGGTGGTGGGCCCTTGCCACACCTAGAGCAAGGTGAATTAACTCAGTGAAACGAGATTTAAAACGAAACCATAATTACTCACAGTTGAATAATGCTAGAACTTTGAATTAGATCAAAAGCTTAAGCGTTTGCATACATAGTATGTAATAACATCAATATTCACAATTAACAAGTCCGAAGTTTTACAACAATATCATTACTCGGCCACAGGGATATCGGTGTATGATATGCTCAAAGATCTATAAGCTGCTGCGATCTCACCAAAATAAGTTGTCCATCGTTGACCACCAACTTAAGTACGAGATTGGAAATGAAGCTTTAAGTACAAAATGGCAATTACACTCAAATGATGAAGTGTCCACCTCCTCATGATTTTACTAGATGTTTTTAGCTTGCCTTCCACCTGCCAACAACCTTCATGGCTACGAGTTCAATAATATATAGTTAGAGATGGCCTAATAAGTATGATCCTATAACCTATCTAAAGTTAACCAAAAGCATCGAAATAATGCTAATGTAAAATGTTTTTACCTCTAGTCATATAATGATAGGGTTTCACAGTAAATGGCATAATATAGAAGGTACATGATAGGTAAAAAAAGTGCAAATGTAGGTGAAAAGAGTAAAGGCAGGAGTAAATGTGGGAACAAAAATGGTCTTCAACAAATCCCAAGGAAAACAAATTGAAGGTGGTTAACATCAGGGAACATCAACAAAAGCTTCAACAATATCATGCATGCACCTACAGGCTTTCCTGTAACCACCACATAGTCTGGTAACTCATGTTACATGATCAATATAATGGTTACATGATGAATTGTAGCATGCTTATTCTAGGATTCCTTGTAATTCCAAATCTACTCAACAACAAGTGGCTTCAAAATTAAGACCCTGGAGCTTCCAAACACCTCCAACCTTTTCTCTCCTTTATTCCCTTAGCATTCACCAACAATGGTTCACTTTGGCTCCAAATTCAGTAAGAAATTGACCTCAAGAAAAATACGCACTAATATTTGTCTCAGACCCAATATGATACCAACCTTAGCACTTCAGTGGTATACAAGTTCCAAGTTCCATCTCTGATTTTTCACAAAGTATGTCTCAATTTCCAAGGTAAAAAGACCTAAGGTTCAAGTTTTATGGGCACGATAATGCCATGACATTGAAATTTTCATAGGGGTTCAATGGTTAGGTTTCTTGAATGGGCAGTTTGCTAATGTCAGTGGTAGAGGAGTCCACAGCCTAAGCCACTAGACTCATAAAAATAGGGGATTGGTGGTTCAAAAATAAACAAGTAGATAAGGGGGTATGGATCAAATTCCCGTGTTCCAGTGAGCTAAATATGGACTGGGTAAAGGGCATGCCTCAAATGTGGATCGTTTCCAAGTGGAGAAAATTTTTTCTTGTCTTGAAAAAATACATAACGTGTGAAGGAAATTATGTCACCACCTTTCTATACCACATTTGGTTGCCTGCCCACTTTTAGGTTGGTGAACAACTAAATTTACCCTTTTATATTTTTAAGAGTGTGGGTCACATGTAAAAAAAGGTTCAACATAACCCTAATAATTTCGTCCATAGCCTCTACCACCACGACCTGATAAAGATTTTAATTGTAGAAGAGCTACAAAAAAAAAGGTGAAAGAAACACATTTGGCCTTGAGGGTATTCCAAAACCACCAACGAAAACACTTAAGATTTTTATCATAGAAACACCCAAAGAATTTGATGATAGAGAGGAATATGAGCATGGTGATAAAGGTGAAAATGAGGATGATCATATTCATGAGGTTGGGTATTTTACTCCCGATGGGAAGAGATCTAAGAGAGCCAAGAGGAAGGGTGGATAACGTGTGGATAACTTGTTATCAAACCAATAAGAGTCACCAGAAGCATGGATAAGAGAAAACCATCAAATTTGATGGAAAAGTCTTCATTGAATCATCCTAAGTCCTTTGAAAAAGCCACATCACCTCCTCATCCCTCTAAAAATATTACCTCTATATGCCCTATACCTTCTAAAGGTGTCACTTCTGAGCATATTCTCACTACACATGGCAATGTAAGGGACAAAAAAATTGTGATCTCCTTGTTTATAAATCCCAAAACCAAGTTCTTAGGATCTCAGACTCTTGATTAAAATTTATATGACTTAGTCATTGGATCAACACTGAATGGCTTTGAGCATACCACTGATTATTATGAGCCCATTAAATCCACCACATCCTCAATCACTCCAAGAAAACCTTCAACCTCCAAACTCAGTAAAAAGAGTAGGAAAATTGAGAATATAAAGGCTGAATTTGAAGAGTTTAATGTCTTTGACAGGTATTAAAAATTAAAAATCCATTATGAATAGAAAAAACACCCAACTACAACAGGAAATTGTTAAGTTAACATTGAGGAACAAGAAGACATTCAAATTGGCCAAAAAATGGTTTAAAATAAATCACTATATGGAAGTACACAATATGACTTTGGAAAAGAAGCTTCATGCAACAAGGAAAATAAGTGGGGCCAATGTGAATTTCTCCATTTGTAACCATTAAACTACAAATCATTTTGGACCAAAATTTTCTACACTTTCCTTGGTTGTGCCTAGTTTTGATTGAGATTATATCAGAGTAATGACTACATGTTTGTTTGCGTGAGGAAACACAAAGACATAGGTGCATGGGAGATTTCAAGACTATGGATTGACATTATTTTTATTACCAGTTAGAAATTTTTGACCTTATAAACTTTATAAACTCCACATTTATCCAAACATTACCCTCCTTTACACACCATTGATGAAAAACATTCCCTTAAAAGAGCCTCTAGGTAAATGGTGTTAATAGATATTAATTACATTGTTTTAATGAGTAAAAGGGACTTAATTGAGGATAATTACCACTAATGAAAAATTTTGAGCTAGGTCATGTAACCCACACGACATCCAATAACCCACCTCCACGATCTACACGGTTGCACGTGTCTAGAGAAAAAACTACAACATGGGTTTTCTTTCCATCTCCTTTAGGAAGCTCTCATGTTTAACATATTAGTCCCAGGTTGATTGAGGGATGCATGGGCCCTTTGTCAAAGCGGTGGTAAAAAAAACAACGTATCAAACAAGGTATCAATCATGCATAACAAATTGACCCAAACTAGCATGCCAACAAAACACTTGCAATGCATATGGTTGGGATCAGATCTAAATATGCAAGGAAATATGTTAACTACCCATTTTTTCCCATCTTGTTGTATGTCATTCACTCCAAGATATGGGACATGGGATTCATGGAATATATTTGCCTATTAAAATTGTCATGTAAACAACTATAATTTGGACCTTTGTACATTGTAGAGGTCGATTGGTTTGTGGATAGTTAAAGTATAGTGTTAAGTTTGTGGTTCAATTGATCTGATTGTTGGGCACTGATGCATTTCTATGTACCTTTGAGATAGTGATACAAACCTATTTGCTGGAGTTTTTATGTTTTGATTGTGATTCAATGTGTGTGTAGTTTAGTTGTCTTTTTAGGCAACCCCAGGTGGTTTTGAAGGGCCCACCAACTTAGCCACAATTTCCTTAAATTTCATTAGTTTGTAGCATAGTATTTGTATTTTCATTCACAATGTGTATGTGCATGATCAAATATTTGGGTTGTAACTAGGTGTGCCCATTACTTCTCGTGAGCAAGTTGTATGCTCACTCTCTTACAACCAAATTATGCATTGATCATTTATGAGTGTGACATAGACTGAATAAAAATCATCCCAATTAGTTTGTGTATCAATTCCATTTCATAAACATGCTGCAGAATCATTCTTTGATGGCTAGCCTTATATATCAATCCTTTATAACACAACTTGATTGCATATCGATCATTAAACTAGACTATGTCACAATTTGTTTTATGACTAAGTTATGTAGTTATTTCTTTAGATGTATACAACATGACTAGATTTAATGTTAAATCTTAGTAGCTAGATAAACTTGCTTTTTTATGACTAGGATGCATGACTATCCTTTAAAACATGTGTATTGAATCCTATATAGTGTATAACTAGATTCCATCTATCACGAGATTTGTATCCCTTGGTTTCATAATCAGAATTGTGATTTCACTCTTTAATTTATGAATAGATTTTCAATCCAATTTCATAGGATACATTAATGCTATATTTTTGGTCATTGCTTATAATTGATATTATTTGCAGAAGTGAGATTGGCCATTCAAGGGAAAATATAACATGTTGTAACTCTTCATGGTTGCATGAACACTTTGTTTAACATACTGTGAAAGATCATAACCTACCATAATAACGCTGTGTGTCATCACCCAATGATCACAACATATCTTAGGTTTCTTTCTTTCTTGCATTTGTGTGAATGATAGATAAAAATAGGATTCCTTACTGAAAGGCATGATGTGCATTGTAAATTATGTTGCATGAATATTTTATCAAGTTACCGTAAAAGATTGTGGTGAAGAGACTTTGTATTGATGCCCCATATAGCATTTATTCCTTAAGCTTTATTTTGAATGATTTATTTGTTAGTAATTACCATGGACTAGGTTACACTCAAGATGGGGTTTGAGACTTTGTTTTGTATATGAGATATGAACCTTTATTTTATGGCTAAGTGAAAGAATGTCTCATGAGCCCTCACAAAATTGCCTTAAGCTTGCCATCCAATAAACAAGTCCCTTGTAAACCTTGACTTGTAATTTGCTTCTTGTTTTTTCGATATTTTCATTTTGTAATGATATAATAGTAGGCCCATTAATGTTCTAAGCTCTACACATATGGTTTAGTATTTCTAAGTTTACTCTCTCAGATTGATAATTTAATGTCAATAATTTAAGCAATTAAATCAACCCAAATTGATAACTTAATACATCTTCTACCATTTTTCTATATATATTAAGAAGTGGCATTATAGTGCTAATGTTCATTTAAAAATATTTTTACATGTAAATCAAAAGGGCTAGTTAATAACTAAATGCATCTTTTACTTTTTTTCTAAATGTCAAGAGTCAATTTTAAATGCACCTTTTCTATCATCTAGATGAAAAATTACAATAATTTTTTCTTTCTAAAAATACAAATTACATTCCTCTACAATATTAAGATAATTAGATTATTAAAACTAGAAAAGTATAAATCACATTCTAAACTCTAGAATAATAAAATAATAAAATTATTAAAACATTAAAAAATGCAATATTTTTTCTTTCCAAAAAAAGAGTTATATTCCAACTCTAAAATACTAAGATAATTAATTTATTAAAACATAGAAGATATTGAATACATTTTGTAACTCATTTTAAATGGTTAAGAGCGTTTTTCTTCCTAGAGGTCACAATTTTGAATAGGGGTAGAGTAGGTAGGAAGTAGCATATACTAATTTAGTGTCAAGGAAGTCATATATACTAATTTAGTGTTTGGTTTAAACATGATTTTAAAATTAAATGATTATCATTATTATTATTATAGAAAATATCTCATAACTTACTGAACAAATAGTCACTATCAAGTAGAACTTTAATATATTTCAATTATAATTATAAATAATGTTTAGATTTTTAATATCTTCATATTTTCTTGAACATAACTTCTCTTTCTGTTATCATTACTATTAAAATATAATCTCTCCTTTTAACTAGGGTAATCGAGCAATTAATTACACCAAAGTGTCTATTTTGGAATAAGACTTTCAATTTTTAATTTAATTATTTTCAATAATAGATAGATATTAGAAATTTAAAGCTTATTTACAAGTTAATGTTCATGGTTAAGAATATTATTACATGTTTTGTTTTTTTAAATGTATATATATTTAATTTATAATATATATATATATATATATATATATATATATATATTTTTTTTTTTTTTTTTAAATAATAATAAAATAATAATTTAATTATTTTTGATTAATTTAATTTTGAGAAGATAAAATATATTATAAAATAAGTATTTTGATGTTTATGCTACATGCTCAAACTAAATCAGTGAAACTATTATAATACACATATTGTTAAGCCCAACTAATTCGGTTGCCATAATAAGACGGAAGTGGGAAGTCAGAATTTCACGGTACAGTGAATATTCCAAGGTCCAGTCAGCGATTTAAAGTGAAGGTTATTGAGTACACATTGAGGTGAGGTTTTTTTAAAAAGGTATTAAGGTTAAAAAAGTTTCGCTTTTTCTAAAAGCCATTTAAGTATTGAGGCATGAAAAATTGAGATGTAACAGGTGTATTTTGTTAAAGTAATATTTTAATAAAAATAAAGAGATTTTTGAAGTAGTTGAAATTTGTATCTTAAATATAAATGTTTTATATTTAAAATTTAGGGTGTGTTTTGAAATTTGTAAGTTTTATTAGTTTAAAAAGATTGGTAATTAAAGTTTTTTTTTTTTTTTTTCGATTTTTATTTTGGTATTATAAAAATTTTAAAAAATGGATTTGATATGTAATGGAGCATCAAGGATCACGGTTGGAAACAATTTTAAAGTATAATTGTGTTGAAGGAAATATGTTTATATGAGTGTTATTAGTATTAATAGGAAAAAAGTTTCAGAATTTTTTTCATTTAGGTATAAATTTGATTTTGTGGATTTCCAAAAGATACTTGATTGTTTCAATATTTTCTGTAGAAGTGGAATAATATCAACAACATGCCATGTAGTATAGCTAAGAAGATTTTTGAAAGATCTTGCACATGTGGATAAGCAACCACCTTCTATCTTTCGTTACAACTATTCAACAATTGTATTGCCAAATAACCATGTGTTTCACATAAAAAGAAAACATATTTGACACTCATTATGATTCCATTTGCAAACTTGTCAACAATGGTGATATATTTCTTTAATTTTGTGGATCTAGAGATCAACTGGCATAGCTAATTGTCTCAATATCTTTACTAGAAGCAAAATAGTGTTAATAACATGCCATGCAGTATGGCTAAGAAGACTTTTGAAAGATCTTGCACATGTGGAGAAGCAACTGCCTTCTATCTTTTGTGACAACAATTCAACAATTGTATTTAGATAAATGTCTTTCGGATTAATCACATCATTAGTATTTGGCAATGTTTCGAACCATCTAATGTGGTTCATCCTTAGGCAAAGAACCACATGTTTCACATGAAAAGCAAACAAATTGACACTCGCTATCATTTCATTGACCAACTTGTCAACAATGGTGATATATTCTTTTGTGACAACAATTCAACAATTGTATTGTCAAAGAACCACATGTTTCACATGAAAAGAAAACACATTGACACTCGCTATCATTTCGTTGGCCAACTTGTCAACAATGGTGATATATTCTTTTGTGACAAAAATTCAACAATTGCATTGTCAAAGAACTGTTTCACTTGAAAAGAAAACACATTGACACTCACTATCATTTCATTGGCCAACTTGTCAACAATGGTGATATATTTATTCAATTTCATGGATACAGAGATCAACTAGAAAATATCTTCGTTGAACCATTGAGAAGCATTGTTTTTGAGTTTTAGAGACAACACTTACACATTGTTAGTGTTGATGAATGTAACAATATAATCTCTTATGTTAACTATAGTAATTTGATAGTTAGTTATAGATATTTTTAGACACTTTAAGTTTAAATAATTTTCGAAATAAATAAATTAATCTTACATATTTTAGAAACTAATAGAAACTATGTGTGATAGACAAATTTAGAAAATTCCTAATCTATTGTAAAATCTATTTAATGATGAAACTAATATACATTTCCACATTATTTTTAATTGGTTTCACTAAGTCTCTACCTTTACATTTTAATAATTATATTACCTAGTTATAAATTATATTTTTATTCTCGGACTTTTGTGGTCCATAATGATTTTTTGAGACCTTTCGGATTAATCACATAGAATTATTTTCTAGTCACATTTCGAACCTACTAATAAGGCTCATCTTTAGGAAAATTATAGATTATATTTCTATTATTATACTTAAGGGGTTCCCTTTTGAATATGTTCACTACCCACAATCATCTACCTTTTTATTTTCCACCTTTGTTTCGAACAACAACTGTCACTATTAATTTTGTTTTCCATCGTTAGATCTGTCAAGATACACCGCACATTGTGCACTAACCATGCTCGGTCTTCATTAATTTCCATCCTGGCTTGTGCGCGTCATGCAAGACTGGTAAAGGTTTCTTGTCCACAATACACAACTCTTGGTCATCAGGGATGTCGAATTCAAGCAACATGCATCCAGTACTTGCCCGCATTAACTTGGTTATGCTTGCAAAGAAAATGGGTATCACGGTCCCATAGATAACTGAGGATAATATCCACTCCACATCGTACAATCATCTTGCAAATGCAGCAGAATATGATGGAAACATGAGGTTTGAATCAGTTCAAGAACATGATGGCTACACTTCTGGTGACACCAATGAACAGTAAAATTGCAAAAGTGAGCAACAAAATTTATGAATAGAAATCAAGTTTCTTTCATGTACATGGTGTCACATCTCTATAGAAAGTTTGTTGGTTTTTGTTTTAGAGATAGTTTACAAGACACTCGGGCATCTCGATTTTACACTTGTTTTTTAAAAATGCCTGTTGGACACCTGTTTTAAGAACGCGTTGATTCTAAATTTATTGTTTGTTGGACACCTGTTTTAAGAATGCGTTGATTCTAAAGTTACCATAAATCTACTTTTACTAAGTTTATTATAGTTTTGAATATCAAAATGTTCAACTTTCTCACAATGTATTAATTTGCAAGCTACCGATACATCTTCTTTTATTCCTACTTATGATTTTAAACATCAATTCTACACAAAATAAACAACCACCATTTATTTTAAGGATGCCAGAAAGGAGAAAATATACACCATCAAATATTTTCTATCGCATTATATGACACCATATAGGATCATTTTCTATTACTTTGGATGACACAGTCTAGGATCATTTTCTATTACCTCGAATGAGACCAAATAGGATCAATATTCATGCTTGGATGGCACCAAAACATAGGAGTACAATCTAAAAATTAGGGTTTTTTACAACCCTTAGGTCCACCACTTCTGGATAAACTCTTCCATGTAAAGAAAATTCACCTTGCCATTAAAGGCTTATGATGAAAGTGACTATCAAACACTTGTTATCCATTTCTTATCCAGACTCAACTCGTGCCCAATACCAGAAATTAAATATATGCCTCAAGTACCATATGGAAATATTAAAAACAATTGCTAATACAACTCATGGAATTTCCATAATTCTGCAGCTGCCAGCATTGGCTAACATATACAATGAAAACTACAAATTTCAGTAATAAATGTAAAAACAATCTTGCTTCCTTTATGTCTAAAGATAAATTTACTGCTTTGAAACTTGCATAAATAAACATCCACTTAAAATGCAGAGGTTGGGGCTCCCAATGATGGATAAACATATCACATTATAATTCACAAAATAATATGTCATACATCCCTACACTCTATAACGATCATTCTTAATCCATAATAGAACACTTATCATTTATGAGAAATTTTGAAATAATCAATAAAAATAATGGCAATGACGAGAACACCAATAATCCATTTGTTTCAGTTCATTCTCCACACCACTGATGTCAAGAGTTTCCTGCTCTTTCCAATATTTTCATCAACACCATGAAGTTGCAACATGTATCCGAGCAAAGCGATTTAGATCATCAAGTTGTGGATAACTGATAAGTTGATAAAAACTCATCAATCTATTGAAGGTTATTATTTGTATACTATAACACTAGTATATTATTATTCTGCTAAAGCCAGAGACATGACTCAGAGTCTTGAAAATGCATTCAATCAAGTTAGATTGAAGGACTTGCAATTGATGGTTTATTCGAGACAAAGAGAAAGAAACATGGAATATTCGAGTTAAGAGACAAATATATTCTCAAAACGTGAATTGGAACTATGTTGGACTTGAAATTGATGGTTTATTCTAGACAAAGAGAAAGAAACATGGAATCTTCGAGTTAAGAGACAAATATATTCTCAAAACGTGAATTGGAACTATGTTGGACTTTAGAGACCAACCTATTCTCAAATTATTCAATCATATGGAGCATGGTTATAACAATTGTTTGATGTCATAGGTCTCATGGTGGGGATGTGACCCATGTGGCACGAGAGTAAACTGGCTTGATAATTATTAAACATGTGGATTTTTTTTAAAGATTTTTTCGGCCTAACGACATTTTCTATAATTCAATGTGAGAAAGATATGTATAAAACTTGCCTAATTGCCAAAAACACACACACCCATATATATATATATATATGAGAAATTAAACCAAAAAGAAAATTTAACAACCAAATCAATCGACATCAACATCAAACATTATGAATAAAGCAATAGAATTAGTCATTTTGATTCTTTTTGCAAGAATATGGAAATATATATATTTTTGGTTATTATGTAGAGATGCATATTCTAGACAAAGATGTGTAAGTCATATTGTGCTCAACTTCCATTTATCACGTCCATATTAAAATAAAAATAACATATTCTCTAAATAAATAAATAATGTCTCTTAGAATTAAAAAAAAAAATACATATTTCATTAGTTTTAATTAGTCCATATTAAAATAAATAACATATTCTCTAAATAAATAAATAATGTCTCGTACAATTAAAACAGTAAATAAATAAGTATACATATTTCATTAGTTTTAATTAAAAAATCTAAAATATCGAGTTGACACATGCCCATATGAACAATCTCTTACAATTTTTGGTTAGTGCAAGGTATGAGGTTCTTAACATTACCATCCAATTTGTATTTTTTTTTTCTAGTCCTTTGGACCCGTTAACTTTGTTTAGAGTAAAAAGCTTGAAAAAAGAGTTTACAACTCAAGAGATTCGACCCCTCTCAATAATTATAAATAATTATAAATTGGGGATTAAATAGGTTACATTAGAGATGAATACCATGGGGAAAACCATGGGTTCTCATAAACCTAGAGCTTGAAAGCCTTTGGTAACTTGACTGGGTCAAGTTTACCTACACCACCCTGGAATCCCACCTTAAAATTGACTCGAAGAGATTGAATTGGTCTCAACATCTTGAGTCCCACTAGCCATTATCAAAATGGTCTACTGTGAAATATTGCAGGAAGGCAATGCCTTTGAATCTCGACAATAAGTAAACCTTATTGAGTGCATCTTGAATAACATGTTTGAAGGAAAAATAGAAGCCCAACTGCTTGCCTTTAATTTCTTGACACTTGTGACAACCCACTATCTCATATTTTGATAATGTAGACAATTGATCGTAGAAACCATTGGTTAGAGGATAGAGTGATGGCATCAATATTTGGTAGCACAATCACCCACTTTGGGTCTAAAACATCGGACTGAAGCTTGATTACTCCTTGAGGGACACCCTTAAACTCTACATTTATGTTTTTTACTAGATATGGTGAGAGTACCATTAGTGTAAAGTTATATGATGCAAAATATCAATGCACATTTACATTAGCTTCATCTTTATATATGGTTTTAGGATGTTCTACATGCACAAACTGAATACAATTTTAATTGGACATCAAAGCCCATACAACCATATGAATATAAATATGATCCAGGTGGATATTGGTGGCCACCCGCCTATTCCACTTGGGGCCCCACCATTGCCTCTTTCCGTTTTTCAGTTTTGGCACAACTTACTATTTTTAGCAGTTTTTCGGGTCCTAAACTTCCGGAACCGTTTTGAGGCCCTAAACGACGTTTTTTGGGCATCGCGCCTCAAGCAAGAATCATTCCGTTTCGGAATGGATATTCGTGGCAAAAGTTGTAGTCCTCGGATAGATATTTCTAATGATGTATCATGTGCGTCAAACGAAGATAGTATGCCAAAGTTACGTCCCTGGGAAGTTGAAACACCAATTTACCCAAACGGGGCCCATAGTTTTGGCGCTTCATCTCCTAGGGTTAGGTTTTTGGATGTTTAGAGTTCTCCATTTTTTCTCAATAATAAATAGGCCCTCGAGCCTCATTGTAACTCAGTTCAGAGGCCTGTAGCCACCACATCTCTTCTCAGAGATAGCTACCAGCGCCCTAGCTAGTTTTATTTCCATTCTGTCTGTAAGCAAATTTCGGTTCTTTGATATTAATGAAATGAAGTGTTATTTCCGCTGCATCTCTGTATTTATGGTTATATGTTTATTCTGTTGCGTTCCTGCATAAATCCGGATCAGTGGTATCGGAGCGGTCTGCTTTTTCTCGATCCTTCTTTGCATGTCCCCAACGAGGTCGGGGTATAAGGAGCTAGGGCTTGATCTGGTGGAACCTTTGCAAGATCAGCCTCGCAAACCTCGACGGACGCCCATGGGGGACGAAAAGAAAGATGAGGGAGCAGGAGATCCTATCAAAATGTTGCTCGAGGAGGCCCTCGAAAGACAAAGGAACGTGATGATGGATAACTTTGCTCAGATCCTTCAACGGCTACCCACCGGCGGCGCATCTGCATCCAGCAGCCACTCTGGAGGCGCGACTCCTTTTAAGGTACAAGTAAATTTTGACATTCCCATATTTGAGGGTCAAATAGATGCAAATGCCGTAGATAGATGGTTGAATCTATTAGAAAGATATTTCTCGGTTCATGACTTTTCCGACCAGGAGAAGATTTTTTTTGCACTCCTCAAAGCTACCACCCATCTCAAGGACTAGTGGGAAACCTACTGTGAGAAAAAGGACGAGACGAACCCTCTCACATTCATCGTGTGCCACTTGGAGATTATTTTCGAGACGCGTGAGGAACAAAATATCTGGTGAGAACTGTGAGGAAAAGTACATACGATGGACACGCATTTAACGACGAGGATCAAGATGTGCATCAGTGGCGACAAATACAGTACCATACTCGCACCGAGTTGGGTATCAAAGATTCGGAAGAAACATACGAGTGTAAAGTGTCGCGGTTGTACGCACGAGATACATTCAGGAGGAAATGGAGTTCCTTGACATCTCCTCGCTTGGTACGACATACCGGTATGCTGCCAAGATTGAGTAGAAATTCAAACAGAAGAAGCGAGACTTTGGATCTGTGAATCAAAAGCAAGGGAAAGGTGCTCCCAAACCGCAGAACAAAGGATAGAGCCAAGGCATGGTGACTCAAGACAACCTATCGAAGCCACAAGCAAAGAAAAACACCACAAAGCCAAAGAAGGACACGAGAAAGTGGTGTGAGTTCCATAAGAGCTCCACTCACAATACAAGTGAGTGTCGGGCCAAGCAGTCGCTGGTGGCTAAGATGCGGGCTTCTGAGTCAGATGCATGCTCCGACTTTGAATCAGAACCTGACAAGGGGAATGAAAAAGGGAAACAGATTATTGATGCGGAGCCCAATGCCACTGTTGCCACTATGAAGATCCAGAAGGAGGAACCGGAAGATTCGGAGGAGGAGGAACGTCTCTTCCAATCCCAGATGTGGGTAAAGGGCTCCCCGGTACAGTTCATTGTCGACAATGGGATCCAAAAGAACCTCATTTCGGCAAACGCCGTGAAGCGGTTGGGCTTGCCGACCACATCTCACCCACATCCATACACCATCGGGTGGCTTCACCAAGGACGAGATCTCCGCGTCAGCCAGCAGTGCCGCCTTCCCTATAGCATCAAGCCCTTCACGGATGAGGTATTATGTGACGTTGCTCCTATTGATGTTTCTGATGTATTATTAGGACAACCATGCTTGTGGAAGCGTCATGCTGTGTATGAGTCTCGACCTCGTGCTGTTATTATTACTTTGGGAAATAAGTTGTACAGGATACCAGAGGTACCACCTCCTACGACTATCTCTTTGGTTACTGCAAAACAATGCAGTAAGCTCATTTCCCAAAACAGGAAATTCGTTTTCCTGATGATCCGCCCCCAGGGCAAGAAGAAGACTGTGGCCACGACCTCCAGACAGGGCCCCTCTGCACGACAACAACAAATGGATAAGGTCGTGGAGGAGTACGGGGACATATTCACCTCACCCACAGGGGTTCCTCTGCACTGCCAGGTCAAGCACCCGATTGATTTGACCCCAGGTGCGCCACTACCCAATGGACCGATCTATCGACGCTCTGTTCTGGAAAATGATGAAATCAAGAGGCAGATTCAGGAGCTGTTGCAGAAAGGTCACATCAGACCAAGTTCATTGCCCTGTGGGAGCCCGATCGTGTTGGTACAGAAGAAGGATGGGACGTGGAGACTCTTTATTGACTATCGGGCGCTGAACAAGATCACTGTCCGGAATAGGTACCCAATCCCACGGATTGATGACCTTCTGGACCAACTCAAAGGTGCAAAATATTTCAGCAAGATCGACCTAAAGTCTGGGTATCACCAGGTACCGATTGAACCCTTTGATGTGTGGAAGACTGCCTTCAAAGCCAAGGAAGGCCTTTTCGAATGGCTGGTCATGCCTTTTGGGTTGACGAATGCTCCCGCCACCTTCATGAGGATGATGGATGACATCTTGCGGCCATTCACCAACTCATTTGTAGTGGTGTACTTGGATGATATTCTGATCTTCAGCCGGACTTGGGAAGAGCACCTTCACCACATCCGACAAGTCCTCCAAACACTGCGGCAACACAAGTTGTGTGCCAATTTGGAGAAGTGCACTTTTGGCATGACCCAGGTTCAATATCTGGGATACATTATTGATGAAATGGGGGTGCATGTGGATCCAGCCAAGATCTAAGTCATTCGGGATTGGCCAGCCCCAACCACTATAACAGAGCTTCGCAGCTTTCTGGGTCTTGCTAATTTCTACCGTAGATTCATGTTGGGATTCTCTCATATCACTTGGCCCTTGAGTCAAGTCACCAAGGGAGGAGCGAGAGAAAAATTCTTTTGGTTGGAACCTCAACAGAAGGCGTTCACAAAATTGAAAAATCGCCTCTGTTCTGCCCCAGTGCTCACATTACCAGACTTGCAACAACCATTTGAGATCGAGACAGATGCCTCTGACTATGCTATTGGGGCAGTTCTTACTCAACAGGGACATCCAGTGGCATATCACAGTGAGACATTGTCTGAGACAATTCGCAAGTATCCCACCTATGACAAAAAAATGTATTCCATTGTGCAAGCCTGTCGACAATGGAAGCATTACATTTTGGGGAAGGAAACAATCATCCACACAGACCACCGGCCCCTGCAGTTCATACAGACACAAGGGAAGTTGCAGAATGATCGCCATCAGAAGTGGTCCACATATCTGCAACATTTTCATTTGAACATCAAGTACAAGAAGGGTAGCACCAATAATGTTGCAGACTGCCTCAGCCGACCACCGATCGTGGCGCTCACCACCGTGCTCAACTCTTGTGGGCACGAGACTTCTGATTGGCTACTTCTCTATGAGAGTGACCCAGAATTCGGCCACACTTACAAGGCACTCTTGGGGGGCACGCAAGTTCCAAATTTTCACCTCCAAGATGCACTTTTATGTCACCTGGGACACCTTTGTGTTCCTTCAAGTGAGCGTGCCAAGATGATATGGAAAGCACACTACAGTCGAGTCGCTGGGCATTTCGGGGTCGAGAAAACAGTAGCAATACTACAGAAGTATTTCTATTGGCCGAACCTTCGAAAGGATGTCGAGAAGCACATCAGATCCTGCATTGCTTGTGCCATTGCCAAACCGACCATCAAGAAGCAAGGCCTATATACTCCTCTACCTACCCCTAGTCGACCTTGGGAATCCATCTCCATGGATTACATGTTGGGTCTACCTTCTACTAAGAAGGGAAATGACTATGTTTTCGTGGTCGTCAACAAATTCTCGAAGATGGCCATTATGGCGGCCTGCAAGAAGAATATCACAGCAGAAGCCACTACTAAACTCTTCTTTGAACGAGTGTGGGTGCACTTTGGGATCCCACAGTCTATCATATTAGATCGGGATAGCAGGTTCCTCAGCACATTTTGGTCCAGCCTCTGGTCGATGTTGGATACCAAGCTCACCAAGTCCACAGCTTTCCATCCCCAAACCGATGGCCAGACAGAGGTCGTCAACAGAATGATTGTACACATTCTGCGCATGTACAATTCAAAGCATCCACGCACATGGGACGAGAGCCTCCCATATGTACAACATAGTTATAATCGGGCTCTCCACAGTTCAATCGGCCATAGCCCCTTTCAAGTGGGCTTGGGATTCCAGCCACTATGTCCTATTGACGTAGCCATACCATTTGCAGCTGCTCAGGCCGATTCAGCTCATGTCCAGTCTGAAGTTGACAAAGCAAGTAGCTTCATCGAGCGCATTCAACACATCCGCCAACAGGTTCATGATATATTGGACAGAGCCAATGCCAAGTACAAGTAACGCCATGATCAACACCGGGTGCCACACAACTTCTAGGTGGGCAACAAAGTATGGCTACATTTGCAGAAGGAGCGCCTCACTGGACCTCACCGCAAGCTTCGCCTGCTCCGATACGGGCCGTACGCCATCACCAAGGCTGTAGGGAACAATGCCTTCGAGCTCAGTATTCCACCATTCCTTGGTCTGCACCCAGTCTTCAATGTGGATTGCCTTCGTCCTTACTTCCCACCTCTACTAGACGCCTCAGACATTGCAGAACAACTCACACCAACAGAGTTAAACCCAGACTGCATGGAATATGCCACCAGAGATTGTATGAGGGACATGAAAATAAAGAGCACTCACCAACAGAACATGCAACTGTATCGGGTTGTCAAATCTGGCCAACTCCTGCACCAAGGCAAGTGGTTCACCAGGGACCAAGTTTAGCAGAAGTTTCATCATCTCATGGAAGAACTCAACACAATGGGGACCATTGCTTCCTAAGGGGGGAGGAATGATCCAAGTGGATATTGGTGGCCACCCGCCTATTCCACTTGGCGCCCCACCATTACCTCTTTTAGTTTTTCAGTTTCGGCACAACTTACTATTTTTAGCAGTTTTTCGGGTCCTGAACTTCCGGAGCCATTTTGAGGCCCTAAACGACGTTTTTTGGGCATCGTGCCTCCAACAAATATCATTTTGTTTCAAAATGGATATTCATGGCGAAAGTTGTAGTCCTCAGATAGATCTTTCTAATGATGTATCATGTGCGTCAAACGGAGATAATATGCCAAAGTTACGTCCCTGGGAAGTTGAAACACCAATTTACCCAAACAGGGCCCATAGTTTTGGCGCTTCATCTCCTAGGGTTAGGTTTTTGAATGTTTAGAGTTCTCCATTGTTTCTCAATAATAAATAGGCCCTCGAGCCTCATTGTAACTCAGTTCAGAGGCCTGTAGCCGCCACATCTCTTCTCAGAGATAGCTACCAACACCCTAGCTAGTTTTATCTCCATTCTGCCTGTAAGCAAATTTCAGTTCTTTGATATTAATGAAATCAAGTGTTATTTCCGCTGCATCTTTGTATTTATGGTTATGTGTTTATTTTGTTGCGTTCCTGCATAAATCCGGATCAAAAGATAACGACCTTCTTGTTTTGTAATGGGTTGTTTTGATGTTCAAAAACATACAAGATAAAGCATACACAATAAAGATTGCATCTGATTACGATTTGCCTCTTCTTAGTCTATGCAAGAATTGTTCTGATGGAGTCCCTAAAAATTAAAGAAACACATACAAAAAGTGTGAGAGATTTAATAATCACTTGCACAACCATAGATGTGATCAACTATGTTACTAGATTCACCACACTAGGGTGGAAAAACCATTTCTGATCCAAACCAACAATATGGAATTTCCAAATGGCACAAGAAACCACACCAGAAACTGCACCATTTACCCAAAAACTGCAAGCTAGAAAATAAATAGAAATAGACCTCACAATTGAAAGCCAAACAGTAAGTAGAAATAGACCCCACAGACTATAATCCTTCAAACTATGGGTTCAAGGATAGCTTGTAAACTTTCACTATTATGTTTATCTGAAGAAAATTATAAGTATCAACCTTTGGACTTTTATTAGCCTGGAAATCCTTACTTAAATATTTTCAAATTCATGGCATAACTCAGATAAACTGCTACTAGTTACAAGGAAAACTGAAGACAATTTTGAATTGACTTAGATGATGACATGGAAACAACACTCTCTACAAGGACCATTTCAGGGGAATCACCACATTGAGCCTAAGTCATGGTAAACAAACCTATCCATGTCATCACATGGTTTTTCTAGTCGATTTCCAATAGTTACATGATTAGCATGGATTTCATCCTTATGCTCTAGTGTTGATATTGCATTAGCAAGATTATGTTGTATGCATAACCACAAACTTGCTACTTCAAGCACAATTATTAAAAACAAATATTCCCAAATCTTGGCGAGATGATCTTCCCAAATCTTCCATACCTTCAATGTATCTTTGCACCTTTAGAAACAATTGCTAGTTTGTATTTTGTTTAAACATAAATTCTCTAAAACCTGAACGAAGAACTAATAGGTTCAAGATTTGGAACTGTAGTTTCCCTTCCCTACCATTCTCAAAAATTCCGTCTTCAAAGTTGAACTTAGTTTCATTCAAGTTGGATCTGACATGAAAATTAAGCCACCGTGATTTAAACTTTAAACTGGATACCATGAACTGTACTCGATGCCCAAGAAATTATTTCAACTTCTCGACAACTTAATATCTATATCATATGATTGATAGTAGACTTGGAACCATGACGATTCCTTTAAGACACGGTCAAGTGTTAAAAAAGATCAACGCTAATGGTTAATAAAAAACATACACAGAAAATAAACATTACATTTTTAGGGCAGGAAATGGATGCAATCAATTTTCTGTAAATTCGCTGCAGAATCTTCATAACAACTGTGCACGACATGGACTGTGGGAAGTTTCATTCATAATGTAAATAAATAAACAACTAATCCTCTTCAATCGCTGCAGAATCTTCATAACAACTGTGCAGGACATGGACTGTGGGAAGTTTCATTCATAAAGTAAATAAATAAACAACTAATCCTCTTCAATCGCTGCAGAATCTTCATAACAACTGTGCAGGACATGGACTGTGGGAAGTTTAATTCATAATGTAAATAAATAAACAACTAATCCTCTTCAAATACACGAGAAAGGAAAGCACTATCCAACTCTTCTAACTTCTTCGTATAGATAGAACATGTTAAATATTTTTTTTTTCTTTTATATTAAGAGTCATCTTTATTTTGATGTTTGATGTGGAGAATATTTTCTGATAGGATGGATAATAGTAAGTGTATTATTAATTTCAAAATATTTTCAAATTTTACAATTATAATTGACTATTGATAATTATTTCCAAAATTTACAATTAAATTAAATTCAATTTAGATTTAATGATTTCATAATATTCTCTAAACTTACCATCTAATTAAAATCACTAAATATTTTACTACTAATAATTATTCCGAAGGTGTTCCCTTTATTCTCTATGGAGTTGGTCGTAAAAACGGAGCTCTATTTGCGTCCTCCTTTGTCCAGTGAAACATTCACACGTCGAATGGGTTTTGCGAACTTGCCAAGGGTTTTGTGAACTTGCCAACATAAAACTTGTCATTTCACATTTATTTGGAGAGTGGTTTCCAGGACCACCCGTGGCTCAAGCTATGCGTGCCATGAATTTCAGTGCACAAGTTCCTGTAACTTGAATTCTTTTGGAACCTTACAATATTTTTCGGTGTTTGCAGGCACGTGCTCCTCAAGTTAGCGGAGATAATGCTCCATATTGTTTTTGGCTTTGATTGTGGCAGCTAAGCCCTCCCTGGGGATTATGCCAAAGTGGTAGTTCTCCATTCAGAATCATATGTCCCTCTTGAAGGAGATGGTTGGGTATTGCGGCACCAACTCTGAGTTTTTAATCCATTTGAACCTAATGTCCTGCCTCATCGTTCCATACTTATAATTCCTGGAACAATTCAATAGGAAAATAGCCTTTTATTGATTCTGCCATTAGTCAAAATTTATAAATCTAGAGACGAGATGAGGAGTTGTGATTAGTAACTATAGAGTTGTGTGAAATTGTGTACCAGCTTAATTGAAGAGGCCTGCACCCATGGTAGATCTTCCCACTCTCACATGGCCACATGTTCGAAGACTCACAGTAAATTGAAGAGGGGTTTATCTCGTTGATGTAACAGAGTCCTAATAATGAAAACAATCAGTTCATATTAACATGAATCATGGATGAGTAAATGAGAGAGATATATCGAATAGATAGATTCAGGGGGGGAAGTATGAGTAGATAGATTAAATTAATGAGCATATTATATACATCTAGTTTCTTGCATTATATTAGCGAAGCAGGCAAAGGAGACATCAAGCGAGGTCTCTTTTTTGGTCATCATTGGAACCAACGATGCCAAATACATAATATGCATTGGCAGTTACGATGAAAGTTGTGTAAGCATAGAATCTTTTACCCTCACGAGAGATGGCAGTGGAGGACAGGCTATTTCAGATTTTTCGAGCCTGGGAGGACGTTTTGCTTTCGTTGGCTCATTCGATCCTCTAGCAAGAGTCGAACCCTGTAATCCATGGAATGAATTAAACCTTGGGTACTCATCCAGATAAGCCAAACCAGTGATCCACACAACAAATTGAAAGGAAATACATGAATTCTTACCTCTTCAATGGTCAGACCTTTCTTCCTTGAGGCCATTCAAACCTCCCTCATGGTCAATGATACCCTTCGCTGGTAAATTTATAGACTCGAAATATTTATCCTAAAAAAAATTAATAATAATTTCATTTTACACTCAAATTTTTTAAGGAACACAATTTTTTTTTTTTTGGGGCATTATTCATTATTTTTTAAGGATCATTCTCTAGGAAATTAGGTTCACATTGGATGAATTAATGCATATAGACAAGGCCAGGAAATTAGGTTCACATTGGATGAATTAATGCATATAGACAAGGCCACAAAACTCAGGGAAGCCACCGAATATGTGCAACTGTTGCAAGATAGGATCAAGGCACTCGAATAAAAGTGTCAAAAAAGACTTTGCATTCAATTCTATATATGAACAAGACAAAACTCTTTGTCGAAGATCAAGACATGGGAAAATAAATTTTCTATTCTCCTATTTACTCCTCTTCTGAGATGAATAACTACTTCACCTTAGAGAACATTGTTGCAGTAGGGCTGAATCTCGAGGTTGAGGTGAGCGAGGTTAATAGAAAGGTTATCATTCTTATCCATTTTGAGAAGAAAAAATCTTGTTAGCGAATTCCTTTGCAGAGTTTGAAAAGCTTCAACTCTCATTGATATATGCGAGCATCCTCTCATTTTCAGAAACTACCTTGGACCTGAAATTTAACGCTATGGTATTCAATATGCCCCTCCCATCTTTGCGAGAAGTGGATACTTTCCAGAACATAGACACAATTAATGTGTTGTTTACCATGGTTGATTTCAGGGATATTTAACTGAACTGTGCTTATAATAGATGAAATGTCCTTCTGCATAGTTTCCAAACAACCAGTACTCATGGATGCCACCTAGGTTTACATCCAACATGCATGGTAATACTTGGCAACAACATGACGTAGAGGAGAACATGGGAAGCAATAGGTGGTTGTGCCATGGTTTTTTGAAACAATGTGTAATCTTTGCCTACTATATACTATATGTGTGGAAATTTAATCTCAGTGTATTTTTTCCTATCACATTATATTTAAAATTAATTCACTTTTATTTTAATTTATAAAATAATATGTTTTTTCAAAATTTTATATTTATAAGTATTCTTTTTTATTAAATTCTTATATACAAGTTTATTTATTACAAATTTAATCAAATATATAATAATATTATTAATAATTAATTTCATTGACCTTAATAATTAATTAAAATAATAATTAATTTCATTGACCTTAATAATTAATTAAAATAACCTTTGAAATGATGTGAAAATATGTTCATATAATCAAATAATTAAATTATATATAAGTATTATATTATCACACATGGTTTTCAATATTATCATAAAATGGGAAATAGGGTCATCACCTAGGCGGTACAAAGGCCTCATGAATAATAAGGGTTAGGGTTTCAATAATGTACTACCACATCTAAGTAAAAATTGATAGGTGTAATTATACAGAAGGTGGTTTGGTTAGGAAAATATTGTTCATCCCAAAGAATCCCAATGTCTCATTTTTTTCCTCCTCCATCCACTGAAAATATCACGGGTAGAAAGGGTTTGTGAGCCATTATTACTTGCCGCTAGCCCAAGTTTGACTCTCATTTACTTATCCCAAGGAATTAGTCAATAATTCATGTTTATCATTGTGGTGAACAAATGAATAATATAGAAGCATGGTGGAACTTTCACTTTGAAACTATCCAAATAACTCATTGTTCTACTAAAACATAAGAGATTTCATATTTAATGATTTAGTTTTTCAATATGATCTTCCCAAATCTTTGATTCCTTCGATGTATTGAGATTTCATATTTAATGATTTAGTTTTTCAAGATGATCTTCCCAAATCTTCGATTCCTTCGATGTATTTTTGCACCTTTAGGGGCAATTTCTGGTTATAAGGTAAATATTAAACACAAGGGGCTTATTAGTATTTTTATCTTATATATTAAATATTATATTATTTTCATCTAGTAAAGGTTGAATTATTGTCTTTTTATCTTGTTTATTAAATATTCTAATATTTTTATCTTTAATATTGTTCATTACATATGAGATTATTTTGATTTAGTAAGTTTTGGATTATTATTTTTCCATCTTGTCCATTGAATATTATATTATTCTCATCTAGCCAGCAAGATGGAAAGTAAAAAATCAATCAATGTGAAAAAATTCTAAGCAACAAAGCGATATCTTACTACAACATCCTCTTACTAACTCACTGTTGAGCTTAACAAACCTTTATAAAAAGTAATAATATTTAATTTTCAGTGAGTAAGACTTGGAATGTGCATCACAGAGCTCAAACTTCCTATTCCAAGAAATCCCCACATGTGACCAATTTTTTTTTACCAAAATTCCATATATCTATCATGGGATAAGCAACATTTACTACCTAAATCAGGCATTGTTGTTGGTGGTCAAACCACCTGTGGTGGTGATTTTTCTACACAAGTGTATCAAATGCACCTCTCTAGTAGTTGGTTGTTACTTGCAAAAGGTCACAAAGAAGATGATGTTGGTGTTAGTGAACATACTAAACAATGCAAGACAAAACTCAAGAGATAAGTGATGCATACAGTAACATGAACTTAAACATAAAAACACAAGATACAAATTCTCAAATGGAGCCAAAATGAAATAGAAACAAATGGAGAAATCTCCCTTTATTAGGTGCTGGTGGTATGAAGAATACAATGTTAACTCTCTTGTAACGAGTCATTTGAGCTATGGAGCTCAAATACTCAAGACAAGGGGGGTTCCTTTCCTCAGTTTCCCTGCAAGTATCTCCTCCCTCTCTCAAAAGGATGGTGATCACTCTCATATGATGAAGCTCTCTTCTTGACTAAGATGTTGGGTGGCCAACATGCTAGTCTCTCCAATTCTTCTAATGTTACACTTGCAAGTTGGTTTACTATGGAGAAGTTTGGCCAACATAACAATGTGTCTCTTTTTTCTCTTCCCATGACTAGTTTATATAGAAACTTTTTGAAATCTCTTCCCTCTCTTGGCCCAAGATTGATAATGACCCAAGAGTAGGGCAAGAGATTCCTTTGTGGGCTCCAGGCCTCCTCAAGGTGGCTCGAATTCGGATGTCCTTGATTGAAATTGACATAGAATCATCTTTGCCAAGTGGTGACTTCTCGCCATCCCGAGGACCGCAAAACTATCGAAGGATTAAGCGTGACGTGCACAAAGAGTCTTTGCTGCTGGTGTGTTGTCTACCAATTTCTGATTGAACCTTAGGAATAATTAATTTTTTGTCCTTCATAATGTATTTCTCCTTGAAAATATTCATTTGTACTGTTTGCTTGACATTCTCTAATGTCTTTTTCCTATACGTTTTTCTCTTTGTTAACAGTTTCCCCCTGATGTATGAGACCTAGGAGGAACCATATAGCTGAAATACATTACATTTTCTTTTCTGTGTGATCCTTTTGAGAGAGAGAGAGAGATAGAGAGCAACTTGATGTGGAAATAAGTAGGGAAATCCCTTGTCGAAAGTAAGTAAGGCACAATGCTCTGTAGGAAACCTATAAGAGATAAAAATGAAAAAATACCATTACGAGGTGGGCATGTCCCATGCTTGTGATAATTACTAGTTAACAAATCTGACAGATAGTGGTTTTTTCAAGTCACATTGTGGTAAGTGACCTTTTTCTAGTTGATGATGATGATTGTTGACGCTCTCAAGGGCATTTTTTTGTGAATAAAGAAACTGAATATGGAACCCCAATGTGTTGTTTAGGTAAGGCATTTTTGAAGGAAATTCTTAGTAATAGCATTGGTCTTCGACTATTGGGGACCTTCCTATGTAAGCATTGCTGAAAGATATGCTTACTGATTATGAGCCTTAAACTATTTATAACAGAGTGAAACGATTATTAAGTACAATACCATCTTGACATGAAAACTTTGTTGATGTCGAATGTCAAGAGGATCGATGACATCAGTGGGCCATGTTAATCCAAGGTACTACATCCTTCCTAGATAATGGTTGTTGGAGTCGACAGGAAGGAAGCATCAACCGATCAAAAATAAATACTGGTACAAGGGACTAGTGTTTCTGATGAAAACATGGCTTGATGTGACTGGTTAAAGAGACACGATGGTGAGAGATGGTTGAAATTGATGATGATGGTGGATAGTCCTGAGGTCGGAGCTCTAAATGCAAGTGGAAAATTTCATAATAACTTCTGATGTGGGTGTCCATGGTGTAGGTAGGACATCCAAGGTGGGTGTATGTTTGTTATAATTAACATGAGTTGGGTGTGGTAAATAGTGTGCAGCTCCGACCAAGGGTGATTAGGGACTTCTGCCAGGTAAGAAACGTAAATATATAGGTGGAAGTTTTCTCCTAAAAAAAATCTTTGTACACTTGCCAAAAGAATATGAAAGTCGTTTGGATGTACAAGTATGGAGACGGGTGCCCCATTAATATGTATGATCCTGCATGATGATGCAAGGAGTGTGTTTTTTTTAGGGTGGCAGCCCCATTGTTTGGTCTTGGTGCGAGGGTGATAAGGCAGATGAAATGTCACATATGGGCTATGTTGATGAGGGTGTAGTAGGCCAAATGTGAAACGCAGTGATGCATTTCTTTTTATCCGCTTGTAGAGAGAATAGTGGACCGGGAATAGGGTTTCGATATGAGATGAGTAAAACTGAATGATGTTTGATAATCTATGCATGAATATGAAGTAGTTCCCAGGTCAGAGTTTGTGGCCATGGCTCCAGGTAGTGACGTATTGTCTAAATAAGTGACAGATGCCGTGGAAGGTGTGGCTCTACCGACCTACAAGGGTGTTTATCACGTACAAGGTGAGGTGATGATAAAAATGGTCGGGTGAATGAAACCTATGGTTTTATTCTTCTAAGGAAATGATATCATGATATGAAAATCTTTTTAGCAGGAAGCCTATCATGTTGAGAATAGAATGATACATGCTATTGTACTTTTGATGTCTGGGAAGTATGGTGAATCAACGTGTCTGCAACATTTGCAACTAATACCCCAAGTAAAAGAATCTTTTTCATAAAAATGTTTTGAAATAAATTGAATTCAAAGCAATAAGAGAGAGCGTACCTGAAATGTAGTATGGAGGGGGTGGGCATTGGGTCCGAAAATGAATTTTTCCGTAATACGGATTTATGAGGCTTAGATAGAAAATGATGAAGTGTTGATCACTTTGTTTCTCGCGATTTTGTGATTGGATACTATGATCTCCAGTTATGGTAAAAAGGGAAATATATAGGCTAATATGGCCCACTTTTCGGTCATTTATGTTTTCTGAGTGTGTGAGGTCAGAGCTAGTTTCTAGAGATTTTATTGTCGTTGTAGTCAGCCAGAGTACCTAGGATTTCCACATATAGTGTTAGGTAGGAGCTAAAACCTCCTGTAATTCAATTTTTTCATTTTCATGTCTGGGTGGGCCGTACAGGGGGGTCTTGTACAGAATTTTGTCCTTTTTTTTGGTAGGACCATGCGGGCAATCCAAGTTAGCATGCGCGGTCTTCGCACAAAGAATTTCTCTTTGCGCGGGGACCCCGCAGGCTATCAATATTTCAGTGTGCTGTGCTGCGCACTTGTGCCAGGAACACATGCGAGGTAAGCTCGCACCAAGGAATGTAAAGCGTGGGGTTTTCAGGATTAACTTAACCACATGTTTTTTTGGCAAAAATGATTTTTTTAGTGTTTTCCTTAGTGGCAGGATGTTGTGAAGAGAGGTAGATTAGCCTGGCCTTTGCACAACAATAGCACAAAAACCGTGTGCTTGAGAGACTTTGGCACTATATGGGCTACTCAAGTTCTTTGAGAGCCACATTTTGAGGTCCTAAGATGCGTTTTTGCGGTACCTGGTTAGGTGATGGGATAGGTGGCGACGCATGATGGTTTTGCGCCTGGCCAAACTGAGGATACGACCTCAGACTAACATTTATTCTGTGACAGGCCTTTTACCTCATGAGGTGGCTCTTTCGTATCCACTCCCTACTGGGAGAGTGAATATCCATGAGTGGGTTGAGCAGGTAGGGCACTGCGGGCGTAACCCCATATCGCAGGGTTGTGTTCAAGTGGATGTTGTTACAGATTTGGCTAAACAAGATGGTCTGGCCATGATAGTTTATTTTTCTGCGTCGTCGTTGCTGCACTGAGTATCAGGACTTCATATCACGGTGCTGTGCCAGCTATAGTTGAGTCACTTCTTTGATTGGGCTAGAATTTTGTATCGGGGTATGGTCAGGCAGTTGGCCAAGGCATAGAGGGGTGTGACGAGGACCTTTTGTTATGTGAGCATCCTATGTTGTATTATGTATGAGTGGGTGGTGATGCTAGGACCCTTTGTTCCAGTGCCTTTGGGCCCTCAGAGGGATCCAAGGATGCACCGATGGGCACCTATGATACCCCATGCTGGCGGGGGTGAGGCAGCTAGATATCGGGATGAGACGGTCAAGGCATGTTTTGAGTCAAACCCACAGTTGTTCCTCGATTTTTCCTATGCGGGGGTAAACTTCTGTGGGGATCCAAACATGGGTCTTCCTCCTGATTATTCATGGGGACTGATAGGTATGATATTTTATGTTTTCTTCATTTAGAGCTACATTATTTGTGTATGTATATATATGTCTTTAATGGTGAAACTGATATTATTTTTGGTTTTCTTTGCAGACGTGGGCAGATAGGGAATCCACTTGCATTATTGGTTGCCATGAGCCTAGGAGGAGGGGTACGCCTGGTACAAGTCAGGATTAGCCAGGGGGACATATCACAGGTGGTCCCTCAGGGGAGGGTAGTAGAGTTTTGGCTGCTAGTGGAGATGCTGCACTTTTGGCACATCCAGAGGCTGCAAAGGCACATGTGGCAACAATTGAGCCACTCCTGGCGGCTGCCAAGACTTGAGCGTTGGCAGCAGAGGCCCGCGTAGCAGATGTTGAGGTTCAACTAGCAGCTACTAAGGCTTGGGTGATAGATGCTACAACTCATGCTGAGGCCGCAAATGCTCGTTCTTGGGATTTTGAGGATTCATGGAATCGGCTGGAGAGGCTGACTTGAGGTTTTCCGACTAGGGGTTTTGATGACTTGGATGACATATGGTTATAGATAGTGACGACCTAGGAGAGGGCACATCGCCTGAATTTGTGCCAAGAAACACTTTCTGCGACAACAACGGCTCTGATATTGGTACCAGGTGCTCATGTGGGTAGACTAGAGTACTCACCTAGCAGATCTCAGCCCTAGAGATGGTGTATGATCAGGGAAAGCACCTGTTATGAGGATGCTTCCCTATGTTGGTGATATGTATTTTTTTACTAACTTAATAGCTAACGAGCTTGTTTTGTTGTATAATGGGACACATATTTTTTGATATATATATACAAGATGTATTTTTGGCGACTCTTATGGTGTATCTATGGTTATTTTTATGATTTTTTATATTTTTATGATGAATGTTATTTTTATGATGGATTATTTGCTTATGATGGTATTTTGTTCATGTTTGATGGTATATACGAGATGCATTCCAGTGTAGGACGTAGTTAGATAGGTGATCGACTACTTGATTTTGATCTTTTGGTATATGTGTAAATGTAATGTGATATTCGTGCATGCAGGTACTTCCTAAATAGGCGTGAATCTCATACTTGAAAGGTTTGGTTTAACTGTGATACCACTAACTGGGAATCAAGAAAGACATGTAAATGGTTGATGCCTTGGTTGGAGGAATCGCTTAACAATCCGATGACTACGTCATATTCTACTTGATTGTTTTTGGCTGACCTGATATACACTCCATTGGCGAGGTATGGTGATCGGTCAGGAGAGTATATGGCCCAGGAAACAATAACCAAATTTTGCGACCATCGAGAGGCTCCATCAGTGAATCCAAAATATTAAATGGTCAGACGATCCACCTGTGATACAAGAGCGTGGTTTTTAGAACAAGTCCATGACGATTGAGATCATCATAAAAAATTCATGTTACATACATTTTTACTCTAGGGTGCTGAGGCTTTCCGCCTAATGGGTAAAATTTATTAAGGTAGAGCCCATTGATGGGAATGTTTAGGAATGCACCGTCGGGCTATGATAGAATGTATGATCCTTTGAGGAGACAATGTTTTATAATGTAAGGATCCTTCCATAATGTTTCAAACTTCCTGGGTCCTAAGGCCTCTTTTGTGACATCATAGTAGAGGAATAGTTCCCCCTTAGAAAATGAACGAGGGGTGATGTTGCGGTCAAATGATACTTTTTCTCTTTTCTTGTGAGATTCATTGTGTTTGATAGACTCTTGTTGGCTTTCATCGATGAGTTCTAATTGTACCAATCGTTGCTCTAAAGGCTGAGTATCAGTTAGAAGCTTGATGGTTGTGTGTAAGTTGGGGATTTCGCGTTCAATGGGAAGTACGACCTCAACTCTGTTTACCAAATAGAAGGGTGTGAATCCCTTTGAGCATTTGACCATTGTGCAGCATGCTCATAAGGCTGAAAACACCATATGGTGCCAGTTGGTTTTGTGGTTGTTCACCATGCACTGTAACATTGTTTTGAGTACTTTGTTGACATCTTTTACCTAGCCATTGGATTTAGGGTAGTATGGTGACACAAACTCGTTCATAAACCCAAGGTTTTGGGATAGCTCTTGGAATATTTCATTCTCGAAATGTTTTCCATGGTCATATACTAAATCCTTGGGTATACCGAACCGCGTATTGACATGGTTGAAGAAAAACTGTGCTGCGGTTTCTGCGATGTTGTTGCATGTGGGCATAAGTTCTGCCCATTTGGTGAAATAATCGAAAACTATCATGATGTACTTGTGGTTTCCTGATGAAGTGGGGTTTCAAGTCATGAATTCGATGTCCCATTTGAAAAAGGGTTCTGCTACAATGACGGGGTGCAGGGGATATGGAGGGGTTCCTACCTTGTGAGCGTAGTGTTGGCATCACTCACACCTTTTGACTACTTGAATGTAATCATGAAACAGGGTGGGCTAGAAATAATTGGTAGGTAGGAGGTTTTGGGCGGTGGCCATACCGGAGATGTGGTCGCCGCATACCCCACTATGGCAGTCATTTAGGATCTGCTCATCTTGGTCATGAGTAAGGCATCAACGCGAAATTCTTTCAACTCCTTGTCGATAAAGGACGTCCCCCATAAGAAGGTATCGAGGGGCCCAATGGCGTATGCGCCTTCATTTGTCATGGGTGAGTTGGGGTTTGAAATTTTGGGTTTGAAGAAAAAGAAAGATGTCGCGGTACCAAGGGTCCTTCGTTGTTACCAAGAAAAAATGTTCATTAGGTAATGAGTCATTAACAAGGGATCCTTGGGTCTCATTAGGTAGATCAGTGATGAACTCGGCTAGGATGAGTGGTTTTTTTTCTCTTGGGGGAGCTGAACTATAGGTAAAATTACTGTAGTATAACTATCCATCGGCGTACTTATGGTTCATCATGCGGCGGGTTATAAAATATCGCATGGGGTTGATAGTTGATATGACTGTTGTCATCCCGAGGATGATGTAATGTCGAAGCTTTTGTACTGCGTGTACTAGGGATATGGATATTTTTTCTTCTAGCTCATACCTCAAGGCATGCTTGGCTAGGTTCTTGATGACATAATAAATTACGTGCTCTTTGTTGTTTGGTCTATCTTGGACTAGCACTCCCACTATGTCTAGAGATGATGCAAATAAGTATAAAGCGTAGTATTTTTCGTAATTGGGTGGGTTGATCAAGGGGGCCAAAGACAAGGTGTCTTTTAGTGCCTTAAATTATTTTTGAGCCTGATCATCCCATTTGAAAGGAATGTCCTGATGGAGAAGATGCAGGAAGCCTTGCGCGCAAGTGACATAGTCGGGGACAAAGCGCCATAAGAAGTTGGACTTACCCTTTAATGTTTTGGGTGGTGGTACCTCTTTTATTTCCTGGACCTTAAGGGGGTCCACTTTGATTCCTTGTTGGGATATTATGAATCCCAACATTATTCTTGCGTTAATGAAAAATACACACTTGAGGGGGTTCAAGCATAGGCTATACTGCTGGCATTGTTGAAATACTAGCCACAGATCTTCTAAATGGTCAGCTTGCTTCTTGGAACATGCCATTAGGTCATCCAAATAGGCTAGGATGAGATGAGGTAGGTCATGGAAGATATATTTCTTGGCCCGCTGAAAGGTGGTGCCATCGTTCTTAAGACCAAATGGCCTATCTTGGTATGCAAATGTGCCCCAAGGGGTAGTGAATGCAGTCTTGTACTGATCCGTATGCCAGATCTGAATTTGGTTGTACCACGAGAATCCATCCATGAATGATAAGGCCTCGTGACTGTCAACTTGGACGATGAATGGAGTGGGGTAGTTGTATTTGGGAAAATATTTGTTTAGGTATCTAAAATTAGTACAGACTCGAATGGTGCCTTGTTTTTTCATGACGCATACAGGGCTGGAAAACCAAGATGTGTAAGCAATTGGATAGATGAATCTGGATTTTTGGAGCTTGCCTATCTCCTGATTGATTGTGTCAACTTTATATAGGTGTAACTGACGTTATTTCTGGCGAACGGGTGATACGTCGGGCAATGTGACAATATGGTGCTCCACGATGGTGGGGCTTAAACCTGGAATTTATGAATAATCCGATGCGAATATGTCCATGTACTCTTGTAATAGGGTTGTGTATGTGTGTACTTTTTTTGGAGAGCATGCTTCCCCCAACGAAATTTCTTTGGTTTTGCCTGGTTTTTTCTGAATATTTACCTTGATGGTAGGTGAAATATTCGACATATTTCTTTCCTCAAATGCATCGGGCACTGGTAGAGGGTTCTTGAACCAATCTACTTTCCCTGATGACAGGAAGTATTTTGATTCAATGGCGTAAATGTCCTAGATTTTTGTGCTACTAGGCACGAACGATTTTTCTGGTAGAAAAAATGAGCGGTGATGCATGGCATCCCATGGATAATCAGGTTCCGTCAAGGCCTCTAATATATCCTCATCATAGTGAAACAAGATTTCTAAGAGGGATTTGTTTTGTGTGAGGCCGTGAGGAATGGGTTTGGGCCTAGCAGTGCTGGTCGGCAGACATGAATATGATTATGTGGATGATGTTGTAGAACTGGAAGTGGTTGACAAAGTGCAGACTAAGTGGGTCTGCACTGTCAAAGGTACTATTACCGGCATGGTAGTTGCAACGATCTCGACACCAAGAAATGATGAGAAAAAAGTACGAGTCATGGTTCCCATGGATGATGAGATGAATCATATATGATGTTGTGTGTCATCAATATTAGATAGTGAAGGAATTTCCGCAATGTTTGTGTTGATTTTAGCCATAAGAGTTTCATGCTCTCTTGGTGGTGTACGAGGGGTACAAGTATATTCCTTTAATCGAATATTTTGTAGGATGTAGAGATGTCAAAATTTTTGTAACATAGGGATCCCTCTATATCATGGAAGTGGCTAGTGCGAATGTTGCATGGAGTAAAGGTACTCACTGAGTAAATGGTATGCGATCCAGTACTACTCATGATGTTAGACAATGATGATTGGTGATGGTCGTGAGAGTGTGAATTTATGTGTTCATGCCGTCTCCGAGTCTTAGAATTTGTGTGATTTGGATCCCTTGGGAGTTTTTGTTCTAATGCTATTGTAGCTGCTCTTAACCTTGAAAGGTATTTACAATCAATAATGTGGTGAAATTTCGACCAAATTCGACAATAAATGTGAGTGATATTCTCTTGATTAGAGAGGTGAATGTCGGGTATGGGGGTGACCATTTGAAGAATGTCAATGAAATCAGTAAGATCCTAACATTTATTGACCATGTGGTTGTGCTTATCACATAGGGCACATACGATGTGTGATTGGCTTCTTACCTTGTTGGGGTGATGGGTCACCTTCGTATATCTAGGTGGTTGGTGACAATAGGGGGAAGGCCTCATTGCTACTGACTTTCTATGTTCTGGTAATTCAAAACTGGCTACGTCCGGATTATTGGTGACGAATGAGCGCATGGCGTCTTGCGTTAGTCGAAATCGGGGGATGTAGGGAAAATTTCGATCGTGGTGGCTATCTTGGAAAATTAGACAATAATGTCGCTCCTTTGTGTTCCAATTCTCTTGGACCACCAGGTTGAATGGGTACCATTTACAGAATGATATTAATTATGGGCAATGAGTGATCAAATGATCACATTTGTCGCACAATGCGCAGGCTTGGACTGGAAGTTGAGGGTGGTTGTGGGTGGGAAGTTTCCCTTGTGGTGGCCTCCTCTCTTTATATACACATAAGATGGACCTATATGCTTCATTCTCCTGGGTTGTAGAACTTTCTACGAAATCTGAATCCGATCTTTCCAAGTCGGCGTGATTGGCTATGAATAGGCGTAGAGAATATAACTCTAAAAGGAATCGGGGAATGAAGGAAAATGATGAAGATGGTGGTTACCCTGGAAGATATGACAAGAGTGTCAATCACGTCTAAGTAAATCTCTTTGTACCACTAGATTCATTGGGTACCATCTTTGAAACAACTCCAAATATGTGCATTAAGCGATCAAATGATCATGTTTGTCGCATAATTCACAAAGCGAGACTTGAGGCTGAGGATTAGGGGAGGTGGACCTGCTGGTGGCTATCTCTCCTCCGATATATATAAAATCTTCCTAGCTGCTTTAGTCCCTTGAGTTGTGGTGTTGTCGGCAGAATCTGTGTCCGAGTTTGCTAAGTCAGGGTTTTCAGTGATAAAGTGTTGCATGAAATCTAACATCGATCGCAAAATATGGATATGGGGACAACGTCACAGGTGGTGGTTGTTGTGACAGATCTAACATGTATGTCATATGTGTCGAGATAAGTTTATTTGGGAAATGTGTTGAATTTGGTACCAATGATTTAACACCCTTAATTCGGGGCATTGAACGATCAGTGATCAAGTTCATCACACAACGCGCAAACTGGGACATGGGGTGTCGCCTCTCTTTGCCTTATTTGAGCTGTTGGGTTTGTTGAGTACAAGCATTATGCGAGCTCTTCTTTTACATATAAGATGGTTTTGGACCCTTCTTCGTCCATTTGCATGGACGCTGTAGAGGGGTTCTCAAGATTGGATTGCTCTAGGCTTGCAATGCATCCCTATATCAAGGCATATCCGGGAAATGGTGGGTCTAATGCCCGTATTGGTCACATATGGCGCACACATGGTTGATGTGCAATGCTTTACATTGGGTATTCATGAAATTTTACTTTTTACATGTAGCTGAGGCTGCGACAATTATTTCGACATGTAGAAGAGATTTTAACTCATCTAATTTGAGGCAAATGTTAGTAGGATGGCCTACAACGTTGCACAATGCACAAGGTTGCAATTCCCTAGGTAACCTAGGGGTGTCAACCTTCTTTCCTTTCTTGTTACCCTTCGTGGTAGTACTAGCTGGTGTCATTGAGGGGATTCTTTGGCTATTTCACCTTCTTGGGAGGTAATAGGAATTATTCTTGTAGAGGTAATGCTTGGGTTTCCCGACGTGGCCGAAGGGGCCAAATACCAGACTGGTATTGCGAGAGCGATATTTGGAAATGTAAGGGTTTTCATGACTTGTTGTGAAACAAAACCAAGTGGGGGATACAAAAATGGGGTTTGGGAGATAGCATAGAGTAGGAATATCGAATCAGAGATGATGACATCTGTGTTGCCAATCTCTGGTTCCAAAAAAGTTTCGGTGTTTCATGAACTCATCATACACACCACTGCCTCCATACTTTTCGGGGCTTCCCCTGGTATTATAGGGAGGTCTCTTGGGTATGTTCCTAGGATATAAGATGGGTTGAATTGGCCAGGGCCAAATTCTGTGTATCTTGTGAGTGGTTCCATGGTTGTATCTACGTATGGGAGTACAACATCTAGAGTGGCCATGGGTTTCTTTTCATAGTACATGAGCTAGTCGATGGTGACGATTATGTCTTCATGAGGGAATGTAATCACCCTCAAAATAGATGATGCTACCGCTACCATAACGTATATGTAACTCCGCTTGAGGAGGATATTGCAGTCTAATTGCGCGTCCAAGACCTCAATGTATATGAGAACTGTTTTTTTGGCCAGGTGCACTGGTACAATTTGGAAAATATCTACGAGTGATGATGGGCATCTGTCATATGCTCTGAGCATGATGTCGGATGGTTTTAGTTCAAGTGATCCTAAATTTTTCTAAACTGTTTTGGACATGATGCATGTGGAAACTCCTTCACCCACAATGCAATGGTGTATGGTGATATTTTGAACTGAAACTAGTATCTGGAAAGCGACTAGAGAAGGAAGCCTACGGCCTGCCTTGTCTAGATCAAAAGCCATTAGGCGAGAATATGAAGGGTCGATTTCGCTTAAAGCAGAAATTAAAGCTTTTCACTATGTTGGGCATGATTGTAGGACTTCCAAAGCTGACATGGCTGCTGGAGATTGAGCTAATTAATCCACTATACTATAACTATGAGAAGCTTTGGAATGATGCCCTTCGCGCCTTGTTGGTCCTTTGACCGTTCTTGGGAGGAGCTCAGTAATTATCTTGGAGATGGTTAACGACGTAGCAGGTGCACTCATAGTTATACCTGAAGGGTTAGTATCCAAAGGCACATCGTAGTTCATATTACATGTTTGGAAGAAAAATTATTCTCTAGCCATGTAGATATCATGGTTGTTTCCTCCAACATTGTTTGGGGTGGTTGTTCTTGCTGGGTGTTAACCACTCCATGATTGGGAAAAGTTTCATGAATTAATGCAGGCTGCTAGTTTTGTCCCCCCCGCCCATGGTTACCATGGATTTTATTCAACTCAGGTTGTTCAGGACAATGGTGGGTGTAATGATCATACTCCCCACATATAACACAAGAATGGTTTCTCCTTAGACTAGTTATCTTGTTTTTCCCTTGGGGAGTTATTACTTGGCTCCTGGTTTTGATTTCGGTTGGAGTTTCCCCCAACCTAAGATCAGGGAGGGAATTGTTGATTCGTTCCTTCCTATCCATAATAAACCTTTTGTTTGTTCTTTGGCTTCTTATTTGCAGCATTTGAAGGATTATTTTTATTCTCCTGGTCATAAGATGGTTGCTGATGAGCCTGGGAAGGTTGCACTAGATTCACTGGTGAATTGTTTCGCGTTGGTGGTATATTTTGTGCTGGGAAAGGGGAGTATTGGTTTCCATATACCTGATTGGTGTATGAACGTTTGGTTGGCTTTCTTGTATCAAAATTTCTAGCTGAGCATTGGTTCCCCTACGAGGGAGGATATGGACCTCCATGTTGTTGATGGTATGGAATTTTCCTATTAGTCATCTTCTGCAAAGGTACAGGCTGACTATGATAGTACCCCAGTTGTGATACATTATACGTAGTATCGTAAGAGTATCCTGGGTACTGATAACTGTTTTTTGGTAAAATTTGGGCTAATGACCCTATCAAACCGTCAATAGTATTCGACGTTCCTGGTAACTCTCTATAACTTTGCAGGCATGGGGAATTTGGAAGGATATGGTAGATTTATCCAGATTGGGTGTAAATAATCTAAAGTTGTTGGGATTTACCAATGGCATATTCCTTAGAGAAAGGTTTTTGTGTTTCCATGTCTTTTGAAATCTATGCTATGAGAGTTTTCAAGAATAAATCTAAGAGGACTCGATCGTTGAGGTTGGCGTTGCACAAGCTGCGCATCTCCGTCATTTGTGGATATGGTCTGATATATGATTGGCAGGTGTTTGTCTAAAGTGAGTAAGCAGTTCCATTCCCAAACCATGATGAATCAGTAGTTGGAAGTAGGTAAGAAACGTAGTAACGAGGGCTCTAAAGGTTCTGTGTATCGCAAATGGCTGGCCAACATACCATTTCGTCATAGGCCCTATCAGGGTGCGTTGAAACAATCTAGTCGAATAGTATCATCTATGATACTATTCGACAAACACCATGGGTGGAAAGTCATTATATGATTTCCAGGGTCTTATGCTTTCTTCCCTTCAAATTTTGGTATATTTGAAGGGAGCATCGTGGGAATTGGGGGCTAGTGATCTGAGAATGGTCTGGATAACTTGTTATGTTTTTCAAGAAACTCCCATTCAGCTAAACAAATAAATGATCTAGCTTATACTTGAAAATTTGCGGAATTTATGCTTGAAAGAGGTGTATGATTTTTAACTGTTTAAGTGTCTTGAGTCCATTTGTTCTTGCTGAAATTTAACATGTATAACAACAGCATAAAGAAACAATAAAAAATTCACACAAAATAGCAAAATTAATCTAGGATTTCACTCGAATATCGTGGGCTACGCCTCCTTTGAGCTTTGTCATCTTGACTTGGATCTTTGGAATTATGGTAAGGTTTCGCTTACAAGTTCCATAATTAACTACAATGGATACTGAACTGATCCAAAGGGCTGAGAATACCATATATGTCCCTCTTATGGCTTTCATCACTCTGAAAATAGCTTTAGGATCCCTTAGACATGATTCCTTCAGTCGGTGCATGTTACGCAGTAATTTGTCACCGTCCCTACAATTCCCCGTCCCGCACATTGGAGGGCCTTTTCCGTGACCTGAGACTAGTGACATAACTTGAAACCACCTTCATGGCATCCCCCTTGACAAGGAAAATAATTCCTCTGAAGAAAATTTCCCTTGAAAAACCCTAAAAACTGATATTTTGGCCTTGGCACGACTAGCCAGTTCAGCCCCTGCGCTAATGGGGAAAATCCACCATAGAGGGTGCGCCAACTGGCGCTCTATCCCAGTGTCCTACTCGCGCCAAGCTTAATAAGGATTGTTTAAAAAAAATAAATGGCAGAAGTTTTATTCCAACAAACTCCTGAACGAGTCTCTAAAATGAGTTGGGAGGTTTGGCTCTAGATCTCCATGTATGGGAGGTGGTTTTCCACGTATCATGGAAGCTTCCTTAAGGATAGGGCCAATCCCATAATTGTAGGGATCCCAACTCCCCTTCCACCATCTATATAAGCTTGCCTTTTTCCCTTAGCAAGCTAGTACTAGAGAACAGAAGAGCTTAACCTATAGTAAGGAGACTATCGCCAGACATCCTTTGAGAGCCAAGCTGAAGAGAGAGAGCTTTGTCCCGTTTCTGAAAAGCTTCGTTGAGACGTGCTCCGCTGTCAGCCCCGACGAAGGAGAATCCAACATCAAAGCTTTGGGTTGTATCTTTCCTTTGTTATTTTAATGATAAGCGACTTTGATTATGGTTTCATTCATGTGTCTTTTTCTTTGATGCAATGAATTACATCCTCTCTAATTGATGTATGGTTACAAGGTTTAGATTTTACGCTGTGTATCATTGTATTTCTTCGCATGTGTGCAGGTGTTCGGATGTGTTAAGCGGAAGGATTATGATCTGCCAAAGTGAAGGATGGGAAGCGTCATCCTTTCTTCAACGACCATTGCGTAGGACATGAGGTAGGTAATTCTTTATGTTTTTGTCATTTTGTAATTAGAAACCTGCGTCACTGCGTGACTAATTGTTGCTAGACCCGATCTGGGCTAGTAGGGATCACCTCTATCTGCAGAGGGGATTTAACTCTCCAACAAACTGGTGACTCCACTGGGGATTTAATTGGAGTTAGTCTTGTCTCTTTCGGTTGCTAGTTAGGCCCCCGCGCCAATCCTGTTTTGGCGCAAGATACAACCAAACAGTCGCGCCAACCCTATTTGGTGTTAGGGTTTACTTGTTTTTGAGCCCTCTGAGTCTGATTTTTGGTTCTGGTGTTATTTTTCCAACTGATTCAGTGCCTTGAAGTCATTTTTGACTTTGTTTGACCTCTATCCTCCAGTTGTTTTCCCTCTACCGTCAGTTTTGTATTCTATCCCTAGGGCTTCTAGATGCTATAGTGCGCTGAGCCTCCTGTAGGATTTTTTGGTTCTCGCTTTTCCAGTCAACTTCGTTTTCACTTCCTTGCATTCATTTGGTTGGTTTCCATTGTATCATTACGTTATTTGATTTTTCATTCAAGTTTTTCTTTATCTCATTTCGAGCCTAGATTACACGGTTTGTATGAGTCTTTTTGAGATTCTTCTTTGATTTGAGGGATTTCTCCATCAGTTTGAGTTCTGATTGTGTGTTTTGCATTGAGTGAACTTGCTTGTTTCTACTCTTTTGCTCTCATTTCTCAAATTGGTCTCTTTACCAGGTTTTCATTTCGTTTGGTGCATTTTGCTCTAAAACACTGAAAAATACAAAAACAAATCTCTTTTATTTTGATTAGTTAGTGTAAATTGAAAAGATTTTCTGCATTATTAGTGTTATATAGCTCTAAAGGAAAAGTTTTTCGTTTCATTAGCATGCATTAGAGACAGTAGTGGATGTTTTATGATCATTTTGTTATTTTTTGAAAAGCTCTCAACCTTCCTGTAGTTAGCTCTTCATCGAACAAAGTGATATATTGTGGCATGTAGTGTGCATTTAGAGGATTTTTGAGACATAACATTCGGTAGGGCTTGAAATTGAAACATAATTGAAGATCAACTCTAAAATTTATTCAATTTACCTTAAGGCAACATTGAAACATTAACAAAATATCTAGAGGTCTAGGCTAGTGACGTGTTCCGGTGTCATTAAACCTAGTAGCTGTCGTTTGCCTTTTGGATTTAGACAGCACTAGTACGGACTCGTGCTCCCCATACCATTGTGTATATAAAGGGATACCCCACTAGGTTGCTATCCTTGATCCGTAGGAAGTCGAGTCTGCCGCCTTATACCCGTGATACATTGGACACAACATTCGGGGAGATTACCTGCACGTACGTCAAGCCCTTGGTTGATTTCTTTTTCATTTTTTAACCAAGGTGTATATGGCAGTTCACGGATATCTGGTACACCCATCTGCCTAGATTACCACAGTAGTCATTTCGATCTTTTCTTACTCATTAAATTTTAAAAGATCATCAAGCTCTTGTCCTTTCACACTTGTTTCCAAATTGAAAGAGATAGAGTCATATTTTACTCGTTTCTAGACTCTTAAAACATGAAACGGTAAAATTTTCCAGTTTCAATGTCGTAAAATTAATCACCTACGATCACACACCCTTTTAGAGATTTTTTTTCGGCCGTTTGATTGTTTGCCTTGGTTTTTGTCCGTGTGTTTCTGTTTTGATCTCGTCCTCTTTTCGTTACTGTCACAGTGGCAGAACCCTCAGTTTCGTCTACTGGTAGTCCTTACATAGACGATTCATTAGAGGTCTCTCAGTCCTCTGCTGAACCTCAACAACCTATTGTATCTGAGTTTCCCGACGGGGAACTGGTCATATCTGAGCTTCCCTTTGGTGGACCGGTTGAATTCAATTGGCCCTTATCCAACGCTTGGTTTGGATTTGGAGTAGGGGAATATTTCCCTCCTCTTACATCGGGATCTCCTTTCTTGGCTGCCATTATACCTCGTAGTCCTCATCGTATTTTAGAAGATCTAGCGGCAGGGTCAGATATGGACTCACCCAATCCTTCTCCTAGTGAGGAAATTCCTACATCTGGTGAAGATTACCAGCTTTTTCCAGAAAACAACCCCAAGTCTTCTGTCCTGTCTTCACTTGGTCTGTCGCTTCCAATGGGATATAGGTCCTTAAGTCAGGTCATGGCCGCTGTGGCCTCTATGGGAATATTGACTCCATCCACGAGGCAGGTTATTCCTTCGTTAGGGATGTCGCCATTGACACCTCGCATGTCATCTCCTCATGTTACATCAGTACCTATTAGGCCTACTGTCTGCATAGTTGCGTCTACGCCCGCTATCACTACTCAGTCCACCAAGACCTCGTCACTTCCTGAAGACATTTACATAGCATCTGCTATTCCGGAGAATATCTCTCTTGAGGAGTATCGGTTGTCTTTACAGCCGTCAAACTTTGAGGTTGGTCAGTCCTCCCAAGATCCCAACCGTCCTTATTTTTTCCATTATGGACCGGATGGTACCCCTATCTATGTCTTTCCATATCAATATGATGAGCACGGTAACCCTCTTCGTTTCCATGCTCCAGAGGCTTATCAGTATGTTCATGGTTTTCTATCTGCCCAGGCTGGGCAACCTTCCAAACCGCAAGGACAACCTTTCCAGGATCAACCTTCGGGCCAGCCTGGTTATCTGTATGACCCGCAAGGACAAACCTTACAGGGACAACCTTCTGGCCAACAAGGGTTGTTGTACGGTCCGCAAAGGTAGTCCTACAACCCTCAAGGTCAACCTCTGCAGCCTCACCCTGTGGTCTAACCAGGGAAACCTCAAGGACCCACAGGCCAACTAGGGTATCAACCTGGACCGTTGTACAGTCTTGGGGGGAAAATCCATCCTTCTCAACCTATGGTGCAACCTCAGCAACCTCAGTTTCCCATCGGTCCGAATGTTGCATAGCTAGGGCCATATTATGGTCCTGTTACAGGTCAACCTGGTTATTAGGCACAACCGGGCCCTCTCTCGCCATCAGGCCAATCGGCTCAGCTGGGGCAACCTGGTGTCCTTCACCAGCCAGGCCAACCTGTTCAACCAGGACAACCTATTTAGCCAGGCCAACCTATTCAACCAAGGCAGCCCACCCAGCCAGGACAACCTGTTCAACCAGGACAACCTGCACACCTAGTTAACCCTGCTCAACAGCCGATTTATTCTATGCCACAACCGAATCCGCCTGTGCGCCCTACTTATTAGGCTCATCAGGGTCCCACTTACTAGCAGCTCGCTCGACCCCAAGGCGGTTATTACCTACAAGGTCAATCCCGACCAGTTTACAATCCGCCCCAAGGTTTTGGTTATTACCTTCAACAACCAGGCTATACCTATACTCAGCAGTCAAATCCTTACACTGCTCAAATGGGGCCTACATATAATCAGTGTCAGTACCCTGGTTATCAACCCCCATACACTGGTTATCAGTAACTATATCAACCTAACTATACGGCTTATACCCCCTATGGTCAGAATCCTCCAGGACAGAACCAATGGGGGAAAATTTATGCTCAACCAGGATGGAGTACAGGTACAGGCCCTTATCAGGGACCTGGCATGCCGTTTAATCCTCAGTTACCTTTCCTTGCCACGTTGGAATTGCCGGACGTATCTAAATTGACCAATGATCCGATTCTCCATAATCCGTATTGGCCTCCGGTTCCGACCAAGGTGCCTGGTGACTGTCCTAAATTTGAGGGTAAAGCTGGAGAAGACCCCCAAGCACATGTCATGACTTACCATCTGTGGTGTTCTTCTAACTCTTGGGTGGATGATTCGATTCTTGTATGTCTTTTCCAGTGCACTCTTACCGACGCTGCTACTAAGTGGTATATAGAACTACCCCGTGGTATTTTTCAAGACTTTAATACTCTAGCTATGGCTTTTCTGACACATTTCCAGTTACCAGTTCATTACGAAGCCGGGACACATCTCCTGACATCTCTAAAGCAGGATAAAGCCACTCACATTTCAGAACATATTCATGAGTGGCGACGCCGTCGTCATTTGATCAAGTTTGATATTCCTGATCAGCTTCTAACTCACTAGTTCACTACCGCATTTGTTAACAAGATCGCTCAAGTTATTACTATGGGGGCATGTGTAACCGAAGAACAAGCCATCGCTCGTGCCCAGTACCTTGATTTAGTATACTCTCAGTCTGGCACGTTATATGATATCTTGACTGATGCCCCACGACCAGGGACCTGTAAGGCACCAGCTACCCCATCGGTGGACGATGTCATTGGTTCCGTCTCTCAGACTTCTCGTAAGTCTTCAAATGGGAAGCAGAAGTCAAATTATTCCAATGATTCTGCTCTTCCCACAACCTCAGATTTTGGTAAGACCGTGGAGGTCAATTCCGTTCAGGCCAATCCTGCGGAAAATACCTCCAAAGGGAAGAAGAAGGGCAAAGGCAAATCCAAATCCGATGCCTCGAAACCAGAATCCTCTAAAACTCGTGCTGATGATGGTTCCCAACAGAAACTGAAGTACCCCTACCTGATCTGTGACAGAGACCACTACACCAAATATTGTCCCCGACGATCTGAGGTTAGTCAACTTCTGAAAGGCTCTAAGGGGACTCTGGCAGTTCTCAAAGAACCTTTCCCATCTCAGCAGACCCAGGTGGTCGAGCAGCCTTCACCATCTACACCATTTGGGTCCCAATTTTTCATGATGAATGGTGCTGCACCTGTTTCGATTGCCACTCGTTCGAAGGATTCTGCTAGATCACGCCAGGAAGTTGGGAAGGAAGTCGTTGATGGCCCGCCTCCCCCACCTATCTCTGGTCCTTTAGAAATTGAGAAGCCTAGCGCTGAACTCGTTGTAAGGCCACCTTCCAAAGGTGTTCTTCGAAAATTTTCCTATAATCCAAATGCCCGTGCTGCTTAGCATTATAGCATTGTTGAGGATTTAGCATAGGCACCTTCCTCAATGTCTGCATTGGAAGTGCTTCAAAGTTTCCCATCGCAATGGAAAGCTCTGTTGTCTGCAATCAGAGGAATTGATCCCGCCGATTCTAGTCTTCTCACCTTCAATCTGGAAAATTTTGTCCCCCGACTTTCGCATCAAATCACCCTTGTTATACAAGTCGGTATTAACGGCTTCAACATTCATAGGGCTGTTGTGGACGAAGGTGCTTCCACTTGTGGTATGTCATCTGCCCGCTGGAAGGCCATTGGCTCTCCAACTCTTACTTCATCTCCCAATGCCCTAGAGGCATTTGATGGTAGGGAATCAAAACCCTTGGGTGTTCTCGAGAGTTTACCGATCACATTACAAGGTAAGACAATCAATGTGGAAGTAGAAGTGGTTGATGCCAAACTCAACTACAATCTTCTTCTTGGTTGCAGCTGGACCCATGCCATGCTATGCATTCCTTCCACCCTATTCCGAATTCTGAAGTTTCCTCATGAGGGCAAGATTATCACTGTCGATCAGTTTTCTTTCTTCACCTCATCCTCCGAGAACAACGTACCATACGTGGATCAAATTCCCAATCCCCTCGATAGTGTAGGACCTGGTCTTTTCAAGGACCCCGTTCTCATGGGTATTTTTCCCGCGCCACCACCGAACACTGTGCAAGTCAACATGATCTCTAGGTCAGATGACCCGTGGATCATCCCTTCTCTTGAACAGGTGACCTCTTTTGGAGAATCGATGCCCTTGACTCCACTTGAAATCAATTATTGCGAAGTTGTTGCCGCATCAGATCATCCCCCTCCTGAACATTCTCCTTTGAGTATGGCTCTAGATGTTTATTCTCAATCCCCTTGGCTCGGCGATGCAGATTTGCCCGATCCTTTAAGAGAAGTCTTCCTGTCTGATGAAGTTATCGTTGAAACGATGTCTCTCGAACATCTGCCGTGGAGCGATGAACATCACCGTTCCTCATTCATACCCAGCCTGGGGCAATGTCTAATTGTCTTGAGCATGATGTATCCGGTTATCCCCCTCTTGAGCCTCCTCCTTTGAGCTCGTCGAAGCATAGTTCCTCTTCTTGTGTTAAGCTCCTAAAACAATGAAACAAGCGACTATGAGGACAATTCTTTTAAGTGTGTCAACCTCGTTAAAATAATGAAACATGAGCTCGTTCAATTCGAGTTTTGTTAGATTCAGATCAAATGTATTATGTTTTTAACCTTCACTCCATTTCCTATGGACTGAAGCTTGGGGGGCATGTACCTCGAATTGAGACACCATGCTGGGGGCATGCCCATTTTTACTTATTATTTCAAGAATAGTTTACGTTTGTGTTTTAAGATTGCATAAAAAATAAAACTCATTTTCAAGCATAGTTTGCATGTGTGCTTTTAAGCTTGCATAAAAATAAAATGTGATTTGTATGGTAATGCATTTTGTGAACTTTTCACTTGGGTTGTTTGTTATGCAGATCATATAGCTAATGCATTAGATAACATTGTATTAGACATTTGCATAACATATTAAAAAACATCATATATAAAAAGATCCATCCAGAAATATATATATATATATATGTGTGTGTGTGTGTGTGTGTGTGTTGAAGTTTTTGCAGTTTGTGTGCATCACATAAAATTTAAAAAATATATATGTCTGTTTTAATAATATCTGGAGACAAAATGTCTTTCAAAAATGTGCAAATGAAAATCCTAGATGACTAATCGGCATGGTGCTCATGGTAGCATGTCACTGCCCGCACCAATCGCCTCAATGAACGATGAAAGCGACCAGGCACCCCCACGATGTGCCTCTGATAAGCCAAAGGGACATCTGCTAGGCGAGCGTAATCTGGGATCCCACGGGCGATTCCCTCCAAGTTTTGAACTAGCTCACTCCCCTTTCCACCCTCGCCTTGAGGGTCATAGGCGAGAGGGGTCCTCCGTGCGATCAGCGACATCCCGACAGGTATCTCTGAACCAACATCTGTATACACATAGGATTGTTTGTTAGAACATGCATGTATACCAAAAAAATCATAAAATACACAAAATAAAAAAGAGTCTTACCCAGCTCCTCATCCCAGTCCTCTCCCTCTGGGAGTGGAAGATATGGGTCTCTCGTGAAGTCGGTACTAGCATAGGGCTAGTCCTCTATGACGATCAACTGTCACCGAAGCCATACGAAGAACTCGGGCCTCCATGAAATTTACTGGCCCCCTCCTGCTCTGGGCATCAGTGCTGCCCATCGAGCCATCTGTGTCTCTCTCAGTGGTGGATCTGCGACTATCGCCCCCTGGCCCTGGAAGATTGGTAGCCGTTCAAGGATGAACGATACCAAGATAGATCCTTGCCCAAACTGCTTTAGTTTGGTCTTCTTACACTTTTTCAATTGCCATTTTATATTCATGGTTACGGCAGTAGCCCAATCAAATAGTGTCGGGTTTATGCATTCCGATGCTAAGAGGAGCTGTGTTTTAGTAGCCTCATGCGGCGCCTGCGACCCCGCAGCGCGCGTAATGGTATGGAGCACCACTTTGAGTGCCAGATCAGGAACAATGTGGATGTCAACCTTCCCACTACCTGATCCTGTTCGTGCCCCTGGGCACACTCTTTCCATTACCATTGACATATTTTCACCAGATGGCTTAGTACCTGTCAAGATTGGGATTGGACCTCTCCGAGACAATCCAGTTATGAAGTAAACATGGGATACTTCGAGCTCCAACACTTGGTCTCGAAGCCTAAAATTCTCTTCGTTCTCGTCCCAGATACTGATTAAGTATTGCAACAATTCAGGTTGTGCCCTGAGACATGGTTTCAAGAAGAAATTTTTTAAGCCGCAATCCCGGAGAGCGTTCATGCATTGCTTGTTCCCCATGGCCATTTCATATTTTTCACTATGCTCCCTTTCTTTCCATTCGATCACCATTGTGGCTTTGTACCTGCACCAAAATGGTTACAAACACTTTATTAGATCCCTTGAGCATTCAAAAATCCAGTTGATTGGTTCATTTTTTGTAAAAAATGAGTGGAAATATAGGTTGCGCGGTTGGCATGACTGTTTTGCTGATAGTCGCGCCAACTGGTGCGACCCCTTTGCAAAAAGAACCCAATTGGCCTGGGTCCGTGCCCCATACCCGCGCCAATTGGGCGAGCCCTAAATTTGCAAATATCCCCTCTGGGATCCTAAATCACAGTGGAATACTATAAAAAATGGATTAAAACATAGCTAAGGGAAGCGCCTCTTACCTGGAAAAGACGAGATCTGAAATGATGCACTAGATCGTCCACAATCGTCGCCTCAAGTTCGCACAGGAAAAACTCATTGTTGCTCTCCACAAGAGGTAAAAACTAAAAGTAAATATGTTTTTACTATTTTTGTCATATTTATAACTTTTCAAAATCAAATTAGGTTTTGAAGCTTATTTTTCTAATATTTTATTATATTTTGTCGAAAAATGGGTTTTACGCTTGCTTTCTTGTGCAGCAACAGGTTTTCACGCGACTAGGACGACGATATGAGTTGTATTTTATACTTTTTTCAGACTCAGTAAAAACACGAAAAAGTCACTACTAGAGTCATCTTTCAGCTCTTTTCTGACTCTCTAAACATGAAAATATTGTCAGTCGCTTTTAGTTTTGATCTCGTTAAATTGGCTGCGAAATGACATCTACCCAGTATACGTTTACGCCTTTTTTGGGTTGGGATAGATTATTTACGAAAAAGGAATACCCTAGCCTATCGCGACTAGGAGGTTTTCTCAGACACAATTTTCTACCTTTTCGGATCTGAGGAACTATCTACGAAAGGGGACTGTTGGAGTTTAATTTTCCGCTGTCTTTTCAAACTCTCTAACATGAAAAGACGCCGAGTTCTTCCTTTGTCAGACTCGTTAAAAGCTGATGACATCAGATTCCGTCGTAATGACGATACTCGAGTTCCTCCTTCCTAGGGCTCGTTAAATGTACTAGGTTGGATTTGTCCGAAGGACAAAATTATATCGCAAGAATATGATATCCCCTTCAAGATTGTTTTCAAAAATAGTTGGGGTACTCGCCAGAAGTGGTGGGGAAAAAATGGAACCAGTATCATCGTTGTGTCGGCAGTATGTCGCTCTTGAAAATGGCACTTGTCTGAATTCGTGTCGGGTTGGGGACATATCATCTCGTTTATTGCTTGCCTCCATGGGTTTGGGTAATCCTTTTTGACCACTCATATGCTCTTTTCCTCGTCATCATGACCTCAGATATTTTGATGTCAAATACTGCCAAATCCAGTGTTGTGCCACCGATATGTTCAAGAGAAGTTGACCTCTGCAATTTTCAACCCTCCTCTGATTCTCTACTGATCCTGATTCACAAATATTATGTTCCTTTGTCTTGTGTCGATGATGTGGGAAACACTATGGCCCACCTTCAATCAAGGTAACTTCCTGTTGAATTCAGCTCATTATCCAGGAAGCTGATCTAGAGACTCCCTTCTGGTACCTTTGAGCCTGCATGCCTCAATGGCAGGTTCTTCGCATTCGACGCAAGGTTTTCATCATTGGCCTTCGATCGAATGATTCTACAGGTGTTCGATGCCAGCTCACTGTTCACATTCCGTGGATTGTACCTATAGTACCTTGATGGCCATCGTCATTATTAGAGGTTCCTCTTGTGTTTGTTAACAACTTTCATCATTGGCTGGTAATCAGACGATGTTCTTGCATGTTCGACTTCAGCTCACTTATTCACATGCTAGAACTTGTACTCTGTTCGGGTCGAGATGGAGTGCAAGACCCTGGATTTTGTTTGATGGGATCCAGGCTACGGATTTTTGTGGATTATCATGATTAGTTACATGACTCATTGATTGGATGGCTGCGACCATACTTGAGTCTGCTTGTTGATCCTTTCTGGATGGCTACGTCCATACCTTGGATCTTGATTATTGTACACTCTATTATGGATGGCTGTGCCCATACCACATATCATGTATTTGAGATATCAGTTGTATTTTTCTACACAGGTTTTCCGACGGAAATATTTTTCAGTTGGGCATGTTCTCATAAAGCATTTCACCCCTCTCTCTCTCTCAAGCCTCATGCTTTAGGGGGCATCTGTTACACAGTAATTTGTCACCGTCCCTGCAATTCCCCGTCCTACACATTGGAGGGCCTTTTCCATGACCTGTGAGCAGTGACATAACCTGAAACCACCTTCATGGCATCCCCCTTGACAAGGAAAACCATTCCTTTGAAGAAAGTTTCCCTTGAAAACCCTAAAAACTGATCTTTTGGCCTTGGCGCGACTAGCCAGTTCAGCCCTTGCGCCAATGGGGAAAATCCACCATAGAGGGCGCGCCAACTGGCGCTCTGTCCCAGTGTCCCACTCGCGCCAAGCTTAATAAGGATTGTTTTTTAAAAATAAATGGCAAAAGTTTGATTCCAACAAACTCCTGAACGAGCCTCTAAAATGAGTTGGGAGGTTTGGCTCCAGATCTCCATGTATGGGAGGTGGTTTTCCACCTATCATGGAAGCTTACTTAAGGATAGGGCCAATCCCATAATTGTAGGGATCCCAACTCCCCTTCCACCATCTATATAAGCTTTCCTTTTTCCCTTAGCAAGCTAGTACTAGAGAACATAAGAGTTGAACTTATAGCAAGGAGACTATCGCCAGACAGCCTTTGAGAGCCAATCCAAAGAGAGAGAGCTTTGTCCCATTTCCAACAAGCTTCGTTGAGACGCGCTCCGCTGTCAGCCCCGCCGAAGGAAGATCCAGCGACAGAGCTTTGGGTTGTATCTTTCCTTTGTTATTTTAATGATAAGCGACTTTGATTATGGTTTCATTGATGTGTCTTTTTCTTTGATGCAATGAATTACATCCTCTCTGACTGATGTATGGTTACAAGGTTTAGATTTTATGTTGTGTATATTTGAATTTCTTCGCATGTGTGCAGGTGTTCGGACGTGTTAAGCGGAAGGATTGTGATATGCCAAAGCGAAGGACGGGAAGCGTCATCCTTTCTTCAACGATCATTGCGTAGGACCTGAGGTAGGAAATTTGTTATGTTTTTTTCGTTTTGTAATTAGAAACCTGCGTCACTACGTGACTGATTGTTGCTAGACCCAATCTGGGCTAGTAGGGATCACCTTTGTTCGCGGAGGGGATTTACCTCTCCAACAATGCACTAAGATACACTGAGCTTCTTCATGGCACTAAATCCTTCAGAATTATGTTTCTGTCTCTGAAACCACATCTACTGTCTCCAGCACACATCAGACACCAAATATCGACTGATATTTTTCTCAAAACGAGCACTGCATCCCCAAACTAGCCCATCCTTCACGGTTTTCCTAGGGCCGCCCAAAACATCCCTTCAGATTCTAAAGATATAGAAGTCATAAAATTGATCTTAAAACCCTTTAATTGGATTCATAATTCCAAAATTATTCAGGATAGACTATTTTTTCATCAAAAATGGCCTCGGGCTGCACCAATTTTGCCTACAACACCTGTTGGCACCCCTGGAACTAGGGTCACTGAAAACTTATTTTATGGGTTCTAGACCTCTAGAAGTTATCCTAAGCTTTTAAAGCCTCCATAAATGGATTAATAATTTTTTTTAAAGTCAAGAAATACTATTGGTTCGCTGCATATGGTCTCTAGTTGCTCTGGCTAGGCCCTGAACTGCTACTGGCAAAAGCTGGCACTGATGGCTCCTGGAACTTTACTGAAGCTTATCGGATTTCTAAAGTAATCTAAAGGATCTGAAAACCATCTCATTAGATTTATAACATCTGAAATATCCAAATTTGACTATTGGATCTCTGGATAAGGCCTCTAGCTCCCCTGGTTAGGCCTCAAACTGTTGTTGCCCCCTGTTGGCCCTAGTGGCCCCTTGAACTTCACTGATGAAAAAACATGCTTAGAAGCTCTATGATGGCTCTGAAACCTACTCCACTGAGTCTAGAAGTCTGGAGATAGTAGAAATTTACTATTGGCACTCCCAAATTGGGCGAATCTAGCTCCAGATAGAGCCAAAACAAATTTTGCCTAGTGTCCCCTAATGTAGCTCCACTAAAACTGGAGCACTTGAGTTAACTGAAGTTAAAATAGTGTTTTCCGCTAGTTTTTGTGGACACCACCAATTAAAACACCCGTGCTAACTGCAATAATAAATTTTGGGCACATACCACCACACAATGCGGTCAGCTGACTGCAACCTCCGGCGGCACTGCACATAAACTGGGTTTGAACTATTTTTAACCCGCCGCATTTCATCTTGAAATGTGACCACACAACGTAACTGACGAAGAGTTTGTTTGATGGTTAGGGCTTATTTATTTGGTCTGTGGTTCTGGGCTATAACCACATGGGGGATGGGTTGGCCCCTCTCCAAAGCCCAAATACATATTCGTTAAACTTTATCTTTGACTGCGATACTTATGTTAATAAGACCCAATCGTAGCCCAACGGTAAAGTGCGGAAATTCTATGCAGGAGTTCATCTGTTCGATTCCCGCCGGATCCAAAATAATTTTTATAGACTAGACCTGGGCCACGTGGCAACTTCTGGGCTTGCCACGTGGCAACCTTCAATTGGTCCGAAAACTCAAAAGTCAACCACTTGCCCAATGAGCCTATGACACTTGTCAAACAGTGATTGGCCCATACAGAATATTCCAAAGAATATTATGAGGAATATTCCCTAGAATATTCTTTTTTTTTTAATTTCCCAAAAATGCCAAGTCAAACTTGGTCAAAGTCTAGTTTTTTGCAGTTTACTGGACTTTTCAAACTGCGATAACTTCTTCATACGATGTTAGTTTTTCGAACTGTTCACGACGCTAGAATTAGGAAGACGAGATCTATCTGGTCGCTCAGGTTCGACACACTTTCGAGCATTTTGAATTTTGAGCTATCATTCTGGTCCATGATCCAGTTCTGATCACACCTCCCCATTGTGAATCTTTTGGACCCCAAAAGACTGATATACTGATCTGTACAGTGGATGAAAGTACAACAACCTCTTCTTTTCAGCCTCCAAACACTTTCCTTGCATGGCTAGTGACTTTGAACCACAAATTGAAGGTAGTCGACACTTCCCTTCCTGGATGCACTTATCCTCCTATCAAGAACTGTCTTCCTTGCACTCACCCAGAAATTTCTGGCGAGAAATTTGCAGAAGGTATCTGAACATCGCTACCTTGATCATTGATCCAAGGTGGCTCAAACAAACAAGAGATTACAACATATATACAGGCATACATAATCGAAATTTTCATATGTACAAATGAGTATGTATTACTGTGTTAATAAGTCCAACTACTTCTTACCAAGCCACTTCCACGATGACTTTTGCTACTGCAACTCTTCTTCATGTGAAAATTCCATTCTCACATCAATAATGGAATCCTTAGTTCCACCTTCGCCAATCTTTCTATCCTCTTGCCTCATGTGCTTGGGATGACTAGTTGGATGCAAAGTCCAACAATGGGAAACAACATGTCCCCTCTTTTGGAAATGTGTGCAAATCTTATGCACCTTTTTTGAAAGTTGCCTTTGCTTCTTCTGCTTCCTGTATGCCTTCTTCCTCATCCAATATCTCAAAACATCATGGTCAAACCGACCACAATATGCACAACAACTCTTTCTTCCTTTTAAGCATGCAAAATTGTCATGCCTTGCAGAAACATAATCAAATTGACTATGGGAAGAATTATACCTCATGTGCTGCTTTGCATGTCCATCCTTTTTGCTTTCTTGAGGAGATGAACTATTATAGGCTCTAGCTTTCATTTTCAGACTAACATCATCTTTCTTACCTTGAAAACTGTCAGAACTCACATGCTTTCCATAAGCTGCATGTCTACAATCTTCTTGCTCTGCTTTACGCATATTCTTGGTCAAATCCTTTTGAGGTTGATGGAGCTGCATCCCCATATCATGCAATCTTTGAAAAATTTACTTCTCTTACTTCATAGCAAAAAATTTCTCATGAAGTTCAATGCTTTCCCTTCTATATTCAAACATAATATGCACCATGTCCTTCAAGATGTAGAAGTCACGCTTCATGTCTTCATCGAAGAATCTTGTGAAGGAGGAGGATTTGGAAACCTCACTTAAAGAAGTTGTCATCATGAAAATGATCAAATTAACTTCAACAAAGTTCACAAATATTTCAAAACAAATGACAAAGATTTTGAACTAAATGGCTGTAGAGACAAGCTCTTATTCAATTAGCCAAACCAAAAACAAACAACTGACAAAAGGGTTTGTTCTTCAAGGGTGACCTTGAGGTCCTTTGGGTAAGGAAGATGCCTTCAACCCTTCTTCCTTCTTGTCCTCTTCTGGACTAAGGTAATAGTAGCTCTCCCTTCTCCTCCAACAAACTCAAACAACAGTCAGTTTGCAAGCAGTAAAACAATCAAATCCTTTGCACTGTTTAAACACCTTTCAAGTCAACAGGCAAGCTATTGCTATGTCAAAAAAGCAACCAAGTGCTCTTTCAATCAAGAAACTATGCCATGATACCAACCTGATCTGAAAATGGTCTGGAGAACTTGTTATGTTTTTCAAGAGCCTCCCATTCAGTTAAACAAATAAATGATCTAGCTTATACTTGACAATTTGTGGAATTTATGCTTGAAATAGGTGTATGATTTTTAATTGTTTAAGTGTCTTAAGTACATTTGTTCTTGCTGAAATTTAACATGTATAACATCAACATAATGCAGCAATAAAACATTCACACACAACAACAAAATTAATCTAGGAGTTCACCCGAATATCGTGGGCTACGTATCCTTTGAGCTTTGTCATCTTGACTTGGCTCTTTGGCATTATGGTAAGATTTATTTTAAAAGTTCCACACTTAAATCAAATGGATATTGAACTGATCCAAAGGGCTGAGAATACCATCTATATCCTTCTTATGGCTGTCATCACTTTGCAAACAACTTTAGGCTCCCTTAGACATGATTCCTTCAGTCGGCGCACTGAGCTACACTAAGCTTCTTCACAGAAGTAACTCCTTCAGAATTTTGTTTCTATCCCTAAAACCACACCTAATATCTCTAGCACACATCAGACACCAAAAATCGACTGGTAATTTTCTCAAAACGAGCACTGCATCCCCAAACTAAGCCTTCCTCCACGGTTTGCCCAAGGCTAACCAAAACTTCCCTTCAGCTTCTAGAGCTCTAGAAGTCATAAAATGGTTATGAAAACCAATTCATTGGATTCATAATTCCAAAATTAGTCAGGATAGACTATTTTTGCATAAAAAATGGCCTTCGGCTGCTCCAGTTTCGCCTACAACACCTTTCGGCACCCCCTGGCACTAGGGTCACTGAAAAATTCTTTGCTGGGTAAATGACCTGTATAAGTTCTCCTAAGATTCTACAACCTCCATCAATGAATTTAGAATTCTATTTACAATCAAGAAATACTATTGGTTCGCTGCATATGGTCTCTAGTTACTCTGGCTAGGCCCTGAACTGCTGCTGGCTAAAGCTGGCACTAATGGCTCTTGGAACTTTACTGAAGCTTCTATGCTTTATAAATTTCTCTATAGGCTCTTCAAACCATCTTATTAGTTTCATAACATATGAAATATCCAAATTTTACTATTGGATCTCTGGATAAGGCCTCTAGCTCCCCTGGCTAGGCCTTAAACTATTGCTGCCCCTTAATGGCCCTGGTGGCCCCTTGAACTTCACTGATGCAAAAAACTTCTTAGAAGATCTGTAATGGATCCAAAACCTACTCCATTGAGTCTTGAATGTTGGAGATAATCGAAATTGACTATTGGTACTCCAAAATTGGGTGAATGTAGCTCCAGATAGAGCCAAAACAAATTTTGCCTAGTGTCCTCTAAAAAAGCTCCACTAAAACTGAAGCACTCGAGTCAATTGAAGTTAAACTAGTGTTTTCCACCAGTTTTGGTGGCCATATCTAGTTAAACTACTCGTGCTAACTACAATAATAAATTTTTGGCACATTCCACCACATAATGTCGTCAGCTGACCACAACCTCTGGCGGCACTGCGCATAAACTGGGTTTGAACTGTTTTTAACTCGCCGCATTTAATATTGAAATGTGACCACACAACATAATCGGCGAAGAGTTTGTTTAACGGTTAGGGCTTTTTTATTTGGCCAGTGGTTCCAGGCTACGACCACATGGGGGAGGGGCTGGCCCTCAACCCCAAATACATATTCGTTAAACTTTATATTTGATCACGATACATATGTTAATAAGAAGCAATTGTAGCCCAACGATAAAGCGCGGAAATGCTACGCGGGTGGTTGGTTGTTCGATTCCTGCTGGCTCTAAAACAATTTTGATAGACCAGACCCGAGCCATGTGGCGGCCTCTGAGCCTGCCATATGGCAGCCTTCAATTGGTCTGAAAACTCAAAAGTCAACCACTTGCCCAATAAGCCTATGACACTTTTCAAACACTGATTGGCCCATACAGAATATTCCGAGGAATATTCCCTGGAATATTATTTTTTTAATTTCCCAAAAATGCCAAGTCAAACTTGGTCAAAGTCCAGTTTTTTGCAGTTTACTGGACTTTTCAAACTATGATAACTTCTTCATACGGTGTCGATTTTTCGAACCATTCATGGTGCCAGAATCAGGAAGACGAGATCTATCCAGTTGCTTAATTTTTGCATACTTACGAGCACTTTTAATTTTGAGCTATCATTCTGGTCCATGATCTAGTTCTGATAAGCCAGTTAAGGTCATGTGAAATGGGGTCATTCGTTAACTTTTTTATATATGGAATATTTAACGATGCTAAGAAAGGTAATAGATTATTGACCGTTGTCCTATGATGATGGTGCACGTGTATGTCTATGTGGTGGCCTTGGGGAGGTTCTAGAGAAATATTTCCTTATGGCGCTCCCTGAGGGGTGATTTGTTGACTCCCCGAAGGGGTAGCGATCCTTTGACCTCAAGGGGTCTAGGAGGAGTTGAGTGTGGTGACTCTAAAGGGGTATCCACTGGTGTGGTGGTTAGTGACCCTTGGAGGGTTCCAATCAAATACGCCCTGATAAAGTACGATCCTATAATGGAGACAGTGTGACGTCCTCTATGCCTGAATGGCGGGAGGCATGGCACTCCTCCCTCTAATGGGAGGAGGTTTAAGAAATGTCTAGATCGACGGGGTCCCGTTGGATCCTCTATGGTGTCAAATAGCGTAATCTTGTTGGTGTTTTTTTTTTGGAGGAAGGATGATTTCTATAAAATCAATAATATAATCACATGCATAAAACAAAGCGAAAAATGGAAAGGTAATTTTCTATTTAACTTTAAACTATGTGATCAATTAAGAAAAAAATGAGGTTTTTGTTTGTTTTGTGTATGAAACCAAAAGCTTGTATAGACCTAATATTAATCACACTCTAATTGTAACTGGCCCTTGCGAAGATAACTTCTGATGGGTATTGGGGCCAACGTCCTGAAAGAATTGGTGATGCCTTCTAGCAGCTGAAGAATCAACCAAGGTAATGGTATGAGGGCCGAGTGCTGCTTGCACCATCACCTATAAGGAAAGGATGCCCTATTTTTTGCCACTAAAGTACCATCGTCCCACGTGAGCATTTGAGTCTTGACCCTCTTGGTAACTGGTTACTAGTACCGAGCACTAGATGGGTCACTTAGCCCCAAATGGTATCACACGCACTGGGCCTCGGCCTAACCCCCTCTGAAACGGGTCTCTGTAGTGCTCGAGTATTTTTTCTTGGGTGGATAGACAGATTTGAAGCTCCCTAAAACGTCAACATATATGTTTCAAAATGTATTATGATCATGAAGACTTATTGGAAGCCAACCCTCGGTGGTCCTAACCTGAACTATAATTTTATTTTGTGGCCCCTATGTGGAATATTAGTGGGTTCAAATTATTTTTGTTTTTAAAGAGTCTCAATTTTCTTTAGGGTATTATTTTGTCAAGCAAACGCAAGATAAGAACAAAGGTCCCAAAACAATGGGTCCCTTTTGGTTCAAAACTTACCGATGCTTCATGTGTGTTTTTTGAGTGAAAAATAAAGAGTGTGATGATATTTGGATATGTAGTGATCCTTTATAGTCCTCTTCTAATTACACTACGTGTGATTTTTCCTTGCGAAAATTTAAAATGATTTGCGGATTAGGGGTCGCTTACACTTTGCCTAATTAAACTATGTTGCACTAAAGGGAGATGGTAGTTCAAACTATCTTAGGAAAGATTTCATATGCATGCCCAAGCTTACCAAGAGGTGCAAGGGCATAGAATATTACTCGCTTTCATTATCGACACTTTGATCCTAGTCCAGGATCTAATGCAAAAATTGAAATAACTTAACTAGTTAAAGATGTGTGGATTTAGTGGGCCACTTACTTTTTGACTAATTAAACTATGTGTTTTGTATTTATATAAGAAAATAAATTGTTCAGAAAGCATGTGTGGATTAGGGCCACTTTATTTTCTCTTATTAAATTTATGTGTAATTTTCAAATATAAACTAAAATTAAAAACACCTAATTAGTATGCTAATTTGAGGTTTACTGCAGCAATTAACTGTCCTAAAAATAATAAAATGCAGAACAATAGTGATGACAAGTCATTAGGGGTTTCCAATCACCTTACAATTGGAAAAAAAAAGTGAATTTTGGCTTCCTGGTCTGCCACGTGGGTTGTCTTCCTACAGGTGCATGGTGTGCACCCTGCCAGAGGGTAATGCATGCTGTTGCGCAAGATAAAAAAATGAACTCTATGTTGTTTAGAATAGCCACTGAATGTGATGAGAAATTCACAGAGAATGTATAAATGTTTTGTAGTTGTTTTATTAGGGAGAATGAGCTACATGGACAACCATTAACTAAGAAAAATAATCCAGTATGGTTGCCATTCCTATGGTGGTGTTTTTGCTACACAAGTGTAGCAAAATACACCTCTCTTCCAGTCAGTTGCTACCTGAAAAAGGTCACTGAGAATATGACGTTGTTGTTAGTAAACAGAATAAACATTGTAAGAAAAAACTCAAGAGATAAGTGATGCATAAAATAACATGAACTTAAACATAAAAACACAAGACAAAATTCTCAAATGGAGCAACAGCCCAATAGAAACAAATGGATAAATATCCCTTTATTAGGTGTTGGTGGTATGAATAATACCATGCTAAATCTCTGTAATGAGTCCTTTGAGCTATGGAGCTCAAATACTCAAGACAAGGGCGGTTCCTTTCCTCAGTTTCCCTGCAAGTATCTCCTCCCTCTCTCTAAAGGATGATGATCACTCTCATATGATGAAGCTCTCTTCTTGACTAAGATTTTGGGTGGCCAACATGCTAGTCTCTACAATCCTTTTGCTGCTACACTTGCAAGATGGTTTTCAATGGAGAAATTTGGCCAACATAAAAATGTGTCTCTTTTTTCTCTTCCCATGGCCATTTTATATAGAAATTTTTTGAACTCTCTTCCCTCTCTTAGCCCAAGATTGATAATGAACAAAGAGTAGGAAAATAGATCCCTTTGTGGGTTGCAGGCCTCCTCAAGGTGGCTCGAATTTGGTTGTCCTTGACTACAATTGACAGAGAATCATCTTTTCCAAGTGTGTCAAGTGGTCCCAAATGATGAATTCTTGCCATCCCCACACGAATATCAAAGGATTAAGCGCGATGTGTGCAAAGAGTCTTTGTTGCTGGTGCGTTGTCCGCCAATTTCTGACTGAACCTTAGGAATAATTAAATTTTTGTCCTTCCTAATGTATTTCTCCTTGAAAATATTCATTTGTACTATCTGATTGACATTCTCTAATGTCTATTACTTGTACGATTTTTTGGTGTTAACACCACCTAGCACCGAAGCTTAGATTCTTTCATTACCAGTAGTGTTGGGGTGGTGCACTTTTATTACCTCCAAATTATCCCTATTATTCAAGAATAAAATTATGGAATCCCATATGAAAGATATATTAATATTATAACTAGATGATATGGTAATACTATGTATCATTTTATTATACTAGTGTTTGAGAGGTAAACTACTTTGGTTTTTGAAACAAAATCAATGTATAAATCTCTAAATGGGTTGTTGCATCTGGTTACTATTATTGATAAGAAGTTAGTTGCTACTTATAAGCTATTAATAATCTATAAGAGGTATGCTAAGAAAAAAAATCCTCAATATTATTTTTAAATAAGTTTAGCTTTTTGAACCAGTTTGTTCAAGAAAGTTTGGCAAGTTGCAATTTCTTGGCCAACCTATGATGGTATAGAGGAGGAAACCAAATTGCTACACTGAGTTAAACACACAATAAAATAACTCACAATAAAACCTCATAATAGCACACAATAGAACATAATAGAGCTCTGCAACTCTCTAACTCAAACTTTGATTGAATTGCTTGAAGATACATGATTAAATAGACCCAAAAAAATCATGGAGGATCCTTTAGAAAGACATTTAAAATTATAATTATGGATATGCTAATTTTAACTCACACATGCATGACTAATTGTTCCTAAATTTAAAATTTATTAGAAATTGTATGATAACTAAGAGTAATTAACATATTCCAACACCCCTCTTAATTACAACCATTATTTCCTACTGTTCTAAGTCTCAACTAGGCTTACAAAAATTGAGATCAATTCAAAACTTGTTTTACTTCTACATGTTGGGACAAATTTCCCTCAACTTGATGTTGTATAAGAATTTTTTCCTTTTGCTCCAAACTTTATACTATGTGTACTTTTTCTTCTTCTCCATATTCAACTTTACTCTAGTTTTGTTCTTTAATATATCTTTGTCTTGTTTACTTGATTATTCTTTGGCATTTTGATGGACTTTAGCTGCTGCCAATTGAACATGTTTGTCAACCCCTGCAATATCAAAATCAGTATCTTTATTTTCTTTCATACTCTTCTACTGTTGCAATATATTCAATAGCTCTAATGATTTCCTTCATTTATTTTATTCCTTTTTCTATTGTAATTGTGGTATATTTTCCATAACCATTTTCATCTCCGTCATGCTTGGGATTTGCAAGTCACTTCTCAATAAATGTTAATTTGACTTCATAATCAATTAACATTCAATACTAGGTTATCCTCACTTATCATTGATGTTGAAAAGGTGTTTTCAATTTCATCAGTTTCATGTGTATATTCATTTTCTTCACAATTTTCCCACTCTGGATCTCATATATAATCACTTTTTCATCTACAATTTCTTCAAAAAAATTCTCTATAGTGTTCATGCCAACTGCACTCTTACTGTGTTGTATATCTTCTGCTTCACAACACTCTTCCACAACTTCTCCAATTACTTTTGTGACATCAAAATCTTCTAGTTCTTCTCTAACAATAGTTGTTTATTCAACTGCAACGTTTTGTGGCTTAGTATGATGTTGGTCAATGTTGCTTCTATATTCCATCTCTAGAATATTCCAAGCTTCTTTAGACCTCATTACTACTACAATATTGGGAAGAATGTTGTATAAAAACTTTGCTGAATGAGAAACAATGCTACTACATCATCCTTCCTTTTGGAAATAAGTTTATCCCTTTGATCTTTTGACATGGCCTCAAAGGCTACTTGACTTGGCGATTCTTCAAAGCCATTCAGTACAATATCTTATAAATATTTTGAATGTAGTCTAGTTTTCATATTAATGGTGCAAAATTGATAATTTTTACCGAAGAAAATAGGAGGTGGTGGAAGATAATCACTTAAAATCTTATTACAGTGAACGATAGCTTGTGGATGGCCAAGGATCTGTAGGTCAAAGCTACTACTTTTCATGAATTGTAGGTCTCTTGAAATCATTCCCCATTCAAAACAAATAATGATAGCTACAACTGCTTGATAAACACCTCCTCATGAATTAGGACAACAATAGATTTTAAAACCCTTAAAACCACAACCTCGGAAGGTTTGAAAACTATAAATTAACTACCCTCTTCTCAAAATCCTTTGACTTCACTAGAAAACCTTTCTCTAATAAATTTGTTTCACTGGATCTAATATCAATACGTTGGGACAAAGGAGGAAACCAAACTACTATAACAATTAAACACACACAAAATAACTCACAATAAAGCCTCATAATAGCATACAATAGAAAATAACAAAGTTTTGGCTCTTTAACTAAAGTTCTTTATTGAATTTCTTAAATAGATCCAAAAAAATCATGGAGAATCCTCTAAAAATATCTTTAGAATGTTAATTATGACTAAGCTAATTTTACCTCACATGTATGACTAGCTATTCATAAAATTAAACTCTACTAGAAACTATATGAAAACCAAGAATAATTAACATATTATAACAACTTGAATATACCCATTTCCATATTTATTAGAGTGTTTTTCCTTTCTAGCATCACGACTAGTCATGAATTTGGATGCACAACAAAAGATCGACCATGTAATTGATTGCTTCTTGTGCTACACTACAAGTCAAAGGCTTCATGTTTTTTATATGCCAAGTGATATTTTAATCACATTTGAAGATCATCTAATGCATATGCACCTCCTTATTGAGCATTGAAATTTACATTGTTATTTAAATTACAAGAAAATAATATATTGGAATTTCTATTTGCAGTCTCGAAGAGTCTCACATTCTCAAAAGAAGCTAAAGTTGTTTTAGAGACATGTTTCCCTTTACATTAATCAAATACGATATACGTGTTTCTCTAGGATGATTGGGTTGTGGCCATGACAACGTGCACCTCGGATTCAAAATTGAAGTTGTTATTTCCCTTTGAGAGTTCTATACCCCATTATAGAATATCATAAAACTATTCCCCATGCAAATGAAAATTGAAATGAAAAAACACTTGTCAAATTATAAATCAGAATTATTTTGGAAGGGTAAGGAAACTTTTCATAATTTGTTTTACTTTTTGTTATATTAATGATTTATTTTTTTCTTAGTGAATTTTGTACATACCATGACAATAAAAAAAAGTAAGAATGTTAGCAATTTTCCCCATATCATGATAGTTCAAAATAAATGTTAACCTTTTAATACAATAGAATCCTATGGTTCCAAAGCCCTTGCATGAATGTATCACCTATTTATTGAAGTTACATTTTAGTACAAGGCATTGAAGATCAAAATATTTGGTTGTGGTGAATCATATTCTTGCTCAGAGAGGATAAACAATTCTAATTTGAATAAGCTCCATATTCTCTTGTTGCTTGGATTTATAAATGATACCTGTTGGCTTTGGTTTTTAATGCTCATTTTCCCTTAAACAAAACACTAATCCAACCTAATAAACCTACTTTATACTCCATTTTGTCTAATTTGACCTAATTTTGGAATAAAATGGGATCAAAAATATATTTAAATCATTTTATCTTAGATCGTGATTTTTTTGACATTTTGTGCATTAGAGAATAAATCTAACAAGGAAGTTACCAAAAAATTAAATTTATAATAAATGATTCATTATTGGGATATGTGTAGAATAGATGAGTAAATTATAGAATATGTATTTTGTTCCATAGGAACCATGAATGGATGAATACCTATTACTTCTCCGAAACTTGACTCAGACGTGCTTGGTCAATGTTTGTCCAACGCACCATGTTTGCAACAAAATAATTTATTTTAAGCTAAAAATAAAAAATAAATGTTGTAATTTTTGAGGGATTTCACTTGATTTTTAGGCACTCCAAATATGGAGCTTGACCCAACTAGATGTATAAAATAGAATTTTATCTTATGGTAAGAACATTTCAATTCTAAAGATTTATGTATAAATACCCAAACATATAAGGGTTTTCATAAGTTTGTAACCTTGTAATTCCTAGATTTCAGTTTTTGAATAAATTTGGCTTTAGTTTCAAATCTTCGGACTTGTGTTGTAGCTTTGGACATGTTTCATTCATCAATACATAAAGCTAATTGAGTTTTTGTAACTAGTAGTCTCAAAAGTGTGCAAGCTAGGGTGTGGAGCCCCCCAACAATCTAAGTATGTACTTGTTTTCTACTTGCCATCCATAATTGTATATGTTGGTAGATTTTCATATATTTTCTTCTATATTTGTTTATACTTATGCAAAAAAACTATTATTTCCATAATATCTTATATATCTTGTTCATATTTCTAATTTTATGATATTCAAGTTATCTTGTTTATGATTCCCAATTTCATGTTTGTAATTGTTCATACTTGTTTATATTTTACAATTGTTTACATTATCATCCTTATTATTTAGTTTTAAAGTTGTACATGAAGAGATTGAATCTTATTATCATAGAATAGTTAATGTTCTTGAATACATGCTTATTGTTGGGTTACGTAAAAGTCTTGGAATGTCCATCCATGAGAAAAGGCCCTAGCCCATGCATAACTTATCAGCTAGTGTTGCATCAAATAATTATAGATATTTCTTTCATAGATTAACAAATGTCTTGAGAAACAAGCTTGTTGTTGGGTTATGTTAAAGATTTCGAGTTTCCATCCATGAGAAAAGGCCATAATGCATGTAAGTCCACCAAACTATTATTCAAACATTCTTTATCTTGATTTCATAGAATAGTAGATGTCTTGAGAAACAAGTTTATCGTTTAGTTGTGTAAAAAATTAGGAGTGTCCATCAATGAGAAAAGGCCTTAGTGCGTGCAAGTCCATCAAACTAGACTTACTCAAGCATCTTGTACTTTTCAATAAGTGTGGCTTTACTTAAGAGTGATTTTATTTTCAAGAATTGTGATTAGTTTCTTTTTGTTGATTGAGTTAATATATTAGTTTTGTTTCATGCTTTCTTGATTTTTTCAATTTAGAATTCAAGATTTTAGAACTAAATGCTAGTTAACATAACCAAATTAGCTTTAATATTTAGGACAAATAATCATTTTCCATTTCTTAATGTGACAACAAGTCTAAGTCCAATTATATACGTATATTCATTTGCTTATAAGCTTATGAACACTCAAATTGATTAAATTATAACGTCCTAAAATTTTGTGCCCATAAATTGGCCTGACATTTTTGGTGTCATTACTGGAGAAGCACATATTGAGTTAGAGTTAGATCTAAAATCTTTTCTTGAATTTTTTCATTCAATTTTTTAAAATACAAACACTTAAGGAAAGGAGAAGTGAAGGTGGTAATATGAGAGGTAAGAACCCGTGCATTCAATTTAGTGAGTCTTCAAAGCCTTTGTCGTATTTGTATTGCCTACATATATTAATTAGATAATAGGAGTCAATTTCTTATAAGGATCTAAATAGTAGTTTTAACAATTGCTTCAATTAAAGGTGTTGTAAGAACCCCCCAACTACTAATCCATATGCAATACATGTAATATCAACCAAAAAGGAATATTCTAATGAATTTATTCAAGAAAGGAGGGCATACCATCACAAGGATATTTTCAAATCCGTTTTCAAAACTCAGAGTTGTCACTAGGGATGAATCTTCATTTCAAAAGATAGAAGAGGAATAAGGAATACATGGAGAGAATCCACAAGAAGAGGATCAAAAAGTTTCTTCTAGTTGTACTTGTAAACATATAAAATAGATTAAGGAGTCATGGGCCACATTCAGTAAAGAACATATACTAGAACCAAATATTGAAGAATTTATTGCATGTTTATCACGAGAGATCCCTTGTACAATATGATGTACAAATTTTAGAAGAATTTTATGGTATGAAAATCAAAGAGAAACATGGCGACAAATGTTACAATAAAACTTGGTTCCAAAAAATCATTTCGCCATGGCACTACTCCACTTTTCGACCTTTTTTGGCATCAAATCTATATGAGAATTTTTTTTTCATGTCCAATCATTCACTAAGGCATGTTTTTTAAACTTGGATATGAATCTACTTATGATCTTGTTACACAGATGGAGGCACTGGAATTTCTCTTATATTTGAGGGAATGGATTCTTTTTCCAAATGAAGTAGGACATTATAGATAAATAAATGAATAAATAAAATAATATGTTTTTATCTAATAATGATATATAGTTTTTTCATTTTATTGTTTAGTACTCATTTGGGTGGATTTTATGGAAAAACACAACTTGGATAGTCCTATTTTGAGGGACCATATAGGATTATCTTAAAAATTTATTTCTACAAAAGATAGTTCTTGGAATCTAGTCTCTAAACCATTTAAAATTTTTCATTTGGATATCAAACGAAAAATATATGTCCAAAGTACCTACTAGGTGTCAAATACAATATTTAGGGATAAAATTGGCCCTAGTTAGTTTTTGGAAGACCTACTGGATAATTTTTTTAATTATGTTTCTAGAGAAATTTATCCTATTAATCTAGTTTGAAATTTAGTTTAAATCACTTTATTTCAATGTCTTATGGGAAACTTATGATCAAAATATTAACTACCTATCCTAAATCTGCACTCCTAAAAATGACCTTTCCTGATTGTTCATGGGTATGTTTGACCCATAAATTTTTCTTGTCTTAAAACATGTTTCTATCAGAGATATATAGAGAAATATTATTTCATATCCAATTGGAATCACATCAATCCATTCTTTAACAAAAAAATTATGCTTAAATTAGTGATTGTTGGTCTAGGTGGGAATTCAAGAACAACATTAGTATGTTTCTTGTTATCTAGAAAATTTTGTGTATCATTTTAGTTAATTTTTTAAATTTGTATCTATTATATATATCCCTATAAGTATACTTTAATTTTTCTTTTGAATCACTTAAATATAACCAAGTGTGAAGAACATATCAACCAAACATTGTTGGGTAGTCTACCTTGTCATCACTCCTCAACAAGTAACAAATGTAATTGTATTTGTTTATTTTTCCTTGGATGTTTTTCTTATGTATTGTTTGTAATTCGTTTATAAATATTGGAATAATAAATCCCATACACCTACCATATTCTAATAACTCATGTTTTACAATAGGTAAGTGCTAATTTCTTATAAGTCCCATGAAGATCCAGGGGATCAAATATATGGATAAGTGATTTTCAAATTCAAGTTTTAAAATTTCATGTATGAGAGTATGAGACACAAATATCCAATTTAAATGAAGTGGAATATAATTTTATTTTTAATTCATCAAGAAAACTCAAAATCGTTGGAGCTTGCTATAAAAACTTTCTAGTTGCTGACCAACGACAACAATAATCTTACAATGCTTAAAGATCAATCAAGATCAAGGAAAATGACATGAAGTAAATTATCAAAAGAAGAAGCCAATTTCATGTCTTGTCCATAATGTTATTATAAACCAAGAATCCCTCAGAATCCCTATTGTTCATCATGATTTCAACCCTCTTGTATGCCAAGCTTCACAACCATTCATGATTGAACTCCAAACTTTCATTTGTCTATGTAGTCAATTTTTAACTCTCCATATTAGTACTACTACTATATCATGAATTCAAACCATTTTAATTTCATAAAATTACCATATTTCCTTCCTCCATCCATCCCTAACCCATAAATAAAGTCACTCAACTCACTTGTATATTAATTCATCTCACCGTATTTTTTTTCCCAAATATATTCTTTCTTGATAGTGAAAATATTTCATTTATGGTTCAAATTATTTTTACTCAGTTGGATGATGTGGGATTTCCTAAGACTCTCCTTCCGAAAAATATTGTCCCATCAAACTCAACACCTTATATAACATCAATATTATTCTCTCTCTTCCATCTTGAATTGCTTTTTGAAAAAAATAAATAATAAAAAGTTTAGTTGTGAAAATCTAGGTCCCTAACAGAACATAAAATTGAATTTTCATTGCAAAACCAATCAATTGGCTAAATCCTTAAGGGTTAGATAAATTGGTCAAGTACTTGTTGCATAAGCACCTCGCTATGAGAGGTCACAAGGACAATTCTCCTCGACACCCTTGGGGTTAGGCTTTGGTATAAGTTGGAGGCATTGATCCCTGATGGTGGATCTACCCAAGACTGTTTTCGTGGATGTCGTAGTCACTTATCTCAAGAGTCAGTGAACCACATTGAAAAAATGAAGCAATTGGATAATTAAAATTCTAAATAAAATATCTACCCAGTGGTTTCTTTTTTATTTTCAAAGTGGTTAGTAATATTTGATAACGAATGGGGGAGTTTGGAGTGGGAGGGGTGATATTAAACCTTGAAGAAAAGAATGAAACAAAATTTTCATGGGGACTCGACAGAGCCACGAACAATCAATTTGAAGCATTATCTCTCTGTCAAGGATTGAAAATTGGAATTTCTAAAGGTGTCAAGAACTTAACTATTGTTGGTGATTCGATGATAATAATAAAAAAATGCATTAAATTTTCCAATCATGATCACCTCTTGGACTCTGAATCCTCTCGAATTATTATAAGGATAATTCATTTGCTTAGGAAAATTGAAAAAATAAAATGTTTTCATGTTAAGCGAGCCAAAAACCTCGTGGCGGATTCTTAAGCCAACATAGGGGTTGAGTTAGAACAAGGGAATATTATAATCAACCACCATCAGGGTATATGTCACATCCGATAATGTAGAGTCGAAGTACATATATTGTGGAGCATAGCTAGAGTACGACATAACGAATCATAGTGCCAACATTTAAGATAGAGTGTATCCCTATGAGACGTTGGAGAGCTTTGGAAGGAGTGAAGGGTGGTTGGAATTTATTATACAAGTGGGAACAGTACAAGAGAGTGGCCATGTCTCTGGAAAATTGGACATTCGTCCCTTGGTCACTCACCTGGATATTAAATTTGCGATCAGTTGAAGGCTCAGTTAGTACCATCGTGCTTCGAGACAATCAGTTTTTTGTGGTGATTGAGATGGAAGGAATTGGCGTCGATTCATTTCAGGGACAACATCCATTTATGGTCGATAAGAAAGGGAGGAAAGTCAGGAAATTTTTAGGATCTTATATATAGAGGTTGGTAGAGGAAAATTATCCATAGAATTTCCTTAGTAGAGGGTAGTAGAGAGGAGAATCACCAAGAAAATGGATTTTTCAAGTAATGACAGTGGTAGCAACGTGATAGAATCAGGGCTCAGCGGGAGCATTAGGGAAATTGTGGAGAGTTCCTGCAAATAAGTAACCAAGGAAATTGTCAAAGAAATTAATGAGAATATGGTTGTGTTTTATTCTTAGCTGTATGATCTTAGGAAATACATGGAATTGATTCAGAAATCCATTGAGCTTTGGACCACCATTGTTATGAATATGCGACATAATGTTGAGAATATCAAAGTTATCAAAGTTATAGTTAAAGGAAGTTTTTGGTTGTGGGGTACCTTCTCATCCTGCCAAAGGTATTACTGGTGCATTTTTTCGTGGCCTGAAGTTTGAGATCGGGGTTGGTGATCGAGAGAGGCTGGGCTTTCCTCCTGATGAGGCGACAAGAGATGGAGATCTTGGTATTTGCGGGTAGCGCTTTTCATCCTATGTTTATATGTTTTGTAGAATAATAGTAATTTGTGGAGTCTTTTGGAAAATATATAGCACGAAGTATGTAAAAAGTATGTATAAGAATAATGATGGTAGCAATTGGGTCTCTATGCTGGTTTATTTTCTAAATAATTCTGAGTCTATGAGCTCTCTTTTTTAAGGGACCTGACCCGTTTCCAGTTTATTAATGAAAAATGCTACCCATTTTCTTTTAAAAAAGGTAAAAAATAAAATAAAATTTTACGACGATTGAGTGATAATTAGAGGGAATACTTGTCAAAATAATTTTTCATTTTTTTTAATAAAATTAAAGTATTTGCATGAAAATTCATACAATTGAATCTTTGATTCCAAAAATATCTAATCATTGTTCCATTACATGGGTACAACAAAAATACTAAATTATGAAGAAAAAATATTATTCTTAATTCATCAGCAGAACATGGAGGTATTTTCAAAGAAGTTAAACATTTATTCAAGTTTCCAAAAAAAAAACTAAAAGCCTATTCAAGGTGGCTAAATCCATCTAACCTCTAGAATACTACAAGATCATGACTTTTTAAAGACAATAAGTTCACAAACAAAAAAATAGTCCAATAAAAAAAACAAAAGTCAAAGAAGAAAATTAAAGACAAGCAACACCATTATAATGGTAATGCAAGTCGGTAAGATTTGTTTTTAAATGCTTTCAATTGTTGTTGAAAAATCCTCATTTAAAAGATAATGATAAGAATATGTTTCATGTGCCATAATCCTCAAAATTTCGATGGTTAAAGCCTAAAATAAAATAGTTTTAAAGCCAATACCATACTACATATGAATCCTAATCTCTTCCCATTATATCATTCCACTGTATTTCCTATTATAGCTTTATTTTTCATTGTATCCCTTTTCCTAAATATATCCCATCCTAAATCCATTGCAATCCTAACCTAGAGACTTGTACTCATTGACACTCAAGATACTTCTCTCCTCATTTCCACAGAAATAGTATAAGAAAGAGCTTATTTCCAAATGCATTAAGGATTACATTTAAGAGAGAATCTTGCAAGGGTATTATTTGGCATCTTAAAGGTGTAAGTGTATACACATAGCGCCACTTGACAACATCAAGATACAAGTGGGTTAAAACCTGCCACCCATTTTAGAGATGAATAAGGAATCGTTTTAAAAGGTAGTTTACAAAAATGAAATCAACCACATTGTTGCCATAGTTAGCATAAGAGTGGTGACACAAAAATTATTGGGGAAATGGTCCCATAGAAAGCATAAACACTCTCATATTTTTATATTGCTTGAATTAATTAGTCACGGGTATACAACATACATCCACCACAACATACCAAAAAACACACACCATTGACTATGTCGTGATGTGATAGCCAAATATTTATAGTGGTTTCCTTGATATTGAATGTGTGTTCTTCATGTGTAGCCACTTGTGTTTCCCTTTGAGTCACCCACGTTGTCTTCCTTCCAAGCCATGAAACACAAAATTATTTATGATTAGAGATAAATATTCTAATATGAAGTCATTGATTGTTCTTTATAGAAGCAACTATAACCTATGCCATGCTGACATTTTGTTTAACATATATTCAAACTGGACTTTCCTTCTATCAAGTTATTCCATAAGCATTGCAAATGTGTGTACCAACTTTCACAAGTAGGGATGCTATGGAAATTGATTTCATTAAACCTCGGCATGGCTTCCTTTATCCAAATCAATGCCTTTAGCTGAGTATGTGGCCGTCATTCCAACAAAATGGTTGACAATTACAAGTAATTTTAAGGAGTGACACGTTTAATCATCCCAAAAAAAATTAGGCAAGGTGACACATGTATCTTAGGGTTTCAATGCATAAATGTTTGATGCATAAATTTGTATGAAGAACTCATGTAATTCTTAGGTATTTTCCAAAATAATAAATATTTGAAATTGATAATTATCAATTATAATACGAGAAGTTCACCATGACCATGTTCCCAACCACCAATTATTCCAACGTAACCAAATTCAAGCACTAAAATTCTTCTTATAGTTCAAATTCCAAACTCAAGATAGATAGTTATCATTAACATTTTTATCATTGGAATAATCACATGATAATCAAAATCATAATAATTAAAATAATCAAAATCACAACCATAACAATAATCGCAATAACAATAATCGCAATCACAAATGTTGAAAAATTGGTAGCTTTGGTTGGTATTTTCATTGGCAAAGTTAATGGAAAAATATATATTTTACATGTTGACCAAGTTGGCCTCACTTGGTCAACTCGACCTAACTCAATGAAAGAGTTTGACCCTATGCTCAAAACCCTCCTCCAAGCACACATATAAATAGATTCTCATTGAACCTCATTTGGCATCATCATCAACTCACATATTCGATCTTAAACAGGAAAAAGAAGCCCACATGTGCAAAGGAGAAAAAGGAGGATTCAAACTGTGTTGACTAGCCTTCTTATATTTTGTTTGACCAACATTGACTTGGGAAAATTGATTCTGTTTGACCGAGACTTTGACTAATATTGAAAGCTATGTTCATCAGTGGTTCATTGACTTTGTTTGACAAAATTTATATCTCTGTTATGGGCTCGTTGTCCACAAGTTGAATACATGCCAACTCTAATATTTTATTGAGTTTTTACACTGGTTTGTTGACTATGATTTTGATTGAATTTTGGTCCTTATGTTAAATGACCTTAGGCCAAAATTCAGCCCATTTGTTGCAAGCTTGACTCTGACTAGCGTTGACTATATTCTCTCCCCTTTAACTGGTTTGACTTAGCATTTATTGAGGTCATAAAATTGGAAACTTGTTTGGAATATTCTAATGTACATTTGATGAACTGAATTCTCTTTCATAAGGGAATATTGTTGGGTTTTCCCTTTGTGGGTTTTTCCCTGCCTTTTAGCCTAAATTTTGGTGTCTCTTTCCTATTGTCTTACTATTTACTGTGATCTCTATTACTCTATTGAAGAAAGTGAATAGTTGAAATTTTTCATGTATAGCTGCTTAATGATTGGAATGCTATAAAAATACTAAATGTATCATTGGAAGTAGTTATCAATTTTGAAAAATTGTACTAGTCTTGATTTCACTAGAAAATTAACATGGTATTAGAACTTTGGTGAAGGGAAAGATAATTGAGATAAACTTGAAGAGCATTGAGATAATTTTGAAGAGATTTGGGATTCTGCATCTTTTGTTTTGATTGGAAATATTAATCATGAATTCCTTCATGAAGAAAAAGAACAAGCTTGAAGGAGCTACAAATTACAGGGCATGAAAGGCTAGACTTGGTCTAGTGCTTGCAAGGCATAAGATCTTGGGTATTGTATTAGGAAAAGTTATTGAACCAGTTGACCAAGCAGGAAAAGTAAATTTTCAGGAAGATGATATATTAGCTAGAAGCATCATTATGGAATCTATTAGGGATAATTTAATTCCCTATATTGATAATCATAAAACTTATAAGGAAATGTATGATTCCCTCATTGGATTGTACACTATCAACAACATCAATCAATTTATAAGTCTAAGGGGTCAACTTAGTGAGATCAAAATGAAAAAATGATAATGTGGCATCATAATTTGTAATAATATCTCAAATAATATATCAACTTAAAATTATTGACGAAAAATTATCCGATAAAGAATTGGTAGTTGTCGAAATGGGTGATCTGTCGAAATCTTAGGATCCTTTTGCAACAAGTATTAGTGGCAAAGAAAATGCACCTTCTTTTGATAAGTTATGGGATACTTTTAATCAAGAATAATCAAGGCTCTTATCCAGAGGCAAGATTTGGAATCCAAGTGAAAATTCTCAAGCTTTTGTAACCCACTCGAAGAGAAGCATAGGTTTAGGTATAAGACCTAATTTTGGAATGTTTTAAAGAAGTTCAAGTAGAAGACCTAATTTTGGAAATATTGAGAAGGGGGTGAATCAATATTTTGCTTACAATTAGTTATTTTTATTTCACAGAGAATTCATTACTGTTAGCAACGTATAAATATAAGCATTCATTAATATCGCATAGATAGTAAAGAACACCATTAAAAAATGCACAATGATCAAGAAAACAGACGCATATATTTTTGGGTGGAAAACCCCCTCCAGGTCAAAAACCACCAAATGCTTCTTAATATTTGTCTTCAAAATATTTACATCAGGTTTTTAGCTCCAATTAAAGGAGGCTCCAACTCCCATATTTATAAGCTCCAACCTGTAGGATGCTCCTACGCCTTGTCTACCAACTACAACCGAAAGGACGCTTCAATGCCCTGATATCATACTCCAACCTAACAAGTTCTCCAACACCCTGTTTACTAGCTACTACTGAACATATGCTCCAATGCCCTATGTAGGCTGCAAACTACCCTAGCACCACCATGCCACCTTGAAGTGTTCTCAGGATCCAACTTGAAGGATACTCCACTCACCTGCCTCGCACCACCTTGCCACCCTAATCAACTGGCACACCACCTTTCACAATTTTCAAACTGGATCCCCCCGTGCTCAACATAAATATAAAAAATTTGTAATACATTTTATGTTTCTCTGATCGATATGGATATAATTTTCAAGTCCTGGAAACCTCACTGCCCAACGTTTCTCAAACTAACCACTGTACAATCGTACGTCACACAATATTGCTTCAACTCAATCATAGAACCAAATCAAACCATTTTAAAATCTACACATCAAACCCTATATTCCACATCAACTGATTACTGCATAATAGTTCTATACTCACACTGTCATATTTGTTGATATACCAAACCAAACTCTGCCAAGTATCATTGTGTTATGTCATTTAAGTATTTCCATGTCATCAAGTAACTATTCACACAATGTCCCCAGGAAATTGTTATCATCACAAGTAAATTTTCATGTACAAGGAGCAACATCAATTACCAAAATACATTGTCAAATTACAAGCGCACTCTCATGTAGATCATTATCATAACACTATTGACATACCATCACAAAGCATTAACTACCAAAACCTTGATCAATGTCATGTATTCAAGGTACTGTTATAATTATCACTATCATCATTTCTTGTCAAGTAAAGGCATAAAAAGTGTCATTGTAAAGGTGATAGAGTCACAAATACATGAAGGTCTCATTTCTACTAATTCACTTTCAATTTTTCATCTCAATGTTTCACCAAGATCAAGTCAAATCCTAGATCCTTGCAAACACAAATAAGAGTGTCATTACAACTTTTTCATCATCAAACACTTGTCCTCACATATTGTTATAAGGGTTTAGTTAGTTGCTTTGATAAATTTATTTATATATTTCTAATATAACTATGATATGTATCAACAATCTCACTATCGTACACTAATATACATGGGTAGAAAATCCGACGGTGGAATCTAACGAAAGGGATAAAATTGGAAAGATTGTCAGAAGTTAAATGTATTTTTTGTTTTTGTTTTTTAAATCCCAATGGTCATCGAGTATCCGATGGGAGTTACTTTATTGTCAAATACCAAATGTTTGGTTCAATATCAAATGAATTTTAGGGAATCGTTATATAACCTAGTCACCACGTTTGTGTTCATGTTCGTGTTCGTGTTCATGTTCATGTTCGAGTTCGACGACCTTGAAATTTGAATAAAGTTCGACACCTAAAATTTTTCCGATAAAGTTCGGCATTACATTCGACATGTAAAAATTTGAAATATATATATATATATATATATAAAATTTAAGTAGGCTGTGAAAAAAGAAATGTGACATTCATATTTATACGATTATATTGTATATGCTTTGGGTATGTCCCAAAACTCCAAAGTGTAGGTTTCAACCACCATAAATGATCTCGATGAATCTTAAAAACGAGAAAATAAACAATAGCGAGAGCATAAAACATAAAACAGATATACACAGAGATTTTCCCCTGGATCCCAAATCGGGATGACCAGCTTGATTTTTCATTATATTCCTTTTACTGTTACAACACATATATATACATGCTGAAGCATACATAAGCCCCAATCCATTAACCCTGGATTAGAACATAACTGTAGTTCCCTTGACCGGATCTACAAAATACTAGGGGCTGAAAACCATCATGCCCATAAACCATGTGCAAACCCATGCACAAAACCATGGGCGGGTCTGCCCACCTAAGACCAGAATTTTTCGGGGGAGCACGCGGTGGCTCGTGCCACCCCCGCCCGGCCCTGTTGTGCCGGGCGCAGTAGCACGGGGGGCTTTCGCCCCACGGGGACCCCTGCGCGCGTGACTGGTCGTGGAAAGAATATAACACATGCCCAACATTCTCCCACTTGTTTTTTTCTTTCCATAGGGGGCCACAGGAGAGCTTAGTCATTGGGCCAATTCTTCAACACCCATTGTTTCTCTACACCAAGAGAACTTCTGAGTGCTCACAGACTTCGTCAATGCATCTGCAACACTCTTCAAAGTGTCCACCTTTACCAGCAACACCCTTTTAGCCTCAACCATATCTCTAACAAAGTGATATTGAACATCAATGTGCTTTGTCTTTGAATGATAAACAGGGTTCTTAGCCAAGAAAATTGCACTTTGGCTATCACAGTCTATCCTTATAGCTTGTTGTACCAACCCCATACTTGAACACAATCTCTGCAACCAAACTGCTTCCTTGCTTGCATGAGTAGCTGCTATGTATTCTGCCTCTGTAGTTGAAAGAGCCACTACAGACTGTCTTTTACTCATCCAACTGACTGCGCCTCCAAATAGGCTAAACACATACCCACTTGTAGATCTTCTTTGGTCCAGATCTCCAGCCCAGTCTGCATCAACAAAACCACGAATGTCCAACATTCTTTCCAATCCTGGTCTTCCCTGGTAGCACAAGGCATAATCACTAGTGCCACGTAAATATCTGAAAACCCGCTTCACTGCTGTCCAATGCTCCTTCCCTGGGTTTGACATAAACCTGCTCAATACTCCCACTGCATGTGCAATGTCTAGTCTAGTACATACCATTGCATACATCAGGCTACCCACTGCACTTGCATATGGAACACGGGACATATCCTCCTCTTCTTCTTGTGTCTTGGGACACTGTTCAGCAGACAGCTTTACACCTACAGGAATAGGAACATTCACCGGTTTACTATCCTGCATATTGAACCTCTGCAATATAGTCTCAACATACTTCCTTTGGTTTAACCAGAGCTTCCTCTTTGCCCGATCTCTCTTAATTTCCATGCCCAAAATATAATTTGCAGCACCAAGATCCTTCATGTCGAATTTGGAGAATAGTTGGGTCTTCAAATCTTGGATAATTTCTTTGTCATTTCCAATCAACAACATATCATCCACATACAAGACTTCACCCTTCCTCGGAATGATAAAGCACTTCACTCTTCAGAACTACTTCAGACTTCGTGCTTTAGGGGCAATTTGTTACACTAAAATTTGCCACCATGAAATTTCGCTATCTATATGGGTTCATCATTACCTATTTATTTCTCCCTTAGAGGTAAAAAAACATAAAGTTCCTAAATCAAGTCTTGGAATTGGAGAAAATCTCTTAAAAATCATAAAAAACCTAACTCCGCACTTTTCCTAGTCATTTCCTGCGGTACCGCGATTTATTACTATAAAACCTGCGGCACATCCCGCATGTTCTGCTCATTAAAACTGCGGACCCCTGTAAAAGGTAAAATAAAAAGAAAATTAAGTTCTAGAAGCCGAGCTAGTCGAATATTCTCCCAGCTGGGGCTTTCTAGAAGCGCTATTTGGTCGAGATTCGTCCCTTCCATTCATGAACTTTTATCCCTTCATAAATGGAGCTATCCCTTGGTTTTTGGAGCTAAAATCCCATGATGGGAGGGCTTTATCCCTTTCTTATTGGAACTGAAACCTCCTTCATTCTCCTATAAATTGAACTCATGTTTCAGTCCCAAGGGTACTTAGAACTTGGTAGTTTTGAGGTGAATTGCTGAAGAAATATACTCTCCACATTTAGCATCATTGGCATGAGAGAGATTACATATTCATGACCATAGTCTTATGCTGATTCAGAGAGTTGGAGTCTTGTCAAACTGAGGAAAACGGTTGTTTGAGACCCCGAAGAACCTGTACAAACATCAAGGTGTAAAGGTTGTAAGGTTTCTTCTTTTTATTCAAAGATAATACAAATGGATTCTATTTTCTCATTGAGTTGTTCATTTATATTTTGAATGATTTAATTCTTAGACTCCTTGATCACTAAGATAGATTATTGCTTTTAAATTATCATATTTTGCAGATGTTTTTGATCTGGTTTTCCTGTCGTTGATTACAGATATTATATGCTGGATCGATAACTTCTGGAGCGACTGGATTGAAGACCAAGCAAGCATTGGACTTCAGGTAGGAGTATCTATCCGTAGTTAATGAGTAATTCTTAAGAAAAATAGTGTAGAGAAAATGATCTACATCTGTCTGTTTGTTTCTATATATCCTTGGGATACTAGGGAGATTGCTCTTTTCCGCAAGAGGGATTCGTCTGTCTAACAAAATGGCGACCATACTGGGGATAATGAACTTAGTTTTATTTTTCATTTTTAGTTTGACTTTTGAAACATTTCTTTGATTTTGATTATTCTTAAAACATGGTTGGGTAGATAACTTATCAGAATCCCTGAAAAGAAAATCTGAATTTTTATTTTTCTGTACTTTTCCTGACCTCCGCAATTTTTATTTAAAAACAATGCGGTAGCGTCCATAGTTTTTAGTACAGAATAGTGCGGTACCGCACTGTTCTCCATTGAAACCTGAAGACTTGTGGAAAATTTTTGAAAAATTTAAAATTCTATTTTCAGGAGCCATATTACCAGATTCTCTGTGTTTACCCAATTTGTCTTGACTGTCAGAGTCTTATGTGTGAATTTATTTTCAGCAACTTTTACAGTCTCATCAGTCTCCATTAAGTTAATTGGGTGTTTTGAGTCTCTTTTTTGAGAAATTCTTAATTTGATTTCCTTTGGTCATTACTTTGAGGTTTTTATCAATCTCTTAACAATTTTGCATCTTTTTGCTTCTGTTTTTGCAAAAAAAATTCCCCCTCATTCTGGCGGGGGGCTAAATTGTGTTTGAGTGTTAATCGCCTTTGAGTGTTTTTATTTTTTGACCTTTGGAATTCTCACCCAATTTTATTTACTTACACTGGATTGGTTCTTTAAATTACATTGGAATCATCTTGTGTTTGAGAATTCTCTTGCATAGATTATATTTGCATAGTTAGAATTCTCATTTTCAGAGTATGAATGAAAAGTGTGCATAGATTACATTTGCATACTTTTCAAGTGAATTGTGCATAGATTACAACTGCATAGTTTACATTCTAGAAAAATCAATCATAGATTTAGATCATTTTCTTTTATTTGATTTTACATGTTTTTATGCTTTTTTTAAAAACATAAAAATAAAAAAATTTGAATTGATTAGCCTTAGTTTTTCTTGCTGAAATTAGTGCATTAGAGAATTTGTTATATTTTCTCTTATTTATCAATTTTTGCATTATTGGAAGTGAATGGAACCTCTCTCCTTACTTTAGTTAGGATTCATCGAAGTGAAATATTACATTATCATATTCAATTGCATTCAGTTTTGGGTCAGATCATAACACCATTGGTTTTATATCCATTTACCTTTTGAGTAATAACAGCCCAAATAACACAACGCTTAATTAAAATTCATCTAGAAATTTTTACATTTTTAGGGCTCTTTCCACCAATCTAGCTTAGGCTAGTGCTTTGGAATAGGTTGTAGTTAACTTTCCAAAGCAACTAAAAAAAAAAGTAGTAAATCTTGCAGTAGGAAAATCCAATTGTAGCATGTATGCTCTGAGAAGCTCTTCCTAAAGGAGTGAAGCACGAGATCATATCTGAACCAGTGAGGTAATCATACCTATCATTGGGAACAATAGAAGATGTGCACGTATTAAAAATGGTAAACCTCGGATAGACCATTATCGAGGAGCCTGGGGTCACTTGTCGGTAAACGTTGGATTATGTCAAGGAGCTTTCAAGGGGATTGAGCTAGTTACTCTGCCCTTGTGTGTATGTCAGATCGTAGACTGTTCCCCCGGGAATATTTGTTCCCATTGGTGACCTTAGTAGCTATATACTTTAGGATTTTTTCCCAAGGTGACGGTGGAGGGAAGGTCCCACTGTACCTGGAGCAGATGTCTACTAGACTCACTTGGACTCTCCGGAGGGTTATCTTCACTCGAGATGGTTTAAGTGAAGAAACTTGCACCGATCTGTTTCATTAAGAAGGTTGTCAGGGTAACTGTTCCAACCGCCATTTCTGCATTAAAATTCTATGATGTTGGATTTCATTACCAACTAGTGTTTTTAGTGCGGGAATCTACTGTGTGTGTGTGGTTTGACTCCTAGATTTGTTAGCGCGTGTTCATTTGTTTGTTTTTACTTTTTAGAGACTTTAGGTGTGAATTGTGAATTCTAATTGTTAGGAGTGAATTGTGAATTGTGAATATTGTTAAATTTTTAATAAAATTCACTGAAGTTGAATCTAATGGCAACTGTTCCAGAATTTACCAACCAAGGAACCCCTCTTAATGAGAATCCTAGTAATTTTCCTTGCTTTGGAAATGTTTTTCCTCCTTATATGGATACATTGTCATTACTGGGATTTACAATAGGTTTATCGGTATGGTTATTTTCAACTTCGTTGGCCCCGAATACTCAAATTGTTCCCCCTAACCCGGATGCTTCACCTCAGCAGAGTTCACCATCTCAACATCACCAACCTCATGTTGATCCTTTACCTTCTTCGCCCAACATGTCTTCCTCCATTTCTTCTTCTTCATGGTAAAATCCTTGACGCTAGTAACCAGGTGGCTAAGAAGAGAAGAAAGGGAAGAAGAAGAAGAAGCAAGATAAGGAAGAAGTCAACCAACCAACCATGGCTGCAAGTGTTAGTAGTGTTAAGGAAACTTCCAACATGCATCGCAAACCCAAATTCCCTTGCAAGCTTTGTAAGGGTGACCACTTCCTGATAAATTGTCCTGGTATTCCAAAGGTCTTGGAAGTATGGTCAAAACATTCTCATCAACTTACCATTGATCCATCAACCATTGATAGTCAAGTTCTTGGGAAAAAGGGTAAAGTTAGGTTTCCTTGTAGGTTATGCAAAGGGAGTCATCAAACTCACATTTTCCCTCACATGGATGAAGCCTCAAAATTGTTGGAAAACCTTACTGTTCAACAACCTCCAACTTCCAACTGGTTACCGTAAACTTTCTCCCAACCGACTGTCAGCTGACGAAGTGATTGATCTAATTCCAAGTAGAGTCAATCCCACTCTTCATTAGAAGAAGTGAAAGACGTATCACTCGAGTTGATGATCCAGAAGTAGTTGATCAGGCGGGTTGACAGCTTCATTTCACATCCAGTCGATCCCAATCTCCCTGAAGAGAGTAAAATTCATACCGCTCAGGTTCTTCGTGTTACATCAGATTCTTCTACGCCAAGGGGTATTTCACCTGTTTCTTCATAACCCCCTCCAAGTACCGAGGTCTTTTCCTTTGATTGGAATAGACTGATAGAACCTCGTCTTCCTTCCTCCATCCATTTCCAAATCATTGTGAAGGTTTGTGGTAAGAATGTGTGTCGCACGAATGTAGATGAAGGTGCTTCTGTTAGTATTTTATCCTCAACTATTTGGCAAGCTTTGGGTTCCCCTCAACTTGTTCCTGTTACACAAAATCTATCAGCTTTTAACATAACCATTAGTGAACCTTTAGGGATCCTTCCAAATTTTCATATTACCTTGGAAGGTAAAACTGTTTGTATTGATCTTATGGTAGTTCGAGACCCCTTGGATTTCAATTTACTCCTTGGGCGAAACTATGTCTATGCAATGAAAGCTGTCGTATCGACACTCTTTCGCGTGATGTATTTCCCTCACAATGGAAAAATTGTGACTGTTGACCAACTTTCATTTGCTAGTCTTGATTCGACTACCAATAATCCGACACCTCTAAATTTTCCTTATCTGGAAGTGGTATCTACCCCGCCACGGGTTAATTATGTGGCAACAAGTCCTATGTTTTCAGTTACCGATGCAAGCGAGCCTCTCACTGTTTGCTCGTCTTCCTTTGACTTAGATCTGGTATTTGACATGGAAAACCCTATGGGACTATTTGAACATGGTGTTCTTATCCCTTCCCTTGACATGAGTTCCTTCTAGAGAACTGTTCTTCCATCTGATGAAGACCTCTTGGAAGCCATGATCGAGGAGTTTCCCTTGACATGTGTTTGTTCCTGTTCGAAGACATGATAAATGTTCCCACGAGGATAGTTCTTTTACTGTGTCAACCTCATTAAAAAATGAATCAGTTGGTATGAGGAGAGTTCCTATTCCTGTCTTAACCTCTTTAAAAAATGAAACAGGTTTCCATGAGGAGAGTTCCTTTTGCTATGTCAACCTTGTTAAAAAATTAATCAGTGGGTTGTGAGGATAGTTCCTTTTACTGTGTCAACCTCATTAAAAAATGAAACAGATACCATGAGCATAGTTCTTTTACTATGTCAAGCTCGTTAAAAAATGAAACAAATCCTATCCTAATTGAGTTGAGTCTTAGATTAGATCTCGTAAATGTCAAGTCGAGTCTTTCATCTGATCTCATAAATGAACCTTCATTCCATCCACCTATGAACCAATAGTCTACTTAGGTGAATGAAATCAAGCTTGGGGGGCATATGCTCTAGCAAGTTATGCTGGAGGGGATTAAAACCTATCTCAAGCACAGTTTTCCTACGTTTCAAGCTTGTGTAAAAATGAAACCACTCTCAAGCATAATTTTTCCTATGTTTCAAGCTTGTATAAAAAAGAAACCTATCATGAGTCCATTTCGGTTATTATTTTCAAGACTCGTTAAACTCATGAAAATCCCGAGCTTCTTTTGCTATTCTTTTCATGCTTGTAAAACATACATGAAAATGCCGAGTTCTTTCAATCTTTTCCTGCTCGTTAGTTAAATTGAAAGTCGGCCATATGAGTACACTTTTTATCACTTTTTCAAACTCGTTAAAACTTACGAAAAAGCGAAACCACCTGAGTATACTTTTATCACTTTTTCGGGCTCTTGAAAATTACGAAAAAGCAAAACCAAGGAGTTCTCTTTTAAGCCCTTTTCAGACTCTCTAAATATGAAAAGATTTCCAAGTACTTGACTATTCGAACTCGTTAAAGGAAATGAATAGTCATCCTTTCAGTATAATTTTACCCCTTTTCCAGAATGAAATGGGGTATTTACGAAAAAGGTATACGTTGACTAATCATGGTCAATAGAGTTCTCTCCTGTATTATTTTATCCTTTTTCGGGCTTGAGAGACTAAATTTACGAAAAATTACACCCACAAATTTTTCTTAAGTTTTTCTTTTGACTCTCTAAAATTGAAAAACACCAAGTTTCACCTATATTGGACTCGTTAAAATTTAACAGTAAAGGACCTGTCGATTGTAAACAGGAATGAATGACTCCTTCTTATCATTTGATTTTTATACTAATTTGGACTCATCCGAAGGATGAGCTTATATAACAAGAAAATTTTATCCTCCTCAAGATTGTAAAAAATAAGGAGGTACTTACCAGAAATGGTGGGGGAAAAGAGAGAAGATGAATCCAGTTGTCACACTTTGTTTCGAAAAGCAGTATACCACTCTTGAACACGACACTTTTGTTACACTCATACCTGGGTTGGGAAAATACTTTGTCTAATAGTCAATCAAACCATATTGAAAGCATTCAGCTGGTTTCTGGGTATTAGATTTATGTCAATTGTCACCAAACCATCTACAGTGTCGTTATGTGTTCAAGGGATAGTTCAAATAAACCATTCATTGCAAACATTTGTCTCCATTCGTGTTGACCATCCCTGAGTCAGTCCTTGCTAAAATTTCTTCAAAACTTGATCTAATGGTTTTGTGTCGTAGGCTTTCCTATGACAGTTCACTTTTTAACAACGACATCACATCATCTAGAAAGTTGATCTAGAATCCTATCAGTACCTTGGGATCTACATGCCCTAACGGAAGGTTTCTCGCCTTCGATGACAGGTTGCATCATTGACCTTCGATCGAATGATTTTGTGAAGTGTTCGACTCCAAATCATTCATTCACATTTCATAAATTGTACTGAGTACTTTGAGGGCCATTGTAATTATTGGTGGTTTCTCTCACACTTGTTAAAAATTCACATCATTGACTGGTAATCAAGTGGTTTATACCATGTTCGACTTCGACACAATCAATCACAAGGATAGAATCGTACTATTTCGATAAGTGGAAATCAAGACCCTAGATCTAGTTTCTACCATCCAAGTTGCGAGGAATTTTATTATTCAAGATATAGTAGACTACTCATGACAGATGGCTGCATCCGTGCTGTGTCTACTATTGATGTAATTCTAAAATCATTTCTGTATCAGAACATGTAGTTAGTTTTGATCTGAGTATGGGAATGCCTACCTCAGCGATGATATATATATATATATATGTTTTCATTGAATGTTTTTATAGGTTTCGACTGGTATTTCCGCAAACCAATCCTCAGAATGATAAAGCACTTCACTCTTCAAAACTACTTAAGACTTCACGCTTTAGGGGGCAATTTGTTACACTAAAATTTGTCACCATGACAATTACTGTCTATATGGGTTCATCATTACCTATTTATTGCTCCCTTAGAGGTATAAAAACATAAATTTCCTAAATCAAGTCTTGGAACTAGAGAAAAGCTTTTAAAAATCCTAAAAAGCCTAACTCCGCACTTTTCCTAATCATTTCTTGCGGTACCGCGATTTATTGCTATAAAACCCGCGACACATCCTGCACGTTCTGCTCATTAAAACTGCAGAACCCCATAAAAGGTAAAATAAAAAGAAAATTAAGTTCTAGAAGCCCAACTGGTCGAATATTCTCCCATCTGGGGCCTTCTAGAAGCGCTATCTGGTCGAGCTTCGTCCCTTCCATTCATGAACCTTTATCCCTTCATAAATGGAGCTATCCCTTGGTTTTGGAGCTAAAATCCCATGATGAAAGGGCTTTATCCCTTCCTTATTGGAACTGAAACCTCCTTCATTATCCTATAAATTGAACTCATGTTTCAGTCTCAAGGTACTTAGAACTTGGTATTTTTGAGGTTAATTTCTGAAGAAATTATACTCTCTGCATTTAGCATCATTGGAATGAGAGAGATTACATACTCATGACCATAGTATTATGCTGATTCAGAGAGTTGGAATCTTGTCAAACTGAGGAAAACGACTGTTCGAGACCCTGGAAGAACCTGTAGAAACATCAAGGCGTAAAGGTTGTAAGGTTTCTTCTTTTTATTCAAAGATAATAAAAATGGATTCTATTTTCTCATTGAGTTGTTCATTTATCTTTTGAATGATTTAATTCTTAGAATCCTTGATCACTAAGATAGATTATTGCTTTCGAATTATCATATTTTGCAGATGTTTTTGATTTGGTTTGCCTGTCTTTGATTATAGATCTTATATGCTGGATCGATAAATTCTAGAGGGACTGGATTGAAGACCGAGCAAGCATTGGACTTCAGGTAGGAGTATCTATCCGTAGTTAATGAGTAATTCTTAAGCAAAATAGTGTAGAGAAAATGGTCTACATATGTCTGTTTCTTTCTATATATCCTTAGGATACTAGGGAGATCGCTCTTCTCCACAAGAGGGATTCGTCCGTCTAACATCTTCACATTCATCTATTCTACCTCAAAATAAAATTCAGCAACAACAGATAAAAGTAATCTAATAGAAGTAACTTTGGCAACAGGAGAAAAAATATCACCAAAATCAATTCCCGGCACAAGGGAATAACCTTTTTCTACCAACCTAGCTTTGTATTTCTCCACCTTACCTTCTACATTCATCTTCTTCTTAAACACCCATTTGCTCCTAATGGGATTCCTTCAAGCCGACAACTCCACCAGATCCCTTTTGGTGCTGTGCAAAGTTGCATTTCATTAACATGACACTCACCTTCAGTTTTCCGTCTCTTGAACCTACGACCTCCTAACGGTTGCGAGATCATCATGTTCGATTATAATTAAAGCAAAATTTTACTTGGTAGATAGACTATACCTTTACCAAGTTGTCTTCTCCCAAAGCGGTCTTCTCTGAGTGGGTTGTGGCTCTTCCTCTTAGTCTTCTATGCTGTTGTAGGTACGATTCTCCTTCTTTAGCTCAAAACTCTATATTTTGAGGTTCTTTGGTAGGCTGGCAAGTTTAACAACATCTTTCACTTCTCTAAACACCACATCTCGACTTTACACAACCTTCCTTGTTTCTGGGTTCCAAAGCTTGTAACCCTTTAAACCATCCTTATACCCAATAAAGATAAAAAGATGCCTTTCGGATTTATCAACAACATATCGCTTTTATCCTTTGCGATTATGTACATATACATCACATCCAAATACCCTCATATGTGAAAGGAGTTTCTTACGATCCATACCTCATGTGGAGTCTTATCCTCCAACGATGAAGGTGATCTGACCCAACAGTAACATGGGTCTCCCATTGCGTCTGCTCCAGCAATATCTGAACCCCGGTACCACTGAGAATGCTTCTTTCCTTTTCCATAATCATTATATTCATTGTTTCTGCAACTCCATTTTATTGAGGTGTGTATGGAGTAGTCCTATGATGTGTTATACCACACCTCTTACAAAACTCTTCAAATTAATTCTTGCAGAAATCTCCACCATTATCAAGCGTCATCACCTTTATCTTCTTCTCTATTTGGTTTTCCACCAGAGCGTTAAATTCTTTAAATTTTTCAAAGACTTTAGATTTCTTCTTGAAGAAATATATCCACGTATTCTTTGAGAATTCATCTATGAATGAAACACAGTACACAAAATTACCCATTGATGGAACCGACATAGGTCCAAACACATCATTGTGCACAACCTCTAATATCTTGTTCGCTCTCTTGGCACTAGAAGGAAACCTCAACTGATTCTGCTTCCCATATACAAAATGTTCATAGAATTAAGGAAATCTGGAAAGCTATTCGACATAGCTTCTGCATACCATTCCATACCGGTATCCGAAGGCCCTTCTCTCCAATATGTCCAAGCCTTTGATGCCATAGCATGGTCATTTCTCCAGAGACCGCTAGGATTTCCGCTCCACTTTCGGGAACCACAGAACTGTTTCTCCCATCAATAATAGTGCTGCCCTGAAGCTTATATAGAGTTCCAATCCAAACTCCCCGCATTAATACCAATGCTCCCCAAACCATCTTACAGACATCTTTCTTGAACACTGTGTTTACACCTACATCATCCATCTTGCTTATAGAAATCAGATTTCTGGCCAATGCAGGAATATGCAGAACACCAGGAAGTGTTCTAATCCTTCCACCTTGCAGCTTCAACTTGAATTTTCCATGTCCGACGATTCTGGCCTTCCTATCATCCCCTAGGAAGACATCACCACCATCATATTTCTCATACTCGCAGAACCACTCCCTATGGGGAGTGAAGTGAAAGGATGCACCCGAGTCAATCAGCCATGACTCATGATCTACATGTGTACTTGAAGAAGAAGCCAAATACACATCCCCACCTTCATCCGAGGTGGTTTTTGCTTCTACAGAAGGAGCATCATCATATCCCTTTCCTTTCTCAGGAGCTTTAGATCTGCACTCCCTTTTGTAGTGTCCTTCCTTTCCGCATTTACAGCACACCCTTACAAACTTTCTGGGAGATTTAGATCTCCCTCTAGATTTATATCTCCCACTCGAAACCTTATTCTTGTTTCGGTTTTGGGACCTTCCTCGTACAGATAAGGCATCTCCATTCTGACCCTCCATATTTCTCCGTCTCATTTCCTCCGACAGCAAGGCTGCGACAATGTCATCAAAATTCAAGGTAGTTGTATTGCTACCTATTGCAATAACCAGACTGTCCCATGAGTCTGTTAGAGAACACAACAAACTGATGCACTTATCTTCATCTGAGATTTTAATATCAACATATGACAACTTACTTACCACAGTATTGAAGGCATTCAGATGCTCGTCATCGAGTCTCCATCCTTCATCCTCAGGTTATACAACTTTTTCCGCAAGAACAATATATTCACCAAAGACTTATATTGGTACAAAGTCCCAAGTTTTTCCCACAAATTCTTCACCGTAGCTTCCCCAGATACATTCAACAATACCTAATCTGAGACACATAACTGTATTGTGCTCTTCACCTTCCGATCTAACTTCTTCTAGTCTTCATCTGACATTTCCGTTGGTTTAGTACCTGCATCTACCGCAATTTATTGTTCTTTATAGACCAGCAGGTCCTCCATCTTGAGCTTCCATAACTCAAAACCATTAAATTTATTGATCTCTATCTTCCCACTGCTCGCCATCTTCTTTCACCAGAAGAATAGATCCCACAGATCTCCCACTGAACAGGGTCTACCTCAAGCCCAAGCAAAAAAACCCTTAGCAACAAAGGTGTCCCCTTGAAGTCAAAACAACTCCAATACCAAATGTAGGTTTTAACCCTATACAAAAATTACCTGCAAACGAATCTTAAAAACAAAAAATAAACAATAGTGAGAGCATAAAACATAAAACAGATATACACAAAGATTTTACCCTAGATCCCAAATCGGGACGACCAGCTTGATTTTTCATTATATCCCTTTTAGTGTTACAACACATATATATACATGTCGAAGCATACATAAGCCCTAATCCATTAATATTGGATTAGAACATAACCGTAGTTCCCTTGACCGGATCTACAAAATACCAGGGGCCGAAAACCATCATGCCCCAAAACCATGTGAAAACCCATGCACAAAACCATGGGCGGGTCCACCCACCGAAAAATAAGGACCAAATTTTTTTTCCCGAGGCACTGCCTCAGAACCCGAACAGGGAGGGATGTCGCCCCCCCTGTTGCACCCGACACAGCGTATAGGGGTTGCTCTCGCCCCCCCTGTGACCCACCCATGTGTGACTAGTCATGGAAAGAATATAACACAAAGAATCTAAAAAATTATTACAACTAAAAATATTTGCATAAAAAATTAAAGAACTATTCCATAAAAATAATTATGAATTTCATGAGAGCTAGAGAAATTCATATTAAACATAGTAAACAATGTGATAAATTCATCATAGACATTTTCACCCATATCAAATTCAACAAAACTGCGGGCCATATAAAATTTCATATATTTAAAAACAATCTCATAAAAAAGTATTCAAATATATAAACTTTAAAGTTTAAAGTAGCTTGGAAGTTTTATAAAATTGTTCATGCAAAAAGTAAACTAGAGTCTAGAAGTCTAAAACGACAACACAAGTTTTATTCTTGATGTTCTCGTGGCCCACTTGTTATATCAAAAAGTTCTATATCATCAAGAGCAGTAGGGGTTGTGAATCCACTAGATGCTTCAACATCAAATTCATCATTCAACTCCCTGTCAATGTCACTATCAATGTAAAAATCAGTTTCATGCCTTGAAGCATTAAGAACATGATCGATTCACGGAGTAGAGGAATTGGATGACTCTTTAGCCACAACTGCAAGTTACTACGAACATAAACAAGATCTTCTAATATTCTAGATAACAATATATTTATTTTCTTAGAATGAATGTGGTCAAAGGAACCCAAATTCCTTTCACACGCTGATGCACTTGATCCCTGGATTAAGATACGTGTTGAACCCCAAAATTTATTATTTTTTACAACTCTCTTACACCCCATCCTCCATTTTTATCTTAATAACTCTCATTGGGCATCGATTTACAAGGGTTATGGAATAGTAGGTACATAATCATATTTTTTTTCATAAATTTCAATGTTTTTTATTATTTAACTCAATATTTCCATGAGCTACTGAATTACAGTGATTCTGCAAGTAATGTCTGATCCTACAGCGAAGTTGAAGGTTTGATGGGTTCTGAAGTTCTAGCCAAATAATAAGCCATATGGGTAGGTGGAAAATAACCGGCATAATGATTTTTACCTATCTTCATAACCTAGATCATTAAGGAAAGCACCATAGTTGTGCAATCAAAGTGAAATTCAACCATCATGGAAGGTGAATCAAGCGAGCGAGAAATTAGTAGATGCATATATTCAACCTCATTATTTACTTCGCTAATAGAAAATCATGAGAGAATCATGTTATCTTATCAATTTATGTTAATTTTAGTCAATTTCGAGTAGGAAGAGTTGTAATACTCTGAAACAATTATGAGCAAGAGATTATAAATCTGCCTCTCGGCATGACAGTCACATACTAGAATTTTATTTGAAAAACTTTGTTTTTATAAATACAAAACTATGTTTTCATTTCAATCCATTTTTGTGCAATTTATCAATGTGAATTTAGTCTTGTGAAGGTGTGGTACAAACACCTACTTCTCGCAGGAGGGCCCCCTTGAGTTGTAAGGTTTTCAATAATTGCAGATAACATTTCAATTCTGTGTTTTCTATAACATTTCTCTAGTTTTTTTAAATGGTTAAGTTTTTATTTTTGAATGAATGCTTATGATTTTTTTTAGTGTAAGATTGTTTAATAATTTTGTTGTATAGTGAAGCCGAGATCTCTTATGCACATGGACAAAGTATAGATTGATATAGATTTGTAGTATGGATGTGTGAATAGCATTTTAATTTTGAGTTAAGTTATTTTTGTCAAAAGAAATTTAAATCTAATTTCATTTCAAGCAAGTGTGATTTAATTTCAATAAAGTGTGATTTATTTCAAGCAAGAGTGAAGCATGTTTGATTTTCTTTTGAGCAAGAGTTATATTTATTTCTGCAAAGTGTGATATTTATTTTGACAAAGTGTGATAATTTTATGGTTATTATAGTTTGCAAATATTTCTTTAGCAAGTGTGATCATTTTGATTTTAAGAGTGACATATTTACCTTCATAGTTAATATGTGCATCTTGATATCTCAATTTAACTTAGGAATTGTTTGAAGAATAAGGACTCCTGGCACATATTGTGCATATACATTTCATCAATATATTAGCCTTGGTATATAATTCATGTAAGTAATTTAACTCCAATTAATTACCAAACATTTTGGCGTCATTTTCGGGGAAGTGTATATAGGAATATTTTTCTTTTCATATATAAAAAAAATATATTAAAAATGATATGAATAGGGAAAGAGATTCTAGAGGTAGATTTGTAAGAGGTATGAGTTCAATTCCAACATCACCACTCACCCCACTAAGACCTCGTAGTGCCACACCATCCACTGAAACTCGTATTCCATCAATTGCAAGAAGCCATAGACTTCTTGAGGTACTTAGATTTGAAATCCAACCTAGAGATTCACAAACTTCCTCTATTGAAGTTGTAGTAGAAGAAGAAGATCCTACATCCCCAACATAAGGAGTAATATTTCTATCTTCAATTGGAGAAAAATTTCTAGGACAAGAACAAGAAATCCCTAGTGAAGAAGAAGAAGAAGAAACCTATGTGAACTTTCCATTGAGAGAAGAACCAGAGGAGGAACTGAAAGATCCAATGTTGGAACCTTATATTAGCTCTGAGGAATCTATAATGGAAGGAGAATGGGAAGGAGAAGTACACAATGTGAATAGTGAACAACCCAGGATTGGAGGTGGAAGAAGAGGTATAAGAGGTGGAGAAAGAGGAAGAGGAGGTGGTAGAGGAGATCCAAAACCTTTTGGATTTCCCATCCTTGATGAAGATACCACAACCACAATGAAAAATATCTCACCCTCTATCCTCCCTAATTTTCATGGATTAAGGAATGAAGATCCTGAAACATTTATCTTTGAGTTTTAAGTTTTGTGTGGATACTATGACTACTTTATTGATACTCAAAGGTTGAAATTGTTTCCATCCACTCTTCAATATGCAACATTAAAATGGTTTATGGTATTATGAACACATACCATAAGAACATGGGAAGAAATGAAAGATGTGTTCTTAGAAAAATACAAAGATTATTGTATGCCTCATAACCTTAAAGATGAAGTATTTAAAATGGCGCAAAAAGAGGATGAAAATCTTGAATATTTGGTTGAAATATTTGCTTACAATCTTAAAAAGGCTAAAATGCATAATCTAGATGATGAAACTTTGAAAGCTCTTTTGATAAAATCCATTAGAGATGAGTGGATATATCTTCTCAATTTAATGGGTAAAGGAGATGCTTCATAATTATAATTTAGAGCCATTTGTGAACTTTGTACACATATTTCAAGACGTAAGGCTAGAAGTGGAAAAAATCCAAGAGATCCTGTTATGTATATGATTAATAAATCTGCAATTGGAACACTAAGTAGAGAAGAATCATGAAACTTGCTTGAAAATTTAAAAATAGATATTTTTGGGAGTCTTAGTGAAAAAATAGACACCCTTAAAATAAAAAACAAGAAAAGGGCTGAAAATGTTGCATTATCTATCTTTTGTCCAAAATGTAGAAATAAGCATGCCTTGAGATAATTATCTCTTGACTTGAAAAGTGTAGAAACTTGTGTTATATGTGCAGAAAATCATGATACAAAGCAATGCCCTTCAATACTAGGTCTTAAAGTTGTTTATCAAGAGGATGTAATACCAAATCAAACATAATCTCTTTGTTTTATTGCTAAAAGACCATGGAAAAATCCACAATCAAATATGACTCAAGGTTTAAACACTCAAACATATGCACAACCATCACAAAGTAATTGGACTAAACCCATACCTTGGAAGCCTCGGCCTCATACATGGGCACAAGGATGGAAAAAAAAACTTATGTAAAGTATCCTCAATACCCTCAATTTCAACAACCTTACCATGGTTTTCCACCACAATATTTTCCTCAACCTGTTCAACCCTCTCAACCTCAAAATCCAAATCCAAAGCCTTCATTACCATTTCCACAAAATCCACTTCCAAATCAAAATAATAAAAACTCACAATCTATTTCCAACATAGAAGGGAAAAATTTCCAAACTTACATGATAACTCCATTATATCTAAACAATGTTCAACTTATATCTGGTAGAATATTAGAAAAAAGCCACCATCTATTGTTATCCAAGAATATGAGAAGGATGACCTCTTTGCGAAAGATACATATCTTCATCAAGAGGAAGATCCTACAAAAAAACCACCCCTGTACATTCCAATGATGTTCCAATAAACTCAACTCCCATTATAAAACAACCTTAAATTTTTGTTCAAAATTCACCTTTCCATGAAAGATTTAAAATTGAAAAAGGGATAGAAAAACATATTGTATTGTCAGGATATGACATGATAGATGAATTGAAGAATGTTTGTATAAAAATTACTTTGTTAAAATTTATCAAAGAAATACTAATATTCACAAAGACAATCGGGGAGTTAAGTATTAAGAAACCAGGAATAAAAAGAAATGAAGTTAAAAGAATCCAGTTAGTTGGAAAAATTGTAGATGTCACGACGGGAAAGAAAAAAATTATGAAATATTTGGATCCAGTAGTCCCATTGTGAAAACACACATTAATTGTGTCTAAATTCCAAAAAAATGATTTATTTAGGATCAACTATCATTATCATGAGTAAACAAACTATGGATCAATTGAGACTTCCTAATCTTCAATGTACACCTACATTGTTGCAACTAGCAAACATATTTGTTATCAAACCTGATGATGTGTTATAATATGTGTTTATATCCTTGGATTCTTGGGAATATCTCATTGAATTCATGATATTAACACCCAAAAATAATCTAGGAGGACATCCATTGATTCTAGGTAGACCATGGTTAGCTACAGTTGATGCTTTTACAAGTTGTATATATGGTGATATGTTTATCTCTGATGGAAGTTCAAAAAATCAATTCACATTATGTCCTCTAGAAAAAACAACAATAGAATTAGAAAGTGAAGAATGGATAGATGATGATAATGAAAACTTTGATATACGACCAATCTTTTCTACTTCACAAATAGATGAAGAAGACCACATTTTTCATTTAATGGAAAATAATGAATATTTCTCACATTGTGAAAAAAATATAAGTTTTCAAGAACAATGTAATATTGAGTATTTATCATCACAACAAATGGCTTTACATTATATGGAGAAATTTGGCAATTCTTTAATAGAAAATTTTCCAGGGAAATTTTTTAATATCAATGATAATCTGGAAGAATCTCAAAAGAAGGAATTAGTGAAGATGTTACAGGAACATTCCTATGCTTATGCACGGGAATACACATATATGAAATTAATTGATCCTAACACTTGTGTGTATCATATCTATATTGAATAAAATTCCAGACCAATTTGACAACCCCAGAGCAGGATGAATCCAAACCTAAGGGAAATTGTTAAAGAAGAACTACAAAAAATGTTAAATGTGAATTTCATTCATCCAATATCATATAGTTGGTGGGTCTCACCATTGGTAATTGTTCCAAAAAATAATGGAAAATGGAGAGTATGCATTGATTATAGGGAATTTAATAAAGTTTCTTTAAAGGATACTTCCTTTAATAGATCAAGTCCTTGATACATTGGCAAGGAAAAAATATTTTTCATTATTGGATAGTTTTAGTGGATATAACCAAATCCAAGTGGCTCAAGAAGATCAATATAAAACAAAATGTACCTGTCCATGAGGAAATTATGCTTACCGAGTAATTCCTTTTGGGTTATGTAATGCATTAGCAACATTCCAAAGGGCGGTTCTAGGCATTTTTTCTGATCTAATTCATGATTGTGTGGAAGTTTACATGGATGATTTTACTATTTATAGAAACTGTTGGAACACCTAATGCTCCATGGGTAGGTGTGGAATGCGAAAAGTCACAATGGAGTCCAAGTGACCTTGGAATGTGAAACCAAGAGTCACACCATTGTACTATAAATGTACATCATGTATAATGGAAAAATATAGAGTTGCACGCTTATCCTTTTATTGTGTGTTGAGTCACTTGTTGTGTGTGTTTATCTTTCTCATACACCATGTGTGTGTTTAACATGGTGTTCAACATGGTATCAAAGCTGATATGTTCATAACCAACTCAACCTTGAGTGAGCCATTTGTTTTTGTGGCCTGTGCATATCTGCAAAAATTCTGGTCCTTTTTGCAGTATTCGGAAATTCTCTATAGCATTTAGAGATTTTCTGCAACAGTCATTTTGCCACATTCAAAATCCTTGGCAGCATTTAGAAATTGGTTTTGAAGAAGAGCAGCGTTCTGCGTATCAAATTCTGTAGGATTTCTAACTGCTCATTCAAATTCTGAATTTTTCCCGCAATATATGCCTATTAATTTCTGCACAATTTTGGAGAGTTGATGGAAAAATAGTTTAAAGTGGGTTTCTGAAGAATTTTCTAGTTTTTACTGGAAATATTTCTGAGTTTTTACTGGAAAATTTTCTGCAATTTCTGCACATTATTCTGCAAATTCTGCTATACATTTGGAAAATTCTGCAAATTTCCTGCAAAGTTTTATGTTGAAAATTTCGTGAAAATCCTGCTCCAATTCTTTGCTGCTGTATTCTACTGCCTAAAAATTGTATTTTACTGCTTAAAATTTTTGTTTTTTCCCTCACCTCTCTCAAGGTTTTGGAACAAAATAAAAAAAATAAAAAAAAATTTTTTAATGCAATTCGGCCTCTCGCCCCCCTCACCTCTGCACTACTCCCCCTCCCTGCAACTCGACCCCATTCGCACTAACAGCTACACTCATACGCCCCCTCCCCCTCTGCGTTGAATGCTCCCTGCATCTCAACGCACAACCTAAACTCCTCCCTTACCCCCTACCCCCTTTCCCTCTCAACTCTCAACCACTGCTACAGCACTCCGCCCCCTAAGCTACCCCCCCCACCCCCTAAGCTATGCTACCCAAACCCAGCACTCACCGTGCTCTCCCCCTCAACCCACGACACCTATCGTTCCCCCAAACCCTCTCCCATACTCTCGGCCCATCCCTCTCCCATACTCTCGGCCTACCCCCTCAGCTCTACACGCCCCCTAAACTACACCCGCTACCCCATACACTTTCCCCTTCCCCTAAACGACCCCCCTAACCCGATCACCCTGCTACCCGCAGCTTCACCCTATCACTCTACCCTTACCCCTCACACAAATCCCTCACCCTATCTCTCTCCCTCTTGGCTCTGCAACCTACCCCGCCCCATCTCCACTACAATACGCTCTCCCCCTGCTACCCCTTATCACTACACCCCCTAACTCTGCCCTCCCATGCCGATATTACTCCCCATCTCCCTCGAGCTACCCCCCTCTCCACGGTTTCTCGACCTCCCTACATTACAGCCTACTCCACCCTCGACTCTCCCCTACCCGCATTCCCCTGCCCACGCTCCCCTTCGCCCTCCCCAATCCCCTCACTGCAATACACTCCACCCTTTTTTACGCAGAGCCCTCTCCTCATGCACAACAACGCCTTCACTTGCTGTATTTTAAATTTTTTAATGCTTTGTGTATTTTTTACACAAAACCCCCATATAATACCCCCCCCCACCCCTTATAATACCCTCCCCAATCATCACCTCCCCCACATAAAATTTATTTTTAAAAATAAAAAGTAAAAATAAAAATCAGATAAAATCTTCCCCATAAATCACCTTTCCCAGATAAACCCTTCCCTAGTTTCACTCTTCCCCAGTAATCACCTTCCCTAGTTAAAACCTCCCCCAATAAACACCACCATTAACTTGAAAAAAAAAAAAATTACAACAGAGAGAGAGGAAGAGAGGAAATGAACAGCAGGAAATGAAGAAATGGAAAATGGCATATGAGTAAATGGACTGTATACATATAGGAGAAGATAGAATTTTTGCATTGTATGATTTGTGGCATGGATAGAAGGGTGATTTTCTCAAAGAGTTTGACAATGTGAAGACATGTTGTAAATTAGTCATCATTTTCAAAACAGCAGTGGCATTCATAGTTTGGCCACACAAAATTTCTAAACTTTTGAGTTTCTCTTGATATTTATTGTGAAGCAGCAAGGTCAAGCATCCAAGCTTGTGAATATCTCCTCCTTTTGATGAGTTGAGTTGAGTTGTTATTGGTGCAAAACAGCTCTTTGAAGGAAAACAAATCAGCTGCCTTAAAGGCTTCTTGCACAAGTGTTTTTGCTGCACATTTATACAAATATTTTGCAGATATGTATATTGAACTGACATTGTATTATGAATGAATATTGCTTCTTCATTCATAGTTGCAATCAGTATTTGAGTTGTTGGAAAATTGTTGATGTAAGTCATTGTTGCTTGCTGGTTAGACAACCAAGTCTATACCTTGAGGTCCTCCATAATTTGAGGAGCAGATTTTGTACTTTGAGATTTCCATAGTTGGAAGTTCTTTGAAGTCATTTGTATTTTTCTAAAAGTAAGTTGAATCACATTGTAAATGGGTGCATTATCGGTTGAAGTCGACACCCTTTATTTTTTGAGCCTAAGTTGTTGAAAAATGGCTAAAATCAATGAGGCATTAGAGTTGTTGAATAACCTCATTTATTCCAATGTTGATTATATGCTAAAAATGAGAAAGAATGCTCTTTGTAACATTCAAAGTTGTTTGCAAGATGCACAAGACAAGATGTTGTGGCCAACAACAACCCCCCTTCTTATTTAGTATTATCACTAATACTAAATAAGTGGGGACCCTTAGTCAAAAAATTTTAAAAATCGATTAGTGCTTGTATTTCCTTTTTCAATAAAACTTACTATCATAAACTTAGGAGAATATCCCTTGAAAAATCTAAAAACTTAAGTTTTATGATAGGATAGAATAAAATCATTCTTTAAAGAAATATCGCATCGCAAAAAGGTAATGAATACCTCCATTATAAGCGGAATTCTAAGATTGCGAGATCGCGATGCTAAAATACGCATTAAAAGAACATTCATCGCATCGCATGCTTCAAATGTCATATCTTACGCTGAAAAACCTCAAATCACCTATGTGCGATGGCACATATCGCAAATCGCATTTCACAGAAAAACACATTAACGAAAACTTGTCATTTGATACGCTCTGGAGATTTTGCGATATTGCGATATTACGATTTTGCTATTTTGTGATATTGCGCTATGGTGATATTGTAATTCCACGATATTGCGATCTGTGATATTGTGAAGAAAATCGCAGATCGCCTTATCGCATATATTTAAGGCTCATTATACAAAAAAAATCTTTCCATAAACCGAGACCTGGTTATGCGCTTTAATGTTAATCAATGAATTGGTTGTCAATCATTAATGAAATATGGTTTCATTCTGATCGAAGAGCTATTTCACGTAAGGTGGTATATTTTATACGTATTCAGCATTTAAAACTTTCCCGTCACCTTTTTCTTATCATTATTCTCACTTAATTCGTAAAATGCAGGAGCGAAGAACAAAGAACTATACAAAGAAATATTCAGGGTATTATGGGAAAGAAAGACAAGGCTCTGAGTTCTGAAAACAAAGAAATGACGCCCTTGTATACAGACACTGCCTGTAACAAAGATGCTGGTATTACTACTTGGGAAGGCATGTGCAATCTACTTGATGAAGAGAACCCCAGAGTAATGGAGGTTACAACTACTGCAGGCGCACATTGGTCTTCTGATGCGTCCATTACAGAGCTAGCTTGCTCATTCTTGCACCGGATAGCGGCGAGGCCCAAAATTCTTCCATACACGAACATGGTTAAATGGGTACTAGACATCACTGATATTACAAACAAAAAGTTTAAGAATCAGGGTCAAGAACTCATTGGCTCATTCACTCCACAAGATTTGAAACTCATGTATCATTTGCCGGAGCCACAGGCGACTTATAACAAACAGTTCATGGAGAAGTTTGCAAAAGAAAATGAAAACCTGGCAGAATGCACCAAGGACTGGTCAAGGAGAGACGAACCAATAAAGAAGGATAAACATGGTATGTATAGTACTGGTTCTCTCACTTCTCCATATTGCTTTGCTACTGCTATGCTCTGTAGGCTTTTTGGAAAGCCAGACATTAAGAAGTTTTCATATGAATGGCTACCATTATTGAATGCTGCTATTAATGCTACTATTGTGGATTGGGCTAAGATATTATCTGACAACTTAGCCACGACCATTTTGAATTATCGATCTAAAAGAAATATTTCTCAGAGAATTTATCCCCCTTTTTACTTATCTTCTTATGTGATGGATTCAATTTGTTATATTTCCAAGTTTCCTTTAATGGGTTGGAAATGGACGACTCAAGACCCCTTACCCATTCATATTTATCACAAATAATTGTGGGATTCCAAGTTCATTCCCTATTTTTACAAGATTTTCCATGGAATCATGTTGCCCCTGTACAAAATGTTATATGATAAAGACGCTACAAGGTTTTCTCCTGAAGCAGAGGTAGACATACTCCCTGTTGCAAGATGGTTTGGAGAAGAATTGTTTACATATGTTACGGTTTTTGGAATTTTTTCTTCCCCTCATGTTTTACCTTTGTATGTTCCTGATAAACTCATGGCACGAGAAATTTCTTATCAAACCTGCGGAGAAGGAGGTTTGACTAAAGATTTGAAGGACAAAAATAAGGCTATTTGGCCACAATTTCCTGTGGCCCGTGGAGCCTTTTCACTATTTCATGTTGGCCATGCTTTCAAAGAAGTAAACAACATTACATGTTTACGTTTTTTCAAGTTTCCAAGAAGACCGTTCGACCCTTATGATATTGTTAAAAATTTCACTACTGTAGTCAAGATAAGAGTGTTTTCTAAAGAAGATGATATTTTTGATGACATGTTCCAAGAAAAAGGCACACTTAAAGAGATTCTACATTTGGCCCAAATATGGTTTCCTCCAGCAAAATTTCAAGAGTTCAAGATATACAGGGAAAGGAGATTAACTACTATCCCCTTGGATAAATTACGCCTGGAACCCATAAGGGAACCAACTCCCAGTATTAGTCTCAGTGGAAGTTCAGCTAAATCTTCCCCCTCTCATTTTACAGCAACCATCAGTCAGAACTGAGTTAGATAAAGAATGGGAGACATTCAATGATTTAATAAATATTGAAGGACAGAACACACAAACACCTGTGAGTAATGTACAAACAACAAAAAATATAGTCACAAGAATAACTAGCAATGTCTCAGAAATGGAACATATTCCCATTACCCCATCCTCTGAACTTATGCTAAAAATAGAGGAAATTCCTCCTCTTGATGTATTTTATAGTCCACAACACAAGGCAGTGGTAAGAAGACAAAGAAATAAAAGAAAATTGGAAAATGTGCTCTCTCATGATGCAGAACAATTAGATGTCCTATGGCAAGATCCTACCACTGATCCAACTGAAAATCTCACCAAATTATCTCAGATCACAGGAGCATATGCCTCTGCAGCCATTGATAAAGCATCTAAGGTATGACAATTACTGAATGAGAAAGAAGATCAAGTACAGGTTTTGAAACAACAACTGCAACAAGCCAACGCCAACAATGAAGCACAGAAATAGCTTGAAAAATTACAACAGGACTTCCAACAAATGCAGATAGGATACCAGAACAGTTTGAATGAAAAAGAAAAATAGCTACAGGTTGTGGAAGAGATGCACAAGGATGATCCCAAACTTACAGAATTCATCACAAAGTCTACTACTGCAGCAACAAGAAATATTATGCCAAAGAATATTACAGTGGAACTCTTATTGTGAAGAAAGTGATAAAATCAATAATCAAGTCGTAGACTTACAACATGATTATGATTTAATTGATAAAAGAGTTACAAAATATTTAGCTTGGCAAGAAATGGAGGAGGGGAAAAGAGCAGGTGCACCAATAATCAATGACAATCACAAAGAAACACTCTTTAATAATTGGGATGCACAAATCATGAAAGCAGAGCAAGCGGCAGAAGAAGCAGCCACAACAGCAAAAAATGTTATTGATTGCATAAATGAAAATTTGCACAAGGAAAATCTGATCTCAGAAACTACTCTAGGGTACCTACCGAAAGCACAACAACTACAGACAGACTGGAGACAGAAGGCTCAAGAAAAGGCAGAATCGATTAAAATATTAACTAAGTTAAATTGGGATTCTTACTGGGCGTGTTTGGTAAAACCACACAGCCAGTGCATGACTCTCAAATGTATCATCAATTCTGTCGAGAAGATGGCGCCAGCTCTTGCCGATTCCGTTTTCACAGGACAGTTAAAGTCTGAAGTCGGCCAGCCTACTCTTCTCAAAAAAATGCTGAACGCTTGCAATTTCAAAGAACAGATTCACAAGTAGTTAGTTGTTAAGTTTTAATTTTAGATTTAGTATTAATTTTGCTTTATTTTTGCCTAAAATGAGGACGGTTATTTAAATCGTATCCTACATTTTTGTAATAAATTATTTTTAGATTTAGTTAGTAGTATTTAAACCCTTCTCATGCATTTAGAGAAGGGTCCTGAAATTTGTCAAAAACTTGTCCTCAGAACATGCACTTTTGCACCCTCTGAGGAGGTTTTGATGAATGAATGGAACAAGATTTATTGATATCTACGTTTAATATCTACTAATGATGTTGCAATTTTGTACTCTTAGTGGATATTGGATTAAGAAGAGATAAGTCATTATCGTTTGAAGCTCATGAGTAGAACTAGTTATAAATGGTACTTTTATCTCTTAACTATTTCTGCCTTTGTGTTAAAGTGATATTTATGTTCAGTTGTTTATATATTGATGCTTGAATGCTTGAGTTATCATTTGGCACTTTTGTACGGTGATAGCTATTTATTTATGCTTAATATATGAGTAGCTTATTATGTGATATGTTTTCACAACAGTTTCATCTAACTTTTTATACGAAGTGGTTTATCTTTATTGAATTCTTTTCTTATAACAATTGAATGATATTTATTACCAATTGTTATTTGAAATCATTTTAGATCACATAACAGAAAGATTACATCCCGAGTTAGTTTAGAATTAGATATTTCTGTTTAATTAGAATACAATTGCATGTTATTAGATTAGAGTTAGAATAAAAGCATTTCATTTAGGAACTTTTAGAAACAAAATATCAATTCTCAACACACACACACATATTGGGAAAATGGTCCCATTATCCCCAGTCGGACCCACTATACCAAACGGAAAAGGAGCTGCCAACCAAGGTCCAGACCGGGTGGGTATCCCCCTTGTTGTAGACCCGATTTTCAGGGCTTCAACACAAGATTGAGTTTTTGCAGTTGGAATCTCAGCTCCAGCAAGATGAACTTCAGCAAAAGAGTCACCATTCTGAACCTGTTTCTATTCAGAATATTGTGAAGGACTCTCCTCAGAAGAAAGAAGATAGAGTTGCAGTTGATCCACATTCAGTTCCTTGTACAAGAGAAAATTTACATGCAGATGCAGCAGTTCAACCTGCACTTCTTAAGCCCATCATCAAACCTTGGGAAGAGCTTGTCCACAACAAGCACAGAACTAGTCTTGGATATGACAAGGATGTGTCCTTTCATATTCCAGACTACACCAAGCCCATCAAATTTCAGAGTGTCGGATTCCTATATGACAGTTCACCTGCAGCTATTCCAGTTCCTTCTCCGCTTCCACAACAACAACAACCGATTGTAAAATTCCAACACTGTGATCGAGTTGGCCATATGAAAGATCACTGTTTTGATCTTCATCCATGCAAGCACTGTGGTCGGAACAACCATTCTTCACACAGATGCTTCAGAAACAAGCCTCCTGCAAGAACAAAGATTCATCTTGTATGGATCGCTTCTTGGTAATGGGCATCAACAGCCAAGAAGATGTTTAAGACACATGTCAGAACTTGTTCACGGATATTGAGAAAACTTGTAGTTGAGTTTTCGCCATCATCTCACCTTGTTCCTGACAGGGGGGGAAATGGTGGTCATCTACAAGCTTCGACGTCAGATCAAGCGAGCCTGAGCCACAATCTCTCATTCCATGTTCAGAGTTGCAGCCAAAGACAAGGCATTTCAAGTGAGCCTGAGCCACAATTCATCATTCCAGATTCAGAGATGTAGCCAGAGACACGAATGCCCATGAGCATGCCTTTGGTTGGTGGACAACCTTAAACCATCACAGGTTGTAGACCTCCCTTCTTTTAGGTTGAAGGTCTCCCTTTCATATATGAGGGACTCTTCCTCTAGCAGAAGCCTTCAGCTTCTTGCCAGCTTTGGTTAAGTTCTAGGAAATGCTTCAAGCATTCCAGTGTTGTTGGTAATCCTTAAACCATCACAGGTTGTAGACCTCCCTTCTTTTAGGTTGAAGGTCTCCCTTTTTTATGAGGGAAAATTCCTCTAGCAGAAGCTTTCAGCTTCTTGCTAGTTTTGGAAGAGTTCTGGGAACTGCAACAAGTATTGCGTTCCAGTGTTGGTGGTCATCCTTAAACCACCTCTTTTTGCCAACATTTCAGAGAGTTGATTCAGCCCAAGTGCTGCCATGTATACTTTGCAGATTTGTATTACAACTCTCTTCTTAGACTCACACATACCCCTTTGAATTAAGACGGGGAATGTTGGAACACCTAATCCTCCATGGGTAGGTGTGGAATGCGAAAAGTCACAATGGAGTCCAAGTGACCTTGGAATGTGAAACCAAGAGTCACACCATTGTACTGTAAATGTACATAATGTATAATGGAAAATATAGAGTGGCACACTTATCCTTCTATTGTGTGTTGAGTCGCTTGTTGTGTGTGTTTATCTTTCCAGTATCTTTTGAAGAAGCTCTTAAAAATTTGGAAAAAATTCTCATTAGATGTAAAGCAGCAAATCTCTCATTAAACCATGAAAAATGATTTATGATGTTTATGGAGGGAATTGTTCTAGGCCATCATATTTTAGGAGATATAATTAAAGTCATATAAGGTAGAATTCATCTTTAAATTATCAATTCCTACTTGTCAAATGGATGTTAGAAGTTTTCTTGGTTTTACTGTCTATTATAGAATATTTATAGAAAAATTTACAAACATTTCCTCTCCACTTTTCAAATTTCTTACAAAATATTGTGAATTCATCTTGAATTTTGATTGCCAGGAAGCTTTTGAAACATTGAAAGAAAATATTTCCCAAGCACCCATTTTAAGAGGACCAAATTGGAAACTACATTTTCACATTCAACTGATGCTTCGGATACAACTTTATGAGTTGTATTAGGACGGAAAGATTTGACTCCTTACGCCATTTAATATACAAGCAAAAATTTGACCCAGAGTTAAATTACATTGTAACAAAAAAGGATTTTTTAGTCGTTGTACATGCCATCAATAAATTTAGACACTATATCACTGGTTATGAAACATTCATTCACAAAGATAATTATGCAATTATATATTTAATGAATAATTCAATTACTCATGGCAGAATTAGAAGATGGTTACTTTTGTTACAAGAATTCAATATTACTATTTTGGATAGACCGAGAAAGAAAAACATATTTTGTAATTTTCTATCAAGAATCCAAAATGATAATAATGATATTCCTGAAGCGGATAATTTTCCTGATCAATACATTTTTCCAGTATCTATTAAATCTATGTGGTTTGCAGATATTGCTAATTATTTTTCCACAGGAAATTTACTATCATATTTGTCTCCTCGGGATAAAAATAAGGTTATTCAAACTAGTGCATCTTATTCATGGATAAATGAAGAATTGTACAAGACAAGACTAGATCTAATTATTCGAATATGTTTTAGAAAGGATGAAGTACCAGAGATTATAAAAGCTTGGCATGATGAACCATGTGGAGGACATTTTTCTGATAAAATAACTTCTTATAAAGTTCTTCTCTTAGGATACTATTGGCCTTCTCTTTTTAAGGTTGCCAAAGAGTATGTTAAGAGATGTGATAATTTTCAAATAATGGGAAAACCTATTCCTTCAAATGAAATGCCTCTACAACCTCGGGTACTTATTGGACCCTTTTAAAAATGGGCATCAGAATTTTTTGGTCCAATCAATCCACCATAAAGACAAAAAAAGTACATTATTTTTTGTACATATTATGTCACAAAATGGGTAGAAGCTAAAGCACTTCCTGAAAATGTTTTCGTTTCATTTCTTTTTGAGGATATTTTCACTCGTTTTGGTGTCCCAAGGGAAATTGTGACAAATCAAGGTACTAAATTTACATCCAAGTTGGTACAAAATATAATGGAGGAATACAAAATCAAACATCGAAAATCCGCTCCATATCATTCACAAGCAAATGGACAAGTTGAATCTACCAATAACGTAATAATGCAATTCTTACCAAGACTGTGCATCTACATAAAAGGGATTGGGAAGAAAAGCTTCCAAAAACTTTATGGGAATATCATACCACATGGATAAACACAACAAGACACACTTATTATGAAATTTTTTATGGAAAGCAATTCATGTTTCCTATTGAGCTCCAAATAAAGAATTTTAAAACAACAGTCAAATTAGGTCTTGATTTAGCATAAGCACAAAGAAAAAGAATGGAGCAATTGAATGAACTTGATGAGATATGACAAGATGTTATTCATATAACTAATATAATTCAACATCAAAGTTCAAGGTGGCATGATAAGTTTATGAAAGAAAGAAAATTCCATCCTGGTGATTCAGCATTGCTTTTTGATTCAAAGTTTAAATATTTTCAAGGAAAATTTCAAACTCATTTGCTTGGTCCTTATGAGATTGAATCTCTCTTTGATAATGGAGTAGTTAGAATTAGAACCATTGGTAAAGAAAAAGAAAAATTCCTTGTAAATGGTCATATATTATGAATATATCATAAACCATTAAGAAATGAAGAGTTTGTAAGAAATCTGCAAGGTAATCTCAATTTGAAGTTAGTTAAGGAGGATTCTTCTTCCTCTACAACTTAGCCTTCTGCTTTATTTTTAAAAAAAATAAATAAATAAATAAATAAATAAATAAATAAATATATATATATATATATATATATATATATATATATATATATATATATATATATAAACATGAAAACCAACATTGTTGGCATGTTTATACAAAAAATCCAAGTTGAAAACCAAGAATCCTTGGAAGCATATATTTTCTTCCTAAATTCCCTATTCTTGTCCCATTTTCTTTTTATTCCTCTTCTCTCTTTTGAAAAATAAGGCAGCTACAAAATTGTCAACATTCTGCATCTCTCATGAAATTTTGCAGCTAACTTGACAGATTGCAACTAGGGTAAATGAAGATCATGGAAAAAGAAAATTGAATGAAGATTACAGCTAAAGAAGCCTACATACAACCTAAAGAAACTTGCAAAAGGAAAAAAATCGGTAAGGAAAATATAGAAGGTATGTATATATTAGTTAGATAATAAAGGTAAAGACATTTGAATTATGAAATAAAATATGAGACCATTGCTACCACCATTTTGTAAAATGATTAATAGACTTTGGAATTAACAAAAATATCTATGTCTTGTCAAATAAGTCCATTGTGAAGCCTTGATATAATTCCAACTCATTTCCTTCTCTTCATATATCATTCCAATTCATTCACATTCCTTCCATCACACCTATTTCATTCAACCCTGTTTTCATTGCTGAAACCGCCTCTTACCTAAACTGTCTTTTTCAATTCACTCCATAACCGAATTCCTTCCACAATCACCATGTCAAAAGAGAAATTGAGGGATAAAGCTTCTCCAACATGGGAGTAATCATATGCTCAGAGCCAAGTGGGGTTAAATTCCTTGAAGGATATCGACAAGTCAGACAGGTGTTGCAACAAGCACAGTGGCTAGAGTTCGTGGAAACATTTGATGGGCATGAAAAAGAAGTGAACAAATAATTTGATAGGGAATATGATGGAATAGAAGTAGAGATTAGGGACATGAAATTTTTTTTGACAGATTAATTTGTAGCAAATGTTACAGGATTTTCAAGAATCAGTGAAATTTGGTTCAAAAACTGAAAAATTAAAGAGGAAGAATGGAAAATATTCCTCAAGAATCCATGTATGGATAATTTTGTGTTTAAAAAGGGGATACCAGTCACAACTTTGAAGAAATAATGGAGGATTTTTCTGTTGATTATTCAAAAGTTTATAACTTGTGAAGGTAGGTTCGGTAACATGTTCTTTTACCATGCACGATTGATGATGAATTTTCTTGAAGGATATGAAATTAACCTACCATATTACTTACTTCATAGCTTGAGAAAAATGTCTAGAAACCTACAGAGGAAAATAAATTCCATATATAATATCTTATACCATCATGGATTAGTGAAAATATTAATTCAATCCCATTTGAAAAACATAGGAGACAATTGGGAATATTTCTTAATTAGAAATCATTTTAAGGAGGCAGAACAAGGATAACCTAGTAAAACAGGGAAGAGTAGAAGGAAATTTCCTTTAAAGGATAACTAACCTCCACAACAAGAGAAATATTCATAGGATTAAAATCCTCTTGAAAGTGTGTTGGAGACTCTTAAACAAATAAATGTTAGAAGAAAGAAAGTTATCAATGAAAGGGGAAGTTCATCCAAAGAGAAAACAGAGAAAAAGAAAGTTAAGAAGCAATCCCTTACTACTGAAAAACCATCATCCACTATAAGAATAAGTGCAAGGCTCAACAAACCATTGCATGGACAACCTCAGCAGTCCGCAGGATTCATAAACTTGGAAGAAGATGAGGAACTGAGAGTTCCATCATCGAGATTTCCATCACCTAGAGTTCTATCACCAGTTTCCAGTCCAACAAAGAGAACTCAGGAAATAAAACTTGTTCAACAAGAGATATATGACTACATAGAGTCTATGGAGAAAATATTTATAGGGAAAATGATGGAATCATCCTCAAACCAAGAGGAAATTACTCATTCCGATCCTCCAAAATATCCCAAATTGTAAACACTCTTAAGGAAGAAATTGATGAGTTGGAGGTATTAAATAGACATTTTGAGCAAGAACATGAAAAACTGAAAGTGAAAAATGAAATCCAGAAAACTAAAAATGAAAACATCATGTTGCATCTTGGTGTATGGTATGAGAAGAAAAATAAATTGAAGGCCAAAAAAATATATCTTAAAATAAAGGTGATAAGCTTGAAGCATAGAATCTTGATGAAGAAACTGAGGATGGCAGCCACTACCAATAAAGAAATAAGTAATAGCTTGGATGTTCTTTCTCAAGCCTCTGAAGAAGCTCAGTGACAGAGAAGGACCCCAAATTTTCAAATTTTGCATGAGGGCATGTAATGTTTTCTATGTGGGGGAATGTTGAACCCCAAAATTTCTTCCTTTTGACAACTCTCTTACACCCCATCCTCCTTTTTTATCTTAATAACTCTAATGCAACATCAATTTACAAGGTTTTTGGCATAACAGGTACATAATCATCTTCTATTTCATAATGTTGAACTCATCTATGTCAAACACACACACATAGTTGCAAGATAAGCATGAGATATCATTTTATTAACCATAGATGTGTATTTATATTACATTGGCATGACTCTTGGATTCCACATTCCAAGGTCACTTGGACTCCCTTTTGATTGTTCAGCTCCACACCTACCCATAGAGGATTATGTGTCCAACATTCCCCCCCTTAATTCGAAGGGGTATGTGTGAGTCCAAAAAGAGAGCTATAATAAAAAAAAGCCAAAGCATGCATGGCAACACTTAGGCTGAATGAGATCTCTAAAATGTTGGCATAATGAGGCGGTTTAAGGATGACCACCAACACTAGAACGCTTAGTGCAGTTCCTAAAAATCTTCCAAACCTGGCAATAATATGAGGTCTTATGATAGAGGAACTGCTCCTCATATTTTGAAGAGGGATACCTTCAACCTAGAAGAAGGGAGGTCTACAACCTGTGATGGTTTAAGGATGACCACCAACTCTGGAATGCTTGATGCATTTCCTGGAACTCTACCAAAACTGGAAAGAAGCTGAAGTCTTCTGCTAGAGGAAGTGTCACGAATTCTTTGAAGAGGAAGAAACTCAACCTTGCATAGATGGTTTAAGTCTGACCACCAACCAAAGGCATGCTCATGGGCATATGTCTCTCTGCCTACAAATCTGAATCTGGAATGACAGGTTGTGGCTCAGGCTCGCTTGAACTGTTGTGTCTCTAGCTACAACTCTGAATCTAGAATGACAGGTTGTGGCTCAGGCTCGCTTGATGTGGCTTCGAAGCTTATAGATGACCACCATTTCCCCCCCTTCCACGTACAAGGTGAGATGATGGTGAAAAATCAACTGCAAGACTATGCAATACTCTGGAATAAGTTCTGACATATGACTTAAACATATTCTTTGTTTTTGATGCCCATTTCCAAGAAGCTATCCGTCCAAGATGAATCTTTGATCTTGTAGTAGGCTTGTTTCTAAAGAATCTGTGTGAAGAATGGGTGTTCCGACCACAATTATTGCATGGGTGAAGATCGAAACAATGATATTTCATATGGCCAACTCGATCACAGTGTTGGAATTTTACAATATGTTGTATTTGTTGTGGAAGAGGAGCAGGCTCTGGAACAACTGAAGGTGAACTGTCATAAAAAAATCCAGCTCTGAAATTCTATGGCTTTTTTGGAATATGAAAGGACACCTCCTTGTCATATCCAAGACCATTTATTTTCTTGTTTTGGACAAGCTCTTTCCAAGGTATGATGACGGGCTTGGTAAGTCCATATTGAAATTTTGCATTTGCATGTAACTCTACAACTTCATTGGGTACTGGATATGAATCAAAAACAAAATTATTTACTTGCTGCTTATGGGAGTCTCTTTCAATGTTATGAACAGAAACAGGTTCAGAATGATGACTCTACTGTTGTAATTCTTCTTGCTGGAATTGATGTTCAAGCTGCAAAAAATCTATCTTGTCTTGTGCATTTTGCAAGCAAGTTTGAAGGTAAAAAAGAGAGTCTTTTCTGATTTGGATTGTGTTGTCAACAACAGAGTGTATCAAAGCATTGAGGAACTCTAATGCTTCACCAATTAGATCCATAGAAAGTGCAAACATATTATAATCAATAATAAGTATGTAATGACTAAACTCTCCTCCACAAAAGGCTACTTTTAATTTCCAAAACAATCCCTCCCTTCTATAAAACTAATGGAATATAATTCAATTCTCACCAATGCTCATATAATATATATCATTCAACATATACATATATGTGCTTTGTTATAAACTTCAAGGTGTACACGGCCTTGTCCACAACACAAGTGAAATCGCTTGTTGTCAATTCCATTTTAAATTATTTCTCTATCTAGTGCCTTTGGTGATAGAGGTCAACCTCATTTAATCGAGTTCATGCTATTGTCAATTCAGAATTTCAATTCCATTTCACCATTCAGAGACCATATTTTGTCTTGTAATAGAAAATATAAATTGAGAATTTTTTTTTTCATTGTAAACTTTGAAGTTAAATATTGTGTTAAACACACATACCAAGATTTAAAGCACGCATGTCTACTCCAACTAACACTTATGCCAAACCAGCATACATACAATACTCATCGCCCAATGCACATATATTAAAAGAGCAGGTTCGACCAGAGTATCGCAACTCAGTCCTCCAGTGCAACCTGTAGTGCGAACGCCGTGGGATTTCGTCCTCTCAGTGTGGCTTCTCTTGATTGCATTAGTAATCTGGGAATGTCGGGAAATTCTCTGATGGGAAATCTCGATGGGATATTTTTTAATCAAATGGACGAATTTGGTGTCCCTCTAGTTGCAATACAATAAAATTTCAGGGGTAATACCCCGTAAGTGGGGATGTCTCAGAGACTTGAATTATTATTGCTCTATCACAATTCCTTCGAGGGATCCATTCTGTCGAAGATAGGGAACTGCTCGAACTTGCAAAAGCTAGACCTTTTGAGCAATTCATTAAACGGTAAGATTTCTGCCAAGATTTGGAAATCTAACATCCATCACTATGCTCAATCTCTTTTTAAATTCCTTCACAGGAAGTATTGTGGCCGAGCTAAGCAAATTGAAGTTACTACAGATGCTATATGTTAACGAAAATAATATAATAGGCTCCGATACTCCAACAATGGCCAATGCAGAAGGTGGAATTCCAAAACTGAAGTTTAGATCTCCGAAGATGGTGCATGAGAATATTCTAGTTGCCTGATTTAAATCTTCTCTTTCTTCATGTCAACGCTTTCTCTAGAAAAATCTCTGCGAGTTTTGGAAGATATAATAATCTGACAAAGGTGAGCCTCTCCAACAACACGTTCATCGGAGACCTTCCTCCGGAGATTTTCCACAGGCGAAATCTGCTGATCTTATCAGCTAAAATATATAATTTTTCAGGCCCAATACCAACGAGTCTGAAGGATTTCCAGAATTTGACGAGAGTTCACGTGGAGAACAACCATATGGAAGGAAGTATAACATAGGCCTTTGCAGAATGTCAAATAACGTTGAGGGGGCAGAAGCACGAATAGTGAAAATGTTTTGCGCTACTGGTTAGAGAGAGAGGAGGATGCTCTAATAGCAGCAGTAGGGTAGAGATTCAATGCACATAAAATCCACTTCCCAGGGATGCTTGTTCTATGTTGCTTACAGGAGTTTTAATGCACAAAGAATACAAATTGATCCACAGATTTCAAAAAACGGTCCTAAAAAAACACGCAGAGATGCTCCCAACTAGCGTGTCACTTATAATGCACCAAAAATAGACTACATAAGCAGATAATAATTGACTATAATGGCACACGAAGTAATTAAACGGTCTGCCACATTAGTGAAACATTTTTCTAGGTGACAATGCAAGCAAAGCTAGAAAATATTATGTCTATAGCTGACAAGCAGAATTAATCAACCAAGAGAGTCATGCTCTATTCAACACAGTGCATGGAACAGATGGATAAACCAATGCTCTGATACCATTTTGAACTCAATTATGTCAAACACACACACATAGGAAAGATAAGCATGAGATATCATTTTATTAACCATAGATGTGTATTTATATTACATTGGTGTGACTCTTGGATTCCACATTCCAAGGTCACTTGGACTCCTCTTTGATTGTTTCGCTTCCACACCTACCCATAGAGGATTAGGTGTCCAAAACATAAATGTCAATGTTATTTATTATTTAACTCAATATTTACACGAGTTACTGAATTACAGTGATTCTGCAACTAATGTCTAATTCTGCAGCGAAGTTGAAGGTTTGATGGGTTCCAAAGAAAAAGGCATATGGACAGGTGGAAAATAGTCGACAAAATGATTTTTACCTATATTCATAACTTGGATTGATAAAGAAAGCACTATAGCAGCTTAGTGAAACTGAAAGTCAACCACCATGGAAGGCGAATCAAGCAAGCGAGAAATTAGTAGATTCAGATTTGCAGCCTCATGATTTGCTTCGTTGATAGAAAATCCTGGGAGAATCATGTTATATTATCAATTTATGTTAATTTTAGTCATTTTCGAGTAAGGAAGAGTTGCAATAATCTGAAATAGTTATGAGCACGAGATTATAAATCTGCCTATCGGCATGACAGTCATAGACTAGAATTTTATTTCAAAATTTTTGTTTTACAAATACAAAACTTTTTTTTGTTTCACTCCTTTGTTGTGTGATTTATCAATGCGAATTTAGTCTTGTGAAGGCATGGTATTGAAACCTACTTCTCGCAAGATATACCCCTCGAGTTGTAAGATTTTCATTAATTGTATATAGCATTTCAATTTTGTGTTTTCTGTAGCATTTCGTTAGTTTGTTTAAATGCTTAAGTTTTGATTTTTGAATGAATGCTTAGGATTGTTTTTAGAGTAAGATTTTTTAATCATTTTGTTGTAGAGTGAAGCTGAGATCTCTTATGCACATGGACATATTATAGATTGATATAGATTTGTAGTATAGATGTGAGAATAAGATTTTAATTTAGAGTTAATCTCTTTTTGTCAAAAGCAATTTAAATCTAATTTCATTTCAAGAAAGCGTGATTTCATTTCAAGAAAGCGTTATTTATTTCAAGAAAGTGTGATTTATATCAAGCAAGAGTGAAGTAAGTGTTATTTTATTTTGAGCAAGAGTGATATTTATTTTTGCAAAGTGTGATCTTTGTTTTGATAAAGTGTGATAATTTTATGGAGAGATGGTTTTCGCTGGTCGAAACCCTAACCATGGCGGTAAGGAAAATTTTTGGTGGGCCTGATGGGGGTTGTAGGGACCAACATCGAGGAGACGTACAGTGCGACAGATGTCCCAAGTTGTCAGAGCCGTGCAGACACCCGGGAAATCTACAGTCATCCACGCAGCGGCTAGGATTTGACGGTTTTGGTCTCGGTTAAGTGGAGTTAGGATGGTCGTTTCCGCATCTTCAAACCCTAACCTCCTTGCTAGTTGGTGGTGTGAGCACGGGAGGTTTGAGATACCAGGGTTTCTGCGCTGTCGAATAGGCGTTTTAGCACTAAAGTGCAGGGTAAAAATGGGTTTTGAACAGGATTCCATGGATATTGAACCGATGCTGGAAGATTTTCTTGCAGTCTGGGGTCAGGAGGTGTCGGCGAAAAACTTGGACCGTTTTTTCTGGCTTTGGGCGATACAGGCCAAAAGAAAAAGGTTCCTGAAGGTGCCTCGGGTGTGTCGAATGGAGCTGCCTTACTGGAGGAAAGTCTACAGAGCACATTCAATTGTGCGTGGAGGGAAGGTTTTTCTCGAGGGTCAACCCATCCTTCGTCAATCCCTGTGAATATCGGTGGTGAACAGCACCAGACACCCCAACAAATCACGTCTCTTCCAAGTATTTCATCAATCCCTTTTCGTTCAAGGGGTTGGAAGATATATTAGATAACTGTGGTTTTTTGGGCTTTGTTAGGCTCAAAGGCTTTTTGGGAGAAAGCCATAGAGAGTTGGAGTGGGGAAGGGGGGTACCTTTTGAAGTTAATACTGTGCAAAGACACCCTCCCCAGTGGCAGGGCATCGCTTTTCTTGAAAAGTATCTTCTCTCATAGGGTAGTGAAGCGGCAAGCTCGGGGCTGGAAGTAGTCAAGGGTCAGGTTAGAAATCCTAGTGGGCAGAGACAATCAATGCTGGGGCAGACGAGAATCTTTCATTCTGCGAGCAGAGGGGAATCAAGGAGGGGTTTCAAGCTCTGAAAAAGGAGACAGCTGCAAGGAGGAACTAGGGTCTAATTTTGAGGTCTAAAATGGGCCTCCTAAGGAAATAATAAAATAATAGCTAAACCAATAAAATAATATTTATGAATTTGAAATTCACTTTTTGCACCAGAATCTATGTAACCATAGTTAAATTCAATTCAAAAGTTGTACCAAAATAAAATTAATAAAAAAATTGTATTGATGTGACTATAAATAAGAATGGGATTTTCAGGAAAAAAATCATTATCATTGAACAACTAATGCATTTGTCCTTTGTACTTAAATAACTTAAAATAAAATATAAATATAAATTTATAAATTCTTAATTATTATATGCTATTAATTAAAATTTATATTATTTAAATTGTATAATAACATGTAATTAATATACTATATAAAAATAATATAATATAATATAATAAATGTATAGGGATATGCATTGTTTCTTTCAAGAAATATGAAATGACAATAATATATTTTTATTCAAAATGTGTGAAGTGACATTTGTTATGACTACTTTACTTTGAATTTAAAAGTACTTAGAGCACTACCATGGTTAACCATGAGTTTTTATCCACCATTGAGAATGTGACAAGTAAGTACCTTTAACTCAATCAATGCCACCTCAACCATTAGGGATGTTGTCATCCCCTAGTGATTGGTTCTCATAAAGTGAATTTTGATTGTACATTTTCCTTAGGAGGCCCATTTTAGACCTCAAAATTCCCCTAATGAGGAACTAGAGGATCTGACTGGAAGGGTGACCTGGGTCGTCATTTCTTGAAGTTCCAGATGCGACTGAAAGGCTGCTGGAAGGTGAGTAAGGTGGAAGAAGTAGGGTTGTAGGAACAAAAAGGAAGAAAACCAAGTTGATTAGGAGATTGGAAGAGCACCTATGCTATCTATTTGGTGTTGATATACACATCGACAAAGTCATGGAAGTGATGGAAACTATCCTTGACGGCAGAGTCAGAGGCAGGAAATTCTCTGCAAGATAAATCTTAGAGTGGGTAGCCTCGGAATGGACTGATGCCCCAGGACACCCCATAGAGATAAAAACACTAGCCTGGGGGTGGTTTATGCTTAAATTTGAGAAGAGGGAGCGCTTAGAATGGGTGCTAGAAAGGAATTGTAATTTTGGGAATAGACCTGTCCTGTTCAGAAAATGGACACCACTCTTCGACGCACAAAGGGAAAAAATTGAAGACATTCTAGTTTGGGTAAAGCTTCCAAGCCTTCCAATACCTTTCTGGATGGAATTTGCCTCCAGTTCTGTTGGAAACACATTGGGCCATTACCTTGAAGCAGACATGTCGTTCCAGCAGACTAAGGATCTGAGCACGGCAAGAATCTTGGTTAACTTAAATCCTAAGGAAGGGTTAGAAGAGGAAATGTGTCTTAAATACAAGGAATATGAATACTCACAAGTTCTGGATTATGAATACATGCCGTTAAAATGCCACCGCTGCCATAAGTATGGAAATTTAGCAAACTAATGCCCGTTGGGGCATAGAAGAAGAAGAAAACAAAAAAGGATAAATCGAGGGCCTTTGAGATCCTCGGGGGATGAAGAGACCTGGAATTTTGATGGGGAAATGATGGAAGGAGTCGAAGGTCCTGGTACCAATGTGAGTGTAAACCCTCCCGTGACTCAATAGGAAGCTCAATCTACTCCTAAAGCTATGGTCCATGAACAGGAACCTCCTCAAGTAGCAGATCCTCTACCTAATGTCGAAACTGTTGCAACTTCTTAGGAGGGTATGCTTCTGGTCTCTGCTCCTTCCCTTTTCTCATCTTTATGCACTTCTAATTTTTCTTATACAAAGCCTGGTCCTTCTAGGCCTCCTCAAATGGAATATTTGCAAATGCACGATGTCGTAGAGTCCCTTGATAGTATCATTACATCGGTCCCGCCCCTTCCTATGGATCCCCTCCTCGAGGCTGATATAGGAATGCCCCCTCTGCTGCCCTCTATCCCTGAGAAACCTACCTATAACCTTAGATACCTAATGAAAAAACCTTGAAAAGGGGAGGCCATTGGTGGCCTGGAGTCCAACCCTATCTCAGTCGGTCTTAAAAAATGAGAGGTAGGAAATCTAACCTTTCTAAGGCTCAAGTCAAGGAAAAAAATTACATTGCTTATGGGAAGAAAATTTCCCTCTCTGGGGTGCTTAGAGAAGTGTAGACCCCCTCCCTGGGTTCTAGATGATCATTCTCTCCTACAACTGTAGGGGTTTAGCTAGTCAACCCAAAAAACTAGCATTGCAGGAGCTGATGAAGTCCTATGACCATGATGTTCTTATGCTTCAAGAAACCTAGGGGCTAGGGATTGAAGTGGTAGGATCCCTTTCAAGGATGTTCCCAGGTTGGGGTTTCCAGGCTATGGATGCCCATGGAAGATCAGGGGGATTTTTGTTGGGCATCAAGTCTGGGAGGTTGAAGGAAATTTCTTCTTGGGGATTTGAAAATGCCCTAGAAATGGAAGTCTTCTCAAATGAGCTCTGTCATTCTATTCTCCTGCAAAATTTTTATGGACCTTGCCTAGAGAGGATGCAGTAATGGAACAACCTATTTGCCAATCCAAATCTCATTCTGGGGGGAGATCTTAACTTATCCCCAGGACTGTCGAATTCATGGGGTCCGTCTGCTCATGTTGATCCTCTTACAGATTATTTCACCAACCAGTTGACCTCCACACACCTGGTGGATGCAACCTTGATCAAGCCTCGACCTACATGGTGAAACATATGAGCGAGGGAGGACAAGGTGGCCAAGAAGCTGGATCGATTCCTCCTTAATGAATATCTGGTGGCCAGATCCTCTGTTTTCAAGCGCTGGATTGGAGAAGGTGGGATGCCAGATCATTTTCCCATCCTACTTGAAATCAATGGCCCCTTTAAGAGGACCATGGCCCCCTTCAAGTTTAACTCCTCAGGGCTTAAATATGAATCCTTTACCTCCCTTTTCCATGCCACATGGAGGAAGGATCGACCAAGGGAACCCGGCAACATGAGAAGGCATTTTATGGAGAACCTTAAGGAAATGAAAAAAGCCACTCTGGAATGGGAAAAAGCCAAAAAACAAAAGGAGGCAGAAGACCTTTAGAAGATAAGTGAAGAGATATACTTTCTGGAAAGTCCGGAGGGGGATGGATATGTCTCCACTAAAGAAAGGGACCGAATAAAGTGCCTTGAAGAATCAAGGAAGAAAATATTATTGGGAAGAGAGGAGAGTTGGTGCCTTAAGAGTAGGACTATTTGGCTGCAAGATGGAGATGGGAACGCTAAATTTTTTCAGAATTATGCAAAAGGAAGGAAAAACATCAATACAATTTGGGGTATGGAGACAGAGGAAGGAGAGTCGTTCGCTCATTCGAGGACCTCTCTGCCCTTGGAGTGAAACACTTCAAATATTTTTTTAGAGCCCCTACGGAGGCATCCATTTCTGAAGTTATTAGGGTAGCTCAGTTTTTCCCTAGCTATATTGACAATGAAGGAAATGACAGTATTATGAAGCCTATCTCTAAGGAAGAAGTGGAGGATATCCTTAAGGCAATGCAGAAAGACAAGAGCCCTGGCCCAGATGGATGGACGATGGAATTCTTCCAATAATTTTTAGAGTTCTTGGGGGATGACTTGCTGGAGGTGGTGGAAGAGTCAAGAAGAACATGAACTATCTATCAACCTTTCAAATCCACTTTCCTGGCTCTCATCCCCCAAAAGGAACACCCATAGTCGTTCGATGATTTTAGGCCAATATCACTCTGTTCTTGCATCTATAAAATCATGGCTAAAGTGATAGAAAATCGTCTCAAGCCTTTCCTCTCCCGGAATATTTCTTTGGAGTAGTTCGGATTTTTGGATGGAAGAAAAAATCATGAGGAAGTGGGGATGGCCCAAGAAACCCTCCGCAGTTTGAAAAGGAACAAAAAAAAAAGAGCAACAGTTAAAATATACCTCTCCAAGGCTTATGACAGAATCAGTTGGATGTATATCCAAATCCTTCTAACTCATCTTGGATTCAGGATTGATTTCATCAACTGGGTAATGGGGTGCATCTCCTCTACAAGCATTGCAGTCCTAATCAATGGGGTTGCTTCAAATTTTTTCAACACTCAAAGAGGAATTCTTCAGGGATGCCCTCTTTCTCCCCTAATTTTTCTCCTAGCTGCGGAAGGACTCATTTTGATGATACATGATGAAAAAATAAGGGGGGATATAAAAGGCATTAAATTGGTTGTCAACCTTATTTTCACCCACCTACTCTTCGTCGATGACATCCTTCTATTTAGCAACAGTAGCTTGGAAGACAATCATCATCTAAATGAGGTCTTAGAACTTTTCCTTAAGGCTACAAGGTTATGCATAAACAGACAGAAATCCACAATCACAACAGCTGGCCTACCAAGAGCAGAAGTGGGAAGAATCTCTAAAGTACTACATTTTGAAGTAGAGACACTACAGGACTCCTTCAAATACCTAGGCTTCTACCTAAATCCAGACTCTTATCGTATTAAGGACTGAAACTGGCTAATTGCTAAGATTGAGGCAAGGATGAAACACTGGAGCTACAAATGGATCTCTAGAGCAGGGAGGCTGGTGCTGATCAATTCTGTAGCCCTGGCTATTCTAGTCTATTGGGTTTCTCTCTCGTGGGTTCCTAGGAGTAGTCTATCCACAATTAATAAAATTTGTAGTCAGTTCCTATAGGCAGGATTAAAGGAGGAACATGTAATGCCATGGGTGGCTTGGGAGAAGATAGTGCGTCCAAAAGCTTGGGGAGGGTGGGGACTTAAGGATCTTCCCTCCTTCACGACTTCACTGGCTACCAAACTAGGTTGGTGCCTCATCACATTGGAAAATCTCTGGACGACTGTGATTAAACAAAAATATATTGATCCTATGCCAATTCTGGAATGGATGTGCATGCTTAATAAGAAAATAAAAAACACATTAATTGTCTAGAAAGCCATAGTAGTGTCGGTTAAGATCACTGAACATGGTCTAGCATGGAACATTGGGGAGGGTTCTTAGGTAAGACTGGGCTGTGATCCATGGGTGGGCTGCTCGGGGAGGTTTTCCCTTTCTAGAGACCTCATAGACCATCTGGAACAAAGGGGCTTCAGAACATTAAGTCACATAGCCCTCCAAGGCCAGTCAATGTTCTAGAGGCAAGCATGGTTGTTAGGGGAAGCCCTCCAGCTCGAAGACAGATGGCTCGAAGAGTGGCAGGGGTTTATCAATGATATCCAAAACTCCAATATTCATATTTAGGAGAGACCTGATGAAATCAGATGGGTCCATGCTCCATCGAGTCCGTTTTCCCCAAAGTTTGGATATAAATGGTAAATGGCTCATAAATGTTGGGGGGAGCCAGAATGGTGGTTTAAATCCTTGTGGGATTTAAAGGGTCTAACAAAAACCAAGTTGTTTTTCTTGTGTATTCTTCAGAACAAGATCCCCTCCTGGGATTTCCTCCAACGCGGGGAAAATATTGGCCATGGTTGGTTATCTGTATGTGAGGCTAGTTCGAAGTTAGTATTTCACCTCTTCCTTACCTGCCCCTTTAATATAAAACTCTGGAATGAAACTCTCAGGCTCCTCAAAATCTCACAAAAATGGGAAGGTTTTGAAGTGAGGGTGGCACAGCTGAGATGGTGGCAGGCCTCTCAAAATGATAGGGTCAAGAATCTACCTCTGCTTGTTACATGGGGAACTTGGATAGCTAGAAATTGAATCATCTTCCATGATAATCCTTTCCCTGTAAACATTTTAGCAGCTGAAGGAGCTTCCATTTTTTAATTTATTCCTATTCTGGCACACCCCCACCAACCCAAATCCATCCAACAGGAGAACATCAGGGGGGAGATTCCGTGGGCATACTTCGATGGGGCATCCGACCCTCAAAACATATGCGGGGCTGGTATCTCCATTCATGAACCATCTGGGAAAATTCTTAAAGCGTCAGTCGGACTCGGTCAAGGGACTAATAAATTCATAGAATTAAAAGCTCTTCACTTGATATGCTGGCTTTCGTCTCTTGAGATGAGATAAGTTCAAATATTTGGGGATTCTATGAACATCATAAAATGCTTTAATGGAACTCAAAGATGCCAAAATTTCATTCTATCTACTTTTCTTGATGAGGTGAATCTTATCAAAGCCTATTTTAACTAGATAACTGCTTGTCACATTTACAGGGAATGGAACAGTGAAGTAGAACTCCTATCTAAGGAAGGCGCTCGTCAACATATGGGGCACTGGGTATGTAATATTCCCAAATTTTCACCTGATATTTGGAATATTAGAGTTCTTAACTTTCTTAATGAATTAATTAAATAAAAGGGTGGAGGGACCCATAATCCTCAATATGAATAAATATACACTTTTTGTGTGTGAATGTGGATTAATTAATCCTAGATCTACATAATGAGGTAGTTGAGAAACTACTAATGTGAATGGAATTGGAGATCATGTCTCATTAATGAAATAGATCATGGAGGTTGATTCAGTCAACTAAGATCTTGAAGAGGTAAAACAGGAGATCATGGAGCACTCATGATGAGATGATGGAGGAATTCATGCAATTAATGCACACATGATGGAGAGGGTGTAAATTGCACCTAGACATAATGGATGACTTGGATAGACAACACAGTCAAACATGGAGGATATTGTCCACATGCACAACGCAATTTAGATGAGGGCCAAGGCATGGGAAGGGTCAAACACTATATAAAGAAGATGAAGGAAAGAATGAAGACATGCTTGAATTTATTGATGTTGAGGATTTGTTTAGATCTGGAATTTTCATGTGACATTCCATTGCTTTCTTGGGATGTTTAACATAGATTGCAAGTGTTGTTTAGCACAGGGTGTTCCTGGTTGAGAATCCCACCTCTTTCTTTGAGTAGCTCTTGAAAGAGTTTTGTACTTCATTCTACATCAGGCATTGGTGCCACTTATATTTTCCTACTTTTTGCAGAACATTCATATTCATAAATTGCAGATTTATGAAGATCAGTTCGGAAGGTGGAGGTTGTCTTCGGTATTTCAGCTGGAGAACTGGTGAAGGTTTATTCCTATCACCTTGGGCTTAAAGATCAGCATTCCCAGAGATTCATTTCAGATCTGGCATCAGGCCAAAAGTTATTGACCTCCTAGCAGCAGTAATCCCTTCAGGAATTACGCAGTCCATATTGCAGATCCAAAGGAGGAAGGAAGTTGCTAGCATTTCAGCTAGTAATACTGTGAGGGATCATCCCCTCACCTTGCCATCAGTGTTTCCATTAGCCTGGAGTTTATTGCAACATATTTCAGCAGTCATAAAGCCTCTCTTTCCCTTATAGCACAGTTTTTATGAGCAGTTGTGTTGCAGCAGCTGCAATCATCATTGCAGGATTGAGAAGCTAGATCTAGAGATTCTAGCTTGTAGATATGAAGGAGGGATCAACCCTTCAAGATTAGATCTGATCTTGTAACATTTTTCAGTCATATATTTTTCAGATCTAGCTTTAAATCTGTAATCCCAGTAGATTAAATATCAAGCTCTAGGAGGGTGATTCTCCAAATTTGTAGATATGGAAAATCCTTTCTGGGTTATCTTGGGAACCCATCACATTGGACAGATCTTGAATCTTGGCATCATCAGAGCTCTTGAGCTCCCTAGATCTGCATTTTCCTTTGCAGCATTTACATGTATATCACCAGCAGTAGGGACAACGCAATATTGCTTCTGTAAGCTCACCAGTTACACAGTTCTAGTTGCAACACCATTGTAGGGTGATTCTAGGCCTTCTCTTGGGCTAGATCTACTCATTTTCTAAACATTGTGTAACTGATTCATCTCCATATAATAAAATGGCTCAGCTTCTCTGTAAATTTTTATGTTGTCTAGAGATTTATTTTTTACATAGTTGCAGTTCTTATATTGTGTTTAAGTATTACTGCATTCTCCCTTTTGGGATATTACAGGGTAGTTGTAGCGACCGAAGGAGGTTAGATCCAAGGGATCGAACAACCTCCTTTTGCTCGCTAATTTCCAGCTACTCACCCTTACTACTCATGATGTTTTGTGTAAACTTTTAATTTCTATTTGTATATTTTTGCTTAAAACAAATGAAAACTTTTATACTATTTTATCTCTGTTTCGGATTGTTTTCCTCACTAAGGAGATCCAGGAGATAGGTTTTTTTCTCTATTTAAACTTTATGCTACAAAAAAATTAGAAAATTGGAATGGTGTCTACCACCCAGTTTTCTTGTTTTGATGATATCAAAATAGACATAGTTTGTTTTCATCCTTGTTTCGGGTTCTTTCCTTCATAAACTGGGAAGCCCGGGGGATGAATGGAGACGTCATTTTAATGCTTTTTGACAAAGCTGGGAGGATCGATGCACATATCTCCTCATCAGTTACAACTCCATTATTTCCTTTGTTTTAAAAAGAAAGGAAAAATTCAGTTCTTTGAATGTTATATGCATATAATATGTAACCTTCTACTTACTTAATAGACGGTTCGATTTTTTCTTTGGAAAAAGTGTGATAATTTTATGGTGATTCTAGTTTGCAAATAGTTCTTTAGCAAGTGTGATCATTTTAATTTAAGAATGACATATTTAATTTCAAAGTTAACATGTGCATCTTGATATCTCAATTTAACTTGGGAATTGTTTGAATAATAAGGACTCCTAGCACATACATTTCATCAATATACTAGCCCCGGTTGATAATTCATATAAGTAATTTAACTCCAATTAAATTACCAAACAATATTAATTGAAAATTTTTAGAATTCTCGTGCCCTTAATCCATAAAATTCCCACCAGACTACTGGATCATTTATGGTCCTATCATACTTTGTTGATTGTGTTACAAATAACCGTTCTTCTAACCTGTATTCCCTCAACTAACATTTGACCAACCTGCAATTGTTGGATCTGGATTTAGCTTCTCAATAGCGTGGATAAGTTGATTCAAGACTTATTCATACCTATGTCTTGATAACCCAAACAATATAGGGTCAAAATAGCATGCTTCTACATGTAATGGACTATGCATACTCTTCCATCTTTGATCAATTACCTCCCATATCTCCTGGTAATAAGATTCCACATTATTAAAATCACTTGCAATGGCCTCTTTGCAACGATCAATGCTTTCATAAACAAAACCCATACAAGGTTTTTTACCATAAACCATGTGGAGGAAATTAACGATTAGTCCACATATTTTAAAAATCTTGTTTGCATTTTCTCAAAAGCCATTATTGAGCACTATTTGTTCAACAATTTTCCCCTTAGTTTATTTTGAAAGGGGAGATCTATCCCACTCACTATTGCAGATAGCAACTCTTAGGCTTGCCTTTTCCTCAAAAAATTATTTTTAGAGTAATATAAAAAGTGGCAAAACTTGTATCACAAGGCCCTTAACAACTCTTTAGTTGTGTTCTTCCTATATATTCTCAAAGTGAGAAAAAGGTTGATGATCAAGTTTGCAATTGTTTTGGCTCTTCGGATTGTGTCATTAACCCAAGGAAATTTGGATAAATCACGCAACATTAAATCAAAAAAGTGAGTTGCACAAGGGGTCCAATAATTGTGATTATACTTTTACATAATCATATTCCTTGCACCAACACAACTTGATGCATTATCTGTAATAACATGGACCACATTTTTCTCCCCAACCCCTTGAATTGCTTCATCCAAAATTCTAAAAATAAATTTTGATGTCTTCACTTGATCCATTGCATTAAATTCCTTCAAGAAAAGTACCCCTTGAGGACTATAAACAAGCACAATGATCAATGGGCGATGAAAAAAATTTGACCAACCATCACTCAAAATTGTGCATCCTGTATGCTTCCAAGACTCTGTAATATGAACCAACTTTTATGTCATTCTGTCTCTTGTTTTATTTAGCAAAGTGGCGCTTAAAGCTTCAGATACGGGAGGAACATAGCCCTTCCCAAAATCAATGGCCTTTTTAATTACATTTTTAAAACATGGACTCTTGGCCACATTAAAGGGAATTGCACATGCATAAAATAATTTTGCAACAACATCATCAACTTCTTGTCTCTCCAAAGGTTTCCATAATTGATTTAATGTTTTGGTTCCACCTTTTTTTGTTGGAATATAACTTGATCCACCAATGGTTGAGATTTAATTAATGATGTTTGAGGAAGACATGGAAATCTCCCTCTCAATTCGTTGCCTCTTATTCTCCCTTTTTTCCTTTTCCATGCTTGAAGTTAAATAGTCTTTCTCCACTATAGTTTTTTGTTCGTCTGAGATCTTAGTGAAACCTTCAACACTAACTCCACTTGCATTAATAACACTGAGAAGGTGATCCACTGCTCTAGTTAAAGAGCCAGTGAATTGATGTCCACACAACTAACAAAAAATATTTTTCCCTTATTTTTTGACAAAATTCCATGCTACAACAGTTGATTTTGGGGGTGCCATTGAAAGTTGAAGGTTCCAATTACTGAATTAAAGCCTGAAATTTCTACAGTTTATTTTTTTTAATGAGTGTGATTTTCTTCCCCACCCAATAGATATGCCTTGTATGCTTGTCATAGATCCTTCCATATCCAAATGGCTCCCAATCAACTGAAGTGATGCATGTGCTTTTCATGGGAGAGTTCTAACCTCACGTTGTGGTTGTATCCTAATCCACTAACTCGAGCCCAATTTTTCCTTAACCAACACACAATATCCTTGTCTAAGTAGTTATATATTACCTATGGGTGTCATGTAACTGTGTAATTGTATGTTCACTGTTGCGTGGCTATGCAGGTCGCGGGCCTGTGGGAGACTGGCGACAGGGGTGGGAGTGGGCCTGTGGGAGACGGGCGATGAGATGGGCTTTGGGAATGGGAATGGGCTTGTGGGCGATGGGCGGCAAGACCGTAGTGTGGGCCTATGGGTGATGGATGACAAGCAAACAATGAACATGACTCAGGACTGCAGTGTGGGCATGTGGGTGATGGGCGTCGGGCGCAAGGCGAATAGTGACCACAGTTTTCGTGACGGGTGTCAGGCATAAGGCCAACAGTAACCACCATTTTGGCGATGAGCATTGGGTGTCAGGAAAAAAATGATCACAATTTTCACGATAGGTGTCGAGCATTGGGTGAACAATGACCACCGTTTTGGTGACGGGAATCGAGCATGGTTGTGCGGGCGCGGTTGGGTTGTGGTTGTGTCATGTGCAACTTTGGTTGTGGCCTATTATGTTTTTACGGCTGTACAACATACCCACTGTACTCTACTTGTAGCCTATGGCTGTGACCCGGTGAGACGAGAGTCGAGAGCATGAGAGTTGTATCTTGTGTTACCTTTTACGTGTATGTCGTTGAGAGCTGAGAGGTTAGAGCATGAGAGCACCGAGAGTCGAGAGCTGAGAGTTGAGAGCTAAGAGTCATTGAGAGTCGAAAAATGAGAGCGTCGAAAGTGTATGTCACTGAGAGTCGAGAGTTGAGAGCGCCAAGAGTGTATGCATATTTTAATTTTCACCTACCAAAAATGAACCAAATAAAATTTTCGTTGAACCTAATCGAATTTTAACCGGATTTAAAAAAAACATTCAATTTCAGCATCAAGTTCGAGTTTGAATTTGGCATAAAGTTCGCATTTGAGTTTGTCTTCAATTTCGGTGAACAAAATCGATTTTTTTCGAAATAATTTCAATTTCAGCGAATTTCGAATCCTAAGGATAAAGTTCGTCAAACTCGGTGACTTAGTGTATAACAACCAATTCCACCATTAATGGCTTCTTTCTGTTGGACAATGCCTAATTTAGGGCCACTTTACGTTGAGCTTAACTAATTATAATAAATATAATATTAATATTATAATTATATGTAATATTATTAATATATAATTATAATATAAATTATATATGTAAAGTTATATATATATATATATATATATAGATATTGTAATATCCCAAAATGGGGATGCAACAATACATAAACATAAAACTGGAGTAGCAGTGATAAATCAACTCATAAATTGTAAAAATAACCATATAGCCATCATATTAGTATTATAGCAGCGAATAGATACAAGATCTTGAGGAAAGAGTCACTCAAGATAGGAAAAATCAGCCTCAAGAAACATGTACATAAAATATGAAGTACACTGCTACACAGAAAATGCTCAAGGTTATGACAGCGTAGTTTATTAGATGTAATTGCTGCTAGAGTGTGTCAATACATGGATATACAAATATACATCTCATACAATGTGGGGAGCAAATATCTAAACCCCCAAACTGAATTTCAAGACAATCCGAAAATGATTTCCTATATGCAAAAATGGAAAAATGCCATAGTTGCAGTCCCAAGACTGAGTAGCAGCTGCAACTCAAGAACTGGATGTAGATGGTTGAATATGATGCATAAGCTAAATAAATAGACCTCCTCCAATGGATCTTCCAAGTGAAAGGTTTATCCTAACACTGAATATCTCACCCTCCAAACAACTTGCAAACCCTCACTGCAAATGCTCACTGAAAATAACGCAGTCAAGGAGAGGGACTGCCTTGTAGGAGAAAGAAAATATGTTGGCCAAGTGCCAAGATCTGAAATATTATCTAAATGCTTCGTTACTGATCTCCCAAAGGAAGGAAAGCTTCCTCCTCTGAAAAATAAGCTCTGGAAGTGGTGTTGTGAAACCTCCACTGCAACACCCTGCAACACAACGTTATACTTCAGCAGAAATAATGTTGTAGCTGAAGGAGGTGGCTTGGACTGAAGCCTGGATGTGGAGAAATGAAGTAAAAACTCCTTCAAGAGGCCTCTCAATAAAGGAAAAGGAATTCCTGAATAGGAGTGCCTTGTGCTAAGCAGCACAGCAACTCTGCTAAATAGCAAGAGAATGCAAAATAGTCTAACTAGACCATAAAATCAATAATCCATAACATGTCCTCATATGGCTATCTTGCCCTCCTTTTATACAAATGGAAGCCCTCTCACCTTGGGTCCCACTCATTAGGGTTTCCTCCACCAAGGAATCTTCCTCCCACTATCTCTACGCTGTCTCTAAAGACGATCTCCACCTCCTATCCCAGCGTTGTTGACTTGGTCAAACTTGACCTTGTCCACATGCAAATGTCTCTTTTCACACATGAGGGTGTGAAATCTAGCTTTTATGATGATCCATTTTCACATTATGAGGGATTTTATTCATATTTTTATTATGAATGGGCCTCCTTACCCATTTATTCAACTCCTAAGTGTAAATAGAAAATATCAATATTCTAATTAGCTACATGCTAATTTTGGAATATATATATATATATATATATATATATATATATATATATATATATATATATATATATATATATATATGGAGAGAGAGAGAGAGAGAGAGAGAGAGAGAGAGAGTTGTATATCATATAACTTTGACATAGTTGTTATATTACTTGTGATTATTTTGAAAGGATGTAGGGCTATTTTGAGGTTAATTTTTGAAGAAAATCATCATTGAAAGTTTGATGAGGAAAAATATCACATTAAAGTCCTCAAGGAGGCCAACGAGACGTGATATTGGCATCGAGGGCTTCAAACGAAAGAAAATGTTATTTCCCTTATAGAAAATGCAAGGGTTTGAAGCCAAGGAGACTTCTAATAACAACAGCTAAAAGGCATTGTAGAGACTATGGACATGCTGAAGGCGGGCATGAATATCATCCATTAGTAAGTTATTCATTATATGTCTTTGTAGTGTAGATTTTTTTTGTAAATTTTTATATGTATATTGTATTTTAAATTGTATGTCTTTGTATTGTAAATTGTATTGTATTTCTATTGTAGATGTTTATATTCTTTTGGGAGATATTTGACCTATGTTTTCATCTTTATGTGGAGAAATATTATTTGATTATTATCGTTAAGGTCGATTTATGGGTTATTTAGTTTATGGGAATAGGGATAATGGGTTATTGTTTAATGGTTTAGGGGTTAGGGGTTTAAAGGCTTAGGTTTTAGGGGTTTTAATGTATGTTTAGGGAGTTAATTAGGAACTAGAGGATTTAGAGGTTAATGTAAAATATGGAAATTTAAAATGTAATATTCCTAACCACAATGTATTTCACTCATAAAAAAGACTATTTCTCATTTTTTAAGGAAAGAAGTATGGGACACAAGCCTTGCACTTGGTGTTTCAATTTTTTTTACTAGGGGACAATGAACTTCTTAAGCCCAAGTGATAAAGAGTGAAGAATTCTCTATATAAAGTCTCTTTTTGTGATGATTAAAGGGTCTCATTTGTTGTAAATTGTGAGAAAACTTGAAGTAATATCAAAGCTATAATAGTTCTAGGAAAATGGTAGATTAACGAAATATTTGATAAATCATTAAGGGTTATTTTTTCCAAAGTTATCTTATTTTCATTGATGCAAAGTAAAACATTCCATTTTGAATGTCCTTTGAAGTAGATGCAATGTTTTTACTCTACATATAGCATGCACTTGCCACTAAGTGAAAAGGAGTGAGTTTTTAAAAATTTGGTCAAATCAACTAAGTAGTCAAAAAGAAAGAATACCCCATTTAGTGTAGTAGGAGAGATTGACAGCGTTCCTTAGCAAAAAAGGGTTTCCTATGAAAATTAATGTCTTTAATATGTCCCCTACCACTTCTCTAAATAAAAAAGGGGCATCCTATCTAATTTTCTTAATAGGTTATTGATTTCAAAGTTTATAAGTGAAAACATACTATGAAAATGAAAAATAAACTGCAAATAATAAGTTATATCAACAAACACATTGTTGCCTTAATTTTGATAATATAACCTAGACAATATGAGACCTACCTATTTAGGAGAAATTATGCAAAATATAGGAAATTAATAATTAAAGGGTATATAAAGAATAATTAGAGACAAACACAAGACCAAACAATAAATAATAATAAAGACTTATCTTTCTCTTCTACATTCCTAAACCCATATAGCCACCAACTAATTTTAGTAGTAACTTTCATTGTGATAATAATTTTCATATAAGATTAAAAGTACAGATCCTCTTTAGAAAAAATTATTTTAATAAAAAAATGATTAAAAAAGATAATACAAGATCCACCCTCCACTTTTCATAATTGAATATTTGAGAGGAGTTGGGGATAAAATACATATTTTGTCCTTTCCCTATCACTATCTTATCTTATGGAATCCATTATGAGAAATATTGTAATATTTACCTAGAGGTTTTCCTACTTGAACTTAATTGGTATTGTCTGGATTCATTGGTATTATTGTTTGAGTCTTTTACTTTAAATACATTTGTAAATGTGATGGAATGAAAAGGGTTTGATGATTTCCAGGTGATTATTCCTAAATTTTTTCAACATAATATTAAACATCTTGCTAAATTGCACAAGCTTCATGATCACATTGATTTGTTGTATTATTTTCTTGCTCTCACTCAAGCTCATGGTTTCTCATCCATCCTCTTAAAACCTCTGGTCTCTAAGTGAAATCAAGAAATAATATGACATTATAATCATGAATTAAAAATAAGATCAATATGTTTTTTATTTTATTTTATTTTATTTTTTATTTTTTTATTTTTAATATGGTTGTGACTATATATCTTAGAAAGTGTCTCTCTTCCTACATGTCAAGAAAAGTAACATCTTTACTAGATTTTTCAACTTATTCTTAAATATAATCTTGATAAATTGCACAATCATCATCATTGATTTGTTGTCTTTGTTTCTCGCTCTCACCTAAGTTGTATTTGTCTTTGTCTTTGTTTTCCTATATTGTATTTGCAAACATTTGTATCGATGGTTAAATATTTGTTATATATAATAATATTAATTTATTGATTGCAATTGTCTAGTATGGCCCCCCTAGGGCATTGCTCGAAAAGGAAGAGGTGGTTGTAGTACAAGTACTAGTTCAAGAACATGGAGAAAATATTGAGGATCAAGCTAATGATCATATGGAAGAATATAATGATGTTGATAACATAGTTAACACAGTTGAAGAAGATGGGACAAACAGATTGATCCAGGAGACATTTAATAATGTTGAAATGGATGATGATGGCAACTTGTATGATGGTTGTGCTTCTGATAAACTTGTACTTGAGAGGGAAATTTAACCTCTTTATGAAGGCTCAAAAACATCTCTTTTCTCTGATGTATTGTTTTTGGTCAACTTAAATGTGGTGAATGGTTTTTCAAACACATGTGTGACACAACTCTTAAGGTGTGTAATAATTTTTTGACATTAATTAGTACTATATACATGATAAAGCAATATTTATTTCCTTTAATTTTAATGTAATTAGTACGATGATCAACATTTAATTAATTTGTAACATTTAGATGCAATATGTACAATTAATGTTGTTTAGTACAATAACCAGAAGTACTACTTTTCTATGTTGTATATTGTTAGGTGAATATATGTTACTGTCGTCCAATGTTTTACCTCATACATACCGATATTTACATGCCATTATGAAAGATGTTGGAATGGAGTATCAAGCTATTCATGAATGTCCTAATGATGATATTCGCTATTATAAAGAACATGTGTCGAAAGACAAATTCCCAAAATGTGAGGAGAGTAGATATAAAACCGATAAAGTAACAAAAAAGGTGCCTCACAAGGTTCTCCGTTATATTCCCATAATTCCACATCTATGACAATTGTTCAGGTGAAAAAACATAACACAACTTATGGATTACCATGCAACGAATAAAATTGAATAAGGTGTTATTCCAATGCTTGCATATGGATCTACATTTAGGAATAAAGAGTAAAAGTGCCCAAAGTTTAAAAAAAAAACCTCTCAATATTAGGTTTTCATTAGCAGCTGATGACATCAATCCATTCAGAAAGCTCATATCTACTTACTCGATGTGGCCCATTTTTGTTATCTACAATATAATTCCTTTGTGGAAGTCAATAAAGAGGGAGCACATAATGTTGAGAATAATTGTTCCAGGTATTATTTTTTTTACAGTTCATATATGTTCAATTATGTCTTATATTTATTTTTTAAACTCATATATGTAGTAATTATGTATTGTATGTTTAATAAATTAGGTAAGTACCAGGTCAAAGATATGAATGTATATATCGAGCCTCTTATCGATGAGTTAGTGGAGTTATGGAACAATGTCACTATGTATGATATCTCTAGACCAGTACTTGTACAAAGGGAATTTGAATTCCATGCAATGCTTGTATGGACAATTCACGATGCCCCAAGTCTAACACATTTCTATGGTATGTTATAATGTTACCTTGCACTTTAATAATGTTTATGAAGTTCATTTCATGCATGTTTTTTAAATAGTCCCTTCATTGTGCATAAAATAATTGATAAAAATTTATCCCATCTCTTGCTGTTCTTCAAACATATGGTAAATTTTCTTGTCCAATTTGTGGTCTTAACATTAAATATCAACAGTTAAGAACCTTAGGAAAGGAGGTATTTGATGAGTACAAACACTTCCTTTCTAATAACCATAGGTGCCAAAGTACCGAAGAACATATTTTGAATGGGAAAGAAGAGATTGGATTAAGACCATGGAGAATGACACCTCATGCATGGAAGTTGCAATATAATAGAGTATCTCAAGGTATGGATCAAATTATCTATGTATCAATATACATTATAAGTTTGGATTATTTTATATTTTTATGGCATTTTATTCATTTTACTAATTGACATGTTATATTGTTATTATAATATATTTAACTATATATGATTCACCTTGTAGGTCGTCAAGGAATTAATAACAGGGAAATTCCATGAGGAATGAAAAGTTATCCCAAGAAATTCAATATACTCCCCTACTATGAGCACTTAGAATTTGTTCATTTGTTTGATGCAATTCAAATCAGGAAGAATGTAATAGAGACCTTATGGCGAATATTAGATGGAAGGAGAGATTAAAAAAAAAAAAAATTGCTAAGATTTGTAATGACGTTAAGGAGGCCAACCATGCATTGCAAAGTTAAACTCGTTCCAATAGAGATGGAGACGGCCAAAATATAAGCACCCTTCCATGGTTATTGATAGAGCAACAAAGTAAGGATATTAAAGAGGTTATTGAAAAAATTATATTTTGAAATGGATTTTCTTCAAACATAAATAAATAATTATTTTGGTGTATATATTTATACATTGGTGAATCATCTTGTTAATAAAGTTTTTTTTTACTAATTTGGGAAAAAATAATGATAGATATTTATTTTTGTTACTGTATTTTCTACTTCTATCTCTCTCAGAAAAATTTGACAATAATGCCAAACAAGTTATATATGATCTTGGAAAATACATGAGGTAAGTGGAAATTTATGTGTAAAGTGTAATTTGTTCAATAAGTTGTTGTGTCACATATATTTTACTACATGTGTTTTATTTTTCATCGTGTACTATATACTTTTTTTGTTGAAACCTATGATTTTCTTGCTTCATTTGTATATGGTTTCCATCTAAATAAATTGATAAAGAAAATATAAAGTATTGGAATCCTCGTCTAATGTGTGAAATGCAAAAGTATCTACCTCCGGCATTTTTCAATGCACAAGAAGACTACCTCATACACCAAGTCGAGGAGATTGAAAAGTGTGGACCTATACACACATGACCAATGTGGATGGTTGAGAGGCATTTGAAATCACTGAAGGCTTTGGTAAGACAAAGAGCACTTCCTTAGGGTTCTATATTAGAGGGACATATGGTATATCAAATCATGGTGTATATTTGTCAATATAGTCCTGCGATAGGAAAAATTATTAATGTATTGGATCATATTTGGGATGTCAACTCGATGAACAAATTTTAAGGGGAGCACCTATTGGGGAAAGGTAGAATGAGGAAATTGAGATGTAAGTATATAGTGGAGATTTAGAGCACATTTGACTTTTTGTTTTTATATATATCGTACTTATTTAATTTTAATCTTCCTACACAATCCATTATTATGAAGGCATAACATGGTAACTAATTATATATATGTGAATTGTTTTATTTTAATACAGTTAGTCGAGAGTGGGAAGCAATACATTTATACATTGCGAACAATATTGATTGGATGAAGGTATGGATTGAACGATGCAAATAGGCTAATAATGGTAGGTTATTATGGTATGGTGTGTCTACATTGGTCAAAGAAGCTCAACATAGTGGAGGTACCAATCTTACACAAATTGAAATTGATATAGCATATGGGTTAAAATATTATCAGGCAAGCATATTCACCCATACTACTTAGTTTTTTTTACAATTATATTGATGCATATGGCATGTTTTATTCTTAATTTACAATTTTTCCAACTATAAATATGTTTATTAATTGACAATGACTTTTTTATGTGTTTTACATATTGTATTTGAAACACCACAACAAAATGTGGTGCGATGGTCACAAATTTCGCATCAAAAGGTTGGATGAAAATATGAAAAAATTTGATAGTGGGATAGCTGCAATTTTTCAGGATATCAATGTTGCCTCTAAAGGTGAAAAACATCCAAAAGTCTCTGACAATCGATACTATGGGAATCTACATGATATACTTGAGTGTGACTTTGAATCCTTCAAAATATTTTTATTCGATGTCAAATGGTTTAGGCTACGAATCCATGAACATGACCCTATTAGAGCTGTTATTGAGCATGCTAACGGATTTACCATGGTTGATACAAGCAATCTTGAGCCAACATCAAATTCGTATGTTCTTCCAAGCCAATGCAAACAGGTATTTTACATCAAGGTTCTAGGTAAAGTGGGTTGCTCATATGTTCTTAGATATGATCCAAGAGGAAGTTCGGTCAAGTATAATGTAGCGGAATAACTAGATGAAATTGAAGAAAAAGGTGATGTAGAGGAGAAGGGGCCATATGAGCTTCCACCTTCACGTGGTTGGCCTTGCTCAGTATAGAAAATATTATTCTTGAAACAAAGAGAAGCTCATTTAGGTTTATACCATCATCTCCAATTTTAAATTTGGTTTTTATAATAATTTCCAAGGTTTTCCATTTACTAATTAGTGGAAATTATGCTTTGACCCCGCATAGAGTGACCTATTAATGGGGCCAAAGACAAACCTAAGTTCAAAAGACTAATTCGTAGAGTTCATAAATGACAAACCTAAATTCAAATCGACATCATCGTCGTAAGCATTGGCATCATGATCATGATCATCATCATCATCATTATCGTCATCATTATCATCATCATCATCATCATCATCGTTGTCGTCGTCGTCATTGTCATCATCATCGTCATCGTCATCAACATGTACATGTGTTATTATGCCAAAGAGGAAATTTGATAAATAATTTGAAAAATAAGGGATAACAATCATAAAAAATGGAACCATATCATCATTCTTCTTATCATGAAGTCTATAAGAAAGATAAGAAAGTTCAACACGACATATTCACTTCAAGAATGATGATGATGAATGAATAAATGAATGCATTTAACTAATTCATAATCCTTACTTATAGGTAGAGGATAGGTTGATAAAATAAACCTCGATCATTATATGAGGAAATGTTAGACATAGTCAATCACGATCCCTCTTTCTATGTTAATTTAACCAAATTTACATTTCTTTAAAGTAAGGTGCATTTTATATACCCAAAACTTTGTATGCCCTAGTATGGACCACATTTTAAGCATGTTAGCATAATCCAATAGGTTCACAAACAACAATTTTAGTAGAATAAATGAGATAACCATATCCACATACAATATATCTTAATAATGTGCTAAAAGGAATCCAAAAATTGCACTCAAATTGAAAGAAATATATGACAATGTATATTGCTCAAACATAAGCCCCAATGGTCTTATATATAATATATATTTTATATCTATTATATTATATATTATATATAATATATATGGTATAATGTTGTAGAGTAATTTGTTATTAGATCATTAATCGAAAATGGTTCTTACAAATCGAGAAAAGTAGAGGAGGGGCGTTCAAGCAGGGCATGAGGGCATTCAAGAAGGTGGTGCCAGGTCCAGGTAGCCGGTGGCACAGAGGGGAAACAAATATGCAAGTAAGAAGCTAATTCAATTATTCTTGTTTTGTGGCATCACATTGGTTCAGACATTTGTGGAAGTAAATGTCTCTTAGCCAAGGGCTCAAGAAATTTGTCTTTCACTCTTAGATATGAAGCCTTTCTTGCTTGGAGAATTATCAAAATATTTAAGGGTATAAGGCTTAAAATTTTTGCAAGTTAATTATAAAAATTTAATTAAAATTTTTGAGACTATCTTCTCTGCAAGGTCGTGAATTTTCAGAGGTCATATTTTATTTTCTAAGGGGGTCATAAGATTTATTTGAATGACAAGAACGAGTCCCCTTGGTGGCTATCTACATTTTTTTTAAAGTTAAAACAAATATTGTATTTCCTTCTGTTGAAGGCTCGAAAATCTCTTCCTCGACATCAGGGAAACCGCCTAGTCGGGAACCTAAAGTAGCTCCTTTTCTATTAGGATTGGTCTCTAACTAGGGAAAATGGGACCAGTTTCCCTTGAAAAAATATAAATGTATGGATATAAATTGTGAGAGTAATGATATGAACGAGACTAATGTAACTAAAACTGAAATATACTTAAATATGTATATCTCGGGACAAATTTCGTCTTTATATGTGACTTTTAGTGGATTTCATATAATATAGGACAATATAGATCATCAAATACTAATGAAGTGAAAACAGATAAGGATAGCTAATTTAATCAAATAGTTAATTAAATTAGTTGATTAAAACATATCACATAAAATATCTCATTGTTTCTCATATATCTTAAAATATTGCAATCTCACACGTCAATAGTGAATGCTTGACTGTATACAAAACACATATATAATGAAAAACAATTCAAATTGACTATTTATCTCATTAAAAGATAGCAACAATATAGAGATAGCAGCGCCTGATATATTAAGACTCTTCCCATTAGAAAACAACTCTAGTTCAGCTTTTCTATTCATATTACTCAAGAGTTACAATAGTGCAAACTTTAAAGCTCTCTTTACAAAAATTCAGAACCCCTTCTTCATTAACATGAAGGGGATTTATAATTCAAACTCAAAATACAATAATAGTAAAGTGACATGAAATATTGAGGTGGTTTAAACAAACCATCCTTAAAATAAAACAAGAGGACAATAATAGGATTTGATGTACCAATATGCTCAAGAACGAGAGGATGATTCTTTTCGTATTTGCAGTCGCAGTTCAACCATATTTTTCATTGACTTTAATTTAGGAGGATAAGCAGGCTTGATTCACATTTTCCCCGTGAAAACTACATCGCTAAGCGCTAGAAGAAGATTTATGGTGGTGTTAGCAAGACATCTCAGCATAAGCCAATGGTTGTGGGGTTTAACCAAGTATTTCCAATGACTTTCGAGGTTAACCTTAGATAATATTTTAATATTCTCAGCTTTCTTCTTGGACAAATCTTGCCATTATTTTGTCAATAGTTTGACATCTGGTAAGGAACCTTCAGAGAATTCTGGATTAAATTTTCATGGAGAATATTCTCACTAACAAATTCAGTTAGGTTGTTTGCAATATTCTTGGCACTGAAGATAGCCATCTCTGCCTATTTGAGTCTGTTGTCCCAATCTCTGAAAATGATTTCCTTTTGGGGTTATTCAATTCTTGGTAGATCAGTTGATCTCCCTTTAGTGTTGCCTTTCCAAGAGATGTAATTGGAAATCTTCTCTTCGATCTCATCATAGTATGTCCTCAGATCAGAAAATTGATTCACAAGAGATTCAATTTATTGGCATAAATCATTGATCGTTGCCAGCTTGTGGAAAAATATTACAAGTTGTTGTGCAAGGATAGTGTTAATATCTCCTGATTCCTTCCTAAACTCATATATTTTTGGATTAAATTTCAATTTCTTTATCCTGTGTTGAAGTTCCTAGATTTGTGCATCTTTTCTTTTCATGTGAGTCTCATACTGAAGCTTCAAGTCATTAAAGCTTTTTTGAAACTCTGCAAGTTGAGCTTTCCCTTTATGGTCAATACTTTCTCTTTCACATTGTAGGCCATGTTTTTGTTGTTATATTATGTCATACTTTTCTTTGATCAATTGTTGCACCTAAGAGGCCTTTTCTATGGTAGTTGTGGCATACGCTCCTGATAATTGCGATAGCCTTTTGAGGTCCTCTGAGGGGTTTGTTTGGGGATCTTGAAAAAAAAATCAAGAGATATATTTCCAGGAACCAAGGCTTGGGTTTTCTCTACCATTATCCTTTTTCTTTGTCTACTCATAACGTCCTTGTGCTTGGTACTATAAAACACATCCAAAGGGGGTATCTCTTCAATTTTTAGGACGACCTCAGAAGTCAGGAATGTCAAGATGATTTCCAAATCATCAATATCAACTACCTTGTTAGAAGCCCCAGTAGTGATCGAGGTATTTCCAGTAATCTCAGGAGTGTGAGAAATTTCTTATTAAACTAGAGTTTCTAACTCCTGAGATCCTTTAGTTAGAATGACCTGATTGAACTGATCCCAAATCTCATCTAGCTCGTTGCCCTACTGTAATTATTTGGCTTGATTAGTTGATGATGAGGTTTTTTCCTTCACCTATAATGCATTGCTTTCCTTTGAAGAAATTATCAGGGGCTTGTCTTGTTGAGTATTTTGTTGAGGAATCCTCAAAAAATCCAGAGGTAGGTTTGTTATCCTTTTATTTAATTCTTCGGGAGTGAGTTGGGTTGTCACTAACCTCTCCACTTGTGAATAATTCTGGAATGATTCCAATAAATCATCAAATACATCAGGTTCATGTGTGAATTTCCTTATCTTGACCTGTGTAGTGAAATTATTTGGTGTATCATTTGGATCAAACTATTTGTTTGGGAAAGTCGGGAAATTAAAGCATTGGATTTGGTCAATTTCAAGCACAACATGCTTGAAGTTATCCAGGGCATAAAATCCATAATTAATAGTAAAATATGGCCATATGGATTTCTTAGCATCCTTTAGGGCTTTGGATAGGTCATTCTCGACAGTCTGGTAAGCAATTTCCCAGACTAGAAGATTATCGAGGACATATAGTGGTATTAGTACATGTGGGTTGGCTAAACTACCGAAATATCGTACATAGGTAAAATAATATTCTCTGAACCATTTTCCTATAGTTGTAAAATCATTGATGGCTTCTTTGAAAAGTATGGGGGATTTCTCATCAAAAACATCTTGGAACATTGGTAGCATAACCCCATGGCATATTTTTATAAATGTGGTTGGGAATTAGACTCCCAAAAGTATATCATGGTAAATATGAATAGGCTTAGGGTCTTTTAGGGTCCATTTCCATCCCATGGATGTGAAATCAGAAGTAAAGCAGAAAACATCCATAATGTAAGCACTCATGTAAAAAGGGTGCATGATATTATTAGAAAAACTGTGTTTTCCTATGTAAGCAAGAATTTGGGAGGCTATACTATTGGATAATATAGTTTCTCAATCCCTTATATATGCATCTGATGTAGAAACTATCAAAGGTACCCATTGAACTAAGAATTTATGGGTATTAGGATACCCATACACCATACACATCATGGCAACTATGTAACAATATGGGCCATCAGAGGCAATAGTATATATACCCTTGTCCTCGCACTTGTGCTTATTAGGGTCTCTTCTCCATTGTCTGATAGGTTCTCATTGATCTTCATTTTCTGCCATGATATTTTGGATGAACTATTTGTCGTATTGCTTCTCTGGTGGCGGAAGACGATACATTTTTCTCAAATCCTCACTAGTGAATGACATAATTATAGTCTGCTTAGAAGTAAGGAAATTTATTTCTGCAATATTCAAATTTTCTATGACCCATTTTACCATGTTTATGTATGGAAAAATATTTGATCGTGCAACAATTATGTGTAGATGAGAATTAACGACGTCGCTCGAGGAAGTTTCAGAAGTGGATGTGGAATCATTTTTTGTGGCCTTTCTCTCCACTACTCTAGGTTTCTCATCTTTAAACAATTTATACACAGCCTCCCATGAAGATATTCCAGCATCTTGTGTGCATGTAGTATTTTTTAATAGCGGGAGAATTTCAGTAACTTCCAAAGAAGGAGGAGGTGATTGTTGTTGTGTTGTAGGCTTCTTATTTCCCTCAGAAGCTTTAGACATTTCATTTGTATTCTTCTTGTTGGGACTAGCCTGCGAGGATGAAAACACATCATAATGAGCAGGAAACTTTGTTGACCAAAGAACAACTAAAGAAAATGACTTGTTTGATAACAATATATGAATTTATGAAAAAAATCAATCAATCATTAAACCACATCAATCAAATCGTTTATGATTTCAATAAAAGTGAATTCATTACACTTTTTCATTTATTGAATAAATGTGGGTTCACATGGGTTTTTATCTAGGTTAGCAACTATCGAGAGTTTCGCATCGGAGGTTTCCTTAGGATGCACATTCTAAAACATGCGATATCAAATTTTCCCGATAGGTGCTTTTAATATTGTAACGGTTATAACATAAAGGCGGGAAAATTTTATCAAATATTTTGTATCGAGGGTTTCTAAGAGTAACACTCATTCAAATATGAAATATGGAGAATTTTGATATCAAGTGGAAAGTCTTATAAGAGGAATATGGATATTGGCGTATCGGAAGGAATGGGTTATCGAGGATTGGATATATTTGGAGGATGGTCAATTGAAATCCTCCAATATGCGAAGTGCGATATGTGACATGGAATTACTGTGGCATCAGACTTAATTTATTATATTTGCGAAAGAATTTTTTAACATTATTTAAGGCATTTTAGACCTATCTCACATTTCTTAATCGGAGAATTGATATTGGGCTTTTCTTTTGGAGGCACGATAAACACAAAAGATCTGATTTGTGATCAAGGAAAAAACCTTTTAAGTGTGCTTTTTTATTTGAAATGATTAACTTGATATTTATTCTCGACAATGATTATTTCTCGTTAAAAGTCAACTAAAACTAAAATTTTCCTATTTTATTCATTAAAAAAGATTTTATCTAAAAATTTAAATGGTCCCCATTATTTTTTAAATCTACTTTTAATCATAATGGGGGGTTTTTTTATTACTGCAACACCTTCTCCCATGAGCATAAGGGGGCTTCAACATATTCCTTTAAAGGGTTTAATCAGAGGTCAATTTCTTAGTCAACCTTTCACTTAAGCAACACAAAATTGGGGCTTCGGCTCTAAGATCACATCTTCTCAAAAGAACCGTATACATTTTTGGATGCAAATGTCTCTTATCTACGGGCTCAAGAAAGTTTTCTTTCATTACCAAATCTGAAACATTTCTTGCTTGGATAATTATCAAAATATTTAAGATTCTAGGGCTTATAATTTTTGCAGGTTAATTATAAATATTTATTTAAAAAAAAATTATCTTATCTTCTCTGCAAGGCCGTGAATTTTCAAAGGTCATATTTCATTTTTGGAGGGGGTAATAAGATTTATTTGAAGGACAAGGCCAAGTCTCCTTGGTGGTCATCTCCAAAAAAATTTAAAGTTAAAATAAATCATGTATTTTCTTCTCCCCTGAGCGTAAGGTAGCTTGAATGTATTTCTTTGAAGGGTATTTGAAATCAAGAGAGAATTCAATGAAAGCCATTAATCAAAATTTTGAAGGAGATTTTTCTACATTTCTGAGTTATTTCCCTTTCTGCCACATTCACAAGTGAAATCCCTCCTTTTTCCATGATCGAAGACCCATTCTGTAGAGAAAACCAATGAAAAATTATGAGGGAGAATCGATTGAGCTTGGTAATTATATTCCTCCTAAAGTATCTTAATGTGTATATTCCTCCTTCAGTTTAGATTATGGACAATTCAACCTTTTGTGATATATGCGTGACAAATTTTATTATTTTTAGGCCTATGACTATTAGGTTTCAATGTGATTAGCCTATGTATGCAAAACTTCAGAACTGATATGTTAGGACAATTTGTAATAGGTGAAAACTAGAGAAAAATCTAGGACACTAGGCCTTGTGGCTTCACTCCAAGGATTGGTATGCCTAGTGAAGTGCTCAAATGAAATTTTTTTACCTTAAAACAAGAAATATAACCCCTCCACTAGGAAATTGTTCCATGCAATCAAACACAGTTAGCCTATTAACCAAATACAAATCCTTTAAATAAAGTAATGACAAGTTTCCAAGTTAAAAAAATGATAAACGCTTGCTATAATTTTGATTGGGCCTCCAGAAAAAGTGGATTAGTATGAGGATCAAATACAAAAATTTTGTGAGCCCTCCAAGGCCTACGGTTAAGGCTAAAGGCACCCTCCAAGTGATCAAATATAATACTAGAGCAAGAAACCCTTGTGATGATGGATGGAGGACTACAAAAACCACATAATTAGCTCTTAAATCACCTACAACAATAACAAACCCCTCACTAGGTCTGCGGCCAAGGAAGAGAGGCCTATTTGGGCATGTGGATAAATTAAACAAGGTTGTACAAACCCCTTTAAAGACTTGTGGATAGGGCTCCAATGGATTTGACCCTACAGCTTGTGTAATATTCCCAAATGGGGAAGCAATAATATATTAACACAATAATGGAAAGAACAGTGAATAAATAAACACACCATGATATGATACAAATGTGCAGCCATCTTATTAAACATATCAGCAAATAATCGGCACAAGATCTTGAAGATCAAGTCACTCAAGTAATACAAAACAAGCCTCTACAAACAAAATATGCCAATACATGAGAAATAGCTGCCATACAAATGCCATGAGCTAAGACAACGCATTTTTAGGGCATAGACTACTTCATAAATATGGATCAATGTAGATATGTTGTTGTATAGCTCAAATAATGCTAGGAGTGAAGATCTAGCCTCCTAGACACCTTTCCAAGAGAACCTGCGAAGGGTTTCCAGAAATACCCTCAAATACAAATGGTGATCTATAGCCCTAGGACTGAAGAGTCACTGCAACTGAAGCTCATGAAATAGAAGGATGAAATAATATGGATCTGATGTAGATATCCTCCAATGAAATGCTAAACCCTTCACCTAGAAGAAAGCACTCTAAAAGAGCCAATAGATCCACCTCTGAAACTGCCCTCCAAAATAACACAATTCCTAATTGAAATTGCGCTGTGACTAGATGTAATAGTTTGGCCTAATGCAAAAGATCTAAAATATGCCCAATGACCTTCCTTTTTTATCTTCCAATGGAAGGAATCCTTCCTCCACTGCAAAAATAGCTCAGAAAATGGAGATTTATCTCCTCTACTGCTACACCCCTGCAACACAACCCAACTCTAAACAGAACTGCGTTGTACATGAATAATGAAGCTTGGACAGAATGCCAGATATGTGGAAATGGTATAAAAATACTCCTCCAATAGTCCTCTTAAGGAAATAGGTGGGACTCCTGACCGAGAACACCCTGTGCTAAACAACACTGCAATCTTAGCTAAACAGCTAAAGAGAGCAACAAAGTCTAAACTAACATATCAAAATAATAATCAAAACATAACCCATATGGTTGCCATCCTCCTCCTTATAAACAATGTGAGCCTTCTCATCTTTGGTCCCACTAATTATGGTTTCCACTATCATGCAATCAATCTCCCTCCAAAACTGCGTTGTCCCACCATAAATGCCACTCCTCCATAAATACGTTGTTTGATTTGGTCAAAGTTGACCCAGTCTTCATGCTCCAACCCCTTTTCACACCTAAGGGTCTTCAATATAGCTTTCAGATGACCTCCATTTTGGTCCAGGTGGATATTGGTGGCCACCCACCTATTCCACTTGGGGCCCCACCATTGTCTCTTTCAGTTTTTCAGTTTTGGCACAACTTACTATTTTTGGCAATTTTTCGAGTCCTAAACTTCTGGAGCTGTTTTGAGGCCCTAAACGATGTTTTTTTGGGAAAAATGAGAGTGAAATGGCCTATCTTTATCACATAAAAATTTATATACCTCAGATAGATCTTTCTAACGAGGTATGGTGCACATCAAACGGAGATCATATGCCAAAGTTACGTCCTCGGGAAGTTGAAACACCAATTTACCCAACGGGGCCCATAGTTTTGGCACTTCATCTCCTAGGGTTAGGGTTCTGGATGTTTAGGGTTTTCCATTGTTTCTAAATAATAAATAGGCCCTCAAGCCTCATTGTAACTTAGTTTAGAGGCATGTAGCTGCCACATCTCTTCTCAGAGATAAGCTACCAGCGTCCTAGCTAGTTTATTTCTATTTTGTCTGTAAGCAAATTTCAGTTCTTTGATATTAATGAAATGAAGTGTTATTTCCACTGCATATTTGTATTTATGGTTACATGTGTATTCCGTTGTGTTCCTACATAAATCTAGATCAGTTTTATCAGAGGGGTCTGATTTTTCTTGATCCTTCTTTGCATGTCCCAACGAGGTCGGGGTATAAGGAGTTGGGGCTCGATCTGGTTGAACCTTTTCAAAATCAGCCTCGCAAACCCCCATGGGAACCCATGGGGGACGAAAATAAAGACGAGGGAGTAGGAGATCCTATCAAAATATTTCTCAAGGAGGCCCTCGAAAAACAAAGGAAAGCGATGATGGATAACTTTGCCCAGATCCTTCAACGACTGCCCACAGGCGGCGCATCTGCATCAAACAACCACTCAGGAGGTGCGACTCCCTTTAAGGTACAAGTAAACTTTGACATGCCCATATTTGAGGGTCAAATAGATTCAGATGTTGTAGATAGGTGGTTGAATCTATTAGAAGGATATTTCTCGATTCATGACTTTTCAACCGGGAGAAGATTATTTTTGCACTCCTCAAAGCTACCCCCATGTCAAGGACTGGTGTGAAACCTAATATGAGAAAAAGGATGAGACAAAACCCTCTCTATTCTCAGCTGTACCCACTTGGAATTCTTTCCAATATGCCATCAAGGAACAATACTATCCCATGGGGAGCTATGACGACAAGTACATACAATGGACCATGTTGCGGCAACAAAGGGATCAAGATCTGCATGAGCTGACGAATTTGTTCCATATCCTGCGTGTTACACCATTTTTTGGTCATCTTACCTGTTACTATTAGATGGACCTAAGTACACCATGTAAGACCAATTTTACCATATGTAAAATTGCTTTCACAATGAAAAATAACTTAGTAAACCACCTTTATTAAGTTGTTTATGGTCTAAACAGGAAACCCCACGAGGAAATATTAAATAAATCTACATTTGTTTGATTTTCCTTAAGGAATAATTAGTTAAACAACAGTTTAATTAATATTCCTGGTCATATTTAACCCAAAACAGGAAAATTAATTAGATAAATCATTATTTATCTTATTATTTTCTAGGAATAATCATTTAAACCTTATTTAAATAATATTCCTTGTTAAATTTGACTAAGTCACTCTTAAATAATTAAATAAATCATTATTTATTTGATTATTACTCAACCACATCCTTAAAATAATAAATAAATCATTTATTTATTTATTATTTACAAATAAAGGGGTTTGAACCAAGTCAAGTTCTTTTTCCCTCCAACAAATATAATAAAATATTCCATAAAAGTTGGATCTTGATTTGGTTAATAATATTCTAATTATGCACCAATATCTAGACTAACTCAATATTTTGTTATAAATAGAAGGGTTTTTCCATTCATTCACTACCTTTTGTTGCCTGAAGATCACTCTGGATCTATAATTTTGGTCTGACTTTGATCCACCATCATTGTCATATTTTTCTACCTTTTTGCTTGTGAGCTCCCTTTGAATTCCATTTTTGTCTGGGTTTTCTACACCATCAAGAGAGAGGAATTTTAGATCTGAAGTGTTGAGGACTTACAAGAACCCATCCCATTGAGGAGAACTGGTAACATCCTTCTATGTTTTCCTCCCAGGTACCCTTAATATAAAATTCATTCAACATATTCTTGTCTTTTCTATTGGATGCATGGAGTAAATCTCGTTTTTATTTACTGCTTAATGTATTTTGATGCATAGATATAGATTTTTGCATCATTTAACTTGATCACCTAGTTGCAGATCTAAAGATATTGGCATCCATCTTTGTTGTTAGGGTTGTTTTTTATGCACAGCTAAAGTGGTCTTTTTTTCATACACTTGTGATTAAGATTCATACTAACAACTGGTGACTCCACACGGGTTTACGATTACGACCGTTGTCATTTTTCATATCCCTGCATATCCAGCTGCTTCAAACCCTAGGATTTCTCTTCAGCTTCTTGTTTTTCTTTTCTTGATGTTGTTTTTAACCTATAAAACCCTAAAACATTAAAACTTCTAACTTTTGTGTGTTTTCGGACCTATTGCGCAGGTGACAGACATCAGTCGCAGCTGAGATGACACATTCTGATGAAACCTACTCCCGAGAGAGCTGGAGGTGCAGGTCGCACTTTTTGGCCCCAAACCTGTGACCTAGAGCTTCGAGACGTGGATATCTACCCAAAAACTACGACCTCAGGAAGAAACAGGTCAAAAACTGCAACCTGGACTTTTTGCAGGAGTTTTTTCTGAAAGTTTTCTGGGTTTTTCTGGGCCTCTGTTCAGGGTTTTCTGACCTCTATCTCCACCCGTTTTGGACATGTACTTGTTATTTTTTACTCATCTAAGTGGGAACCTATCCCCCTAGGGCTTAAGTACCCTCCACACTTTGTGGAAGAGTTTTAGCTGCTATAGGTTGTCTGAAATTTTTAGAGTGTTTAGCCATTTTTCAGATCTGATACCTCACCTTCAGATCCACTACAGATTGGCTATTTATCCATCCAAATCACCTCATTTATATTTTTTTGGTTTTTCCTCAAGGGTCCCCTCTGCTTCCCTCCAGGAGATATCCTTTCGCCACCTCATTTACAACAATCCTTCCTCCAATTTTTTGTTGTTTTTCTGCACCAATTTCCAGCAGATCTAACCTTTAGATCCCTGTCCCTCACAACCTTAGATCTATTGTCTATTTCGGTGTGTTTTTACTAGTTTTTTTCCCACCTACAAACTACTTTTTGAGAGGCCCACCTCCTTGGGTTTAGATTATTGCATTATTAGTTGTTTATTTGCTGTTATTTCAGTTTCATATAATGTTATCTGCAGGTTTATTTATAGTTATACAACACACATTTTATTTTTCTCTATAAACATCTGGGTTTAAAAAATAAAATTTACACACTTTTACACACACACCCTAAGTGAAGAAGAGCTTGGTTAACATCGCCAAGCAAAGACTTTAACATTGAAATCAATTGATCCTGCACCTCTCTGCCCTTGTTTCGACATTGTAGTCAGTTGATCCTGAACCTTTCCGCCCTTGTGGGTCTCTCTTCCCCTTGTGTCATGTTTGTGTCATCATCATTGTGCCACCAAGGCATTTATCCTGGAGACTTCTTGGCCTTCATCCTCAGTTTCCAGTAGGAATACATACTCCTCCGCGTAGGATTCGAGTTAGTCCTCCACCGAATCCGCACTCCGACTCCTCTTCTGGTTCATTGGGTTCTCCTTCTGGTTCTGCCCCCAGTTCTCCTCCTGTCACCTTCACCATGTCTGGTTCAGGACCTAACGCTGGTGGTGGCCCTGTCCCTAATGCTGGAAATACTAATAGTAGGACCGCAACAGGAACTACCCCAACTGCTCCCTTGTTCCCCTATATGGCAGGCCTCAGTCTTCCCGATTTTAACTAGTTAATCAATGACCCTATACACCATGACGCTAGTTGGCCTGCTATGCCGACCAAGCTCCCTTCGGACATCCCCAATTTTGAAGGCCTTGCTGGAGAAGATCCTACAAATCATGTTCGATCTTTCCACATGTGGTGTTCATCTAACTCCATTACCGATGACTCTGTCCGTCTTCGGTTGTTCCAATGTATGCTTAGAGGTGAAGCTTCTAAGTGGTATGTTGATCAGGCCTCATCCTTTCATACCACCTTTGCAACTCTTGCTCGAGCTTTTCTGTCTTATTTCCAGCTTCCTCTTCGTTACGAAACTGGTTCCGAACTTTTGACTTCTTTCCTTCAATCGTCTATGACCCACCTATCCGATCATGTTTAGGAATGGCGGAGAAGAAAGAGCCTATGTCGAGACCCTACCTTCGAAGAACGTGTCTACATGGAATGGTTCCTTATATCTCTCTTGCCTGCTATCGGCAAAGATGTCGTATCGTATTTCCCTCAAACCGAAGAAGCCGCTCTCCAAATTGCGTTAAAATATGACCTGATCTACTCTCAGTCAGGTTATGTTTATACCGTTCTACCTGATCTTCCTAGACCTGGTGGTGCCAACGCACCGGGGGAATCTCATGCCACCAACGGTATCGTTGGAGCTCTCTCTCATCCATATGCTCAACCTCCCATGGGCTATGGTTTTCCTCAGGGGGGGCCAACATCTCCTGCACTTTTCCCCCTCTAGGTAGCATATATCCAGGATACGGCATGCCTCCTCCTTTTTCCCAACCTCCTATTTACCACAATATTATCCAACCTCCCTATTATCCGTATCCGTAGCCTGGTGCTCCAACTTTTCCAGCATTAGCACCTCTGCCTCCCTTGCCTTCTCAACCCCTGCAACAGTAGCCACCACCCCCTCAGGGGCAGGTGTATCCACAGTAGGGCATGAATAATCCTCCTCCTTCCAAAAAGAAGAGGAAAGAAACTCAAAATAAATCTGCTCCCGGCAATCCTGGACCTAATCCTCAAAACAATGCTCCTAACACTACTAACCAACAACAGGGCAATTAGCCCAAGCAAGACATGCTTGTTCACATGAACAAGCCTTGTTATTTTTGTGGTGTATATGGTCATTACATGCATGATTTTCCTCTTTTACCATAGATGAAGAAGATGTGGGAGTCTCAAACAACATTGCGAGGACAACAAGCCTCCCCTTCCATCCCTCCCAGTGATGCGCCTAGTCAGTCGACTATGTTTACGAATCCTTTCCCTCAGTAAGGATTTGTGGCTACCTAACCACCAGAAGGTCAGGTGGCCACTCAACCTCTTCCATCTGGGACCTCTGATTACCAAATCCTCATGATGAATTTTGACCAACCTATAACTGTAGACATCAATATTCAGACTCGGTTTTGTTAGTACAAAAATCCTCCCACTACATCTGTCCCCGAGCCACCTCCTTCGGTCACTACAGAGCCTCTTTCGACACCTAATGGTCCCTCACAGATCCCTCAGCCTAAGTCAGAGGTTCATACCAAGATCCCTAAGGGACCACTACGCCGAAATGCTGCTTCTAGAAAACCTGCCCATTCGTATAGTATAGTAGATGATTTGGCGCAATCTCCTGCTACCATTTCAACGCTAGAACTCTTCCAGTCGTGCCCTTCACAATGAAAATCTCTACTATCTACCATGGGCATTGTAGATCCTTTTGATGATCGATTGATTGTCTTTGATTTTGACCGGTCAAAACATCCTCCTCTCCCTGCTTCCGTTGCCTTCCAAATCCCAGTCAAGATCCGGAACGCCAATGTTTCCTAGTGCATCATTGATGACGGGGCATCCACCTGTGTGATGTCTACTTCGGTTTGGAAGCAACTCGAATCACCTGAGCTGGCTCCTTCCACGATCACTCTCCGAGCGTGGGATGGCAACAACTCCCAGCCCATTGGCCTATTCCGCAACTATCCTATTAATCTTGCGGGCAAGACTATTTGTGTTGATGTAGAAGTTGTAGATGCCCCTTAGATTACAACATTCTATTGGGTCGTAGCTACACCTATGCGATGTCTGTTGTCCCATCTGCGGTTCACCCCAAGATGTCCTTCCCTCATAACAGAAAGATAGTCACGATTCACTAGTTGACATATTACAAACCGAAGTCTCATACCTCCCCTGAGTCCATCATCTCTTTGGTGGCCAATAAGCAAATCGTCAATCCTTTGACCAGTGTCTCACCCGGAGTCTACAAATATTCCTCATTGCTTGTTACATTCCCAGGTCTTCCTCCTCCTATATCTAATCCCAGCTCATCGAATGTTTGCATGATGCAATCGTCTCGGGCTGCCCTCAAGCGGCCCGCTTTGGCTAGTCAGCAGCCTCCTTACCCTCCGCAACCTACTCCTAGCCCTTCGATTCAGCCTTTTGGACCTTCTCCTCTTGGCCCTTCACCTACAGTTGTATCCATGAGCCTCTTTACCCTCCTGGAACGTTTCCTCCAGGCCTTAACCATCTTGGAGTCGTCCCTCCTGGCCATTACCCCTCTGGTCAGATACCATTCCTAGCTCCCCCTCCAGGAGTGTACATGGTACCTATCATGGCTAACCTCTCCCTTCCTAACCTGACCCTTGGGATTCTCATCTGGTACCTTGATCTCCCAGATGCTACCCTGCCTAGTCAACCCAAACCTTATCTTGCTTTGACCCCGGTTCAACTGGTCCTCATGACTTCTCCCGCTGTTACAGTGCCTCAGCCACCTCAACAGGAACCACCTCCTTTTGCGACCGCTTCAGGTAAGAAGGGAAAAGCTCACAAGAGGGCATAAAAATACAAGGCTGCCCCAACTGACCCTGCTGCTCCTCCGCCTCCAAAGCCTTGTGCTTTGTGTGATGTCGTCGGCCATGCCACCCATAACTGTCCTGAACTGCCCCATATCAAGCCCATGTTTAATGTTGCGTTCCCTGAGTCTAAGGTCCCAGAAACCTCTGCTTCTTCCTCAACTGCAACCAATAACCCTAAGAATATTCACACCAATCAACCCTGTGCTTTTTGTGATCTCCATGGCCATTATTCCCACCATTTTCCCCGCCTTACGCATTACCGTGCCTCTTTGGAGGTAGTTCAGGAGTACGAGGTTGAGCAAAACCAATCCGCCTCTCCCATACTTACGCAGTATGCTGCGGGCTAGCCCGAGGATTCACCCGCTCCCATTGACATTCCCCCTCCTGATGTCGAGATGACGGAGCTTGCGACCACCATCCTCTACCTATCATCATCCATGAGACCCTTGGTGGAAGTTCCCTCTGCATTTTCCCCTGTTGTTTCGCTTGACATCCCTTCAACGATCACCCTAGACTCAACATCGGCAGATCCCTTATCCGCTTGTTCTTCTGTCATCCCCCATGATGATGCGCATGTGAACCTTTCTTCTCATGATGATGAGTCAGGTAGCTTTGTCGCGTCATGTGGTCTCCCTTCCTCCGATCACTTCATCTTCTATTGTGATGATGACATCATGGAAGCCTTGTCCATCCCTAACTTCATCTTTCCCGCCCATAAGTGGGATGGCACCATCCGTGTCTATGGTGACTTTCGCGGCTTGAGCACAAGCTACACCTCCGGTAGCTCCCACACTCCACCTCACCGTCGGCGTGTGAGTAGTAGATATCCTACCCAGATCACTCCCTCTTGGGGTGTGCGTTCAATGTCTACTTTGCACTCATGTTTCCAACATTGTTCATCATCCTCCCATTTATTGTCTTGTGGCACCTTTCATATGGACCTCCCGTCCACACCCTATATCGGTTATGCAGATGCTGCAAGTTGCTACTCCCGGAATCTAGCCTCGACAGGTTGGGCCATCTTTACCCCCTTGCATTCGCTTGTTCTCTGGAACGGTGTATGCATTGGTACTGCTACCAATAATCAGGCCGAATATGATGCAGTGCGAGGTTTATTAGCCGATGCCCTTTCACATCGCATCCTCCACCTTCATGATCGTTTAGATTCCCTAATTCTTGTCATGCAATTGAATGGTGTCTATCGTGTGCATAATCCTATCCTTTCTAGAATATATTTATGAGTGAAGCTCTTGATGCATGAATTTGAAATCATTACATTCAGTCATGTACCTAGAGCACAAAATCACTATGTAGATAGCATTGAAAACAATATTCTAGATTGGAATTTAGCACACGCATTTAACACAAGGCAATAACATAACACCATCAAAACGATGCATATCTATAATATGTGTTTTATAAAATGTTTTAGAGTCCATCAACTCTGATACATATGACATGCCCATAACATGTTACAAAAACTCAAAACTGGGGGCACCACCTTCCCCTACACACTAATCACAATCTGGAGGATCCCGAGCCAATGGCTCTTCTCCCGCAGCTCGTAGACCACACATCCCCTATCCGGACATCGCCATGCGCCGCATGACCCCTCGCCACTCCGAGGGTAGACCAATACATGGCTCTATGTACTGGTCCTCTAAGTCTTGCCAACCGCACTCTGAAACACCAGTCAAAAGCCTCTCACATTTACGATGGATGTCCTCCAGGAGAGCTGTTGCATCCTCATTTTGTGGCACCTTCAATCTACTAGGTCCTGCAGCTCCTGATACTACAGTTCGTCCCATATACCCGGTCGGTTTTACCGGTGTTGTATCTGCATACCAAAAGTGAAATAATAAGTACCCTATACAATATTCTAAAACCTTACAATGCACGTAAAAAGATTAGCAATTTTTCACTTACCATCGGGCCCCCATACTCGACCAAGAGGCAGTGGTAAATCTGGGTCCCCATGATAACTCATCCCACTATAGGGATAGTCGTCTATGTACAATGGCATCTGATCCCAATGAGAAAATAACTCGGGCCGAAACACCTGTCCGACTGCCCCACCTCCTCCTCTCCACAGTAGTCGCCCCCACCGGCGCATCCTAGGCTCTCTCGGGCCTCCATCTTGGAGTTGTATGCGAGGTCGAAGTGTCGGGTTCTTCTAAAAGAAGAGTGAGCACAAAATTGTACCATATGCATAGTCATGGTTCAATTTCCGCTTGCATAGCGACAACTATCATTTCAAGGAAGACAGCATCATCTAGGCCCACCATAGTAGGTCCCACTCAACACACTCTCCACAAGCATCATCTGCCCTCCAGTGATGTGGTGGAGTGCCTGGTTTCCTAGGATCCGTAGCACCGCTGTGACTACAGCACGAGTCTCTAACCTCTCTAGATCCCTGATGGGTATCTGTGTCCCTTTGACATGGAGACCTGGACAACAATGGTGCTCTACAAACTCCATGATGTTCTGCCATCACAGTAACACTGGATGATTATTCCCTACCATCCCAAGTGGTGGGAGACCAGTCAAGAAATATATATCCTGGACCGTTAACTTGATCCAGTGCCCCTGCACTATAAAGACCTCATGGTCCGGGTCCCAATAGCTAACAATCCGGGCCAATAAGGGCTCTCCAGCTCTCATCAAAGGGTTCTCCACAAACTTTAAAACCCCAAACCTGGCCAATGCACTGCGGACACCCTGATCCTCCCGGATCTTCGACCGTAATGTGCCCAGGTCTCTCTCTCTCCAGTTGATCCGTAATTTTGACATATCTGCAAAAAACCATCATATTTGTTAGAATACAGATAAGAAAGACTGTATCCAAACATAAAAACCCAGTTCTCAGCCAAAAAACAGCACAGAAAAAACCCTCTATGTTAGGTCGCACTTTTCAGGCCCAATCCTGGGACAGGTCGCAGTTTTCTGCCCAAAACTTGTAACCGAGGTTGCAGTTTGCCCCAAAAAGTGTGACCCAGTCGTAAAGAGGAGCAAGGGTCTATTAGTGATCTATGGGCACCTAAAATGAACTTTCAATCCACCAAAATGAAAGAGTAGGCTTAGGCCTCTTACCTGCAACTGATGAATCTCGATTCCAATGGTTGATTTGTCCACTACGATCGCCGCAAGATTTAGGGCCTTCTCTCCTCTCTACATTCACCACAGCTCCACATGTAAATGAGTGAATTTGGAGGGAAAATGCCTTATTAAAAGAGAAACCCATGATTTTTCTTTTGCCTGCTGCGGCCAAACCGTAGCTCAGTTTGACAAACCGTCTATACCATTGGAAAGCTCTCACCAAGCCCTCAAATGGGTATCTGTTAGTTTTTTCTGATTTAATATTTAACCAGGACACATTTTTTCCAAGAAGAGTCACCTCACCACTCCTCAAAATCAAATTTCTTCACCTGCAACACTTATACTTGGGGCACCACTTTGCGTTCATACTTTTCCATGCTCGTGTCGATTTTAATCATGAGTAACCATCATGTACTCATGTTTTATGGTCCCTATTGGACCTTTTTTGTGTGGAAACACCATCGAGTCGCCCTTGTTTAGAGCATCCAAGTTGAGTCATCATTGCATTCATGGAGTCTATCCCAAGTCCCTTTGTATCCCGCTATAGTCCTCCATCCTTCATTACTCGGTTCCTCTCTCACGTCGCATATTATGGCCTAATCCCACTGTCCCCTATCCCTTATGATATTGTGTCAGTTGCTTCCAGGTGATCCATGCCCTTTATGCTCTAACAAGTGAAGTCGTACGTCCGCTACTCAGTACCCCCCATTTCATTATCATCCCTGGTGTCAGTCTGTCAGTCGCTCTACTATTTTCTCTCATGTCTTAGTTGAGGATCCCTTATTGCCTCAACTATGGCAGACCTCCTTCTGTCGACATCATATCATTCATTCCAGAAGACAGGTCTAGAGGGCGGTGTACCTTGGTTCCATCTTCCACTCTTGTTCGGTACCTCGGATCAGGCAAAGGGACTCCTTATTTCCCTTTGACTCGATTGTTTCTCAGCTCCAGCTCCTTTCAGCATGATCGAGATCCGTATACTTGATGGTTCAGTGATGCAGCAGATGATACCGACGATTCCCAGGTGTGTGTGAGATGTTTCAGCCCTCATGAGGGGGTGGCCCTACAGGTATCTCCCCACATGCCCGGATGACCTCTTCATTACAACCTTTGATGCAACTCCATATATTTGATGATGTCAGCCTTAGTCGCTTACAGCGCCTTTTTGTTTGCATGTATCAGTCATATTTTCAGAGCCCTTTCATGTTTATAGGGGCATTTGGGTTGTATTTGTATCTCATGTACTCAGATATTATTGTATAAGCCTTGGCTATTATCCCAGGCATAGTATGTATGTGGGATTCATTATCATATTTTTACCTGGCTCATGTTTATGCCAGCATGTACTATATTGTTCAGTCCCTTGTTTACTGGACGCATTATTCTTTGTACTTTGTCTCGGCGGGCATAGGTATGCCTCCCCCGCTGCCTATAGCACAGGTACTCACTCATAAAAGAGACTTGTCACCCCTGTAAGTCTCACCTCCTTAGGGTCTAGTACTTTAGCACTTCGGTCTACCTTATATTTCTCTCTCTTTTACTTCCCCTTCGGTGTCTAGTGATTGAGTTCTTACAACGTATGTCGGTCATATGATTAGCTCCTAACGCTCAAACGCTGGGGGACAATCTGTTACACCATTTTTTGGTCATCTAACCTATTACTATTAGATGGACCTAAGTACACCATGTAAGACCAATTTTACCCTAAGTAAATTTCTTTCACTATGAAAAATAACTTAGTAAACCACCTTTATTAAGTTGTTTATGGTCTAAACAGGAAACCCCGTGAGGAAATATTAAATAAACCTACATTTGTTTGATTTTCCTCAAGGAATAATTAGTTAAACAACAGTTTAATTAATATTCCTCGTCATATTTAACCCAAAACAGGAAAATTTATTAGATAAATCATTATTTATCTTATTATTTTCTAGGAATAATCATTTAAACCTTATTTAAATAATATTCCTTGTTAAATTTGACTAAATCACTCTTAAATAATTAAATAAATCATTAATTATTTGATTATTACTCAATCACATCCTTAAAATAATAAATAAATCATTTATTTATTTATTATTTACAAATAAAGGGGTTTGACCCAAGTCAAATTCTTTTTCCCTCCAACAAATATAATAAAATGTTCCATAAAAGTTGGATCTTGATTTGGTTAATAATATTTTAATTATGCACCAATATCTAGACTAACTCAATATTTTGTTATAAATAGAAGGGTTTTTCCATTCATTCACTACCTTTTGTTGCCTAAATATGACTCTGGATCTATACTTTTGGTCTGACTTTGATCCACCATCATTGTCATATTTTTCTACCTTTTTTCTTGTGAGCTCTCTTTGAGTTCCATTTTTGTCTGGGTTTTCTACACCATCAAGAGAGAGGAATTTTAGATCTGAAGTGCTGAGGACTTACAAGAACCCATCCCATTGAGGAGAACTGGTAACATCCTTCTATGTTTTCCCCCCAAGTGCCTTTAATATAAAATTCATTCAACACATTCTTGTCTTGTCTATTAGATGCATGGAGTAATTCTCATTTTTATTTACTGCTTAATGTCTTTTGATGCATAGAACTATATTTTTGCAGCGTTTATCTTGATCACCTAATTGCAGATATGAAGATATTGGCAGTCATATTTGCTGTTAGGGATGTTTTTTATGCACAACTAAAGTGGTCTTTTTTCGTACACTTGCGATTAAGATTCATACTAACACTGTGCACAAAGTTGGGTATCAAAGATTCAGAGAAAAATTTGGTGCTAAAGTATCGCAATTGTCTAGATAGATACATTCAGGAGGAAATGGAGTTCCTCGACATCTCCTGGCTTGGTACGACATACTGATATGCTACCAAGATTGAGCAAAAATTCAAGCAGAAGAAGTGAGACTCTGGATCTACAAATCAAAGGAAAGGGAAGGGTGCCCCCAAACCATAGAACAAAGGACAAAGCCAAGGCATGGCGGCCCAAGACAACCTGCCAAAGCCACAAGCAAAGAATAACATCGTGAAGCCAAATAAGGACACGAGAAAGTGGTGTGAGTTCCATAAGAGCTCCACTCACAACACAAGTGAGTGTCAGGCTAAGCAGTCGCTCGTGGCTGAGATGAGGGCTTCTGAATCAGATGCATGCTCCGACTCTGAATCAGAACCTGACAGGGGAATGAAAAAGAGAAACATATTATTGATGTAGAACCCAACGCCACTGTTTCCACTGCGAAGATCTAGATGGAGGAACCGGAAGATCCATAGGAGGCGGAATGTCTCTTCCACTCCCAGATGTGGGTAAAGGGTTCCTCGATATAGTTAATTGTCGAAAATGGGAGAAAAAAGAACCTCATTTCATAATATTTTGTGAAGCATTTTGGCTTACCGACCACAGCGCACCCACAACCATACACCATCGGGTGGCTTCACCAAGGACGGGATCTCCGTGTCAGCCAACAATGCTGCCTTCCCTATAGCATCAAGCCCTTCACAAATGAGGTATTATGTGACATTGCTCCTATTGATGTTTCTGATATATTATTAGGCAAACTATACTTGTGGAAGCGACATGTTGTGTATGAGTCACGGCCTCGCGCTGTTATTGTTACCTTGGGAAATAAGATGTACAGGATACCAGAGGTACCATCGCCTACCACTATCTCTTTGGTTATTGCAAAATAATGCAGTAAGCTCATTTCCCAAACCAGGAAATTTTTTTTCCTGATGATCCACCCCTAGGGCAAGAAGAATACTGTGGCCACGACCTCTAGACATGGCTCCTCTGCACGACAAAAACAAATGGACAAGGTTGTGGAGGAGTACGGGGACATTTTCACCTCACCCATAGGGGTGCCTCTGCACTCTCAGGTCAAGCACCCCATTGATCTAACCACATGTGCGCCGCTACCCAATGGACCGATCTATCGACGCTCTGTTCTTGAGAACGATTGAATCAAGAGGTAGATTCAGGATCTGCTCCATAAAGGTCACATCCGACCAAGTTCATCACCTTGTGGGAGCATGATCGTGTTAGTACAGAAGAAGGATGGGACTTGGAGACTCTGTGTTGACTATCGGGCGCTGAAAAAGATCACTGTTCGGAATAGGTACCCAATCCCACGGATTTATGACCTTCTAGACCAACTCAAAGGGGTGAAATATTTCAGTAAGATCGCCTTGAAGTTTGGATATCACCAAGTACCCATCAAACCCTACGATGTGTGGAATACTGCCTTCAAAGCCAAGGAGGGCCTTTTTGAATGGTTGGTCATGCCTTTTGGGTTGACGAATGCTCTTGCAACCTTCATGAGGTTGATGGACAACATATTGAGGCCATTCACCAACACATTTTTAGTAGTGTACTTAGATGACATTATGATATTCAGCCAGAATTGGGAAGAATACCTCCACCACATCCGACAAGTCCTCCAAACACTAGGGCAACACAAGTTGTGTGCCAATTTGGAGAAGTGCACTTTTGGCATGATCCAGGTTCAATATCTAGGATACATTATTGATGAAAGGGGGGTGCATGTGGATCCAACCAAGATCCATGTCATTCGAGATTGGCCAGCCCCAACCACTCTCACTGAGATTCACAGCTTTCTGGGTCTTGCTAATTTCTACCACAGGTTCGTGTTGGGATTCTCTTTTATCACTTGGACCTTGAGTCAAGTCACCAAGGGAGGAGCGAGAGAAAAATTATTTTGGTCGGAATCTCAACAAAATGCATTCATAGAATTGAAACATCGCCTTTGTTCTTCCCTAGTTCTCACATTACTATACTTGCAACAACCATTTGAGACCGAGACAGATGCCTCTGATTATGCTATTGGGGCAGTTCTTACTCAACAGGGGCATCCAGTGGCATATCACAGTCAGACATTGTCTGACACAGTTTGAAAGTATCCCACTTATGACAAAGAAATGTATTCCATTGTGCATGCTTGTAGACAATTGAAGCATTCCATTTTGGGGAAGGAAACAATCATCCACATAGACCACCAACCCTTGCAGTTCATACAGACACAAGGGAAGTTGTAGAACGATTGCCATCAAAAGTGATCCAAATATATGCAACAGTTTCATTTGAACATCAAGTACAAGAAGGGTAGCACCAATAATATTGCAGAAAGCCTTAGCCGACCACCGATCGTGGCACTAACCACCGTTCTCAACTCTTGTGGGCACGATACTTCTGATTGGTTGCTTCTCTACAAGAGCGATCCAGAATTCAGCCACACTAAGGCACTCTTGGGGGGTACACAAGTTCCAAATTTTCACCTCAAAGATGCACTGATATGTCACCTGGGACACCTTTGTGTTCCTTCAAGTGAGCGTCACAGCCGAGTCACTGGGCATTTCAGGGTCAAGAAAACAGTGGCAGTACTGTAGAAGTATTTCTATTGGTCAAACCTTCGACAGGATATCGGGAAGTACATCAGATCCTGCACTTCTTGCGCCATTTCCAAACTGACCATCAAGAAGCAAGGCCTCTATACTCTGCTACCTACCCCTAGTCAAGCTTGGGAATCCATCTCCATGGATTACATGCCAGGCCTTCCTTATACTAAGCATGGAAACGACTGTGTTTTCGTGGTCATCAACAGATTCTCGAAGATGGCCATTATGGTGGCTTGCAAGAAGAATATCACAACAGAAGCCACTACTAAACTCTTCTTTGAACGAGTGTGGGTGCACTTTGGGATACCATAGTCTATCATATGAGATCGCGATAGCAGGTTCCTTAGCATATTTTGGTCCAGCCTCTAGTCAATGTTGGACACCAAGCTCACCAAGTCCACAGCTTTCCATCCCCAAACTGATGGCCAGACAGAGGTTGTCAACAGGATGATTGTACACATTATGCACATGTACAATTCAAAGCATCCACACACATGGGATGAGAGCCTCCCCTATGTACAACACAGTTATAATCGGGCTCTCCACAGCTCAACCAGCCACAACCCCTTTCAAGTGGGCTTGGGATTCCAGCCACTACGTCCCATTGACGTAGCCATGCCATTTGCGGCTACTCAAGCCAATTCGGCTCATGTCCAGTCTGAAGCTGACAAAGTGAACAAATTTATTGAGCACATTCAACACATCTGCCAACAAGTTCATGACATATTGGACAGACCAATACTAAGTACAAGAAACAACATGATCAACATCGGGTACCACACAACTTCCAAGTGGGCAACAAAGTGTGGCTACATTTGTAGAAGGAGCACCTCATTAGACCCAATGGAAAGCTTCGCCCGCTCCAATATGGGTCATACACCATCACCAAGGTGGTAGGGAACAATTCCTTCGAGTTCAGTATTCGACCATTCCTTGGTCTGCAACCAGTATTCAATGTGGACCGCATTCGTCCCTACTTCCCACCTCTGGCATTGCAGAACAACTCACAACAACAGAGTTAAACCCAGACTGCATGGAACAGGCCACCATAGATGGTATCATGGACATGAAAATCAAGAACATTCACCAACAGAATATTCAACTATATCAGGTTGTCAAAGCTGGCCAACTCCTACACCAAGGCAAGTGGTTCACCAGGTACCAAGTTCAGCAGAAGTTTCCTCATCTCATGGAGGAACTCAACGCAATGGGGACCATTTATTCCTAAGGGGGGAGGAATGATCTAGGTGGATATTGGTGACCACCCACTTATTCCACTTGGGGCCCCACCATTGTCTCTTTCAGTTTTTCAGTTTCGGCACAACTTACTATTTTTGGCAGTTTTTCGAGTCCTAAACTTCCGGAACCGTTTTGAGGCCCTAAACGACGTTTTTTAGGAAAATAGAGAGCGACATGGATATATATTTCTAATGAGGTATGGTGCACGTCAAACGGAGATCGTATGCCAAAGTTACGTCCCCGGGAAGTTGAAACACCAATTTATCCAAACAGGGCCCATATTTTTGGCGCTTCATCTCCTAGGGTTAGGGTTTTGGATGTTTAGGGTTTTCCATTGTTTCTAAATAATAAATAGGCCCTGAAGCCTCATTGTAACTCATTTCAGAGGCCTGTATCCACCACATCTCTTCTCAAATATAAGCTACCAACGCCCTAGCTAGTTTATTTCTATTCTTTCTGTAAGCAGATTTTAGTTCTTTGATATTAATGAAATCAAGTGTTATTTCTACTGCATATTTGTATTTATGGTTACATGTGTATTCAATTATGTTCTTTCATAAATCTAGATCAGTGGTATTAGAGGGGTCTGCTTTTTCTCGATCCTTCTTTGCATTTCCCCAACGAGGTTGGGGTATAAGGAGTTGGGGCTTGATATGGTTGCACCTTTGCAAGATCAGCCTCGCAAACCCCGATGGTTGCCCATGGGGGACGAAAAGAAAGATGAGGGAGCAGGAGATCCTATCAAAATATTGCTCGAGGAGGCCCTCGAAAAACAAAGGAAAGCGATGATGGATAAATTTTCCCAGATCCTTCAACGACTGCCCACAGGCGGCGCATTTGCATCCAGCAGCCACTCTAGAAGCGCGACTCCCTTTAAGGTACAAGTAAACTTTGACATTCCCATATTTGAGGGTCAAATAGATGCAGATGTCGTAGATATATGGTTGAATCTATTAGAAGGATATTTCTCGGTTCATGACTTTTCTGAGCGGGAGAAGATTATTTTTGCACTCCTCAAAGCTACCCCCCATGTCAAGGACTGGTGGGAAACCTACGGTGAGAAAAAGGATGAGACAAAACCCTCTTTATTCTCAGTCGTACCCACTTGGAATTCTTTCTGATATGCCATCAAGGAACAATACTATCCCGTGGGGAGCTATGAGGACAAGTATATACAATGGACCACGCTGCGGTAACAAAGGGATCAAGATGTGCATGAGCTAACGAATTTGTTCCATACCCTGCACACAAAGTTGGGTATCAAAGATTCAGAGAAAAATTTGGTGCTAAAGTATTGTAGTTGTCTACATAGATACATTCAGGAGGAAATGGAGTTCCTTGACATCTCCTCGCTTGGTATGACATACTGATATGCTGCCAAGATTGAGCAGAAATTCAAGCAGAAGAAGCGAGACTTTGGATCTGCGAATCAAAAGCAAGGGAAAGGTGCCCCCAAATTGCAGAAAAAAGGACAAATCTAAGGCATGGCAGCCCAAGATAACCTACCAAAGCCACAAGCAAAGAACAACATTGCGAAGCCAAAGAAGGACATGAGAAAGTGGTGTGAGTTCCATAAGAGCTCCACTTACAACACAAGTGAGTGTCAGGCCAAGCAGTCGCTCGTGGCTGAGATGAGGGCTTCTGAATCAGATGCATGTTCAGACTCTGAATTAGAACCTGACAAGGGGAATGAAAAATGGAAATAGATTATTGATGCAGACCCCAACGCCACTATTTCCACTGCGAAGATCCAGAAGCAGGAACCGGAAGATCCAGAGGAGGTGGAACGTCTGTTCCACTCCTAGATGTGGGTAAAGGGTTCCTCGATACAGTTCAATGTCGACAATGGGAGCTAAAAGAACCTCATTTCAGAAGATTTCATGAAGTGGTTGGGCTTGCTGACCATTGCGCACCCACATCCATACACCATCGGGTGGCTTCACCAAGGACGGGATCTCCATGTCAGCAAACAGTGTCGCCTTCCCTATAACATCACGCCCTTCACGGATGCGGTATTATGTGACATTTCTCCTATTGATGTTTCTGATGTATAATTAGGCCAACCACACTTGTGGAAGCGACATGCTATGTATGAGTCATGGCCTCGTGCTGTTATTGTTACCTTGGGAAATAAGTTGTACAAGATACCAGAGGTACCACCACCTACCACTATCTCTTTGGTTATTACAAAACAATGCAGAAAGCTCATTTCCAAAACCAGGAAATTTGTTTTCCTGATGATCCGCCCCCAGGGAAAGAAGAAGATTATGGCCACGACCTCCAGACATTGCTCCTCTTCATGAAAATAACAAATGGACAAGGTTGTGGAGGAGTACGGGGACATTTTCACTTCACCCACAGGGGTGCCTCTGCACTGTCAGGTCAAGCACCCCATTGATCTGACCCCAGGTGCACCGCTACCCAACAGACTGATCTATCGGTGCTCTGTTCTAGAGAACAATGAAATCAAGAGGCAGATTCAGGATCTACTGTAGAAAGATCACATCTGTCCAAGTTCATCACCTTGTGAGAGCCCGATCGTGTTAGTACAGAAGAAGGATAGGGCTTGGAGACTCTGTATTGACTATTGGGCGCTGAACAATATCACTGTCCGGAATAGGTACCCGATCCCACGAATTGATGAACTTCTAGACCAACTCAAAGGGGCGAAATATTTGAGCAAGATCGACTTGAAGTCTGGGTATCACCGGGTACCCATCGAACCCTGTGATGTGTGGAAGACTACCTTCAAAGCCAAGGAGGGCCTTTTCGAATGGTTGGTCATGCCTTTTGGGTTGACGAATGCTCCCACAAACTTCATGAGGTTGATGGACGACACCTTGAGGCCATTCACCAACTCATTTGTAGTAGTGTACTTGGATGAAATTCCGATCTTCAACCAGACTTGGGAAGAGCACCTCCACCACATCCGACAAGTCCTCCAAACACTACGGCAACACAAGTTGTGTGCCAATTTGGAGAAGTGCACTTTTGGCATGACCCAGGTTCAATATCTGGGATACATTATTGATGAAAGGGGGGAGCATGTGGATCCAACCAAGATCTAAGTCATTCGAGATTGGCCAGCCCCAACCACTCTCACAGAGCTTTGCAGCTTTCTAGGTCTTGCTAATTTCTAATGCAGGTTCATGTTGGGATTCTCTCATATCACTTGGCCCTTGAGTCAAGTCACCAAGGGAGGAGTGAGAGAAAAATTCTTTTGGTCGGAATCTCAACAAAAGGCATTCATAGAATTGAAACATCGCCTCGGTTCTGCCCCAATGCTCACAATAACAGACTTGCAACAACCATTTGATATCAAGACAGATGCCTCTGACTATGCTTTTGGGGTAGTTCTTACTCAACAGAGGCATCCAGTGGCATATCACAGTGAGACATTGTCCGACACAGTTCGCAAGTATCCCACTTATGAAAAAGAAATGTATTCCATTTTGCAGGCTTGTCGACAATGGAAGCATTACATTTTGGGGAAGGAAACAATCATCTGTTGAATCCTTAGTTAAACTGAGAGGGTGGGGGTGAATCAGTTTAACACATTCATGGATTTTTGAAAATTTTCATTAAAACTTATTTACCCTTCATTTCATGTCCAACTTAATATGTGAGTAATCTTAGAATGTGAGCAACAAGTATTAATATAATATAACAGTAGACTTTTAATATGAGAGCAGCAGGTATTAAGCAGATGATATAAATCAGATCAACACATAAAAATCATGCACAGAGACACCAGATATAAGTGGAAACCCATAAAGGGATAAAACCACATCTTATTATTGTTGTGATGCAAAGGCAAGCTCCAACTCCCTCTCACCACTGTTTTTCTGCAGGCACCAACCTACAGGAGGCTTCCAACCTCAATTCTGCAAGATACAACTTGCAAGGAAGCACCAACTCCCTTCAATTTTCTGCAGGCACCAACCTACAGGAGGCTCCAACCTCAGTCAGCTACAACTGACAGCTATCAAGCTGCAACTTGATAGGGAAGCTTCAACTTCCTCAATTTATCAAACTGAATGTTTGCTGATTTACCTCAGATATCAGCTTTGTTCTGTAGCATCTCTTTCTGCTCCTCTCTTCCTTATCTTCTCTGCCTTGATCTTCTATACTTTTCATTCTCTATCCTTATCCTCTCACTTACATCTTGTGCATATCAATGTGATATTATATATAGAGTTCATCACATGACTCTTTACATTCCTCAGGGAATTTGAAGTGAATAGTCCTGACTTTTTGACTTCTGTCTTCTCATTCCTTTATCCAACTCATTTTAAAATTATAATAATATGTACAAATTTCCATGCTACAGTGGGATTTTTCTTTTCCTTAGGATACTTTCCTTTGCATCACAAACAATATTAAAAAAAAATTATTTACATTTTCAGTTGCACATTTCAATACCACTCAGTTCCTTTTCTGGACTTTCTTCGGCTTTACTGGATTTGTCTCTTCTGCTGCTGTTGAGTGACTGTTCTATATATTTTTGTTCATCATGTCTACAAAATTCCCTATGACTTTTTTAGTTCCCACATTCTTTGTTTACCTCTGTTAGGCCCACATTTTCATCCCTGTGTTTATTCACCTGTTCGCTGTACTTTTGTGCACCTGCTGCATATATAACTTCTTTTTAATATAACAGCTGATTTTAAATCTGGGAAAACTCTCAAGGTTCTAATCTCTTGGGCTGGCACTTTAATCAACTGTGGAGGCTTCTTATACTCACGATTATAAGACCCATAAAATACATAATATGCTCTGGTAATAAACCCAATCAATGTTTTAATACAATTTCGAAGCAATATTATAGCTCACTATATTAAATATCAGCGTAGTATATATATCAGCATATATATATGTTTCCCACCAAATGTGAAGACCCATGTATTTACTTTAACGTATGCCCATCTCTGAGTCAAACATTAAAAAACTATTAATAAACCGTGGCTTTTGTTTAGCGCCCAACATAAGCATGGTCACGGGTGTTATAACCTTTATATCATCAAACTGTATTACGTTCCCCACTTAAATATATATATATATATATATATATATATATATATCGAGCTTTTAATTCAATTTAAACCACTTATAACGAACCTCTGGCTCTGGGCCCACATATATATAAGCGATGGCTCAATTAAGTACATGCACCAAACCTTGGTTTATCCTTCGGGCTACTTCCGAATGCAATCGCCGTTCAAAGAGCCTTCCTCCAGATCGACGGCTTGTATCAATATCGCATGGGGTCCTCAGCCGAAAGTTAATGCGCGACGGCGCGCAATGACAGTGGTTTTCCCAACTTGCTCAGGGACACGTGCCACCCATCGTATGGAATCGCTCCGATTCTCAAATTACCACTTTCCCGTCGAAAGCGGTGCGATGAAACCCGGAAAACGCCTTCACTGTTCGCTCCCGCAAGGTTCTGCCTTCAAGGTTCCGCTCTTCTCCTTTACGCTCAGGTTCCGCCTTCAAGGTTCCGCTTACTATTGACTGTTCGTTCTTGATTCGTGGTTCCGCCTCTTCATACACCATTCTGGTTCCACAAGCACCAATGTACAGTTGCCATACCATGGTTCATTGTTCCAGTTCATACGCTAACCTTAAGATTCCGAATAGGCAATTTTCAAACATATCTCTTCTTTTACGCCTCGACTTCCCTTCTTCCTACTTGCATTGGCGTGACCATTCAAGAGTTGCAATCATTGATTCTATTCCAATCTCGTGGAATGGAAATCGACCCCATCACTGTAACCGTAGTGGAACCCCTATGTAATCCTGGTTTTCGGCTTCCTTGCAATTAGACGATGCTCCAATGCACCTCTACGCATTTCATTTATCTTTACCCTTATGCAAGCAATGTTGACTCTTAGTCAAAGTTACCCTGTCTCAACGATTACAAATTTCGCTGTAAGTGTTCAATTCATAATTCGAACAATATTGCTCTTCTTCCTAGTGCTAATCTGATTCATATCGATTATTCACAATCGATATCGATTATTCACAATCTTCAGGTTGGACTTGTTGTGACTTCTGAGTCAAGAGTCTGCGTTCAATATTCTCATGTTCCAAATGCATTCACTGCTTGACTCTGCTTCAATAAACTGCATGTCTTTGCTACCTCACTGCTGCTTTGTTGTTGTTTCAGGTGCTCCTTTGCCATCAATGACAATATTTCCAACAGTCTCCCCCTTTGGCATTGATGGCAACAAATCCACCGATAATCCAATGCTTCCTCCAAGTCTTCCTCTGCCTAGCTTCTTTTAGAAGACCTTTTCTTCTATTACCTGCTTTAAGACCCTTTCTTCTATTACCTGCTTTAAGACCCTTTCTTCTATTACCTATTTTTCCTCCCCCTTTAACATCAATGGCAAAGGGTTGCACATTTCTCAATGTAGATTCTGGGTGTGCATTTCTTCTCTCTGATTTGTTTTTAGACCTTCTTCTTCTTAATTTGTACCCCTGTAGCCTTTCCCTTGATTCTTTTATGTTGGATGTATTCTTTCCATATTTCTTTGATCCTGAGGACCTGTTTCATGCTTCCCTTGTTGGCTAATCTCCTCTTGGAATGATATTTTCATTTCTGTTCTCCCCCTGAAACTGTTCTTTCTATTTATATCAGAGAGTAGCATCTACAGATACTACCCCTAGTCTATCTCTCAAATATTCAAATGGTTCTCTAGTAAGAGGTTTGGTAAATATATCAGCTGTCTTTTCTTTTGTTGGTACATATTCCAGCCTTACTATCTTCTGAGCCACTTGTTCTCAGAGAAAATGATACTTGATTGGAATATGTTTAGTTTTTGAATTAAGCACAGGATTTTTTTATATACTTATAGCACTAGTATTATCACATTTGATTGAGATAGGTTCATCAATGCTTACCTTCATGTCTTGGAGAGTTTGCTTCATCCACGTGACTTTTGTACAACATGCTGCTGCTGCTATAGATTCTGCTTCTGTTATAGACAGAGAGATAGATGTTTTTTTCTTGCTTAACCATGCCACCAGACTTTCTCCTAGATAGAATGCACCTCCACTTGTGCTTTTTCTGTCATCTACACAGCTGGCCCAATCTGCATCTGTGTATGCTATCAAAGTGAAGCTTTTGCCTTTAGGATACCAAAGTCCATACTGTGCTATTCCTTGTAGATATATAAATATTATTTTGACTGCCAGAAGATGGTTTTGTTTAGGTGCTGCTTGATATCTAGTCACTATTCCTACTGCTAGCATGATGTCTGGTCTTGATGCTGTCAAATAAATTAGGCTTCCTATCATGGATCTGTAGATATTTTGATATATATCAGTAGATCCATCATCAGCACACAGCTTGCATCCCGTGATCATGGGAGTTGACACAGGTTTGCAGTCCTCCATTTTGAATTTTTTCAAAATTTCTTTTAAGTATTTTTCCTGTGAGATGAATTTACCTGTGTTCTTTTGCTGAATTTGAAGTCCTAAGTAGAAAATGAGCTCTCCAATCATAGACATCTCAAACTCTATTTTCATCTCATCAGCGAACCCTTTTTCTGGTTCTTCTCTGTTTCTTCCAAACATAATGTCATCAACATCTACTACAACAATCAGGAGTTCATTTTCATGGGCTTTTATGTATATATTGTTGTCTACTCCACCTCTCTTAAAGCCTTGTTTTTGAAAATATTTATCCAGTCTTGAGTACCAAGCACGGGGAGCCTGTTTCAGTCCATATAGAGCCTTCTTCAGTCTGCACACATAGTCTTCTTTGTCTGTTAAAGAGAAACCTTCTGGTTGTTCCATGTAGACTTCTTCTTCTAGATCTCCTTTCAGAAATGCAGATTTCACATCCATTTGATATACTTTGAAGTTTTGGTAGCAAGCAAAGGCCAGAAAAATTCTGATGGCTTCCATTCTGGCTACAGGGGCAAATGTTTCATCGTAATCAAGTCCTTCGATTTGTGAATATCCTTTGCAGACCAGTCTGGCTTTATTCCTGATTACTTGTCCTTGCTCATTCATTTTATTTTTGAATACCCATTTTGAGCCTATGACATTTTTCTTCCAAAAGGGGTTCCCGGAACTAGTCACTGTGCATTGTTTTTCTTCACTTGGTCTAATTTTCTTCATTCATGCGCATTTACCCAAGAATTTTTCCTTGTCAGTTTCTTCAAATTTCTTTGGCTCTATTTGTGACAACATGGCTATGTATACCTCTTCGCCTTTGTTCTCGTTAGCTTCTCTTCTTGTTTGGACCCCTACTCTCTGCCTCCAATGATCCGACTCCCGGTGGATGGTTCTTCGAGCATATCTTGGAGGGAGCCAGAACTCATCTCTGTATCTTCTGTTGTCTTGCTTGTTTCCTCATCATCTTGGTTTTCTTCTTCATGGTTGTTTGATGGACCGCAATAGTCTGTATCTCTTGTATTGTTTGGAAGTTCATCATCAAATCTCACATCAATGCTTTCTACTATTTTTCAAAGAGTCTTGTTGTAGCACCTGAACCCTTTGCTTTTGGATGCATATCCTAGAAATATCCCTTCATCTTCTCTTGCATTTTCCAAGATTTTCATCATTATTCTTTATGTAACACTTGCTTCCAAAGACTCTAAAATGTTTGATTGAAGCTGGTTTCCCATGCCAAAGTTCATAGGGAGTTTTGTCACTGCTTGGCCTTAAGTGAGCTTTATTAAGGATATGCACCGCTGTGTGTATCGCTTCTGCCCAGAAGGTTTGAGGAATATTATTCTCTTGCATCATGGCTCTGGAAATTTGGTGAACAGATCTGTTTTGTCTCTCTGCTACTCCATTCTTCTGAGGTGTCCCTATAATAGTAAATTGTTGTTTTATGCCATATTCATTGCACAGATCTGCAAATTCATAATCTGTGAATTCACCTCCTCTATCCGATCTGATGCATTTTAGCTTGCATCCTGTCTGATTTTCTGCTAAAGCTTTGAATATTTTGAATTTTTCCAGAGCTTCCGATTTATTCTTGAGAAATGCAACCCATGTCATTATGGAGAAATCATCTATTATCAGCATGAATTATGATTCTCCACTTGGTGTTTTAGTTCTTGCAGGTCCGCACAGGTTCATGTGCACAAGTTGTAGTGGTCTTCTTGTTGATAACTCATCTTTGGCCTTAAAGGATGTGCGATTCTGTTTGCCTAATTGACATGATTTGCATATGGTATTGGAAGGCCTCTTTATTTCTGGCATGTCTCTGACAGCTTTCTTCTTACTTAGTCTGATGATGTGATCGAAGCTGAGATGTCCCAATCTTTTATGCCATAACCATGACTCCTCAAGTTTGCTAAGATAACATGCTTCATCTTCCTCTTTCACAATGTAAACATTACTCTCTGTTCAAACTCCTTTGAGCAGAGTCTTACCTGTGGTGCTTGATCTGACTTCACAATCTTGTGCTCTGAAAAGAACTTCGCAGCCTTTATCACACATTTGACTGACACTCAGCAAATTTGCTTTCAGCCCATCTAAAAATAGTACATCTTGGGCCTTACCTCTGCCATTATCTAAGCTGACTAAGCCCTTTCCCTTGATTTTTCCTGATTTATCATTGCCAAAAGTAACATTACCAGTTTTCTTTTCATCAAAAGTTATAAATTTTCTCCTGTCTCCAGTCATATGTTTTGAGCAGCCACTGTCCAGATACCACTAGCTTTTTAGGTCTTGAGCAGTTAGATCCAAGTCACATTTATTCACCTTCTTTATCCACTTGAGGCATCCTTTTGTTTGGTATCTTTTGAGAGATGATGAATCACATCCTTTCAGAGGACATTTGGAAGGCATATGTCCAACTTGATTGCATACACAGCATTTGATCATAATTTTTGTAGAGTTGTGAGTATGAACAAAATTTCTTTGATTCATAAACCTCCTTGAGGTGTTGAACATCAATCTTTGTCCATAATTTCTACATTCAATAATTTTATGGCCAAATTCCTTACAATAAAAACAGTAACCATAGAAATTATTTGCATACATGATGTAAGGTTGTCTTCTCCATTTGTTTGCTTGAGACAGTCTCTTCACTGTTTGCATCTTTTGCTGGTTTGAATCACTCCTCCTTGCATGACAATATGCAGCAATGTGTCCCAGCTTGTGGCAGACATAACAGGTGGCATTTTTCATAGGAGGGAATAATCTCCTTTGATGGCTTCCAATTTTGACATACTCAGGGGTATATGAATCTTTTTCTGTTGTTTGAGTATTTCTTTCATTCTTTGTTATTAGAGGATTTTTCTGGGTTCTGTCTCCCTCCTTACAAGTTTCTTCTTTTGTAGAAATTATTTGAGCTGCTTCATCATCCTTCTTTGTTTTTACAAAAATAATCTCTCTGTTTTCCTTTTCTTTGCTTTTACTTGATTCTCCTTCATAGCCTATTCCAGTTTTTATCATAGGAGATCTTTGAGCAACCAGAATTTCATTCAACTTACTAGAGCTTGTTGTTTGAGAAGAATTTATAACCACTTTCCTTTGAGCATTTTCTAATTTCTTCCTGAGACATACTACTTTTTCTTCCAACTTCTCTTGTTCTTGGGTTTTCTCCTTGATTTGCTTAATTAACATGTCCTCTATCTTCTTGGCTTCTTCAAGCTCTATCTTTAGCTGCATAAGGACTTCTGAATTCTGTTCTTCTCTTACATACTTGAGGAGAATGTCCTTTTGTTTTCTGCATTTCAGCTTGAGTCTATCAATCTCTTCCAGAGCACTTCTTAGCTCCCCCTCAAGGTCGATTTCACCTTCCTCTTCTTCATGTTCTTGCAGGAGGCCTTCAAGTTCTTCTATGGCCATCAATAAGAATTCAGAGGTTCCTTCTTCACTTGAAGGTTCATCTGAGCCTTCAGATGCACTGCTGTCTTGTTGAGCATAGAAGGATTTTCTGTTGAACTTCTTTCCTTTCTACCAGTTTTTTGATGCATTTTTCTCTGTTTCTTGAGCCTGATTCCTTACTTTCTTGTGAGGACACTTAGCAACATAGTGTCCCACTCTTCCATAGTTAAAGCATTTGAAAGGAAGTTCACCTTTGTATTTACCTGAGCCTCTATCCAATTTCTTGACAAAATTTTCCTCTTCTTCATCCGAGCAAGAGCATATATCTTCCTCTTCTTCTTTCTTCTTTTCTATTTTAAAGGCTACCTCTCTCGTACTTGGCTTCTTCTGTGGGAGCCTCATCTCGTATGTTGTTAAATTTCCAAGTAGCCGGTTCATGGTAAAGGTCTCCCAATCAGTTGTTTCTTCTATTGCAGACACCTTGGGATTAAACCTGGATGGAAGAGATCTTAGAATCTTTTGCACAATTATACTTTCTGGCATGGTTTCTCCAAGAGCTTTCATATTTTTAAAAATTTATGCAACTTTTAGGAAGAAACTGTCAATGTCTTCATCATCATTCATTTTTAAGTTCTCAAATTGGGCTCTATAGACTTGAAGTTTGGCAGTCTTTACTTTCTTGTCTCTTTCATGGATGTTCTCCAGAGTATCCCACATCTCTTTGGCAGTGTCTTTGTGCACTACTTTGATAAACTCTGCTTCACACAATCCATTCAAGATGGCATTCATGGCTTTTGCATTAGCTACAAAATCTTGTTTGGATTCTTTCTCTGAGTCAGTTGCCTTTGGGGCATATCCTAATTCCACAGCACCCCACACTTCTATTCCTAGAGACATTATGTATGTCCTCATCCTGATTTTCCAGAAGGCATAATTTGCACCTGTAAAGAAAGGGGCTTTATTTGTTGAGCATCCTCCTTTACTAGCCATCCTCAGAACCTAGAATCTCCTTTCAGTTGTTAAACTGGTACAAAGTAACCTGCTCTGATACCAATTGTTGAAATTTAGTTGAACTGAGAGGGGGGGGTGAATTAGTTCAATACATTCCTGAGCATTTTTCAATTTTTCATCAGCTTATTTATAGCTTAATTTTATGATCAACCTTAGTATATGAACAATATTAATATGTTGCAGATAGTATTAAATTAATATGACATTAAACTTATTATGAGAGCAACAAAAATTAAGCAAGTTTGATAAATCATCTCAGCACAAAAGCCACAGATAGAGACAATAGATATAAGTGGAAACCCATAAAGGGAGAAAACCACATCTTATTATTTTTGTGATGCAAAGGCAAGCTCCAACTCCCTCTCACCACTATTTTTCTGCAGGCACCAACCCACGGGAGGCTCCAACCTCAATTCTGCAAGCTACAACTTGCAAGGAATCTCCAACTCCCTTCAATTTTCTGTAGGCACCAATCTACAGGAGGCTCCAACCTCGGTCAGCTACAACTGACAGCTATCAAGCTTCAACTTGATAGGGAAGCTCCAACTTCCTCAATTTATCACAAGAAGTGTTTGCTGATTTACCTCAGATATCAACTTTGTTCTGTAGCATTTCTTTATGCTCCTCTCTTTCTTATCTTCTCTGCCTCAATATTCTATAATTTTCATTCTGTATTCTTACTTCCTCTTCCTCTTTTTACTTATTCATATCAAATTATATATATAGTTCCTCACATGACTGTTTGTATTCCAAAAGGAATTTTGAGTGACTAGCCATGACTCTTTGACTTCTACCTTCTCAATTCTTTATCCAACTTATTAAAAAATATAAAAGTATGTACAAATTACAATGGGAGTTTTTTCTTTTCCTTAGGATACTTGCCTTTTCATCACAAACAATATAAAACAAAAATTATTTACATTTTCAGTTGCACATTTCAATACCACTCAGTTCCTTTTCTCGACTTTCTTCGGCTTTACTGGATTTGTCTCTTATGCTGCTGTTGAGTGACTGTTCTGTATATTTCTGTTCATCATGCCTGCAAAATTCCCTGTGACTTTTTCAATTCCTACATTCTTTTTTTACCTCTGTTAGGCCCACATTTTCATCCCTGTGTTTATTCACCTGTTCAGTGTACTTTTGTGCACCTGCTGCATATATAACTGCTTTTTAATATAATAGCTGCTTTTAAATCTAGGAAAACTCCAAGGTTCTAATCTCTTGGGCTAGCACTTTAATCGACTGTGGAGGCTTCTTATACTCACGATTATAAGACCCATGAAACACATAATATGCTCTTCTAATAAACCCAATCAATGTTTTAATACAATTTCGAAGCACTATTACAGTTCACTATATTAAATATCAGCGTAGTATATATATCAGCATATACATATTTTTCCCACCAAATGTGAAGACCCATGTATTTACTTTAACGTATGCCCATCTCCGAGTCAAACATTAAAAAAACTATTAATAAACCGTGGCTTTTGTTTAGCGCCCAACGTAAGCATGGTCACGGGTTTTATAACCTTTATATCATCAAACTGTATTACGTTCCCCACTTATATATATATATATATATATCCCGAGATTTTAATTCAATTTAAACCACTTATAATGAACCTCTGGCTCCGAGCCCACATATATATAAGCGATGGCTCAATTAAGTACGTGCACCAAACCTTGGTTTATCCTTCGGGCTACTTCCGAATGCAATCGTCGTTCAATGAGCCTTCCTCCAGATCGACGGCTTGTATCAATATCGCACGGGGTCCTCAGCCGAAAGTTAATGCGCGATGGCGTGCAATGACAGTGGTTTTCCCAACTTGCTCAAGGACACGTGCCACCCATCGTATGGAATCGCTACGATTCTAAAATTACCACTTTCCCGTTGAAAGCAGTGCGATGAAACCCGGAAACCGCCTTCACTATTCACTCCCGCAAGGTTCCGCCTTCAAGGTTCTGCCCTTCTCCTTTACGCTCAGGTTCCGCCTTCAAGGTTCCGCTCACTCTTGATTGTTTTTTCTTGATTCGTGGTCCACCTCTTCATACACCATTCTGGTTCCACAAGCACCAATGTACAATTGCCATACCATGGTTCATTGTTCTAGTTCATACGCTAACCTTAAGATTCCGAACAGGCAATTTTCCAACATATCTCCTCTTTTACACCTCGACTTCCCTTCTTCCTACTTGCATCGGCGTGACCATTCAAGAGTTGCAATCATCGATTCTATTCCAATCTCGTGGAATGGAAATCGACCCCATCACTGTAACCGTAGTGGAACCCCTATGTAATCCTGGTTTTCGGCTTCCTTGCAATTAGATGATGCTCCGACGCACCTCTACACATTTCATTTATCTTTACCCTTATGCAAGCAGCATTGAATCTTAGTCAAAGTTACCTTGTCTCAACGATTACAAATTTCGCTGTAAGTGTTCAATTCATCATTTGAACAATATTGCTCTTCTTCCTAGTGCTGCTCTGATTCATATCAATTATTCACAATCTTTAGGTTGGACTTGTTGTGTCTTCTGAGTCAAGAGTCTGTGTTCAATATTCTCAGGTTCCAAATGCATTCACTGCTTGACTCTGCTTCAATACACTGCATGTCTCTGCTACCTCACTGCTGCTTTGTTGTTGTTTCAGGTGCTCCTTTGCCATCTCCTTTGCCATCAATGACAATATTTCCAACATCATCCACACAGACCATTGACCCCTGTAGTTCATACAGACACAAGGGAAGTTTCAAAACAATCGCCATCAGAAGTGGTCCACATATTTGCAATAGTTTCATTTGAACATCAAGTACAAGAATGGTAGCACAAATAATGTTGCAGACTGCCTCAGCTGACCACCGATCGTGGTACTAACCACCATTCTCAACTCTTGTGGGCACGAGACTTATGATTGGCTGCTTCTCTACAATATTGATATAGAATTCGGCCACACATACAGGGCACTCTTGGGGGGTACGCAAGTTCCAAATTTTCACCTCCAAGATGCACTGATATGTCACTTGGGACACCTTTGTGTTCCTTCAAGTGAGCGTGCGAAGATGATATGGGAAGCACACTACATTCGAGTCGTTGGGCATTTCGGGGTCGAGAAAACAGTGGCAGTACAGCAGAGTATTTCTATTGGTCGAACCTTAAACAGGATGTCGAGAAGTACATCAGATCCTGCACTACTTGCGCCATTGCCAAACCAACCATCAAGAAGCAAGGCCTCTATACTCCACTACCTACCCCTAGTCGACCTTGGGAATCCATATCCATGGATTACATGTTAGGCCTTCCTTCTACTAAGCATGGAAAAGACTTTGTTTTCGTGGTAGTCGACAGATTCTCGAATATGGCCATTATGGTGGCCTGAAAGAATAATATCATAGCAGAAGCCACTGCTAAACTCTTCTTTGAATGAGTGTGGGTGCACTTTGGGATCCCACAGTCTATCATATTAGATCGTGATAGCAGGTTCCTCAGCACATTTTGGTCCAGCCTCTGGTCAATTTTGGACACCAAGCTCACCAAGTCCACAGCTTTCCATCCCCAAACTAATGGCCAGATAGAGGTCGTCAACAGGATGATTGTACACATTATGTGCATGTACAATTAAAAGCATCCACGCACATGGGATGAGAGCCTCCCCTATGTACAACACAGTTATAATCGGGCTCTCCATAGCTCAACCGGCCACAACCCCTTTCAGGTGGGCTTGGGATTCCATCCACTATGTCCCATTGACGTAGCCATGCCATTTGTGGCTACTCAAGCTGATTCAGCTCATGTTTAGTCTGAAGCTAACAAAGCGAATAACTTCATCGAGTGCATTCAGCACATCCGCCAACAAGTTCATGAAATATTGGATAGAGCCAATGCTAAGTACAAGCAACGACATGATCAACATCAGGTACCACACAACTTCCAGGTGGGCGACAAGGTGTGGCTACATTTGTAGAAGGAGTGCCTCATTGGATCCCAGAAGGAGTTCCCTAGCTATTTTCTATTCTGTCTATAAGCAAATTTCAGTTCTTTGATATTAATGAAATGAAGTGTTATTTCTGTTGCATATTTGTATTTATGGTTACATGTGTATTCTGTTGCATTCCTACATAAATATGGATCACATTCACACTAGGAGTGTCTTTTATTCATACTAAGGATATTTATGGTCTCCATACCCTCTTATTCCTCTATCTAAGAGCAAAATCAAAATTTAATATTCCAATTAGTTGTGTGCTAATTTAGGAATATTACAGTCCTCCCCTCCCAAATGTTGTTTGTCCTCAAGCAATTGTAAGGATAGAACTGAAGAGCCTCTCCTATTCCTCCTGTAGCATCCTCATATGATAATTCCCTCCAATGAACAAGATTTTGTCTCAACAATAGGTCTCCAAGTTGCTCCTCCCAAGTGTATTAGTATACCTTTGGCGAAGAATCCAAATGGCTCTCATCATGAACACGTGGAATATCCATGGAAGAAACTATATGTGGTATAGAGGCCTTCTTGAGGCATGGAATTTGAAATATATTGGGAACTATCATTCCCATGTGAAGCCTCCATCCCCAAGCTATCATCCACAAAAAGTGAGTCACCCTTCAACATGACAACTCATGAAACATCTCATCTACCTTAGGCTCCTGCAAATAAGGTGGGTTGTATAGCTGAACATGATGGATCAAATTTTTTATTCCACGCTGTCTCTCTCTCCAATTATGATAAGTGTAGAGCTGATGTTGAATTTGGGTTGTAATAATGTTTCCTTCATGAAGCAAAAAGGCAATTGGATCCTCAAAGACCCACTCTTTGGTTCTTGCCCAAATCATCCCATATAAAATGAATATAACATTATCATTATATGGAATCCAAATGAGAGAGATATTGAAGGTTCTACATAGTTTTGGAAGGTACCAATAGTCTCTCAAGTAGTCACAGCACATTTTTTCTAGCTGTTGTTTCATAAAATAACATGTCAAGTTGTCTCCTAAAAAATTGCTAGTTGTGCATGTCATCACATCTACTAGTAAATAGTAAATGGTATTGTATATCAACTAAGAATACAGGAAATAGTAAAACACTTGCCCAAAGCCATACAATAAATGGCTCTCTCCATCGTAGATGTTGGTCCCAACATGACCATGAAGCCCAAATAGAGGCTTGCCCTCTTGTGGAGCAATGCACTGTATAGAGATGGTAAGAGAGTGAAAATATTGTGTCAGATAATCAACAAGTGCAAAAACACAATTCTTACCATGTATTGAGAGTAGGCTGATAATAAGATCCATAAATGAGCCCTCCAGAGAGGTATGATAGACTCCCATGAAGAGGAATGTACTATGTGTTGTAGGAAGATCTTTCTTCTTATGCTTGGAAATCCAAGTCAAGAAGATCATATGATGGTAATAGATGTCTCCATCCACTACTCCATCACTCTCATCTCCTACTTGCCCATCAAGTGCATCATATGTGAAGTGATCCTAGGAACACCTCATCAACAAATCCAAGCTCCCAAGTGACAGTGTTGTTGGTCTTTGCAATAAGGCTCCTGTCACCTCATAGCTTCATTCTTTGACATGCCAAATGTCAAAGTCATCTACTATAATTCTCCTATATATGGGAGATTCCTTCCCAAGTGGAAGTACCTCCTAATCCTCCAAGGCTAAGGAGTAGCCCCTTTGCACCATGATAGTGCCATCACCTACTCCTGCAACATCATGCAAAGTATGGGAGAAAATAAACCCATACTCTCCCAAGATTTTCCAAAGCAACAACAACTCTTGTTGCCTCTCCACGCCATCATCATATAAACTATGGAGCAAAAATATGATGTTTGACATGAAAGATATCACATCACCCCAATACACACAAACTCCTTGCTGCCATATGATGCAAGTGCCATGCCAAGTCCCTTCCACCAACATACTCTTTGAAATAGAATGTGTCATATGATGACCAAACTCTTTCAAGAGTATCCAACGCAGTCTTGCCTCTTGTTACCCGGTGTCATAGATCTGCAAGTGGCTTTCCAACCTCTTGCTCATCAACATCACCCATCCAACCAATGGTGAGTGTCCAACATCATGATCAAAATAGGTATTCCTCCAATGGAGAATACCACCCTCCCAAATCATATTTCTATCTTTGCATTTATTGGAATGATGAAATGAAATCTCTTGGAGATCTCCAAATGAAGACCATTCCTCAATGACCAAGTTTATCCCATAAGGATCCAAATATTCTAAAGGAAAAATCTTCTCATTGAGCAATGAAGTGCTCATCAAGAAAGATCCATCATAACAATGGAATATAAGATGCCTCTCATCAACCATCTGTATATCCCCTGCTACACATGTAGAATGGTCATTGGAATGCTCCAATAAAGGTTGGGCCCCCAACTCATCACTGTTGCTCAATGATAGTGTTGCTGATCTCCATGATCATGCATATGCTGTCTCAAGATTATTGTCAATGTTGAACACATAGTTTTGCATTTCTCTGCTCAGGAAAATGTTCATCCCATCCTCCAAAATTCTACACTCCAACCCCAAGAGCTTTGTGCAGCTCAAAAATGATATACTAGGATGAATGTATATCTCCTCCTTGAACAAATCAAGGGTCCTCAGCGCAGTGATATTCTGCTACTCCAAATCAGCAATGTACTTTGACCCTAGGTCACGCAAAGGTATATTCCCACAATCCTCCATAACAGAGAGTGGAAACATGTGCATACCTCGATAAAGCTTGGGAACATCTTGTATTGCTACAAGGGTTCCTTCTTCCGGAGTAATGTCTTCCCCAACTACTGATGATGATGGCTGCTCTTCTATGGCTACATCAGCGCTGGTACAGGTCTCCTCCTCCTCATGCATCTCCAGAATAGTGCATGGGACTCTAAATTTCAAGAGATCAAGTCCACTTTGCAAAGGTGCAAGTGTTCTTTCTCCTGATGCAAGTTCTCTTGCAGCAAGTGGTGGTGAAGGCCTCTTCTCCTATGATTTCTTCTTATAAAACTTCTTGATCAACCTTTGAGTAAAATCTGCATATGCAGTCACTCTTGCATTACTCAAATCACTGAACCACCAAATTTTTTCTTCACCCTCAAGGTGCGGCGCTGCAATCTCAACAACTTCTCTCTCTACTACTAGATGTAGCAAGAAAAATTCATCCAACTTCATTCCCCAAGCTCTTGTTGTGCATGTGGATGACCCATCAAATTTAGGCAATAGAAATCCATTGCAGCAAGGTCTTCTTTCTTCTTTGAGCTGAATGAACTGTGGGAGAATTAGATTCTCCTTGAAGGCTCTAGGTTGAGACTTATATTCTGCAAGGTACTCACTTAGAATCTCATGATCTAAGTGTCCTCCATCTCCATGCCTCTTGTCTTATTTTTCATAAGGAACGAGAATAGTATGTTTCTTTGGAGCTCTATGCAATACCGGATATACTTTTTGTTGATAGGAAGTACATGGACCTTCCTCAACTTGAAACCCTAGTGTGGTTTCATTTCTTTTCTCCATTTTTCTTTGCTTGACCTCCTTGGTGAGGTCCCTCTTAGATCTGAAAAGCGATGAGATAAAACTCATTCTTTCCATCATTCTTATTTCTTTCTCCTTATTCTTATTCTTTTGATAGCATAATGGCTGAGATCCACAAGCTGAGCCAAGATTATGCTCTAATACCACTGTAATATTCATAAATGGGGAAGCAATAATATATGAACACAATAATGGAAATAATAGTGAATAAATCAACATACCATGATATGAGACAAAGGTAGAACTATATTATTAAACATATCATCAAATAATAGGCAAAAGATCTTGAGGATCAAGTAACTCAAGTAATACAAAACAAGCCTCTACAAGCAAAATATGTCAATACATGAGAAATAATTGCCATACAAATGCCCTGAGCTAAGACAACGCAATTTTAGGGCATAGACTGCTGCATAAATATGGATCAATGTAGATATGCTGTTATATAGCTCAAATAATGCTAGGAGTGAAGATCTAGCCTCATAGACACATTTCCAAGAGAACCCGGGAAGGGTTTCCGGAAATACCCTTAAATACAAATGGTGATCTGCAGCCTTAGGACTGAAGAGTCACTGCAACTGTAGCTCATGAAATAGAAGGATGAAATAATATGGATCATATGTATATCTCCTCCAAATATATCCTCCAATGAAAGGCTAAACCCTTCACCTAGAAGAAAGCACTCTAAAAGAGCCAATAGATCCACCTCTGAAACTGCTTTTAATATTGTAACGGTTATAACATAAAGGCGGGAAAATTTTATCAAATATTTTGTATCGGGGGTTTCTAAGAGTAACACTCGTTCAAATATGCAATATGGAGAATTGTGATATCAAGTGGAAAGTCTTATAAGAGGAATATGGATATTGGCGTATCGGAAGGAATGGGTTATCGAGGATTGGATATATATTTGGAGGATGGTCAATTGAAATCCTCCAATATGTGAAGTGTGATATGTGACGTGGAATTATTGTGGCGTCAGAATTAATTTATTATATTTGTGAAATAATTTTTTAACATTATTTAAGGCATTTTAGACCTATCTCACATTTCTTAATCGGAGAATTGATATTGGGCTTTTCTTTTGGAGGCACAATAAACACAAAAGTTTTGATTGTGATCAAGGAAAAAACCTTTTAAGTGTGATTTTTTATTTGAAATGACTAACTTGATATTTAGTCTCGAAAATGATTATTTCTAGTTAAAAGTCAACTAAAATTAAAATTGCCCTATTTTATTCATTAAAAAAGATTTTATCTAAAAATTTAAATGGTCCCCATTATTTTTAAATCTACTTTTAGTAATAATGGGGGGTTTTTTTATTACTACAACACCTTCTCCCATGAGCATAAGGAGGCTTCAACGTATTCCTTTAAAATGTTTAATCAGAGGTCAATTTCTTAGTCAACCTTTCACCTAAGCAACACAAAATTGGGGCCTCGGCTCTAAGATCACATCTTCTCAAAACAACCGTATACATTTTTGGATGCAAATGTCTCTTATCTATGGGCTCATGAAATTTTTCTTTCATTACCAAATCTGAAACATTTCTTGCTTGGATAATTATCAAAATATTTAAGATTCTAGGGCTTAAAATTTTTGCAGGTTAATTATAAATATTTATTTAAAAAAATTTATCTTATCTTCTCTACAAGGACATGAATTTTCAAAGGTCATATTTCATTTTTGAAGGGGGGATAAGATTTATTTGAAGGACAAGGCCAAGTCTCCTTGGTGGCCATCTGCAAAAAAATTTAAAGTTAAAACAAATCATGTATTTTCTTCTCCCCTAAGCATAAGGTAGCTTGAATGTATTTATTTGAAGGGTATTTCAAATCAAGATAGCATTCAATGAAAGCCATTAATCAAAATTTTGAAGGAGAATTGTCTACATTTCTAAGTTATTTCCCTTTCTGCCACATTCACTAGTGAAATCCCTCCTTTTTCCATGATTGAAGACCCATTATGTAGAGAAAAAGAATGAAAAATTATGAGGGAGAATCAATTGGGCTTGGTAATTATATTCCTCCTAAAGTATCTCAATGTGTATATTCCTCCTTCAGTTTAGATTATGAAAAATTCAACCTTTTGTGATATATGCGTGACAAATTTTATTATTTTTAGGCCTATGACTATTAGGTTTCAGTGTGATTAGCCTATGTATGCAAAACTTCAGAACTGATATGTTAGGACAATTTGTAATAGGTGACAACTAGAGAAAAATCTAGGACACAAGGCCTTGCGGCTTCACTCCAAGGATTGCTATGCCTAGTGAAGTGCTCAAATGAAATTTTTTTACCTTAAAACAAGAAATATAACCCCTCCACTAGGAAATTGTTCCATGCAATCAAACACAGTTAACCTATTAACCAAATACAAATCCTTTAAATAAAGTAATGACAAGTTTCCAAGTTAAAAAAATGATAAACGCTTGCAATAAATTTGATTGTGCCTCCAGAAAAAGTGGATTAGTATGAGGATCAAATACAACAAGCTTGTGAGCCCTCCAAGGCCTACGGTTAAGGCTAAAGGCACCCACCAAGTGATCAAATATAATACTAGAGCAAGAAACCCTTGTGATGATGGATGGAGGACTGCAAAAACCACAGAATTAGCTCTTAAATCACCTGCAATAATAGCAAACCCCTCACTAGGTCTACGGCCAAGGAAGAGAGGCCTATTTGGGCATGTGGATAAATTAAACAAGGCTATACAAACCCCTTTAAATAATTGTGGATAGGGCTCCAATGGTTTTGACCAGTGAATAAATCAACACACCATGATATGATACAAATGTGCAACCATCTTATTAAACATATCAGCCAATAATAGGCACAATATCTTTAATATCAAGTCACTCAAGCAATACAAAACAAGCCTCTATAAGCAAAATATGCCAATACATGAGAAATATCTGCCATACAAATGCCATGAGCTAAGACAACGCATTTTTAGGGCATAGACTTCTTCATAAAGATGGATCAATGTAGATATGTTGTTGTATAGCTCAAATAATGCTAGGAGTGAAGATCTAGCCTCCTAGACACCTTTCCAAGAGAACCCAAGAAGGGTTTCCAGAAATACCCTCAAATACAAATGGTGATCTACAGCCCTAGGACTGAAGAGTCACTGCAACTGAAGCTCATGAAATAGAAGGATGAAATAATATGGATCTGATGTAGATCTCCTCCAAATATATCCTCCTCATGAAATAGAAGGATGAAATAATATGGATCTGATGTATATCTCCTCCAAATATATCCTCCAATGAAAGGCTAAACCCTTCACCTAGAAGAAAGCACTCTAAAAGAGCCAATAGATCCACCTCTGAAACTGCCCTCCAAAATAACACAATTCCTAATTGAAATTGCGATGTGACTAGATGTAATAGTTTTGCCTGATGCAAAAGATCTGAAATATGCCCAATGACCTTCCTTGTTGATCTCCCAATGGAAGGAATCCTTCCTCCACTGCAAAAATAGCTCAGAAAATGGAGATTTCTCGCCTCCACTGCTACACCCCTACAACACAACCCAACTCTAAACAGAATTGCATTGTACATGAAGAATGAAGCTTGGCCAGAATGCCAGATATTTGGAAATGGTAGAATAATACTCTTCCAATAGGCCTCTCAAGGAAAGAGGTGGGACTCCCGACTGAGAGCACCATGTGCTAAACAACACTGCAATCTTAGCTAAATAGCTGAAGAGAGCAATAAAGTCTAAACTGACATATCAAAATAATAATCAAAACATAACCCCATATGGTTGCCATTCTCTTCCTTATAAACAATGTGAGCCTTATCACCTTGGGTCCCACTCATTATGGTTTCCACCATCATGCAATAAATCTCCCTCCATAACTGTGTTGTCCCACCATAAATGCCACTCCTCCATAACAACGTTGTTTGATTTGGTCAAATTTGACCCAGTCTTCATGCTCCAGCCCCTTTTCACGCCTAAGGGTCTTTAATCCAGCTTTTATATGACCTCCATTCACACTAGGAGTGTATTTTATTCCTACTAAGGAGATTTATGGGTCTCCATATCCTCTTATTCCTCTATCTAAGAGCAAAATCAAAATTTAATATTCCAATTAGTTGTGTGCTAATTTGGGAATATTACAGCTTGGCACAATGTTATGAAGAGACAATCTTAAGCTAATGGAAGAGGTTGAGTATTATAAAAAAATGTGTAGATAACCTCAATAACCAAGGATCATATTACAAATGTTCTAAGAACAATATCTTAGATTTTTTTAGCTTCACTTGTGAGTAAGAAGAGAAACTTATGTCTAACCTGAAGGATTTCTACACACCCCTTTATCCATGTAAGGAGTTTGCAACCATTATCTTATTGGTCAACCAAGAGTTAAAAATAGTGGGTAGCATAAATGTAGAAGAAGAGGAAAAACTTAGATGAAGTCATTAAAGAGAAAAAATAGTCCACAACCCTCCCCAACACTTTCCATCCATTATATTCAAGTGAAATAAATTGGAATTATAAGGGACAATATGAGGGACAATTGCAAGCATCTACAACATTAGTGACAATATGAGGGACGCTCATAGAAGACATCAATTCCTTGCAATATGAAATTGATGGATATGTTTTTAAGGGATGCGCATGATTGGAATTATAAATATATGGTTTGAAGGCCATAACCTTTACATATTGTGCCACAAAATCTTCATTTTTCCAAAGTTCCTGCCCCTCTACAAAACATATTTCTAATTTACTATTTACTACAATTCTGAAAACACTTCTCCCATATACACTCCAAAAAAATCTAGTATAAGCTATGTATCAGTCGTTAATATGTCCATAATAAAATTAGAGATAAACATTACGACTCATCCCTGGATGGAGCCTGATGCAGGGGCATTAGACACTAGCCAGCAATGTAGGAGGTTTTGTCCACATGTTGTGGCTAGGAGGGTTCGAAAACATTTGAATTGTAACAAATAGGTGTCAATAACTCAGCTGACTGCTTCATTTAGATTAGTTAGAATTTGTAGAAGTCGAATAGTTAGGTTCAGTCCATCTGTCATGTTCCAGTTAGTTGAATAATTTTAACTAGGATTTTGATTTTCTAAACGATCCTCACAGAGGAACCAAAGAGACACATTGTAATGTATATAAATTGTATCCCTCAGATGTATTGAAAAAAGAAGAGAAGAGAAGGGAGATTTCTGCAATAAAATATGTGTGCTAACAATTTCTTCCAGTTAAATAATTTCAGTGCTCATTGGCCATCGAATTGTCTCGAATCCTTATTTGTGAAGAAATTGTTTAATTGTGAGGTGATTGAACACTGGTCTGTGTGAAATCATTGAGTAGGGTTGTTGCATAACTTCCGCATTTCTCTGGTTATTATTTTCTCGTGAATTATCCGAACAAACCCTGTCGAATTAATCCCACCCGCAGGTGAGGTCTATGTAGAGAAACCGTGGTTGTGAACTCTGTTTAAATAGTAGAATTCCCGCTTAATAAAGAGATAAATTTATTTTACTATCGGAATCCTGACCTGAGTTAACAAACAGAGAGCACACGGGGGATAGCATAACCCGACTTAAACCTTTGGTTCAACACTATTTCAAAACCGTGAGTGGATTAGAAAACCCCGATTGCCTATATCGCATCGCTTTTGTAGAGCAAGCGGTATTCTCCAATTGCGAGTGATTCCATAGAACAGTCGACACGTGGAAAAGGTGGACCCAAGAAAATCGCTATCATTGCATGTCATTGCACGTTAATGTTCAACTAAGGAGGCCGCGCGATATTGTTGAACGCCGTCGATCTGGGAGGAAGCCATCGGACGGTGGTCGCTTTCAAAAGATACGCGAAGGTTAACCAAGTTACGGTGCGTATATTGGATTGGCTATTGATTATATATGTGGGCCCGGAGTCAAAGGTTCGTTATAATATTGGTTGTTTGAAAAGTGTGGGGTATTAATATAAGGTTCAGAGGTATTTTTTAATTTTCAAAGGCTGTTGATAATGTTTATTTATCAAATTCCTCGAATTTGATAAATAAAAACGAAGAAGTCGAGGTAGACCACGTGGAGGAGGAGAATGGGGTTTTAGAAGGGAAATGCTGACAGAGCCACGAAAAGAGACCAGCTCTCCTTAAGGGCCGACTTTCAGTTTTGTTGTTGTCATTTGTGGTATCAGAGCTGTTGTGTTTAAGTTGTTTTTGCAAAGAACTGACATGGCAATCCGAGTTGGTAGAGGTGCTGGAAGAAGGAGACCTGTTGCCAATGCAGAAGTGTTGGAGATTTTTCAGAGGTTCGGGGCCAGAATGGATGCCATGGAGAGAAGATAGTCCGAAGATCCTGAAGACATCAGTGAACCTGAAATAGAAGAAGCTGAAGAAAATGTTGAGATTCCTCCTGACTTGAGGCTCCTCAGAACTGTTCTGGGGTCTGCAGTTAAGCCCAAGATTGAAGTATCAAATTTTGCAGGAGGATTGAATCCAGAGGAGCTGGTGGACTGGATTAATGAAATGAACAAGTGCTTCAACTATGAAGAAATAAGCGAGGATAAAAAGGTCAAGTTTGCAGTGACAAAGCTTAAAGGACATGCTGCACTCTGGTGGGATGGAGTGCAGACAGAAAGGAGGAGAGTTGGCAAGCAATCTATCAAGAGCTGGACCAGAATGATGGCTAAATTAAAAGTTAAATTCTTGCCTAGTGATTACCAGCTAACATTGTATAGGAAAACGAAGAACCTGAGACAGAGGTTGCTGACAGTAAAAGAATACACAGAGGAATTCTACAAAGTAAGCATAAGAGTTGGGCAATTTCAGGACACACCAGAGAAGACTGCCAGATATGTGAATGGTCTCAAGCTGGAGATCCAAGATGATATTTTTCTTCTGTCTCCTAAGACAGTGGAAGAGGCCTACCAGATGGCCTTGAAAGCAGAGGAGAAACTCCTGAGGAAATAGTCTGCCAAGAAGAGAGGTACTTTCCGTGGAAAGGGAAGTCAGGGTGGTAGAGGAAAGCCTACTACACCCAAGGATGGAGCTAATAGTAGCTCACCTTGGAATGCATCTATAGAGGATGATGCAAGGGGCGGAAGGGGTTCTTACAGAGGAAAAGGAAGAGGAGGCATAGACAGAGGCAGAGGTAGAGAATTGAGGTGCTATAGATGTCAGCAAGTGCGACACAAGCACTATGAATGTCCAGAGAATGTGGGTGCTGGTCCAAGAAATGCAGTTGTTGCCCAGGCTGGAGAAAAGGCAGAAATTGAAGAAGAAATTCTACCAGAGAGGGGAGAGTCCTTGGTGGTTAATAAGGTCCTGTTGAAGCAAACCAAAGAGGTCATTGAACCTGCACAAAGGAAGACTTTGTTTAGGAGCATATGCAAAGTCCAAGGGAAATGCTGCCAGCTAGTCATTGATAGTGGTAGCACAGACAAACTAGTTTCCATTGAGGTGATAGAGAAGTTGAAGTTGAAGACAAGGGAGCATCCAACTCCCTACAGGGTGTCCTGGCTGCATAAAGGGCACCAGCTGGTTGTGAAAGAACAGTGTGAGATAGAGCTGCAAATGGGAAAATACAAAGATAAGGTCCTGTGTGATGTAATGCCCATGGATGTGTGTCATATACTGTTGGGTAGACCTTGGCAGTTTGACAGAGCAGCAGTGCATGATGGCAACAAGAACACTTACAAGTTCTTCAAGGATGGGGTACATCATACATTGATACCCATGGAAGAAGGAGAGCCATCCAGCAGAGTGATTGATCCAAAGAATTTGTTGCTGAGCGGGAAGGAGTATCTGCAGAAAATAGAAGAATAAGAGGTAAGTTTTGCTTTAGTTTGCAAACCTAAGGTAGTTCTTACTTCTACAAATATTTCTGATTTTCCAGTAGAAATCCAAGAGATGTTAGACAATTATTGTGACATTATTGTGGATGATTTACCTGATGAGCTGCCACCTATAAGAAAGATCAACCATCAGATAGATTTTATCCCTGGTTCAAATCTGCCAAATAAGGCAGCCTACAGAATGACTCCCACAGAAAATGAGGAAATCAGGAGACAAGTACAGGAATTGGTGGACAAGGGACTAATCAGAGAAAGTTTAAGTCCATGTGCAGTACCAGCAGTATTGAGCCCAAAGAAAGATGGAGGCTGGAGAATGTGTATTAATTCCAGAGAAATCAATAAGATCAAAATTAGGTACAGATTCCCTTTTCCCAGAGTTGAGGATTTAATGGACTGTTTGCGTGGTGCCAAATATTTTTCAAAGATAGATTTGAAAAGTGGATACCATCAAATTAGAATAAGAGAGGGTGATGAGTGGAAAACTGCCTTTAAAACAAATGAAGGACTGTATGAATGGATGGTAATGCCTTTTGGGTTGTCAAATGCACCTAGCACTTTCATGAGACTTATGAATGAAGTACTGAAGGAATTCATTGGTAAATTTGTGATAGTATATTTGGATGATATATTAGTTTTCAGCATAACTAAAGAAGAACATTTAAGTCATCTTAATTATGTCTTGAAAAAGCTGCACCAAGAGAAACTGCTGATAAATTTAAAGAAATGCTCATTCATGAAGGAAGAGTTGGTGTATTTGGGCTTTGTTGTTTCTGCAGAAGGATTGAAGATGGACCCAGAAAAGGTTAAGGAAATTGTGGAGTGGCCTTCACCCAGGAATGTTTTTGAGGTAAGAAGTTTCCATGGACTTGCTAGTTTTTATAGAAATTTTATAAGAAACTTCAGTAAGATCAATGCACCCATAATTGAGACAATAAATAAGAGCAAACAGCCATTTAAGTGGACTACTGAAGCAGAAAGAAACTTTAAACTTTTGAAGCAAAAGATAAATGAGAAGGTTGTTTTGATTCTGCCTGATTTTACCAAACCCTTTCGAGTAAAGTGTGATGCCAGTGGGGAAGCCATTGGAGCTGTGTTGAGTCAGGATGATAGGCCTGTAGCCTATTTCAGTGAGAAGCTAAATGACACCAGAAGAAAGTATTCCTCTTATGAGAAGGAATTCTATGCAATTGTTCAGGCATTTAAAAAGTGGAGACATTATTTGATGTCTAGGGAATTTGTATTATATTCTGATAATCATGCTTTGCAGTAAATTGTACAGCAGCCCAAGTTGAATCATAAGCATGCCAAATGGGTTGAGTATCTCCACGGTTTTAATTTTTTTTTGAAACACATAAGAGGCCAAGAAAATAAAGTAGTTGATGCTTTGAGTAGGAGGCACATGCTTGTTCAAGAAACTAATTTTGAAGTTGTAGGGTTTGATTTTCTCAAAGAATCGTATAAAACAAATCCAGATTTTAAAGAAGCATTTGAGGCATGTTGTAACCCTGTTTTAACAGATAGAAGCCAGTGGCTGGATTATTTCTTGCAAGAGGACTTGTTATTCAGAAGAAACCAACTGTGTGTACCAAAATGTTCCATGAGAGAAAATTTGATTAAGGAGAAGCATAGTGGGGGACTTGATGGACACTTTGGTACTGATAAAACTTATGAGCAGTTGAGTCACTTCTATTACTGGCCCAAGATGAGGACATAAGTGGATAAGTTTGTGAAAAATTGCAAAATTTGTCAATATGCTAAAGGAAGGAGCCAGAATGCAGGATTATATACTCTCTTGCCTATTCCAGACAGGCCTTGGGACATGGTGAGTATGGATTTGGTTCTAGGGTTGCCCAAGACTCAGAGAGGGAATGATGCAGTCTTTGTTGTAGTGGACATATTCTCCAAAATGGCATATTTTATTGCATGCTATAAAATTAGTGATGCCACCCATGTTGCTAACTTGTTTTTCAAAGAAGTTGTTAGATTGCATGGGTTGCCCAAGAGTATTGTTTCAGACAGAGACACCAGATTTGTGGGTCATTTTTGGAGGACACTATGGAAGAAACTTGGTACCAAACTGAGTTTCAGCTCAGCTTATCATCCTCGGACTGATGGATAAACTGAGGTAGTGAATAGGAGTCTGGGAAATTTGTTGAGAAGTCTTGCAGGAGAGCATCCCAAGCAGTGGGATCATATTTTTCCCCAGGCAGAATATGCATATAATGACTCACCAAACAGGAGCACAGGCCAGAGCCCATTCCATATTTTTTATGGAATGCACCCCAGAGGAATATCAGAATTAAGAAATCTGGGCAAGGCAAAGATGAGAAGTGCTGATGGTGAAGAATTTGCTTCAAAGATTCAGGCCATACATGAACAAGTGAAACAGCAACTACAAGGCAGCAGCATCAAACACAAAGGCAGAGCAGACTTGAGCAGAAAAGAAGTTCATTTTGAAGTAGGAGATCTGGTTTTGGCACACTTTAGAAAGGAGATACTCCCAAAGAAGCAGTATAACAAACTGAAGTTCAAAAAGATTGGGCCATGCAAGATACTTAGAAAGTTTTCTGCAAATTCTTATGAGATTGAATTGCCACCTAATGTTGGAATATCTCCCATTTTTAATGTTGCAGATTTGTACAAGTATGAAGATGATGGTGCAAAAAAAATATCAGCAGGCAAGGAACAGATTGAGTGGAAAGAGCAGCTACCTCCAGCGCAACCATTGCAACCAGAGAAGATATTGGACAAAAGAGTGTTCAAGAAGACCAGAGGACAAGAGTACTTCCAGTACTTAATCAAATGGAAGGATAATCCAGAGGAAGATGCCACTTGGATGACTGAAGGAATGTTGCAGAAGATAGGCAGATCAGTGGAAGAGCTCATGGACAGGAGCCCATGAAGAAAATTGTCCTCGGGAGTCTGATGCAGGGGCATTAGACACTAGCCAGCAATGTAGGAGGTTTTGTCCACATGTTGTGGCTAGGAGGGTTCGAAAACATTTGAATTGTAACAGCTAGGTGTCAATACCTCAGCTGACTGCTTCATTTAGATTAGTTAGAATTTGTAGAAGTCGAATAGTTAGGTTCAGGCCATCTGTCATGTTCCAGTTAGTTGAATAATTGTAATTAGGCTTTTGATTTTCTAAACGGTCCTCACAGAGGAACCAAAGAGACACATTGTAATGTATATAAATTGTATCCCTCGGATGTATTGAAAAAAGAAGAGAAGAGAAGGGAGATTTCTGCAATAAAATATGTGTGCTAACAATTGCTTCCAGTTAAATAATTTCAATGCTCATTGGCCATCGAATTGTCTCGAATCCTTATTTGTGAATAAATTGTTTAATTGTGAGGTGATTGAACACTGGTCTGTGTGAAATCGTTGAGTAGGTTTGTTGCATAACTTCTGCATTTCTCTGGTTATTATTTTCTCGTGAATTATCCGAACAAACCCTGTTGAATTAATCCCACCCGCAGGCGAGGTCTATGTAGAGAAACCGTGGTCGTGAACTCTGTTTAAATAGTAGAATTCCCGCTTAATAAAGAGATAAATTTATTTTACTATCGGAATCCTGACCTGAGTTAACAAATGGAGAGCACACGGGGGATAGCGTAACCCGACTTAAACCTTTGGTTCAACACTATTTCAAAACCGTGAGTGGATTAGAAAACCCGGATTGCCCATATCGCATTGCTTTTGTAGAGCAAGCAGTATTCTCCAATTGCGAGTGATTCCATAGAACAGTCGACACGTGGCAAAGGTGGACCCACGAAAATCGCTATCATTGCGCGCCATCGCACGTTAATGTTCTACTAAGGAGGCCGCGCGATATTGTTGAACGTCGTCGATCTGGGAGGAAGCCATCAGACGGTGGTCGCTTTCGGAAGATACGCGAAGGTTAACCAAGGTACGGTGCATATATTGGATTGGCTATTGATTATATATGTGGGCCCGGAGTCAAAGGTTCGTTATAAGATTGTTTGTTTGAAAAGCGTGGGGTATTAATATAAGGTTCGGAGATATTTTTTAATTTTCAAAGGCTGTTGATAATGTTTATTTATCAAATTCCTCGAATTTGATAAATAAAAATGAAGAAGTCGGGGTAGACCACGTGGAGGAGGAGGATGGGGTTTTAGAAGGGAAATGTTGACAGAGCCACGAAAAGAGACCAGCTCTCCTTAGGGGTCGACTTTCAATTTTGTTGCCGTCAGAGCCACCTGATCTTCCTTAAAGCTTGCTACAAGATGCTCTTGACACTCGTCGGTGTTTTTCACATTGTCATCATCATTATTCATGAGATATCCATTCACCACTTTCTCCATATCATCAACAAAATCTTGATTTCATAACGATCCACCTTCTTCCCCTATTTTTCTGATATTATCAACTCTAAACTCCTGCATATCAACAACTAACTGCAAAATTTCCATTTTGAGCTCCAAAAGCCCCAATTGTCGCAACAAAAATTCCTTATAGGCACGTGTCTCTTCTATTTACGTCATAGTAGTAATGGATATCAAGGTGGTCATGAATTCCACCATTCTTGCAAGCCTAGCCACAATGGCGCCGACCTCCTCACCTACTTCCCCCTCATTGTGCTGGATTTCCACCTGAATTCCCTGAAATTGCTAGCTTAGTGCACCTAAAATGTGAATTTCCTTTGTAATGTAGTCCTCCGCCACCCTACGCTCTATATATAATGACAACATTCCCTTCCTTCCCAAATTATGGAGTCCTGCTACATTGAAATTTAATGCTTTCGCCAGAACTACTTGCATCAGATCCATTAAATTTTCAGATCTAAACCTATGGTTTTCCAAACATTATCTACCACCAAACTGATACTCTAGATCATAAAAAATAGGCTCGCACATTTGATATACCATGTTATTCAATTAATGGCTTTTCCATCTCTCATTTTCTAAATTCATACTTGAGTCACTGGTCCAGGTGGTCGAGAGGGTCAGATTCTCTACAATAATGGAACACCTCCCATACATGTACCTTATTTAATAAGGTTCTTAACTCAAAGGTGTCTGACATGATTATTATAATGAAATTTCTATTCCCAATTTTAATAATCTTTGAGGCTCAAGGAATTCCCATGTGACCATTGTACATTATGGTGGAGGTTTAATGATTATATCCTCACTATTTATCCTTAATTCCCCACACTTTAATAATACACCCTCATTTTCCATAATATTGGCTTCAACATTCAGATTTCATTTGATATGGTGAAAACCTATATTAACAAAATTCTTAATAAACAAATTAATTTAATGCAAGATGGGAGGGATCCAATCATCATCATTCTCACGGTTTTTAACACTTGCTGAATGACGATCTTAGAGTCTACAAAGACATTTAGGGACCAAAAATTATTGATGAGAGCCAATTCCAAACCTTTCCAAAGTGCATAATACATTACCTAGTTATTGGTCAACACCCCTAAGCCCCTAGAAAAATTATCTCTCTTTCTTCATCGAGGTGAGAAAGAACCCCACCCACTCTAGTCTCCCTGGATATTGATGGATATTTTAATGGGACTAGGGAGTTGAGTAAAATTTTTGGAGTGTCTTATATTTTGGAGTTTGGTCCAATTAGCTTTCGAAATATGCAATTTTTATTTATGCAAAAATTTTATGGCTCTGAAAATTAAATCTAAAAAAGTCATGTTGCTTTTCCTCTACATTATATTGCATATATTTGCATTAAGATGTTAGTTTAGTAACTAAATGTCAAATTTTATTTTAGCAATTTTCTTTGTTGTGATGAGAATAATTTCTTATGCACCACCACATTTTTTATTCTTTTAATACTAACTTTATATTTTAAAAAATAATAATAATAATAGTGAATCTTTTAAATTGTGATGTCAAGCACTAAGATTGGCTTTGAGGGTCTTACCATAATCAATCATTTTCTCTTACTGTGTAGGTCTTAGCCAGATCCACTGTATGAAACCAAAATATAGAGCTTTAGAAGTGTGTAGTTGGATTAATGATGAATATGTGGACCATATTCGGAATATTGTCAAAAACATAGATAATATTAGGTGGATAGAAAAAATAACATGTTTTTGTTTATGCAGCCAACTCAACCATCATGTTAACGAAAAGAGACAACCCTGCATATTTTTCTAGATTCATAGGAATGCACACACATTAATAACATGTATGCATTATTGTTATATAAAATAAAAAACATGTAAAACTCCCTCTCCTTGACATGTTTCAAAAATAAATAACCAAAATTACAATGATTGTTATGCTACCTCATGCATTCATCATGCTCCACTTAACTTTTGTCTTCAGTGTTCCTTTCTCGCATTCCATTTGACTGGTTAAAATAATTAAAACACGTGGCTTTTATTTTGGTAGTGCCACCTATTGAAACAATATGTATCGTGAGGTGTCTGTTGATTTGGCAATAATTTTGTTTTCATCAGGGGTACCATTTGTTGCATTTTTATTTTGCAACGCCTTCTTATTATATCATTAAAAATGAGTGTTTCCAAATTAAAATCCAACGCCAACTTCTTATATCATTAAAATTAGTGCTTCCAAATTAAAAGGAAAAACCAACTTAAACAAGCAAAATGATGTTATTTCAAGACCCCATTAATCTTACTATCAACATGGAAAAGGCTAATTAGAAAGAGTAGTTGTATGTGCTAACACATTTTTTAGTTAAATAATAAATCCAACCACTTTTAATGGACCATATATTCTTCCATGTAAGGAGATCCTAAAAATGAATAAAAAATTAATGTTTTTCCTTTCGTGATTTACCCTACTATCTCATGATTTGTTGATGATATCTTCATATATTACCTTCGTATTAGAGACAATATTCAAGTTTGTATTCTTCTACTGATGATTTCCTCACATATTAGCATGGTATTAGAGCCAAGAATCAAATTCTCATTTGGGACCTTGAGAAACTAGAAACAAGGTCTTTTTTAGACACCCTTACTGCTTGAGAAAATCGAGGGAAGCAGATGCGTCTCTCAAGGATATTTTTGCAATTTTCAAATCCCCATTTGCATATATTTGTGGGTTTTTTAAGTTTTTTTTTTACAAATAACCACTGTAATTTAGTGGATTTTGTGGCAGACATTTCTGGAAAACATTTCAGACAACTCATGGATTGACCGAGATGTATTTTGCAACATTTTCTACCGTAATTTTTGCGCTCATGTGTTAATCAACAACTCCCATTATTTTAGCAATAGTTACCTTAGAAAATAATGGGGACCCTTTTTAATTTTTAGGGTTAAAACAAATAAAACTGTTTTAGTAATTCATTAGATAGAAATAGGGATAAAAACGTTAAAATTTGGCCTTGAAAGCACTTAAGTGGAGAAAGATCGCATCATCGTAATCGCAAAACCATAATAAAGCATATATAACTCCTAAAAGGTCACTTGAAACATATTTTGATCCGATGTATATAAGCAAAAGTGTGCTTTTATAATGGAAAAAGCCACATTTCCAAGTATATTCTATAAGGAAATCCAGAGGGACCCACTTCCGCCACGTAAGCCATCGCATTTCGCATTTTGCAAATCCTGCCCTGACGATCTTATTGTCATCTCTCATATTTCCCTAATGCGATATACTCCTCGCATCGCATTCCTACAAACATGATCATTCTTCTTCCCCCGACCATGTTCGTCGATGCGATATAGCCCATCGCACATCGCACTCTTATCAACTTGAACATTTCGCAATCCATTTACTTTCACCGATATTGCGACTGCAATATCGCAATCGGTAGAAAACTAAGCCAATTGGTATTAAATGAATATTTTCACACGAGAAATGTTGAGATGCGACAAATATGGCTTTAATGCAGAAATTATTATATGGGCACAACAACCCATATCAACCATTAATGTCATAAATTAATTATTTTGACACCCATACCTCCATAATCAATTTGTTGTAAGAAGCATTCAATTCATATCTTATCAACGTGTGAAGTCTCATTTGTTTGAAATTTTCTATTTCTATGGTACTTGTGCATATTGTAAAACCAAAAGTTCCCTCTTTCCACTGATACTTTCTCATTTATTTTCAGGCTAGCCCGAATAAGTAGAATTCTCTGGAGATGTCTAAAGCTCTCAAGAAAGATAAGAAGAATATGGCCCATGTAAAACCTGCACCCGCTACAACCGAGAGAACAGAAATGTTGCCTTTTTTTACAGATACTACATTTGGACCAGAAAGTGGATCCTCCTCATGGGAATCCATGTACAAGTTGCTCGAAGATGAAAAACCTCACAAATTTGAAAGAAAAGCAACTGTCGATGCTCCTGATTCCTCCGAAGCTACAATTGAAGAAGTAGTTAATTATTTCTTACATCGAATTTCTGCCCAACCTAAAACCTTACCATACATTGATATGGTAAGATGGAGCATTGATAATCTCAATAGCAGGGATGGGACATTTCTTGCTAGCATAGGAACAACGTTTGGTTCCTTCAAAGCCAAATATCGGAAGCTGATGTATCATATTCCAGACCCCGTAAAAGTCTATGATAAAGAATTAATTGCACATTTTTCCAAAGAAAACGAGCTCAAATCGAAGCTAATCAAGAAATGGATAAGCAATCCCAAAAAACACAAGAATGACGAAAAGGGTATGTACTCTACTGACTCCCTTGCAATCCCCTATTATTATATCTCTACGATGATGTCTAGGTTTTTTGGTCAATCAAACACTACCCGATTTTTAGTAGAATGGTTCCCTCTCATGGAGGTAGTTGTAGATTCCTATGTTATGGATTGGGGAAATATTCTATATAATAATATTTCCACTCAGATTTTAAAATATAGGAAAAATCGCTCCATTTCTTCCAAAAAAATTCCCCCATTCTATATGAGCGCCTATAGCATGGGTGCAGTGTGTTTTACCTCAGATTTTCCAGCCATGGGATAGAAATGGACTACCCAAGAGCTTGTACCTATTCATATATTTCATAGTATGTTGTGGGAATCTATGTATGAGAACCACTTTTACAAAATTTGCCATGGAGTCATTCTCCTGTTGTTTCAAGTTGTTTTTAATGAGAAATCCTCCAGACTATCAAAAGAGGCCCAAGCTTATTTTTCCTCTATATGAAAATGATTTGGTGAAGAGTTATTCACCTATGTTTAAGTATTTTGGAGCTTATATCGACCGCACGTTTTTCCCCTGTATGTTCTTGACAATATTCTCACAAGATAAATTACATATCAGACTGTTGGAAACAACCTAACCAGATTTCTGAAAGAGGCTAAGAAAGCATCATGGCCTTCTTTTCCTATTAATTATGGTGTTTTTGGACTCGATATTTACAAGCATTTTGTTGTAGAGATTGGTCAGATTGAATGTTTGAAGTTATTCAAAATTCCAAACAAACAGTATGGTCCAATTAAAGTTTTCAATGATTTCACTACCCAAGTGAAGATTAGGCCTTTTGTGCACAAAGGCGATGATTTCGATGACCTATTTGAGTTTGTCGAAAATTGTCATGCACTTCAAAAGTTGGAAGCCTTATGCCTCCATCCACATCAGTTACTCAAGTTTAAACAATATATGAATAAGATATTGGAAGTAATTCCATCGAAAATGCTAGATGTTTCACAACCATTAGCTCAGAAGGAAAAAGAAAGTGAATTGGAAACTAAGGATATTGAAGTCCTTAGCACAACAGACTAAAATAAATCAGCCAAAGTTCAAACTATGGTTTTGGATTTCCCAAGTAATTTAAAAGATGTTTCGAAGGATTTTGATCTAAAACTCCAGGAAGAACAAGCAACTACATTTATTGATCAGCAACAAATTGTGCATACTCCACAAACTAAAAGCCAAGACTCATTCATTGTTGAGCCCTCTGACAAATTAGTAAGCACAGAAAGAGTGGAATTCATCCCAGCCTTCCCCACCACTGAAATTTTTCTTAACATTGAATAAATTCCTCCTTTGGACATTTTCTACAGCCCAAAACATAAGGCGGTTATGAGCCAACAAAATAAAAGAAGAAGCTTAGAGCACTCCCAGCCCCTTGTCCAAGGAGATGTATCAATGGATGTTGTTTGGAAAGACACTCAGACAGATCCTTCATAGGATATTACTCGCCTAACTCAGTTCGCAGGAGCTTATGCTTATGCAACCATTGACAAAGCATAAAAATTTCAACAGATGATGGAACAAAAGGATGAGAAAATCATCCAACTTGAACTAGAGCTACAAGCAGAGAAAAAAAGTGTCAGTCAAAAATTACAGGTACAGATCGCACATCTCTAGGACAGCATGGAGCAATTAAAAATTTAGCATCTGAATGAGATTAGTTCTAAGGAGACTCTAATTCACCAATTGCAGCTTTCTATTGAGAAAGTAAAATATAACCCAAATATTGATGAATTCAGAAAAGAAGCCTTAGAACTAAACACTTTATTGGCACAACAACATGTTGTTTTTTGTTAGAAATTATCAAGTATTCTTGAATTGTGTGAACAGATTGATTCAATTGTGAATCGCATTTCATATATGAGGATTAGTTTTGATGATATAGATGATAAGGTCTCCCAGTTTGTCACATGGCAACATTCTGCTGATGGCCGAAAGGCCAACCTGCCTAGGATCGAGGATTCAAACAAAGAAATATTATCTACAGACTGGAATATATAGTTTAAGCCTAGAGAAAGAGCCATTTGCAGAGAAAAATATGTTGCTACTAACATTATGGAAATTGTTAGTCAAAATCTCATCATAACAAATCTTATTGAAATTTGTCCTCTCGGTGCATTTCCTTTAGTGAAATACTTGATAAGACAGTGGAAAGAAGTGTCAAAGGTAAAAGAAGAACATATCATGAAGCTGGAAAATATGGATTGGGAGAAAATTATATTGGAGATATTTAGTAAAGCCTCACAGCCAGTGGCTTATGATGCGTTGTATCATAGATACATCCTCCTACATGCTTCCCCCACTTTCCGATGTTGTTTTCACTGGACAGATGCGCATTAGGCCAAGCTAACCTTCATATGTTAAGCCTATGCTTAATATGCTTCAACTGAAGGAACAAATGGAAAAGGAGACAACAGGACAGTCCTCAAGCAAGTCATCCCTTTAATTTCTACTTATATTTTAATTCCACTTACTTTAAGGAGTGTTGTTTTAAACCTCCTCATCTTTTTATTGTAATAACTATTTTAAGACTTATTATTTTTATATTTAAACCCATTCATGTCTTTGAAGAAGAGATCCTGAAATATTGAAAGGAAGACTTTACGGATGTTCCACTTTTGTACTCTTGAAGTTTTCTGAATATAAAATGCTGGACAAGGTACTTTTTCTCAAATGAGTAGAGTGAACATATACATGGTACTTTTATCCTATGTGTTATATTTTTCTTCAAATGAGAAATAGTTATTTTATCTTATGATGTTTTGTTTCATGTATCTGTATGAATACAATTTGACATTAACTCACTTATGAACATGTTATATTGTTAACATTTGATACATATGCAATACAGGCATTTTAAAGTTGCGATATAAGATTTATTCAATTAATTTAATTAACTATTTAATTAAATCAATTATCTCAAACGTTTTCATATCTCTAAGTGAATGTATGATATTTATTTGCATCCATTGAAAGTTTATTTTTGTAGATCACACAGAGAATAGATTTCATCCCGGGATACATAGTAGATAGATATATTGTTTATTGAAAGCTTGTTAATATTTCCATCTATCAAGTTCTACACAGATATAAAACCATCCATTCACCCCAACTATATCAAACTAGGAAATTGGTCCCATAAATCTAGTCAAAGCCACCATTCCAAATGGAAAAGGGACGATTTTTAAGTCCCCGACCGGGTGGTTGCCCTGATGTTGTTGCACCGATTTTCGGGGCCTCAACAACCCATTGTAGAAATTTCCTTGTAACTCACTTGTAACTCACTTGGAAATTCCTTGTAACTCAATTGTAACTCATTGGAACTTACTTGTATATTACTTGTACTATTGTAATGTTCTTCTGGTTTCGTCAAGACGTTTCTCAACATCCCTTCTGACACTCGCTAATAGTTTCTCGCATTTGATGGAGTGTTATAGGACTTTCAACCAAACATGTATTTTTTAGATCTATCTTTGTCGATGACAAAAGTTCAAGTAGGATATAAGAAATTGAAAATTCATCTACTACATTTTCTAGCAAGAGAAGATCAACTAGAGGTGAAAATATTTGAGTAAAATTCCATAGACGCATGGAATTTTTTCTCGCTAAAGGGGGGTCATGTTCTTACGATAATGAGAGAATAAATGACATGGAGGTTCCGTTGAGGTACAAATATCTACTGAAACAATGGGTACCCAAGGATCTTCCTAAAATAAACAATGACTCTTTCTGTCTGTTGAAAAGTCAACAAGAAATGTGTGCCTAATTTAATTTTCCCTTAATTAAATTGGAAAATAAATTGTAATATTATCTCATAATCACTTTTAATAGTTAACTGAGTGTGATAAACTCAGTTAGCTCATGAATTTCAAGTTGAGGGTGGTTGGTGAGGCATGCAGAGTGATTCTAGTTGTTGTATAGTCCAAGTTGCAGTTAGTGTATTAATTTAATGCATGAGAAATCAGTTAACTCAATAAATTGAGTTAAAATCAATTTAACTAGTTGTAACTGATTGTTGCACTAGTGAGATGTCAAGTGAATTAAATCATATTTAATTCACATGCAGTGACCTGTCAAGTAACTGCTAATTTACTATTAATAGTTTCATGCATGTCAGTTCTGATGAAGACCCAGTTGAGAAAAATTAGGTTAAAGAGATGTTAAATATCAGTTGTATTATTAGAAAATTGCCTGCATGCAGTAATACACCCAAAGGATTTCCCATGAGCATTGCACAGTTTGGGAAGGCTGAAATTCCTAAAGAATAGGGATTGCATTCCACATGAATTGTGCAAGCAAGGCAGGCTGAGCAGAGGCATGAAATTGGCTAAGTGTTGGTTGATTTTGTCTGTATCACTGTTGGTAGAGTGCAGCAAATTCTTGTGAGAAGAGTGCATTGTATTGTTTCATGATTCCTTGTTTTAATATACAATAGAAGATAGAGGGGTTTTGAGCAGCAATCTTTCCCCAAGAAAAAAAATATATGTGTTGTGGATTGATTTGCTTCTTTCTTTTACTTGGTGTGGTTGGCGATCGTGTTTATTTTCCGCAATTAATTTGTAGAAGGATTCAGTATCTTGCTTTAGCATATCGCATGATAGGATTAAATCCATTGTTATACATATTGTTTTTATAATTTCTACATGGTATCAGAGCGTATGAAATCACTGTAGTGGAGAAGAAATTGAGTTTGTGCTGAACAACATCCGAATTTGCAAAAATATTCTTTGGTGCGACAGATGGATCAAGATGGATTTCAATGGCTTAATATTGGAATATGCACTTGAGGAAAGTTATAATTATATTTCATGGAAAGACAGAATGGAGCCAGTTCTAGAGGACAACGAGTTGAAAGAATTCATTGATAATGATATTCCCAAACCCGCAGCAGCAGACGTCGCTCTTCTCGATGCTTGGCAAAAGAAGGTTGCAAAGGAGAGGAGGATCTTATTAGAGGGAGTTTGAGACCACATTGTCTCGAGTCTCCATGGAAAAGTGACTCCATATGAAATGTTTAAGGCTTAGACAAATATGTTTCAGAGTATTAGTGACCACAAAAAATGGCACTGAAGGACAAGCTCAGGAAAATGAAAATGGAGAAAGGCGACACTATTCCGAAATATTTAACCAAGTTCATCCAATGTCGAGATGAGCTTGGGAGTGTTGGGATTACTGTAGTAGATGATGACTTGGTGACCCTAACACTTCTAGGCCTTCCCAAGGGTTGGCATATTTATCAAGACTCTGTCAATGGGAGGGAGAAGCTACCAGATTAGAATCAACTTTGGTCGAATTTGGTACAAGAATAATTCAGGTGGAATACCAGGGATAGATACTCATCCAAGATAGATGATAAGAAAATTATGCCTTGGCTGGTAAGGCAAAGAAGGGGAAGGGAAATAAATCCTATTCCAAATATGAGACCGGCAAAGAAGGAAAGAAGCATGACATATCCAAAGTGAAATGTTTTCATTGTCACGGGCATGGAAATTATGCCACTAATTGTCCATAGAAGAAGAAGAACAAGAAGAATGCTTCAGGATCTGCAGCAGGTGAAGCTTTGGCTTCACAATTTGAGTTTGACTTCTCACTCATCCCATGCATGGTGTCTAGTGCGATGGGATCAGTGTGGTACTTGGTGTTGAGTCTCAAATCTGCATCTTTCCTATACACCTTTCTAGACCTTTTTTCATTCACCTGAACCTTCTAAGTTGTCAATATCATTGCATATTAATTATAAAAGAGCATCTAAAATGGTTTTTAACTATGTTTTGTGTCTGTTGTTTGATTTAGATTTTTGCTCATTTAGCTGTGGAATCTTGCCACTTTCCGCAGCTGCTGCAACTTTCCGCAGCCATTTTGTGAAAGTCTATGTTGCAGGTGTCTTCAGGAAAATCGAGCCACATGGGAAAGTCAAAAATGATGTGGACATGGATCGTGTCCTATTGGCTAGGGAAAATTCACCTAAGGAGGCTGTGGTCAAAGGTGGCCAAGTGGAAGTCAACCGTAGAGTCCCACGGTGACAGGACTCTATTTCTCATCACGTGAAGATTTGTATGACCGTTTCTAATTTACAGGAGACACATCAACACCTGTACACAACTCCATAAGCCGAATCCAACATCCACTCTTCATAGATTTACTCCTCACCGCGGCCATGATGCTGGATCTCTGGACGTGATGGTTCACGTGTCTCTATCAGCACAAACTTTAGGGAATTAGTTATATCACCTTTGTTATAAATAACGTGTTTTCATACGCATAATAGCTAGCCTCCATATAGCTCTGTAATGTAATTGTGTTGCCACTGTGCTGTAATATCATTTCTCTGTTATGACTGCATTTTAATATATAAGAAGACTCTGTTTCCAAGCGTAATTCGTATTTGAAGGCTGTTGCCCGAGGCTGGTGCAGAGGGCCCCTGCACACGCTGAGGTTTTGTGCATTATTGTATAGTTTCTTGTTTTATTTCTTTAAGTTCATTGTGCCATAAGTCATTCATGTGTTTATACATTGCATCTTTCATGGTATTTATGCTTCATCTCTGTTCATAATCTTTCATGCTTTACATTTTACTTCTGTCCATAATCTTTCATGTTTTATGTTGTTTTTAACTGATCAGTGTTCTTGTTTCGGATTACAAATAGGCAGCCCGGGCATTTGCATATCTTTTGACTAATGACATGGAATCAATATTTTTCTGCTACTAATTTACTTTTCTTAGTTTTTTTTTAATTCCAGTACTGCTTTGTTTATTTCAGTCTTGCACATTTGCTTCAGTAGTTAGATTTAGATATGTTAAATTGCTCATGTCATTTTCAGTTACCTTCGAAAGCCATAGCTGGACTAATGGTGAGGGATTGAATTATGAGTGTGTAGTTTGATATTAGTTTACTTTCTGCAAGTTAGAAATATTAAATTGCTCATGTCATTTTCAGTTACCTCCAAAAGCCATAGCTGGACTAATGGTGAGGGATTGAAGTATGAGTGTGTAGTTTGATATTAGTTTCTTTTTCTGCAAACTAGATATCAAGTTGCTCAAGTTGTTTATGGTTACCTCCGAAAGCCATAGCTGGACTAATGGCGAGGGATCAGAATATAAGTTGATGTAATTTGATTTAGATTTACTTTGTTGCAATTCTTGGATTTCTTTAAGCATAGTTTCTTTTGTATTTGGACAGTAGCAAGGATAATGAGTTTCATGATCAGTAGTTCACTGTTTGTTTGACTAGAATAGTGATGCAATTTCATTTTCTTTGAAGAATGAATTTTTTCATTGTGTGTTTTAAAATTCTTTTGAAGTTTGGAAAATCATTAGAAGGACATCATTGTCTTGAATATTTGTCTCCATACTTGTCTTTTAGAATTTCATAAAAATCCAAAAACGACAAAAAGTAAGAGATAGGTTATCTTGCACATATAGTGTGCCACACTTCATCAGCTTACGAATCTCAGATTGATAAATTAATGTAGCAATTTAGGACACACTAAATTGACCAAACATTTTGGCGCCGTTGCCGGGGAAGTGTAACTAGGTAGCTAATTTCTTAAATAAAAAAAAACAAAATAATAAAAGAAGGGAAAACTTGATAACTTCTTGAAGTATGCTCTCCTCTTGCACCTAGTGTGACCTGGAGAATCAAAAAATAGAGTTATTGGTTCAGTAATTTCTTAAGTATGCTCTCTTCTTGCACCTAGTGTGACCTGGAAGATCAGAAAGAGAATTATTAGCCCAATTTTTTTTATTTTTTTTTAAATGACATGCATAGAGCAAGAGATTCTAGGGGACGGTTTATAGCTAAAGCCAAGAGTTCGATTTTCACAACTCCATCTTCTTCAAGGCATAGACAAGATTCACCACCATCTACCCCTAGCCTTAAGATTTTTGGAATTCAGGAAATGAAAATTTTGAATTAGAAGATTCTCTATACCACTACTAAATCTCATTTAGAAAAGGAAGAGACTCCCTCTCCTCCTCGATAGAAGAACAGAGAACTTTAAGAACTCTAAAGAAAGTATCATGGCAGAGGAAATAATAGATGGATTTGGAGGTAGAGGTAGAGGTAGAGGAGGAGGAAACAATGGAGACAACAATGGTGAAGGAAATAATGGAAGAAATAGGAAAGGAGACAACTTGTTTGGATTCCCTATAGTTGATGAGGAAACTCATACAACGATATGAAAAATATCTCACCATCTATCCTCCCCAACTTTTATGGATTGCGAAGTGAGGATCCTGAAACATTTCTGTTTGAGTTTGAAGTCGTGTGCCGAACCTATGACTATATGGAAGACTCTCAAAAACTCAAACCGTTTCCTTCAACATTGAAGGGAGCCACTTTGAAATGGTTCATGGGATTAGCCACCCAATCTATTAGGACTTGGAATGATATGAAATAAACATTTTTGGATAGATACTTGGACTATTGTATGCCCACCAATCACAAGGATGAGGTATTCAAAATGATGCAAAAAGAAGATGAAAACTTGGAAGATTTACTTGAAAGATTTCAATACAACTTAAAAAGAGCAAAGATGAGAAAATTAGATGATGAAACCTTGAAAGCCCTCATATTAAAATCCATTAGAGATGAATGGATAGATATTTTAAACATGATGGGGAAAGGAGACATTTCTCAACTTCCACTTCGTGACATAACAGAACTATGTGTCCATCTCTCAAGAGGAAAATCTAAAACAGGAAAAGGGCCTAGGGATCCTTCTCTTATTAGGGCCAACAAATCTGCAACTGGATCAGTAAGTAGGGCAGAGATTGGTAACATGCTTGATGAATTCAAAACTGATATCTTAGGGAGCCTTAGTGAACAACTAGACACCCTTAAAATCCAAAACAAGCAGAAAGCAGAAACAGATGCTTTAGCCATCTTTTGTTCGAAATGTAGGAAGAAACATGCTTTAAGGGAATGTCCCTTGGATGCAAAAGTTGTAGAAACATGTATGATTTGCTCAGAGAATCATGAGATCAAGGATTGTCCTTCAATTCCTGGACTCAAAGCTGTTTTCCAAGAAGACCCAAATTCAGTAGAATCTCTCTGCTTTGTTGCAAGAAGACCTTGGCAGGGTCAACAAACTCAAGGGTTTAACAACCCTATGAATTTTCAAACCCCACCAAATTGGAATCCTTGGCAACAACCTTGGCCCCAACATCAAAATCCATATCAGCCATGGGTACAAGGGATGCAAAATCCTTATGGGAGATTTGCTCAATTTTATCAATATCCTCCATCTTTTCAAAATCAACAAGCTCCACAACTTCAAAACCCAAATCCACAACTTTCATTTCCATTTCCACAACAACAACCTTCTCAACAAAATCCAAATCCTCAACTCATGCTCCCATACCAACAAAAGACAAATCAACTTCCAGCTCAGCCATTGCCAAATCCTAACAATAAAAATCCTCAGAATACTTACATGATAGAAGGACAACAATTTCATACCTATATGATTGCTCCTCTCAATGATGTACAACTCAGATCTGGTAGAGTTTTAGAAAAACCTTCTATAGATGACCAAGAGCAAGATACATCTGAGGAGGACTCTCTTGAAGCCAATAAGGGTTCTGAGGAAGTATCTCTTCAAAACTCAAACATTCAAAAAAAGAAAGAAAAGTTAACACCCACAACTCCTATAGTTGAGCAACCTGCATCTTCATCTACACCTTCTTTTCCTGAAAGACTACAAATTGACAAGGGGGTTGAAAAACAAATCTTGTTGCCTAACTATGATTTTCTAGATGAGTTGAAGAATGTTTGTATCGAGATTCCCTTGCTACAAGCCATTCGAGAGATTCCTATTCTAGCAAAAACAATAAAGGAGTTGATTTTCAAAAGACCAGGAAGGAAACTAAAAGACACAAGAAGAATCCACCTGGTAGGAAAAATTGCAGATATTATGATGGGAAAAATTACCATGCAGAAGTATGTAGATCCAAGAAGTCCAATTGTCAAGACACATATAAATGGGATAGAAATTCCAAACACATTGATTGACTTAGGTGCTGCTATTAACATTATGAGTAGACAGACTATGGACCAGCTAAAACTTCCTAACCTTCTTTTTACACCTACTTTACTGCAACTTGCAGATCGATCAATTATTAAACCAGATGGTGTATTAGAAGATATTTCAGTCTCCCTAGATTCTTGGGAATATCCAGTAGATTTTATGATTTTGACTCCCAAGAGTAATCTAGGAGGGCACCCACTTATCTTAGGAAGACCTTGGCTAGCCACAGCTGATGCTTTTATTAGTTGTAGATCTGGGGACATGTACATTTCTAATGGTAATTCGACAAAGAAATTCAATTTGTATCCTCCAGCAAGAGCAATCACAGAAGTAGGAGACAATGAATGGGTTGATGATGAGGACACTATACAACCTGTCTTTACCATTTCTGAAATCAGTGAGGATAGTAAAATTCTGAACACATTAGAAAATTTTGAGACATCTTCAGAATATGACCCCACACAATTTCAGTTGGAATCTGACATAGAATATTTATCATCAAGACAAATGTCTCTTTACTCTATGGAAGAATTTGGTAGTTCTACCATTGAGATTTTTCCAGGAAAAACATTGAATATCAACAAACATTTGGAAAAGTCACAACAAGAAGAACTAACCAAAATCTTGCAAAAACATTCTACCGCATTTGCATGGGAGTATACTGACATGAAAGGTATTGATCCTAAGACTTGCATCCATCAGATCTATATTGAGGAAAACAGTAGACCAATCAGACAACCTCAAAGAAGGATGAATCCAAATCTTAGGGAGATAGTGAAAGAAGAGCTCCAAAACTACTCAATGTAAACTTCATTTATCCAATTTCAGATAGCCGATGGGTTTCTCCTTTGGTTATAGTACCTAAAAAGAATGGTAAATGGAGGGTATGCATTGATTACAGGGAATTGAACAAAACAACTTTGAAGGATCACTTTCCTTTGCCTTTTATCGATCAGGTATTAGATACATTAGCAGGTAAAAAGTACTTTTCATTTTTGGATGGTTTTAGTGGCTATAATCAAATTCAGGTAGCACCTGAAGATCAAGATAATACCACATTTACTTGTCCATGGGGAATTTTTGTCTATCGAGTGCTTTCTTTTGGGTTATGTAATGCACCTGCAACATTCCAAAGAGCAGTACTAGGAATTTTTTCTGATCTAATCCATGATTGTGTAGAGGTTTATATGGATGATTTTACAGTTTATGGTAATTCATTTGAAGAGGCATTAGAAAATTTGGGAAAAGTTCTTATAAGATGTAAAGAAACAAACCTTTCATTAAGCCATGAAAAATGCTTTATGATGTTTACTGAAGGGATTGTTTTAGGACATCATATTTCAGGAGATGGGATTAAGGCTGATAGATCAAAAGTTGAAGTCATCTCCAAGTTGCCTATTCCAAATTGTCAAAGAGATGTTAGAAGTTTTCTAGGATTTACTGGTTACTATAGAAGATTTATAGAAAACTTCACTAAAATAGCATCTCCACTCTTCACATTGCTTACAAAAGACTGTGAATTTAAATGGGATCCTGATTGTCAATCAGCCTTTGAAACTTTGAAAACAAGAATATCTGAAGCACCTATCTTGAGAGGACCAAATTGGAAACTCCCTTTCCATATTTCTACGGATGCTTCAGATACAGCTCTAGGAGCCGTGTTGGGTCAAAAAGATTTAGTTCCTTATGCCATTTATTATACCAGTAAAAATTTGACTCCCACAGAGTTGAATTATACTGTGACTGAAAAAGAGTTTTTAGCCGTTGTTCATGCAATTAATAAGTTTAGACATTACATAACAGGCTATGAAACTTTTATTCATACTGACCATTCTGCAATTAGATATTTAATGAACAAACCCGTTACTAATGGCAGAGTGACAAGATGGCTTTTACTTTTGCAAGAATTCAATATTACTGTGTTGGATAGACCAGGAAAACAGAATACAGTAGCTGATTTCTTGTCTAGGATTCAGAATACTAAAGAAGATTCTCCCGTAGAAGATAAATTTCCTGATGAATACTTGTTTGCAGTAACTATTAAGACCCCTTGGTATGCAGATATTGCTAACTATTTGGTTACAGGGAAACTACCTTCACATTTATTTCCAAGAGAAAAACGAAAGATTATTCAAGAGAGTTCAAAATATTCATGGATTTCTAACGAATTGTTTAAAACAGGGCCAGATCTTGTGATCAGAAGATGTGTCAGGGAAGATGAAATGCCTGATATTCTTAAGGCATGTCATGATGAACCATGAGGCGGACACTTTGCAGACAAAAGGACGGCCTATAAAATCCTCTCTTTAGGATATTATTGGCCTTCCCTCTTCAAAGATGCAAAACAATATGTCAAAAGGTGTGACAGCTGCCAAAGAGTAGGGAAACCTACCCTTTCAAATGAAATGTCATTGCAACCACAAGTACTCATCGAACCCTTTGAAAAATGGTTTTAGATTTCATAGGACCTATTAATCCACCATCTAAGAAAAAGAAGTATATATTGGTTTGTACTGATTATGTTACTAAATGGGTAGAAGCCAAAGCATTAGTATCTGCTACTGAAAATTCAGTTGTTCATTTTCTTTATGAGGATATTTTTACTCACTTTGGTGTTCCAAGAGAAATTATGACAGATCAAGGAAGCCAATTCACATCCAACCTGGTGGAGAAGCTGATGGAAGAATACAAAATCAAGCATAGAAGATCTACTCCTTAACATCCTCAAGCAAATGGTCAAGTGGAGTCTACCAACAAAGTTCTCGGAAGTATCATCACCAAAACTGTTCATCTACATAGAAGAGATTGGGCAGAAAGGCTTCCTGAAGCCTTGTGGGCCTACAAAACTACATGGAGAAATACAACAGGACATTCTCCCTATGAACTTGTTTATGGGAAGGAAGTCCTGCTCCCCATTGAGTTCCAAGTCAAGACCTTCAAGATAGCAGTTCAGTTGGGGATGGACTTATCATAAGCCCAAAAGCATAGAATGGAGCAGTTGAACGAGCTAGATGAGATCAGACAAGAAGCAATTTTAAGAACTGATCTAGTTCAATATCAAAGAGCTAAATGGCATGACAAGTACATCAAAGAGAAGAAGTTTCAAGAAGGAGATTGGGCATTGTTATTTGATTCCAAGTTTAAATATTTTCAAGGAAAATTTCATACTCATTGGCTTGGGCCATATGAGATTGACAAGATCTTTAGCAATGGAGCGGTAAGAATCAAGACCATTGATGAGTTTCAAACTCCTCTTATTGTGAATGGCCATAGATTGAAAGTTTATCATAAGCTACTCTCAAAAGAGGATTTTGTCAAAATGTTTCAAGAAAATTCTGCAATCAGGCTGGTACAAAAGAATTCTTCTTCTCCACTAGCCTAGCTTTTGTTCTTTTCAGTTTAAAAAAAAATAATAATAAAAAAATAAAAAAAAAAAATAAAAAAAAATTGTATAAGCCTGAAAACCAATCACTGATTGGTAGTCTTATACAGAAAATATTGGGTGAAAATCAAGAACACCTGACACCCTATATTTTCCAAAAAAAATCTCTCTTTCATTTCACAAAGTTTTGTGACCACCCACTCCATTCCATTCCACTTCATTTCACTTCATTTCATTCCACTTCATTTCACTCCACTTCATTCCATTTCACTTCATTTATCTATTTCATTCCATTTCCATTTAGTGAAATTGTCATCCGTTCATTTCCATTCACCCAAATAATAGCTGTGTCAGTTTTCGCAGCTGACATCTGTTTCCGCAGCTGACACCAGTTTCCGCAGCCAGAAGCAGATTCCACAGCTACCACTCTGTTTTTCAAAAGAATGTACAGCCAGATGTTATTTCCATAATCATGAAATCAAATGCAGGTATGAGGACCAATTATGAAGACATGGGGCATTCAAGATATCAATGAGGAGCAACTAATTGAAGACCAAGGAAAAATGGCAAGAATTTCAAGGTATGAGTAAAAATTTATTTCAAATGGCATTTAAAACACATTTTTATATAGTTATAAACCATAAGCTCCATTATGTGCAATGATTGTATTGAAAAACTCCATAACCACTCCATGATCTCTGTACAATCCTCCCACAATCCTTGCATTCATTCTCAAATGGTCCCATAATTAAACCTCTGATCTTCACTCAAACTCCGATACTCCACCTGTGATGATGAAACGTGGTTGATTTGACTACGGCTTCTTTCAGCCGCATTAAATCCATAGCCGTTGTATAAACGTGCTTACATTTACTCTGCAGCCACCAAATTTTAAACACTGCCGGATGTGTTATACTCCTCCTATTGTTCTATTAATCTCACAGCCGCATTTCCGCCGTGCTCACGTAACCCTTCTCTGTTCCGCTTCACCCCATTTCGTTCTCTGTTACGCTACAGTCTGTATACCCATTCTCTGATATCTACCTACAGTCATCATGCTCATTTCCATTCATTCAACCGTCATACTTCCATTGAACCCTCCTCACGCAGGCAAGTTTTTAAAGAGCAGAAAGAAGGATGGGTAAATTGTTGAGAGCAGAACCAGAGGGACCTAAATTCATGGAAGGATACCCGCAAGTCAGGGATATATTGAAGAAGGCAAAGTGGCTGCAGTTTATCCAAAAGTTTAGAGGCTACCATAAAGAGGTGACAAAAGCTTTTGCAAGGTCTTTCAATGGCCTGGAGGTAGAGATTGGAGACCTTAAGTTTACGGTGAATGAGGCATCTATAGCATCTGCCACAGAACTTCCTCAAGAGGGTGAACGTTGGTTTAAGAACAAAAGCATTAGTGATGAAGCCTGGAGAATAATTCTACATAACCCAGGTATGGAAATAACTATTTTTAAAAGAGGAATTCCTGTTCATGCTTTGAAAGAGGAATGGGCTATTTTGCTGCTAGTTGTTCAAAAATTTATCACCTGTGAGGGTCGTTTTGGGTCAATGTATATGTACCATACCAGATTGCTGATGAATTTTCTAGATAACCAGACCCTCAATCTGCCATACTTTTTATTAAATAGTTTGAAGAAGATGTATGTGACTGTTCAGAAGCATTTAGGGGATGTAGAACCACATCTATATCACCATGGTCTTGTGAAAATTTTGATTGAAAAACAGTTAAAAGAGAACAAGGACACATGGGAACAATTTTTGATCAGAAATTTCTTTGAAGAACCCTAAGAAATTCCTGAAGGTAGCACATCAAGAAGGAGTAGGAGAAAAGAACAAATGATGAAACTCAAAGTACTCCTACTACTACAATTGAAAGAACTAGTAGGGAAGAGAGACTGTCAAAAAGGAAGAAGAAAGAAACCAAGGGTAAAAATCCAATAACATCAAAAGAGAGAAAAAGTATTGAGGCTATGCATCAAACCCCTTCTTCCGAAGAAGATCATCAAGTGTTATCTGAGAGACTAGTTCACCTTCAATAACATTCATCTATGGCCAAGAAGAAAGGGAAAGGAAAACAAAAGCAAAAAGACAGTGGTCCACAGCGTGTGAGAAGAAGTTCCAGGCTTAAGGGGAAGTTGAGGAAAACACAAACGAAAGGACCCCATTTTATTGATTTGGGAGAAGAAACATCTGAACAATCCTCAGCTGACCATAGTCCATCTCACTCTCAGTCAGACAGTGAACCTAGTTCATTTCATTCTTAGTCAGACATTGAACATAGTCCATCCCATTCTCAGCCAGACGTTGATGTGAGCCCTTCTCAGCCAGATTTTGAAGACAACTCTCCTCCACGGCATTTTGGGGACAGCCCAATAAAAACGACACCTGATATAGACCCAAAGCAGCAAGAAGTATATGATTATATAGAATCTTTAGAAAAAGAAGCTACAAGTCCCAGTACTTCGTCCACTCAGCCTCACACAGCACAAGATGATCTAGTCCAATCACTGAAACAAGAAGTCTTTGAGCTAGAGCTTTTAAATAGATACATTAAAAATGAAAATGAGACATTGAAGGAACAAAGAAAATTGGACAAAATCATTCATGATAATACCATGCTACATCTGGGACTATGGCAGAAGAAGAACATGAAATTGAAGAAGAAATGCCAGAAGTTAAGCAGAGCACTGATTAATATCAAATTCAGACGCTTAATGAAGAAGCCCAGGATCTTAGCAGCACCAAGGAAGAGGAGGAGAGGACTAGATGTACTGGCTGAAGTGTCAAGGCATATGAACTGAAGAAGGATTATCAAAATTTTGGTTGCATGAGGACATGCAACACCTTCACAGTGGGGGTATGTTGAGTCTCAAATCCGCATCTTTCCTATACACCATTCTAGACCTTTTTCATTCACCTGAACCTTCCAAGTTGTCAATATCATTGTATATTAATTGCAAAAGAGCATCTAAAATGGTTTTTAACTATATTTTGTGTCTGCTGTTTGATTTAGATTTTTTCTCATTTAGCTGCGGAATCTTGCCACTTTCCGTAGCTGCTGCAACTTTCCGCAGCCATTTTGTGAAAGTCTATGTTGTAGGTGTCTTCAGGAAATTCGAGCCACATGGGCAAGTCAGAAATGATGTGGACATGGATCGTGTCCTATTGGCTCGGGCAAATTCACCTAAGGAGGTTGTGGTCAAAGGTGGCCAAGTGGAAGTCAACCGTAGAGTCCCACGGTGACAGGACTCTGTTTCTCATCACGTGAATATTTTTATGACCGTTTCTAATTTACGGGAGACACATCAACACCTGTACACGGCTCCATAAGCCGAATCCAACATCCACTCTTCATAGATTTACTCCTCACCGCGGCCATGATGCTGGATCTCTGGATGTGATGGTTCACGTGTCTCTATCAGCACAAACTTTAGGGAATTAGTTATATCACCTTTGTTATAAATAACATGTTTTCATACGCATAATAGCTAGCCTCCATATAGCTCTGTAATGTAATTGCGTTGCCACTGTGCTGTAATATCATTTCTCTGTTATGACTACATTTTAATATATAAGAAGACTATGTTTCCAAGCGTAATTCGTATTTGAAGGCTGTTGCCCGAGGCTGGTGTAGAGGGCCCCTGCACATGCTGAGGTTTTGTGCATTACCGTATAGTTTCTTGTTTCATTTCTTTAAGTTCATTATGCCATAAGTCATTCACGTGTTTATACATTGCATCTTTCATGGTATTTATGCTTCATCTCTGTTCATAATCTTTCATGCTTTACATTTTACTTCTGTCCATAATATTTCATGTTTTATGTTGTTGTTAATCGACTGTTCTTGTTTCGCATTACAAATAGGCAGCTCCGGCATTTGGTAATATCTTTGACCAATGACATGGAATCAATATTAGTCATCGCTAATTTACTTTTCTTAGTTTTTGTTTTCAATTCCGCATCGCTTTGTTTATTTCAAATTTCCGTCATTTGCTTCCGTAGTTGGGATTGCTTCATATTAAATTTCTCATGTCATTTTCGCTACCTTTGAAGCTATGCTGAATTAATGGTGAGGGATTGAAGTATGAGTGTGTAGTTTGATATTATTTTACTTTCTGTAAGTTAGAAATATTAAATTTCTCATGTCATTTTCAGTTACCTCCGAAAGCCATAGCTGGACTAATGGTGAGGGATTGAAGCATGAGTGTGTAGTTTGATATTAGTTTCTTTTTCTGCAAATTAGATATCAGGTTGCTCAAGTTGTTTATGGTTACCTCCGAAAGCCATAGCTGGACTAATGGTGAGGGATCATAATATAAGTTGATGTAATTTGATTTAGATTTACTTTGTTGCAATTCTTGGATTTCTTTAAGCATAGTTTCTTTTGTATTTGGACAGCAGCAAGGATAATGAGTTTCATGATCAGTAGTTCACCGTTGTTTGACTAGAATAGTGATGCAATTTCATTTTCTTTGAAGAATTAATTTTTTCATTGTGTGTTTTAAAATTCTTTTGAAGTTTGGAAAATCATTAGAAGGACATCATTGTCTTGAATATTTGTCTCCATACTTGTCTTTTAAAATTTCATAAAAATCCAAAAACGACAAAAAGTAAGAGATAGGTTATCTTGCACATATAGTGCGCCACACTTCATCAGCTTACGAATCCCGGATTGATAAATTAATGTAACAATTTAGGACACACTAAATTGACCAAACATTTTGGCACCATTGCCGGGGAAGTGTAACTAGGTAGCCATTTTCTTAAAAAAAAAAAATAATAATAATAAAAGAAGGGAAAACTTGATAACTTCTTGAAGTATGCTCTCCTCTTGCACCTAGTGTGACCTGGAGGATCAAAAAAGAGAGTTATTGGTTCAGTAATTTCTTAATTATGCTCTCTTCTTGCACCTAGTGTGACCTAGAAGATCAGAAAGAGAATTATTAGCCCAACCTTTTTTTTTTTTTTTCTAAATGACATGCATAGAGCAAGAGATTTTAGGGGAAGGTTTATAGCTAAAGCCAAGAGTTCGATTTTCACAACTCCATCTTCTTCAAGGCATAGACAAGATTCACCACCATCTACTCCTAGCCTTAATATTTTTGGAATTCAAGGAGCAGTTGAATTAGAAAAGGAAGAGACTCCCTCTCATCCTCCCTTGATAGAAGAGCCAGAGCACTTTAAGGACTCTAAAGAAACTATCATGGCAGAGGAAATAATAGATGGATTTGGAGGTAGAGGTAGAGGTAGAGGAGGAGGAAACAATGGAGACAACAATGGTGAAGGTAATAATGGAAGAAATAGGGAAGGAGACAACTTGTTTGGATTCCCTATAGTTGATGAGGAAACTCATACAACGATGAAAAATATCTCACCATCTATCCTCCCCAAATTTTATGGATTGCGAAGTGAGGATCCTGAAACATTTCTGTTTGAGTTTGAAGTCGTGTGCCGAACCTATGACTATATGGAAGACTCTCAAAAACTCAAACTGTTTCTTTCAACATTGAAGGGAGCTGCTTTGAAATGGTTCATGGGATTAGCCACCCAATCTACTAGGACTTGGAATGATATGAAACAAACATTTTTGGATAGATACTTGGACTATTGTATGCCCACCAATCACAAGGATGAGGTATTCAAAATGATGCAAAAATAAGATGAAAACTTGGAAGATTTACTTGAAATATTTCAATACAACTTAAAAAGAGCAAAGATGAGAAACTTAGATGACGAAACCTTGAAAGCCCTCATATTAAAAGCCATTAGAGATGAATGGATCGATATTTTAAACATGATGGGGAAAGGAGACATTTCTCAACTTCCACTTCGTGATATAACAGAACTATGTGTCCATCTCTCAAGAGGAAAATCTAAAACAGGTTAAGGGCCTAGGGATCCTTCTCTTATTAGGGCTAACAAATCTGCAACTGGATCAGTAAGTAGGGCAGAGATTGGTAATATGCTTGATGAATTTAAAACTGATATCTTAGGGAGCCTTAGTGAACAACTAAACACCCTTAAAATCCAAAACAAGCAGAAAGCAGAAACAGATGCTCTAGCCATCTTTTGTCTGAAATGTAGGAAGAAACATGCTTTAAGGGAATGTCCCTTGGATGCAAAAGTTGTAGAAACATGTATAATTTGCTCAGAGAATCATAAGATCAAGGATTGTCCTTCAATTCCTGGACTTAAAGCTGTCTTTCAAGAAGACCCAAATTCAGTAGAATCTCTCTGTTTTGTTGCAAGAAGACCTTGGCAGGGACAACAAACTCAAGGGTTTAACAACCCTATGAATCTTCAAACCCAACCAAATTGGAATCCTTGGCAACAACCTTGGCCCCAACATCAAAATCCATATCAGCCATGGGTACATGGGATGCAAAATCCTTATGGGAGATTTGCTCAATTTTATCAATATCCTCCATCTTTTCAAAATCAACAAGCTCCACAACTTCCAAACCCAAATCCACAACTTTCATTGCCATTTCTACAACAACAACCTTCTCAACAAAATCCAAATCCTCAACTCATGCTCCCATACCAACAAAATACAAATCAACTTCCAGCTCAGCCATTTCCAAATCCTAACAATAAAAATCCTCAGAATACTTACATGATAGAAGGACAACAATTTCCTACCTATATGATTTTTCCTCTCAATGATGTACAACTCAGATCTGGTAGAGTTTTAGAAAAACCTTCTATAGATGACCAAGAGCAAGATACCTCTGAGGAGGACTCTCTTGAAGCCAATAAGGGTTCTGAGGAAGTATCTCTTCAAAACTAAAACATTCAAAAAGAGAAAGAAAAGTTAACACCCACAACTCCTATAGTTGAGCAACCTGCATCTTCATCTACACCTCCTTTTCCTGAAAGACTACAAATTGACAAGGGGGTGGAAAAACAAATCTTGTTGCCTAACTATGATTTTCTAGATGAGTTGAAGAATGTTTGTATCAAGATTCCCTTGCTACAATCCATTCAATAGATTCCTATTCTAGCAAAAACAATAAAGGAGTTGAGTTTCAAAAGACCAGGAAGGAAACTAAAAGACACAAGAAGAACCCACCTGGTAGGAAAAATTGCAGATATTATGATGGGAAAAATTACCATGCAGAAGCATGTAGATCCAGGAAGTCTAATTGTCAAGACACATATAAATGGGATAGAAATTCCAAACACATTGATTGACTTAGGGGCTGCTATTAACATTATGAGTAGACAGACTATAGACCAGCTAAAACTTCCTAACCTTCTTTTTACACCTACTTTACTGCAACTTGCAGATCGATCAATTATTAAACCAGATGGTGTATTAGAAGATATTTCAGTCTCCTTAGATTCTTGGGAATATCCAATATATTTTATGATTTTGACTCCCAAGAGTAATCTAGGAGGGCACCCACTTATTTTAGGAAGACCTTGGCTAGCCACAGCTGATGCTTTTATTAGTTGTAGATCTGGGGACATGTACATTTTTAATGGTAATTCGACAAAGAAATTCAATTTGTATCCTCCAGCAAGAGCAATCACAGAAGTAGGAGACAATGAATGGGTTGATGATGAGGACACTATACAACCTGTCTTTACCATTTCTGAAATCAGTGAGGATAGTCAAATTCTGAACACATTAGAAAATTTTGAGACATCTTCTGAATATGACCCCACACAATTTCAGTTGGAATCTGACATAGAATATTTATCATCAAGACAAATGTCTCTTTACTCTATGGAAGAGTTTGGTAGTTCTACTATTGAGATTTTTCCAGGAAAAACATTGAATATCAACAAACATTTGGAAAAGTCACAACAAGAAGAACTAATCAAAATCTTGCAAAAACATTCTACTGCATTTGCATGGGAGTATACTAACATGAAAGGTATTGATCCTAAGACTTGCATCCATCATATCTATATTGAGGAAAACAGTAGACCAATCAGACAACCTCAAAGAAGGATGAATCCAAATCTTAGAAAGATAGTGAAAGAAGAGCTCCAAAAACTACTCAATGTAAACTTCATTTATCCAATTTCAGATAGCCGATGGGTTTCTCCTTTGGTTATAGTACTTAAAAAGAATGGTAAATGGAGGGTATGCATTGATTACAGGGAATTGAACAAAGCAACTTTGAAGGATCACTTTCCTTTGCCTTTTATCGATCATGTATTAGACACATTAGCAGGTAAAAAGTACTTTTCATTTTTGGATGGTTTTAGTGGCTATAATCAAATTCAGGTAGCACCTGAAGATCAAGATAAGACCACATTTACCTGTCCATGGGGAACTTTTTCCTATTGAGTGCTTCCTTTTGGGTTATGTAATGCACCCGCAACATTCCAAAGAGCAGTACTAGGAATTTTTTCCGATCTAATCCATGATTGTGTAGAGGTTTATATGGATGATTTTACAGTTTATGGTAATTCATTTGAAGAGGCATTAGAAAATTTGGAAAAAGTTCTTATAAGATGTAAAGAAACAAACCTTTCATTAAGCCATGAAAAATGATTTATGATGTTTACTGAAGGGATTGTTTTGGGACATCATATTTCAGGAGATGGGATTAAGGTTGATAGATCAAAAGTTGAAGTCATCTCCAAGTTACCTATTCCAAATTGTCAAAGAGATGTTAGAAGTTTTCTAGGATTTAATGGTTACTATAGAAGATTTATAGAAAACTTCACTAAAATAGCATCTCCACTCTTCAAATTGCTTACAAAAGACTGTGAATTTAAATGGGATCCTGATTGTCAATCACCTTTTGAAACTTTGAAAACAAGAATATCTGAAGCACCTATCTTGAGAGGACCAAATTGGAAACTCCCTTTCCATATTTCTACGGATGCTTCAGATACAGCTCTAGCAGCTGTGTTGGGTCAAAAAGATTTAGTTCCTTATGCCATTTATTATACCAATAAAAATTTGACTCCCACAGAGTTGAACTATACTGTGACTGAAAAAGAGTTTTTAGCTGTTGTTCATGCAATTAATAAGTTTAGACATTACATAACAGGCTATGAAACTTTTATTCATACTGACCATTCTGCAATTAGATATTTAATGAACAAACCTGTTACTAATGGTAGAGTGACAAGATGGCTCTTAATTTTGCAAGAATTCAATATTACTGTGTTGGATAGACCAGGAAAACAAAATACAGTAGCTGATTTCTTGTCTAGGATTCAGAATACTAAAGAAGATTCTCCTGTAGAGGATAAGTTTCCCGATGAATACTTGTTTGCAGTAACTATTAAAACTCCTTGGTATGCAGATATTGCTAACTATTTGGTTACAGGGAAACTACCTTCACATTTATTTCCAAGTGAAAAATGAAAAATTATTCAGGAGAGTTCAAAATATTCATGGATTTCTAACGAATTGTTTAAAACAGGGCTAGATCTTGTGATCAGAAGATGTGTCAGGGAAGATGAAATGCCTGATATCCTTAAGGTATGTCATGATGAACCATGCGGCGGACACTTTGCAGACAAAATAACAGCCTATAAAATCCTTTCTTTGGGATATTATTGGCCTTCCCTCTTCAAAGATGCAAAACAATATGTCAAAAGGTGTGACAGCTGCCAAAGAGTAGGGAAACCTACCCTTTCAAATGAAATGCCATTGCAACCACAAGTGCTCATCGAACCCTTTGAAAAATGGGCTTTAGATTTCATAGGACCTACTAATCCACCATCTAAGCAAAAGAAGTATATATTGGTTTGTACTGATTATGTTACTAAATGGGTAGAATCCAAAGTATTAGTATCTGCTACTGAAAATTCAGTTGTTCATTTTCTTTATGAGGATATTTTTACTCGCTTTGGTGTTCCAAGAGAAATTGTGACACATCAAGGAAGCCAATTCACATCCAACCTGGTGGAGAAGCTGATGGAAGAATACAAAATCAAGCATAGAAGATCTACTCCTTACCATCCGCAAGAAAATGGTCAAGTGGAGTCTACCAACAAAGTTCTCGAAAGTATCATCACCAAAACTGTTCATCTACATTGAAGGGATTGGGCAGAAAGGCTTCCTGAAGCCTTGTGGGCCTACAGAACTACATGGAGAAATACAACAGGACATTCTCCCTATGAACTTGTTTATGGGAAGGAAGTCCTGCTCCCCATTGAGTTCCAAATCAAGACCTTCAAGATACCAGTTCAGTTGGGGATGGATCTATCAGAAGCCCAAAAGCATAGAATGGAGCAGTTGAACAAGCTAGATGAGATCAGACAAGAGGCAATTTTAAGAACTGATCTAGTTCAATATCAAAGAGCTAAATGGCATGACAAGTACATCAAAGAGAAGAAGTTTCAAGAAGGAGATTGGGCATTGTTATTTGATTCCAAGTTTAAAGAATTTCAAGGAAAATTTTAGACTCATTGGCTTGGGCCATATGAGATTGACAAGATCTTTAGCAATGGAGCGGTAAGAATCAAGACCATTGATGAGTTTCAAACTCATCTTAGTGTGAATGGCCACAGATTGAAAGTTTATCATAAGCCACTCTCAAAAGAGGAATTTGTCAAAATGTTTCAAGAAAATTCTGCAATCAGGCTGGTACAGAAGAATTCTTCTTCTCCACCAGCCTAGCTTTTGTTCTTTCAGTTAAAATAAATAAATAAATAAATTGTATAAGCCTGAAAACAAATCACTGATTGGCAGTCTTATACAAAAAATGTAGGGTGAAAATCAGGAACACTTGACACCCTATATTTTCCCAAAAAAAAAAAAATCTCTCTTTCATTTCACAAGTTTTGTGACCACCCACTCCACTTCATTCCACTCCACTTCATTCCATTTCACTTCATTTTATCTATTTCATTCCATTTCACCAATAAAATTCTCTTTCATGACCATTTCCATTTAGTCAATTGTCATCCGTTCATTTCCATTCACCCAAATAATAGCTGTGTCAGTTTCCGCAGCTGACATCTGTTTCCGCAGCTAACACCAGTTTCTGCAGCCAGAAGCAGATTCTGCAGCTACCACTCTGTTTTTCAAAAGAATGTACAACCAGATGTTATTTCCACAATCATGAAATCAAATGCAGGTATGAGGACCAATTATGAAGACATGGGGCATTCAAGATATCAATGAGGAGCAACTAATTGAAGACCAAGGAAAAATGGCAAGAATTCCAAGGTATGAGTAAAAATTTATTTCAAATAACATTTAAGCACATTTTTATATAGTTATAAACCATAAGCTCCATTATGTGCAATGATTGTATTGACAAACTCCGTAACCACTCCATGATCTCTGTACAATCCTCCCACAATCCTTGCATTCATTCTCAAACGGTCCCATAATTAAACCTCCGATCTTCACTCAAACTCCGATACTCCACCTGTGATGATGAAACGTGGTTGATTTGACTACGGCTTCTTTCAGCCGCATGAAATCCGTAGCTGTTGTATAAACGTGCTTACATTTACTCTGCAGCCACCAAATTTTAAACACTGTCGGATGTGTTATACTCCTCCTATTGTTCTATTAATCTCACAGCCGCATTTCCGCCATGCTCACGTAACCCTTCTCTGTTCCGCTTCACCCCATTTCATTCTCTGTTACGCTACAGTCTGTATACCCATTCTCTGATATCTACCTACAATCATCGTGCTCATTTCCATTCATTCAGCCGTCATACTTCCATTGAACCCTCCTCACGCAGGCAAGTTTTTAAAGAGCAGAAAGAAGGATGGGTAAATTGTTGAGAGCATAACCAGAGGGACCTAAATTCATGGAAGGATACCCGCAAGTCAGGGATATATTGAAGAAGGAAAAGTGGCTGCGGTTTATCCAAAAGTTTAGAGGCTACCATAAAGAGGTGACAAAAGCTTTTACAAGGTCTTTCAATGGCCTGGAGGTAGAGATTGGAGACCTTAAGTTTACGGTGAATGAGGCATCTATAGCATCTGCCACAGAACTTCCTCAAGAGGGTGAACATTGGTTTAAGAACAAAAGCATTAGTGATGAAGCCTGGAGAATAATTCTACATAACACAGGTATGGACATAACCATTTTTAAAAGAGGAATTCCTGTTCATGCTTTGAAAGAGGAATGGGCTACTTTGCTGCTAGTTGTTCAAAAATTTATCACCTGTGAGGGTCGTTTTGGGTCAATGTATATGTACCATACCAGATTGCTGATGAATTTTCTAGATAACCAGACCCTCAATCTGCCATACTTTTTATTAAATATTTTGAAGAAGATGTCTGTGACTGTTCAGAAGCATTTAGGGGATGTAGAACCACATCTATATCACCATGGTCTTGTGAAAATTTTGATTGAAAAACAGTTAAAAGAGAACAAGGACACATGGGAACAATTTTTGATCAGAAATTTCTTTGAAGAACCCTAAGAAATTCCTGAAGGTAGCACATCAAGAAGGAGTAGGAGAAAAGAACAAATGATGAAACTCAAAGTACTCCTACTACTACAATTGAAAGAACTAGTAGGGAAGAGAGACTGTCAAAAAGGAAGAAGAAAGAAACCAAGGGTAAAAAGCTAATAACATCAAAAGAGAAAAAGTATTGAAGCTATGCATCAAACCCCTTCTTCCGAAGAAGATCATCAAGTGTTATCTGAGAGATTGGTTCATCTTCAAGAACAGTTATCTATAGCCAAGAAGAAAGAGAAAGGAAAACAAAAGCAAAAAGACAGTGGTCCACAGCGTGTGAGAAGAAGTTCCAGGCTTAAGGGGAAGTTAAGGAAAACGCAAATGAAGGGACCTCATTTTATCGATTTGGGAGAAGAAACATATGAACAATCCCCAGCTGGCCATAGTCCATCTCACTCTCAGTCATACAGTGAACCTAGTTCATTTCATTCTCAGTCAGACATTGAACATAGTCCATCCCATTCTCAGCCAGATGTTGATGTGAGCCCTTCTCAGCCAGATTTTGAAGACAACTCTCCTCCACGGCATTTTGGGGACAGCCCAATAAAAACGACACCTGATATAGACCCAAAGCAGCAAGAAGTATATGATTATATAGAATCTTTAGAAAAAGAAGCTACAAGTCCCAGTACTTCGTCCACTCAGCCTCACACAGCACAAGATGATCTAGTCCAATCACTGAAACAAGAAGTCTTTGAGCTAGAGCTTTTAAATAGATACATTAAAAATGAAAATGAGACATTGAAGGAACAAAGAAAATTGGACAAAATCATTCATGATAATACCATGCTACATCTGGGACTATGGCAGAAGAAGAACATGAAATTGAAGAAGAAATGCCAGAAGTTAAGCAGAGCACTGATTAATATCAAATTCAGATGCTTAATGAAGAAGCCCATGATGTTAGCAGCACCAAGGAAGAGGAGGAGAGGACTGAATGTACTGGTTGAAGTGTCAAGGCATATGAACTGAAGAAGGATAATCAAAATTTTGGTTGCATGAGGACATGCAACACCTTCACAATGGGGGTATGTTGAGTCTCAAATCTGCATCTTTCCTATACACCTTTCTAGACCTTTTTCATTCACCTGAACCTTCTAAGTTGTCAATATCATTGCATATTAATTGTAAAAGAGCATCTAAAATGGTTTTTAACTATGTTTTGTGTCTGCTGTTTGATTTAGATTTTTTCTCATTTAGCTGCGGAATCTTGCTACTTTCCGCCGCTGCTGCAACTTTCCACAGCCATTTTGTGAAAGTCTATGTTGCAGGTGTCTTCAGGCAAATCGAGCCACATGGGCAAGTCATAAATGATATGGACATGGATCGTGTCCTATTGGCTCGGGAAAATTCACCTAAGGAGGTTGTGGTCAAAGGTGGACAAGTGGAAGTCAACCGTAGAGTCCCACGGTGACAGGACTCTATTTCTCATCACGTGAATATTTGTATGACCGTTTCTAATTTATGGGATACACATCAACCCCTGTACACGGCTCCATAAGCCGAATCCAACATCCACTCTTCATAGATTTACTCCTCACTGCGGCCATGATGCTGGATCTCTGGACGTGATGGCTCACATGTCTCTATCAGCACAAACTTTAGGATATTAGTTATATCGCCTTTGTTATAAATAACGCGTTTTCATACGCGTAATAGTTAGCCTCCATATAGCTCTGTAATGTAATTGCGTTGCCACTATGCTATAATATCATTTCTCTGTTATGACTGCATTTTAATATATAAGAAGACTATGTTTCCAAGCGTAATTCGTATTTGAAGGTTGTTTCCCGAGGCTGGTGCAGAGGGCCCCTGCACACACTGAGGTTTTGTGCATTACTATATAGTTTTTTGTTTTATTTCTTTAAGTTCATTGTGCCATAAGTCATTCACATGTTTATACATTGCATCTTTCATGGTATTTATGCTTCATCTCTGTTCATAATCTTTCATGCTTTACATTTTACTTTTGTCCATAATCTTTCATGTTTTATGTTGTTGTTAACTGATCAGTGTTCTTGTTTCAGATTACAAATAGGCAGCCCGGGCATTTTCATATCTTTTGACTAATGACATGGAATCAATATTGTTCTGCTGCTAATTTATTTTTCTTAGTTTTTGTTTAATTCCAGTACTACTTTGTTTATTTCAGTCTTGCACATTTGTTTCCATAGTTAGATTTAGATATATTAAATTGCTCATGTCATTTTCAGTTACCTCCGAAAGCCACAGCTGGACTGATGGTGAGGGATTGAAGTATGAGTGTGTAGTTTGATATTAGTTTACTTTCCGCAAGTTAGATATATTAAATTGCTCATGTCATTTTCAGTTACCTCCGAAAGCCACAGCTGGACTGATGGTGAGGGATTGAAGTATGAGTGTGTAGTTTTATATTAGTTTCTTTTTCTGCAAATTAGATATCAGATTGCTCAAGTTGTTTATGGTTACCTCCGAAAGCCATAGCTGGACTAATGGTGAGGGATCAGAATATAATTTGATGTAATTTGATTTAGATTTACTTTGTTGCAATTCTTGGATTTCTTTAAGCATAGTTTCTTTTGTATTTGGACAACAGCAAGGATAATGAGTTTCATGATCAGTAGTTCACTGTTTGTTTGACTAGAATAGTGATGCAATTTCATTTTCTTTGAAGAATTAATTTTGTCATTGTTTGTTTTAAAATTATTTTGAAGTTTGGAAAATCATTAGAAGGACATCATTGTCTTGAATATTTGTCTCCATACTTGTCTTTTAGAATTTCATAAAAATCCAAAAACGACAAAAAGTAAGAGATAGGTTATCTTGCACATATAGTGTGCCACACTTCATCATCTTACGAATCCCGGATTGATAAATTAATGTAGCAATTTAGGACACACTAAATTGACCAAACACTTGGATAGTGGTGCATATTTCCACGTGACAAGAGACAAAGAAATTGTTAGTAGCTTGGAGGAGAAGGATCTCCAAATGCGTATCAAAATGGGTGATGACGGGAGGTATACTGCTACCGGGATTGGTACAGTTACTTTCTAGACACATTCAGGTAAACCTTTCTTATTAAAAGATGTCATGCATGTACCAAGCTTGAAAAATAATTTAGTTTCAGTTCTATGTTGGAGGATAGAGGATATGATGTGGTTTTCAGTGAAGGGAAAGCATTCCTTCATCACAAAGCCACAATAAAAGTTAATAATATTGGGATTCGTGTGAAGAATCTCTACAAACTTGATGTAGATGGTTGTGCAGTATTGGTGGGTAAAGCAGACGGAGTGGTGAGTCGGGATGAGGGTGAGTTATGGCACAAGAAATAGGGTCTTCTACACCATGGTGCTTTGAATTTCATGCAATAGATTTCTACAGGGCTTACAAAGGGTGTTCTTGCCGAATAGACACATGCAAGGGATGTACCATGGGGAAGTATGAAAAATCCACTTTTCACGAGAAAGATAATCGAGCAATAGAAATCCTTGAGAGAGTTCACTCAGATGTGTGTGGACCATTATTTACAGCTTCGACAGCAAAGCATAGGTATTATGCGATTTTTGTTGATGATTTTTGTAGAAAGTGTTTGATCTACTTCATGCAGAAGAAAGATCAGACGTTCTCAAAATTTTGTGAGTTCAAAGCACTGGTTGAGAAATATACAAGGAAGCATGTGAAGGCTCTGAGGAGTGGCAATAGTGGTGAGTACATGTAACATCTCCAATGAATTCAAGAACTTCTGTAGCAAAGAAGGAAATTAGAGAGAGTTTATTGCACCTCATAATCCACAACATAATGGAGTTGTAAAAATAAAGAATAGAACAATTGTGGGTGTGGCACGAGTGATGTTTCATGATCAGGGCCTATCGGTGCATCTGTGGGCAGAGGCATGCAAAACAACGGTATTTATGCAGAACCGTAGTCCTCATAGGATACTTGGCATGAGTACACGAGAGGAGGCTTTTTCTGGTAAGAAACCTGATGTTTCATATTTTAAAATTTTTGGCTTATCTATCTATTTCCATGTGACCAAATATTATAGAAAGAAGCTAGAACCAACAGCTGAGATTGGGATATTTTTGGGGTACACTATTACTCCCCACAACCATCGAGTGTATTTTCCGAACAACAGGATGACTATTGTAAGACGAGATGTAAAATTTGATGAGGAGAAAGCCATTTGATTTCCCCTTGAGAGGGAGCTTGATTTGCATGCATATGAGGAACTCTTGGTTCCGAAGGATGAACCTCAAGATGTGGAGTAGCCACGTGCAAAGGATCATGGAGTGGCAGAAAAAAATCATGCAGAGTCATCCACCAGACATGGTAGGAGGCGCACCACAGAAGCTGATAGATTGAGAATCGATGTGGTAGAACATGTAGGAGCACCTACAAAACTGCGCAGATAGAGAAAGTCTCCAGATAGGTTTACTATATACATGGCTCTTATGAGCAAGTGTATTGTGACAAAACCATCCTCTTTTGATGAAGCAGTGCAGCAAACAACTTGGTTTGACGCCATGGTTGAGGAGTATGACTCCATCGTCAGGAACAGTGCATGGGAAGTTGTCCCAAGACCAATCAGGAAATCAGTGGTTGGATCTAGATGGATCTATAAGGTGAAGCAAGCAACATATGGGAGTGTGGAGAAGTACAAGGCTAGATTTGTAGTCTGGGGATTTTCACAAGTTGAGGGGATTGACTATGCGGATACTTTTGCACCAGTTTCAAGGTACTCATCGATTAGATCTATCCTTGCACTCTCAGCACAGATGGGGTAGCAGATACATCATATGGATGTGAAGATTACATTTCTCAATGGAGTTATTGAGGAAGAAGTGTACGTTGAGAAACTAGAAGGTTTTGAGACCTTTGATAGTGATTCGCATGTGTGCAGACTCAAGAGAGAACTATATGGGTTGAAGCAAGCACCTTGTGCTTGGTACAACAGGATTGACAGTTATTTCACTGGGTTGGGCTTCACGAAGAGTGAAGCAGATGCAAACCTGTACCAGATTGTGTTTGATAGTAAGCTTCTGATTATTGTACTTTATGTAGATGATCTTATTCTAACAGGTGATGAGCATCTCATAAATTCTTTCAAAGAGGATCTTGCAAGATATTTTGAGATGAAGGACACGAGACTCCTTCACTATTTCCTTGGTTTGGAAATATGGCAACGGGATGGGGAGTTCTTTGTTTCTCGTGGCAAGTATGCCATGTGGAAATTTTAATAAAATTATGTATTTCTTGGATTCTCCTAATCTAAAAATTATATGCCACTGTTAAATACAGAATCCTTCTACTTAAATCTTTGCACGGAAATTTAATCGCCAATTGCAAACACATGAAGAAAGATCAATCACACATAACACAGATGTTTTTACTGGAAAAGCATAAAGCTCAAAACCCCACTATCATATATTATGTATATATCATGGATCATGAAATAATCTCATACAAAAATCTAATTCAAGAGCTCTTAGTACAATATACAATCATCTCACACTATCATACAAAAATTGGCTCACACATGCACCAATTTACTGCCTCCTGGCAGCCTGCCTCCACTGCGCAATCCCTGATGGTCAAGAACCTCTAAATGATTCATTCTAGCCTGCCTTGACTGCGCAATACTCATAGGAATCTCCAATGTGTGTTTGGTTGCATGAGTGCACCCACTAATGCCGCAACAGATAGTCAAAATGTCCCTTTCACCTATCTCTCAACTGGGTCTCCACTGGATCTGACATGCATGCAATTAATAATAGTAAAAACATTAGTTGCATGTGAGATCACTAATTTTGAATTAATTAATAATTAATTCACTTGAACTCTCACTAGTGTATCTTCAGTTACAACTAGCACAACTTACTTTAACTCACTTAACTGAGTTAAACTGATTTACAACTTGCATTAACTAATGCACCATTGCACTTCCAACTCTGTTACAACTAGAATCACTCTTTTACAACTCAAGTCAACCTGCATGTCCCACCAACCAACCTTAGAACTCGGAATTCCTTCAGCTAACTAGTTTTCCACATAAGTTAACTGAAATCAAGTTCTTCAAGAGAAAAGATTATTATTTATTTTCTAATTATTATTAAGAGATAATAATAATCAACATACATTCTATTTTTAGACATGCGATCTACGAACATACTTCGGACATGTATTCCAAAAATATAACTCCATCCATAAATATAATTTTCTCAACCATCTATAAATAGACTCCCACTATAAATAGAATTTTCTTACCATTCTAAAAATAAGCATACACCTAAAAATAGCCTGTGTGGGCCCCACCTAGTGTAGGTGCTTAATTTGTACTAGGATCAAGGATGTTGTTTTCGGATGCCAATTTCACTGTTTCTTGTTGCAAACTTCAACACTCCCTCTCAACAAGAAAGGAATGTCTTTGCATGCGACATGAAACTCCATGCATTCGCCCTGCAACCTTTGCATGCACCATGCAACTCCATGCATGTGCCCTGCCACCTTGTATGCAACACTTCTCTAGTGCTTCTCGCACATGAAACACTTCCAAAATTGAATAGCCTCCAAACAACTGAATCAGTATAATGCATCTGTCATCAAAGTCTTCTGACTTCTGCTAGTACCAACTACACATGTCTTCAAGAACCACTGCGTTGTTGACCTCTGCATCCATGCACTTTTCACTTGTTATCAACTCTAATCCGCACTCCAGTATCTGACATTGTCACCTTGATTTCATGTTCTCATGACATCTAACTGCATCAATCCAACTGATCTTGCTAATTTTGTACTGTGGGCTCCTCGTAGCGAGGTTAAATTCATGAGATCCACACCATCTCAATGAATCCTGCCCAGAAATTTCTTCTTGGGATTACTCATGCATGTTGCCCCACCTCTCAACTGGTGGTATAGTTGCATGCACTCCCCCTGCCCATCTGACTCAAAATTTTGTTGCATGTGTAATATTCCCAAATGGGGAATGCAACAATACAAGACAGTTAGCTAGAGAAATAACGTAGATCATCTAAAACAAAGTAGGAGGTCGATAAGGAGACCTTCTAAATGTATTTACAGCAGCAAAATAGATATATAATGAGGCCCATAAGATGCATAGTTGGAAATACAAGTCACCAATAGAAGAAAAACCTCAAAAATAGGTGTTGCAACCATATACATAGACTGAAAAGGGCTTGACAGCGTTATTTTATTAGGCTACAAAAATTTTGATTTCATTTCAGATCTAGCGCATATAAGTGCATGGAATGTCAGATCTATAACAGATCCATACACTATAAAGGATCCTCTTTCAATCCCCCTTGGGGTTTTGAGCAAAACACCATGTACAAGTAGTAGATCTAAGATCTAAGTTGTAGATCTGCAGAAATATCCAGTGATTTATAAATATTCAAAAGTATGCAGATCAGATCTGATATGAACAATACATAGATCCTTCTTCAATGGATCTTCAAAGTGAAGGGAATATTCCCAACACTTGAAAGTCGGCTCTCCAAATGATGTGCCAAAACACTCTACAAAAACAGCTACAGGAATAACATAGTTTTGGAAGCAATATTGCATTGTAGGGTTTAGAACATGGTTGGCCACAGAAAATGAAGCCCCAATGATTCAATACTCTCTTGCCAATGGGATATAAGCCTTCCCCATTGAAAAGAAGCACTGAAATGGTCTAGATCTAAGTAGATCTAGCCTCCACTTGCTGCAGCTTTCAAAGACAACCAAACCCTCAACAGGATCTGTGTTGTAGTTGGAAGAAGAAGCTTGGCCTTCAGCTACATAGTGGACTATGCAATACAAGACTCTCCCAAGAGCTACTCAATGGGAAGATGTGGGATTCCCGATCAGGAACACCCAATGCTAAACAACACTATTCTCAGCTAAACAACAAGAGAATGATATATGTCTAAACAGACAATATATTCAGAAATAACATATCCATCAACAACCTTCTCATGCTGCCATCCTCTTCCTTTTATAATTTGAGAGCTTGCAAACCCTAAACCACCTTCAATGAAATAACTTCTTGCACACAAGCCATCTCCATCTAAAACTGCACTGTGCCTCATTGATGGCCACTCCTCCAAGACAGCATTGTAGATCTGGTCAAGTTTGACCTAGTCAAAATATCTAGCCCCTTTCACACCTAAGGGTGCTTATTTAACAGCCAAGATTTAGAATTTTTACATTTGGCATTGATTTATTCATTGTTTAGGAGTATTATGGACCTCCTTTACATTTGTATTCTTCAAACAAAGAAATAAAACAAAATTGAATATTCCAATTAGCTTAGGACTAATTAGGAACATTACAGTCCTCCCCTCCAAAATGTTGCTTGTCCTCAAGCAACTGATAAGGTGAGTGTTGTAGCTCTTCTCCTCCTCCATTGGTGACACCAACATGTGATAAGCTTCTTCCATAAGCCAAGTGTTCACCAATACATCCCTCCATAAAGTTCTCCTCCAAGGTTCTCATGAGATGCAAATAGTCCATCCCATAAGGAGACAATAGTTTACATGAAACAAACATGGTTTGCCCAATGTTCTCCCTGAAACATGTAACATAAAGTACATGGAGAGAATACATCCCATAGGGCACATACATACTTCCCCTCCTCCCTCCATACATCCCCATAAAAATTACAAGCACATCATCAATGTAGGGCATCAAAACAACATATATATAAACAGAAATTTGTGCATATGGAGGTGGGTCATAGTCCCACATGTGGAACCAACACAGTGCATCTCCTACCTGCATCAGATATAGATGTGTTAAGTGGTTTTCCCACCACTTACTTGTTGTCCAAGTCATCTCACTGTGGCTGAATTTGTGATATATATTTGGTGCCTTAGGAATGCACCCATCATGATACAAAATCTCCCTTTGTCCACCAATGGCGTGGCCATGTTCAGAAATATTTTTGGCCCAAAGTTGGCCATGAAGTTTAAAAGGTACAACACTCCTCCTTGGAGTCATGGCCTGCATATAGAAAGTGGAATAATGCAAACAATAATCAAATGAAACATTATTTACATGAGCATATTTTCCACCAGAATTCCTCCTTAAACAAATGGAGTGGTGCATAGATCTATCCCCTTCCTCAAAAAGAGAAAGAGATGGCTGAATTAACTCTGTCATATATTTATGTTGTTTCCTCATCTCCACATGGTACATGCATCTTTGAAAATGCTGATATAATTCTCCTTCAAATCCCTCCCAATCATAGCTCTTCATGATGGTGTTGTTGAGCTTCATGGAATATGTGTGGCTGAAACAGAACTCTTCATATGCCCTTTATAGCAACTTCTCCTTGAGCTTGGAGGCTCTAGACAAGAAGATCCTACCATGATCATAGATGAATCCATATTGGACTAAATAGCCCTCATCATGTAGCTGGTCATCAAGAATCATGCATGTGTGAAGATCCTTGGAATAATCCACCAATAGTTGGGATTTCCAATATGGATCTAGACTCCTCAACAATGATAGCGTTGATGATCTATCAACTGAAATGTTTGTCATTTGGTTGCTCTCCTCCTTGACATATCCCATGCCAAAGGTATGTGTTGGAAGGTCATTCCTTCCCTTCTTCTTCTCTTTGACATATCCCATGCCAAAGGTATATGATGGAAGGTTGATATTCCCTCCTTGCTGCCCTTCTTACATATGCACATGCTCAAATGAAAATGGAAGTCTTTGGAATTTAGTCTCCATTGGAAGGGTATCATCTATCCAAAACCTCCTTGGTCTTGCCAAAGTATGCATGTGAGGCCACCACCTTCTATCATATATGGAAGATTTCTCTCCAATTGAGATTATCTTCTAAGTCTTCATAGCCAAGGACTGCCCTCCTTGCCCCATGAAGGTGTCTTTCTCCATTCTTGCAGCATCTTTTCTCAACGCAGTATGAGATGAGAGAGTGGATAATGATGGTAAGGGGAAAATATTTCCCTCCTACTTGAGCTCCCCCAACACTCTCAGCGTTATATTTTGGTCTTCTAATGCTCCGTTCCTTCTTGTATTTATGAATGGAGCATCAAGGTGTGAGACATATTTCACCAAATATGAATCAGGTGGTCTCCTAGGTGGTTAACCACAAGATAATGATGTCTCATGGATCATCCCCATGTGCATAATAGATGGGATCATCATATCCTTGCTTCCACTGTGCGAATTCATCACTGATTTTTGTGTGGAAGTTTCATAATAATGGGGTATCACTCTTAAGGATGCAAGAGTGCTTCTGATTAGAGCAATTGCCCCATCCTATCCTCCATGTAATAGTGGATCATCTCCTGTCATGTCAGCGCTGTGATCCCTCCTTTGTTCTTCTTCTCATACCTTCTGCAAGATCTCACAGTCTAAGGTGCTTTCTTCCGATGTAATTAACCCATGTACACCCCACATCTCCTTGATGTCAAGAATCTTGATCACCATGGAATGATCTAACATAGTGTGTGTTCCCAAGAATGTATCCAATGTTGGAACACACTTCTTCCATTGTTTTTTCTCATTGTCTATCAACATAGACACATGTTGCTCATTATCTTCATGTGTAATATCCCTTGGAGATTATTTCAAAGACATAAGAGCCCTTCTAGTGGAAGCAATTACTTCACCTCCATCTCCAAGTAGAAGTAGATCTCCTCCTGCTATCACAATGTTGGAGGATCTTTCCATCTCTTCCTCTTCCTTCTCCTCATCAATGGAGAATACCTCATCATTAAGAGATCCTTTTTCTTGATCTTCTCTTGAAAAATGAATCCTTGTGTCTTCTTCTTGAGAAGAAATTTCTTGCTAAAGTGAGGCCTTTGCTCTTGGAAAAGCATGTAGAAAATCTTTAACCCCCTCAACAATGTTCTGAAATGGGGTTGGCTTCATGGATCCTTCCAACTCATGCAAAGATTCTGATTTCTTGGGCTTGGTTTTCTCTCCCAAGGAAATTTCAAATTGTTTAAAATCAAATCTTTTCACTAACCTCCTAGTGAAATTTGCATAAGTATATATATTTGCATTTTTCAATGAAGAAGATTCAAATAACCACTAGGCATAAGCCTTACCTTGAAGATGCAACGTTGCTACTCTTATGGCTTCTGCTTCTGAAACTTGATGCAGCTGGAAATATGTGTCTATCTTCCTTACCCAAGACTTGGTTGTGCTCTTAGGTGATCCATCAAAAGTAGGTAGAAACAATCTACCCAAAGTGTGCTGCATGCACCCTCTTCTTCTATTTTAGTTGTTGGATCTTCTCTCTTCTTTAAGTTGACAAAACTCTTGGAAGCTTAAATTCTCCTTGAATATTCTAGACTGAGATTCATATTCTTGGAGGTAGTCACCAAGAGTTTCCTCCTTTGGTGTTTCTCCTTCTGCTTCTTCTCCTGCCAAGAATGTAGGCATGCTACAGCATTGTAGATCTGATTGTGTTGCTAAATGCCCAGACACATAGTATGAAGAACTGGGGCTTTCTTCATGTGCAAATATTCTTGAGGGATCTTCATGTCTTTCCCTCCTCATTCCCCTGATTTCTCTTTTAAGCTCATACATAGTTTGGAAAATAGTATTTGAGAACTCCTTCCCTTTCATCCTTCCAGATAAAGGGGTTTTACCCTTTTTTTCTTTGTCATCAGTGTAATCCAACTTCTTCTACCTTTTCTTCTCTTTAAAATACATATTGGCTTCTTAGAAAGCACAGACTGTGCCAAGATGATGCTTCAATACCACTGTAATATTCCCAAATGGGGAATGCAGCAATACAAGACAGTTATGTAGAGAAATAACGATGATCATCTAAAAAAAAGCAGGAGGCCAATAAGGAGACCTTATAAATGTATTTACAGAATAAAAATAGATGTACAATGAGGCCCATAAGATGCATAGCTGGATATACAAGTCACCAATAGAAGAAAAACCTCAAAAAGAGGTGTTGCAACCATATACATAGACTGAAAAGGGCTTGACAACGTTATTTTATTAGGCTGCAACAGCTGTTGATTAAATTTCAGATCTAGAGCATATAAGTGCATGGAATGTCAGATCTATAACATATCCAACATCAGTAGGTTCTTCAAATCCACCTTTGAAGTTTACAAAACACTCATGGTGTTTAGATTCAACATCTAAGTTGCAGATTCTGGTAAATATTCGTGATCTTAAATATTCAGAAGTATGCATATCAGATCTGATATGAACAATACATAGATCCTTCTTCAATGGATCTTCAAAGTGAAGGGCAGATTCCAAACACTTGAAACCCAACTCTCCAAATGATGTGCCAAAACACCCTGTAACAGAACCTACAGGAATAACGCAATCATGGAAGAAATACTGCGTTGTAGGGTTTAGAACATGGTTGGCCACAGGCCAAGATCAGAAAATGAAGCCCCAATGATCCAATACTCTCTTGCCAATGGGATAGAAGCCTTCCCCACTGAAAAGGAGCACTGAAATGGTCTAGATATGAGTAGATATAGCCTCCACTTGCTGCAGCTTTCAAAGATAACCAAACCCTCAACAGGATCTGCATTGTAGTTGGAAGAAGAAGCTTGGCCTTCAGCCAGATAGTAGACTATGAAATACAAGACTCTCTCAAGAGCTACTCAATGGGAAGAGGTGGGATTCCCGATCAGGAACAACCAGTGCTAAACAACACTATTCTCAGCTAAACATCAAGAGAATGATATATGTCTAAAAAAACAATATATTCATAAATAACATATCCATCAACAACCTTTTCATGCTGCCATCCTCTTCCTTTTATAAGTTGAGAGCTTGCAAATCCTAAACCACCTTCAATGAAATAGCTTCTTTCACACAAGCCATCTCCATCTAAAACTGCGTTGTGCCTCATTGATGGCCACTCCTCCAAGATAGCGTTGTAGATCTGGTCAAGGTTGACCTAGTCAAAATATCCATCCCCTTTCACACCTAAGGGTGCTTATTTAACAGCCAAGATTTAGCCATTTTACATTTGGCATTGATTTATTCACTGTTTAGGAGTATTATGGACCTCCTTTACATTTTTATTCTTCAAACAAAGAAATGAAACAAAAATGAATATTCCAATTAGCTTAGGACTAATTAGGAATATTACAGCATGAGTGGTTGCTCCCACTCCATGATCCTCATCTTTTGGCTACTCCACATCCCAAGGTTCACTCTTACCTGCATGCAAATCTTGCTCCCTCTCAAGCCTCAATTGCATGGCTTTCTCACGCTTCCAAATAGTAGGAATCTCAGTAGAAATCCCATCTACATCAAGTATATAAAGATTCTTAACTTGAATCCCAACCTTCTTGGCTTGCCCTGTTGCTTTGTGTCACATGAAAACTTTTCCTTCACTAAAGACAACATCATAGCCTCTATCCTCTAATATTGCGACTGAGACTAAATTTTTCTTCAAACCTGGAACATGCATAACATCTTTTAAATGAAAGAGTTTACCTGACACCCTCTGAAAGGTAATGGTACCAATTCCAGTTGCACTGTATCATCCATCATCACCCAACTCAATATGCATCTGGAGATCTTTCTCCTCCAAGTTACTGAAAAGTTTCTTATCTCCCGTCGTGTGAAAGGAATCACCACTATCCAAGTACCACCTCAATCCCAATGCACTAGACACCATGCATGTGATAAATGAGAAGACAAGCTCAAATTATGAGGCAATAGCTTCACTAGCTTCAACTCCAGCAGCCATCTTGTTCTTCTTCCTATGTGGACAATTTGTGGCAATATGTCCATACTCGTGACAGTGAAAACACTTCACTTTGGACATGTTGTGCTCCTTTTCATCTTCATCGACCTCAGATTTAAATGGAATTTCTTCCCCTTCCCCTTCTACACCTTGGCAGCCAAATCACAATCCTCTTCATCATTATGCTTTGATGAAGATCCATCTCTGGTGTTTCTCTTGAACTCCTCCTGCACTAGATCTAACCACAGTTGTTCCCAATCCGACAGTTTTTCCCGTCCATTGACAGAGTCTTCATAACTGTGCCAACTCTTAGGAAGTCCCAAGAGATCCAAACTCACCAAATCATCATCATCAACACTTACTCCTACACTCCCAAGCGCATCCCTGCATTGGACAAATTTTGTTAATTATACCAGAATTGTGTCGTTCTTTTCCATCTTGATCTTTCTGAGTTTATCCTTCAGTGCCAATTTCCTATGGTCGTTGCTGATTTAGAAAAGATTCGTCAAAGCCTTCCACATAGCATATGGAATTTCCCATGAAGTCTTGAGACAATGTGGCCTTGTACACTTTCCAACAGAATCCTCCTCGCCCTTGCTACTTTCTTTTGCCATGCGTCAAGTAATGCAGCATTCGTCAAAGTGGGCTTAGGAACATCATTGTCGATCAATTCCTTCAATCCATTATCTTCAAGCACTGCCTCCATCCTATCCTTCCATGCAATGTATTTCGAGCTGCCCTCGATTTCATACTCTAATCGCAAACCATTGAAATCCATTTCGATGTACTCAACTGTCGTACCAAGAAATTCTTGCAGCAAATTCGAATTGTTTCCACCAACAAACTCAGCTACTGCTTCTATATTGCAATCTTCTTTGCTCTGATACCATGTAGAAATTTTAATGCAATTACGTATTGTCTGGATTCTCCTGATCTAAAAATTATATGCCACTTTTAAATAAATAATCCTTCTACTTAAATATTTGCAGAAATTTAATCGCCAATTGCAATCACATGAAGAAAGATCAATCACACATAACAAATTTGTTTTTACTGGGAAAGCATAAAGATAAAAACCCCACTATCATATATTATGTATATATCATGGATCATGAAATAATCTCATACAAAACTCTAATCCAAGAGCTCTTAGTACAATATACAATCATCTCACACTGTCATACAAAAATTGGCTCACAGATGCACCAATTTACTGCCTCATGATAGCTTGCCTCCACTGCGCAATCCCTGATGGTCAAGAACCTCTAAATGATTCATTCTATCCTACCTTGACTGCGCAATACTCATAGGCATCTCCAATGTGTGTGTGGTTGCATGAGTGCACGCACTAATGTCACAACAAATAGTCAAACTGTCCCTTTCACTGTCTCTCAACTGGGTCTCCACTGGATCTGACATGCATGCAGTTAATAATAGTAAAAACATTAGTTGCATGTGAGATCATTGATTCTGAATTAATTAATAATTAATTCACTTGAACTCTCATTAGTGTATCTTCAGTTACAGCTGGCACAACTGACTTTAAGTCACTTAACTGAGTTAAACTGATTTACAACTTGCATTAACTAATGCACCACTACACTTCCAACTCTGTTACAACTAGAATCACTCTTTTACAACTCAAGTCAACCTGCATGTCCCACCAACCAACCTTAGAACTCGAAATTCCTTCATCTAACTAGTTTGCCACATCTGTTAACTGAAATCAAGTGCTTCAAGAGAATAGATTATTATTTATTATCTAATTATTATTAAGAGATAATAATAATCGACATGCATTCTATTTTTAGACATGCGATCTATGAACAGACTTCGCACATGCATTCAAAAAATAGAACTCCATCCATAAATAGAATTTTCTCAACCATCTATAAATAGTCTCCTGCTATAAATAGAATTTTCTCACCATTCTAAAAATAGACATACACCTAAAAATAGCCTGTGTGGGCCCCACCTAGTGTAGGTGCTTAATTTTTACTAGGATCAAGGATGTTGTTTCCGGATGCCAATTTCACTGTTTCTTGTTGCAAACTTCAACATGCCAAAGAGATTCTGAGTAAGTTCCACATCGAGAGTTGTAAACCCATGGAGACTCCTCTTGCAAGAAACTAGAGGAAGGAGGATGTTACTTCAGGTGAGGTATTGGATGCTACTATTTACAGGAATCTTGTGGTTTAACTCATGTACTTGGTGAACACACGACCAGATATATGCTACGCAGTTAACCAGCTTAATCAAGCTATGGTTAAGCCGACCAAACTCTTTTGGAAGGTGGGGAAGCATGTCTTGAGATATATCAGGGGCACTACAGAGTATGGATTATGGTATAGACGGATAGAGGGAGTGAAGCTTCAAGGCTTCACCAATGCAGATTGGGCAGGCAGTCCATCAGACATAAATAGCACATCAGGAGGGATCTTCAGCATAGGATCGACAACAATTTCTTAGTACAGTAGGAAGCAGAGATCAGTTGCACTCAGTTCAGTCGAGGCAGAGTACATGGTAGCCAGTCGGGCTTCATGTGAGGCCATCTGGATGAGGAAGATACTTGTTGGTTTGTTTGGTCATCAGATGGATCCTACGGTGATACATTTTGATAACAAGAGTTGCATAAAACTCTCGGTTAATCCAGTATTCCATGATAGGTCCAAGCATATAGACATCTGGTACCACCATCTCAGATATTGTGTTCAGAACGCATTATTTTACTTCATTACATTCCCACGGAGGATTAGGATGCAGATATTCTGACGAAGGCACTCGCCAATAGAAAATTTGAATACCATAGAGGTAGGATCGGGGTAGATGATAATCCCTTTCTTGTTGAGAGGGAGTGTTGAAAAGTCAACAAGAAATGTGTGTCTAATTTAATTTTCCCTTAATTAAATTGGACAATAAATTGTAATATTATCTCATAATCACTTGTAATAGTTAACTGAGTGTGATAAACTCAGTTAGTTCATGAATTTCGAGTTGAGGGTGGTTGGTGAGGCATGCAGAGTGATTCTAGTTGTTGTAGAGTCCAAGTTGCAGTTAGTGTATTAGTTTAATGCATGAGAAATCAGTTAACTCAATTAATTGAGTTAAAATCAGTTTAACTAGTTGTAATTGATTGTTGCACTAGTGAGAGGTCAAGTGAATTAAATCAGATTTAATTCACATTCAATGATATTTCAAGTAACTTGTGATTTACTATTCATAGTTGCATGCATATCAGTTCTGAGGAAGACCTAGTTGAGACAAAGTTTAAAGGGATTTTAACTATCAGTTGTATTACTAGAAAATTGCCTGCATGCAGTAATACACCCATAGGATTGCACATGAGCATTGCACAATTTTGGAAGGCTGAAATTCCTAAAGAATAGGGATTGTATTCCACATGAATTGTGCAATCAAGGCAGGCTGAGCAGAGGCAGGAAATTGGCTAAGTGTTGGTCGATTTTGTTTGGATCAGTGTGAGACAGTTGGTAGAGTGCAACAGACTCTTGTGAGAAGAGTGCATTGTATTGTTTCATGATTCCTTGGTTGAATATACAATAGAAGGTAGAGGGGTTTTGAGCAACAATATTTCCTCGGGAAAAAAAATATCTGTGTTGTGGATTGATTTGCTTCTTTATTTTACTTGGTGTGACTGGCAATCATGTTTATTTTCCGCAATTAATTTGTAGAAGCATTCAGTGTCTTTCTTTAGCATATCACATGATTGGATTGAATCCATTGGTATACATATTATTTGTATAATTTCTAGACTGTCAATGAAAGTATATATCACATAGCCCCATCGTCATTACATGGTTTGGGGTTATTTTCCATGGATGGCGTAAAGGTATGGTACGACGGATTAACTGAATTTATGGAGTATATCAAACCCTATTACGTTTATAATGATTGGGTGCGGCTAGTCCAATATGCCAAAATTATGCAAAGATATGGTGTGGCCACAAATTATATACAACTAAAAGAAAATGATCAAAGTAAAGGCGCAACTATGTATATTGATAGAAGGCCAAAAGTAGCAAGGAATATTGCGAGGTTTATAAATAGTACTCGGCCCATGACCACAAATAAGAAACCCGATTCCATATTTGAGGGGTGTGAAGGAAATAGTGTATTCATATGTGCCACAAAATTAATAACTGCAGGTGAAGAGTTTCTCATTGATTACAATTTGAATCGAATAGATACAAATGTTGCTATTATGGGGGCGGTATGTATTATAATTTACCCAACTTGTAAGAAATGTCTATTATATGTTATGATTGTCATTTACTACAATATAATGCCAAGCATCTTGTAAGTTAAGGAAACATTTTAATATGTCATGGATATAATATTGTGGCAGGTTGATCAAGGTCAAAGGGCATCGACCTTACAGCAGGTAAACATCAATGTAATTGTACATAAAATAATATGACCACAAGATTTATTCTAGCAAGAAAGTTTTAGCATTTTATCCATTATAGAATAAGTCAAATTCATCTTTTTAGGCATCATATAACTAAATGAAATATTCACTCTACATATTACCAACCTTCCTTATAGTATTATATGAATCATATATTCCAAAGGTTACTTTAAACATTCATTCTTAATCTTACACACAATCATCTAAGTATTTGTATCCTATAATGAGTTTGAAAATTGACTGAAGACATTCCTTCATCCTTTTCAAATTATTGTTTCAATACAATATGGAATATGTATTGATTATGTCATAATTATGCCTCTTCCAATAGCCTTCCAAGACGATGACTCTTACAAGATCACAATAATCCATATTAGAAAAAAGACTTCCTCTAACATAATGTTAGATAATGTTTAGATGAATATTGATGCAAAATGGTCCCCAAGATTTTTATTCTTGAAATACTAGATGATTTCAACCAACTCAACCAAGTATACTTTTAACATGCTACTATCATATGCTTCTATCCATGATGCCATACTAAATCAAGATGTTGCATGCTCTTTAGGGCTCTTCTAGCCTTTCATAATTTGCAAGACAACTTATAGCACTTACTCCAATTTTGGACCTCATGTAACACTAGACTTCCAGATAAAAATAATTTGTATTTCTTTTATACAAGTGCCCAAGATATAACATGAAGTTTCTATATAAATTTAGACATATGTCAGTAGTGGTTTTCTTATTAACATAATGATGAATAATTGTGGATGAATTTCTTGATTTTTTTTTAATGTGTCATATTGAACTTTCAAGATATCATAATATTTACGACCAAGTATTTAATTGGCTAAACTTCCCCTCTTATGTAAAAAAATTGAAACTTTTATTGATCTAAAATGTTTCATAAAATTCAAATCTTTGAATGTTTATAGCTAAGAATGGTGGAATAAAATTACAAATTACACTTATTTGATAAACAAGGTGACAATGGGAAGGCACCATCCTCGGAGTAGTCCACAAATGCTCCTGAGGAAGTGCTTAGTGATGAAGCAATTTTTTTGTCCAATGATATGTGTTAGTATGATTCTTTCGTCGTAAAAGATCACTTTAGCTACGCATAACAAATAGCCCTAACATCGATTATGGCTGAAAAATATCTTTAAGCTTGCTGCACAAATTCAGATCTAAGCACAAAAATACATTAAGCAGATAAAATATAACATGGCTCCATGCATACAATGAACAAGACAAGAACAAAGTGTTTAAAAGAATGTTTTGTATTATATTAAAGAATGGGGCACCTGAGAGGAAAACGAGAAAGGTGTTTTCCGGTTCTCCTCAGTGGGATGGGTTCTTGGAAGTCCTCAGTGTTTCAGATCTAACATTTCTCTCTCTTATGAATGTAGAAAAGCAAACATAGAACTCAATGGGAGTTCACAAAACAAAATGGAAAATGGTGACCAAGAGTAGATCTATAGTGATCTAATGCACTGAAGGTGACTAATGAATGGGGAAAACCCCCCTATTTATAACAAAATATTGGGGCGGTCTAGAACTCGGTGCATGAATAAAATATTATTAATTGAATTCTAGAAGCATCCTTTAGGAATATTTTATTATATTTGTTGGAGGGAAAAGGGTTCTTGACTTGGGTCAATTCCTTTATTTATAAATAATAAATAAATAAATGGTTTATTTATCATCTTAGGGAAGTGATGGGAATCTAATTAAATAAATAATGATTTATTTAATTATTTATGGATGATTTAGTCAAATTTAACTAAGAATATTATTTAAATAATGATTTAAATAACTTATTCTTAGGGAATAATTAAATAAATAAGGATTTATTTAATTAAGTTCCATATTTTGGGTTAAATATGACCAAGAAATATAAACAAATAAGTTATTTTATGTGGTGAAAGCAATTTTACTTAGGGTAAAATTGGTCTTACATGGTGTACTTGGGTTCATCTAATAATAACAGGTTAGATGACCAAAAATTGGTGTAACAGATTTCCCCCCAATGTACGAGTGTTAGGAGCAAATCGTATGATCGAAGTACGTTGTAAGAACTCAATCACTAGGCATCAAGAGAGAGGTGAGAGAGAAATGTAAGGATGTATGAGGTGTGAAAGGACTAGACCCTGAGGAGACAAGACTTACAGGTGCAACAAGTCTCTATGAAGTGGTACCTGTGCTAAAGGCGGCGGGGGAGGCATACCTATGCCCGCCGAGACAAAGTACAAAGAATAAGGTGCCCAGAAAACCACGGAACACAATAAGTACAAAGAATAAGGCGCCCGGAAAACCACGGAACACAATAATGAAGCATGTGTTGGCCTAAACAAGAGCCAGATAAATAACATGATGAATCCCACATACATGCGATGCCTGGAATAATCGTCAGGGCTTATACAATAATATGGTAGTACATGAGATGCCCAAACGCCCCCGACACGCGGGGAAGTGCTCGCAAAAGCTGACGGATACGTGAAAATTGAAGAGGCGCTACAAGCGGCTGAGGCCAATATCATCATATGAAAGGAGCTGCATCAAGGGCTAAAATGAAGGCATCCGGGCATGTGGGGGGCTACCTGCAGGGCCACCCCTCATGAGGGTTGAGACATCTCACATATGCCCGAGAATCACCAATAGCTGCTACTGCGTCACTGGACCATCAAGTGTATATATCACGATCATGCTAGGAAGAGCACGAACCAAGGTACACTGCCCCCTAGACCTGGCTTCTGGAGGAAATGAGTTGATGTCGACAGAAGGAGGTCTGCCATAGGCGAGGCAAATAAGGGAACCCCACCTAAGGCGCGGGGGAAAATAGTAGAGCGATGACCAAGCAGACACTAATGACGATGATGGAATGAGAGAAATGGAGGAGCGGTTGGACGACTTCCCTTGTTAGAGCATAAAGTGTAGGGATGGCTTGGCAACGACTGACAGAACATCAGGAGGGATAGTGGACAGAGGTACTGAAGGCAATAATGTGTGACATGAGAGAGGGACCGAGCAGGAAAATATGGAGGACTATGGTGGGGTACAAAGGGACTCGGGATAGACTCCATGAATGTGCTGGTGACTTGACTCGACTGCTCTAAACAAGGGCGACTCGATGGTGCTGCCATGCAGTGAAGGCCCAATGGGGGATCGTAAAATCATGAGTACAATAGGGTAGCTCATGACGAAAATCTACACGAACAAAGACAAGTAAGGAGGCAAATTGGTGCCCCTGGTACAAGTGTTGTAAGTGAATAAATTCGATTTTGAGAAGAGATGAAAAGATCCTTCATGGAAAAAATGTGTCCTGGTGAAGTATCAAAACATGAAAAACTAACAAACACCCATTTGAGTGCTCGGTGAGAGCTTTCCAACGGTGCAGACAGTTTGGCAAACGGGGCTACGGTTTGGTCGCAGCTGGCGAAAGACAAAACAGGGGTTTTTCTTCTAATAAGGCATTTTCCCTCCAAAATCATTCATTTTCTTGTGTAGCTGTGGTGAATGTGGAGAGGAGAGAAGGCCCTAAATCTTGCGGTGATCGTAGCGGACAAACCGACCATTGGAATCGTGATTCGTCAGTTGCAGGTAAGAGGTCTAATCCTACTCTTTGTTTTTGATGGATTCAAAGTTCAGATTAGGGCCTGAAATCTCGGTAACTGCCCTTACTTCTTCCTCACGGCCGGGTCGCACTTTTTGGGGCAAAAACTACGACCTAGGACGCAGGTTTGGGCCTGAAAAGTGCGACCTGGCCCAGGGTTTTGCTGAAAAGTGTGACCTGTGAGAGGGAGGTGGTTTCAGTGCTGTTTTGGGCTGAGATTCAGTTTTGGTGTGAATAGAGGCAGTTTTATGGATCTGTAGACTGAAAAAATGATGTTGTTTTGCAAATATGGCAGATATATTGATCAAATGGAGAGAGAGATACTTAGGTCCATTACGGACGGAGATCCAGGCAGATCAGGGTGTCCGTCGTGTACTGGCTAGGTATGGGGTGCCGAAATTTTTGGAGAACCCTTTGATGAGGGCTGGAGAGCCCTTGTTGTCCCGTATTATCAGTTACTGGGATCCAGATTAGGAGGTGTTTGTAGTGCAGGGGCACAGGATCGAGCTGACGGTCCAGGATTTGTATTTCTTGACTGGTCTCCCACCATTAGGGATGGTGGGAAATACACAACCAGTGTTACCACGTGGGCATAACATTATGGAGTTTTTTGAGTGACATTGTCGACCGGGTGTCCGAGTCAAAGGGACTCGAATATCCATTGGTGATCTAGAGAGGTTGGAGACCCGGGCAGTGGCCGCAGCAGTGTTACGAGTCTTGGGTAGCCAGGCGTTCCATCACATCACTGGAGGGCAGATGATGATCGTGGAGAGTGTGCTGAGTGGGACCTACTATGGGTGGGCACAGATGATGTTGGTGTCGGTGAAACGACAGTTGTCGCTATGCACGCGGCAAGTGAATCATGATTGCGCCTATGGGACGATGTTGTGCTCTTTCTTCTTTGAGAAGATCCTGACCTTACGACCTCGTGTATAGTTGCCTGATGGAGTTCCGAGAGAGCCCCGGATGCGTCGGTGGGGACGACTACTGTTTAGAGGAGGGGGAGGGGCGATCGGACGGGTGTTCCGACCAGATTTCTTCACGCATTGGGATCAGATGCCATTATACATAGATGACTATCCCTATAGTGGGATGAGTTATTGGGGAGATCCAGACTTGCCGCTTCTGCCGGGTCGAGTGTGGGGGCCCGATGGTAAGTGACAAGAAACTAATTTGTTAGGTGTATTTGAGAGTTTTATGACTAGTATACATGATGCTAATCAAGATGTTTTGTGGAATGCAGATATAGCTCCAGTAAAACCGGCCGGATATATGGGACGACCTGCAGCGACAGGAGCTACAGGGGCAAGTGGATCAAGGAAGGCGCAGAGCGAGGATATGGCTGCTCAGGTGGAGGACATTAAGTGTAGATGTGAGGGGCTGCTGACCGGTGTATCGGAGCGTGGTTGGCAGGATTTAGATGACCGGTACATAGAGTTATGTATTGGGTTACCCTCGGAGTGGCGAGGTATCATGTGACGCATGGCGATGGCTGGTCAGGCTGTGCGTGATCTATGAGCTGTGGGAGCAGAGCCATTGGCTCGGGAGCCTCTAGAGAGTGATTAGATGTAGGGCAGGTGGTGCCCTCCAGTGTCGATGTAGGGGCGAGTGGTGCCCCCCATTTTTGTAGTTTTGGTATTGTAACATGCTATGGGCATGTAGTATGTTTCAGAGTAGATGGAATCTAAAAACACGTGTTATATAATATATGTGATGTATATGTATTTGGTTGATGGTGTTAAATGTTATTGTGTTGTGTGTGATATATGCTAGCCTAGAACATGGTTTGCAATTTGATATACGTAGTGATTTTGATCTCTAGGTATATGGCTAAATGTAATGAATCTAAATTCATGTATCAAAAGTTGCACTCGTAAATATTGTCTAAACAGGATAGGGTTATGCACACGATAGACACCATTAAGTTGTAAGACGAGAAGCAGGGAATCTAAATGGACATGCAGATGGAGGATGTGATGAGAGAGAGAATCGGCTAAGGGACCACGAACGGCATCATATTCGGCCTGATTATTGGTGGCTTGACCAATGCAGACCCCATGTGCAAGAACAAGGGTATGCAAGGGGTTAAAAATGGCCGAGGCGGCTGAGGAAAGGTTTCGAGAATAGCGATTGGCGCCATCGACATAACCAAGGTAATGAGTGGACGAGAGGGTCGAGGGAATATCATCACAAGACAAGAAAAGGGAGGAAAAGCGGGGATGCATGTTGCGAAGTACATCATAGATACGTATGGGAGTATCGAGATGATGGGAAGGCGAGGAAAGGGGGTGGAAACCACAAGAGGCTGCAAAGCTACCTAGATCATCAGTAGAGGAAGAAAGGTGCACATACGGGTCATTAGGGGAAATGACAGAAGAACAAGCAAAAAGGTGGTCGAAACATAAAGAGCCCGAAAAAGTGGCGGAAGGGGGATCAAGCGAAACAAACGGAGTGGATTCAGAGGGGATGTACTCCGAGGGGTGTGCAGATGATGATAGGTATAAGAGAGGAGCAGTAGATGCGGACATCTCAACATCAGGGGGAGGGATGTCAATGGTAGCCGGGGGATCCTCAAGTAAACTTGACGCATACTGAGCAAGGATGGGTGAGGCGGATTGATTTTGTTCAAATTCGTACTCGCGAATGACCTCTAAAGAGGCTCGGTAATGCATGAGGTGAGGGAAATGGTGGGAATAATGGCCATGGACACCACACAGAGCACAGGGTTTGTTGGTGCGAAGAGTCTTTGGGTTCTTGGCTACGGATGAGGAAGAAACAGAGGTTTCCGGGACCGTAGATTCAGGGAACGCGACTTTAACCATGGGTTGGATACGGGGCAACTCGGGACAAATATGGGTGGGATGACCGATACCATCACACAAGGCACAAGGCTTGGCGGGTTGGAGAGGGGTAGGGTCAGGTGTGGTGGCCTTGTCAGTGGATGCCCCCTTGCGAGTTTTTCGTTTCTTGCCGGTAGCTGGCGCAGCATTAGGAGGGTTCTGCGGAGGGGCGAGGGGCACTGTGGTGGTGGGAGGAGCGATGGGGATCGGTTGTACTGGTGTCACAGCTATGTATGGTTTGGGGTGGCCTAGTGGGGTCTCGGTTGGAGGGGTAAGATACCAAACGGGAATTCCCAAGGTTAAATTAGGAAGGGAAAGGGTGGCCATGACGGGGACCGAATAGACACCAGGGGGGGGGACCAAGGAAAGGTATCTGACCGGCGGGGTAGTGACCAGGGGGGACGGCTCCCATATGGTGGAGACCTGAGGGAACTGACTCAGGAGGGTAGGAAGGTTCCTGAGTGTGATGGGAAGGGCCGGGTGAAAAAGGTTCGGTTGACTGAAGCGAAGGGCTAAGAGCAGGAGGGGGTGGGCGAGATAGAGGTTGCTGACTAGCTAGAGCAGGTTGTGGAAGGCTAGCCTGAGAATATTGCATCATGCAAACATTCGCTGAGCTGGGGTCAGAGACGAGAGGAGGGGGAGGACCAGGAAAAGTTCCAAGCAAAGAGGAGTCTTTGTAGACATCGGGGGAAACACTCGTCAATGAATCAACAGTTGGTTTATTGGTGACAGTGGAGATGGTGGACTCAGGGGAGGTCTGAGATTTTGGTTCATGGTAGGTCAATTGGTCAATGGTGACAATATTTCCATTATGAGGGAAAAACATCTTGCGGTGGACTGCGGACGGGACGGCTGACATGGCATAAGTGTAACTACGCCCCAAAAGGATGTTGTAGTCAAGAGGGGCGTCGATAACTTCAACGTCGACACAAACAGTCTTGCCGGCAAGGGTGATAGGACAGTTACGAAATAGGCCAATGGGCTGGGAGGCATGGCCATCCCACGCGCGAAGGGTGATGGTGGAAGGGGCCAGTTCAGGGGATCCGAGTTGTTGCCAAACTGAAGCGGACATGACGCAGGTAGATGCCCCCTCATCAATAATACACCGAGAAACATGAGCGTTTCGGATTTTGACGGGGATTTGGAAAGCAATCGAAGGAGGAAGGGGGGGATGTTCTGACTGACGGGCGTCGAAAACAATCAATTGGTCATCAGCAGGATCTATAGTTCCCACGGCAGATAGTAGAGCCCTCTTTTGAGAAGGACACGACTGGAGGAGTGCGAGTGTTGAAATGGCGGTAGGAGATTGGGCCAGATCATATACTATGTTGTAGGAATGGGCAGCCCGACCATAGGCAGCATTTCGGCGTAATGGTCCCTTAGGAGGTTTGGGATGACACTCGGTTGTGGGCAAAGGGAGTTGCAAGGGACCATTGGGTGTCGATAGAGGCTCTGTAGGACCTAACGATGGAGACTCAGAGACAGACAGAACAGGAGGTGTGGAATACTGACGGGACCGAGTTTGAAGGTTGAGGTCGACAGTGAGAGGTGGGTCAGAAGCCATCATGAGAATCTGGTAATCAAAGGAACCAGAAGGGGAAGGTTGAGTGGGTACCGGGGTGTGAGGTGGTTGAGTGGCCACGAATACGGTGGCCTGAGAATCCCAAAGTTTCCACATTTGTGGTAATAAGGGACAATCGTGAGTGTAGTGACCATAAACACCGCAACATGAATAGGGCTTATTGGTGCGAAGTGGCCTGTCCGGCTTGGGCTGAGAGCCCTGTGGCTGGTTGGCAGTGGTGGAGTCGATATTGGAAGGATTGGGTCCACGATTACCAGAAGCGGATTGATTGCCTCCTCTCTTTCTTTGAGAAGGAGGAAAATTAGGTGCCCCCTGCTATGCAAATACTTGCCCTGGAGGGGGTAGTAAGTGCGGTTGTGGGGGTGGGGAAGGCAAGGGAGTGGGAGGTCCAAATGCTGGAGGAGCTGGGACACCAGGTTGCAGATATGGATAAGGAGTAGGGTGGGTAGCAGTAAGGTAAGCAAGGGGGGGGGAAAAGGAGGAGGCATGCCGTAGCCTGAATACATGTTGCCGGGAGGGGAAAAAACGCCGGAGGGGCTGGCCCCTAGAGGAAAACCATGGCCCGAAGGAGGTTGGGCAGAGGTATGTGACAGGGCTCCAACGATACCGTCGGCAGAATGAGATTCCCCCGAGGAATTAGGGCCACCAGGTTTGGGAAGGTCAGGAAGGACGGTAGAAACATAACCAGATTGGGCATAGATAAGGTGATACTTCAAGGCGATTTGGAGGGCGGCTTCTTCAGTTTGGGGAAAATGGGATGCGACATATTTGCCAATGGGAGGTAAGAGAGAGCGAAGGAACCAGTCCATGTAAACCCGATCTTCAAAGGGGGGAGCTGGGCATAAGCTCCTTCTACACCGCCATTCCTGGACATGAGCAGAAAGGCGGGTTGAGGAGGATTGACAGAAGGAGGTTAAAAGCTCAGTACCAGTGTCGTATAGGAGAGGGAGCTGGAAATAAGATAAAAAGGCTTGGGCAATGGTCGCAAAAGTGGTATGGGAGGAGGTGGCCTGTTCAACATACCATTTAGAAGCTTCGCCTGAAAGTGTGCGTTGGAACAATCGAAGACGAATAGAGTCGTCAGTAATGGAATTGGAGGAACACCACATATGGAAGGATCGGATATGGTTGGAGGGATCCTCACTAGCAAGGCCTTCGAACTTGGGAATGTCGGAGGGGAGCTTGTTTCGCATAGCAGGCCAACTAACATCGTGGCGGATAGGATCATTAATCAGCTGATTGAAGTCGGGGAGACTAAGGCCCGCCATATAAGGGAGTAATGGGGCAGTCGAGGTAGGTCCCGAGGTGGTGCCACTAGAAACAGACCCAGCAGTAGTACTGGGGTTACTGCTGGTGGTAGGCCCTGAAGTAGACATGGTGAAAGTGACAGGGGGAGAACTAGGAGGGGTAGAACCCAAACAATCAGAGGAAGAGTCAGAGTGCGGACTCGGGGAAATACTTACTCGATGACGACGGGAAGGAGGAAGTCGACCAAGCGGAAACTGAGGATGAAGGCCAAGAAGTCTCCGGGAGAGGCGCCTTGGGGGCGCAATGATGACGGGAAGAAGAAAACCGACAAGGGCAGGGAGGGGAAAAATCAAGTGAGGTCAAGGGCAGAAAGGTGCAGTGAGAATTGATTTTAAAGTCTTTGCCAGGTGGTGTTAACCAGGCGCTTCTTCACTTAGGGTCAGTGTGTGGTGTGCATTAATTTTAATTGTTTAAACCCAGACGTTTTGAGAGTAAAAGAAAGAGTGTGTTGTGTAACATAAAATAAATCTGCATTAAATAAGACTAAAAGAACAGAAAATTAACAACTAGAAATGCAGCAATCTAACCCAAGAAGGCGGGTCTCTCAAAACTAGTCTATAAGAGGGAAAAAACTAGGCAAAGCACGCTAAAAAGAGGCCAATAGATCGAAGGTCCAGAGGGACTGGGATCTAAAGGGTAAATCTGCTGAAAAGTGGTGCAGAGAACAACAAATAAGCAGAGGTAGGGTTGCTGCTAAAAAGGAGGATATCAGCTAAAAATAGAAGAGACAAGGCAGTGGCCTTAGAAATGAACCCAAACAAAACGATATGAGGTGGTTTTGAGAGGCAGAAGAGCTGATCTAAAGGGATCTGAAAAGGAGGTATCAGATCGGAGAAAAAGAGGGCTGAAACTCTGGAAATTCGGACTTCTGAAACAGTAAAGACTCGTCCACAAAAAGTGGAGGGTACTAGAGCCCTAAGGGGCAAGATTCTCTCTTAGTTGATTGAAGCAGATCAGAAACAGGTCCAAACGAGCAGAGACGGAGGCTGGAAAACCCTGACAGAAGCTTCAGACAAACCCAGAAAAAGTGCTGAAAAATTTGCAGAAAAAATGCAGGTCGCAGATTCTGACCTGTTTTCAGTCCAGGTCGCAGGTTTGGGGCAGAAAAGTGCGTCCTGAGGCTCAAGTCGCACTTTTTGGGCCGATAAGTGCGACCTGCAGATCCGGCTTTCTCGGCGGCAGATTTCAGAAAAATTTGTCGTCTCAGCTGCGGCTGATGTCTGTCACCTGCGCAATAAGGCCAGAAACACACGGAAGTTAAAAATTTGATTGTTTGAGGGTTTTAGGGGTGAAAATCACCATAAAAATAGGAAAAACAAAAAATGGAAGAGAAACCCTAGGATCTGAAACAGCTGGACATGCAGGAATAGATAAAACAACAACGGTCACAAAAGAAAACCCTTGTGGAGTCGCCAATTGTTAGTATGATTCTTTCGTCGTAAAAGATCACTTTATCTATGCATAACAAATAGCCCTAACATCGATTATGGCTGAAAAATATCTTTAAGCTTGCTACACAAATTCAGATCTAAGCACAAAAAGACATTAAGAAGATAAAATATAACATGGCTCCATGCATCCAATGAACAAGACAAGAACAAAGTGTTTAAAAAAATGTTTTGTATTATATTAAAGAATGGGGCACCTGAGAGGAAAACAAGAAAGGTGTTTTCCGGTTCTCCTCAATGGGATGGGTTCTTGGAAGTCCTCAGTGTTTCAGATCTAACATTTCTCTCTCTTATGAATGTAGAAAAGCAAACATAGAACTCAATGGGAGTTCACAAAACAAAATGGAAAATGGTGACCAAGAGTAGATCTAGAGTGATCTAATGCAATGAAGGTGACTAATGAATGGGGAAAACCCCCCTATTTATAACAAAATATTGGGGCGGTGTAGAACTCGGTGCATGAATAAAATATTATTAATCGAATTCTAGAAGCACCCTTTAAGAATATTTTATTATATTTGTTGGAGGGAAAAGGGTTCTTGACTTGGGTCAATTCCTTTATTTATAAATAATAAATAAATAAATGGTTTATTTATCATCTTAGGGAAGTGATGGGAATATAATTAAATAAATAATGGTTTATTTAATTATTTATGGATGATTTAGTCAAATTTAACTAAGAATATTATTTAAATAACTTATTCTTAGGGAATAATTAAATAAATAAATATTTATTTAATTAAATTCTTTATTTTGGGTTAAATATGACCAGGAAATATAAACAAATAAGTTATTTTATGTGGTGAAAGCAATTTTACTTAGGGTAAAATTGGTCTTACATGGTGTACTTGGGTTCATCTAATAATAACAGGTTAGATGACCAAAAATTGGTGTAACAATATGATCCAAACAATAAAGAAGCTTCAAATGAAATTAAACAAGAAACTTAGTCCTTTAATTTTGATTAAGCCAAAGAAAAAACAGATAAAAGGTCAAATAAAAACTGTGATGGGCCAAATTCGTCACTATGGGGTAAGAAACTCATTTAATTATCCCATTTATTTATTTATGATTTTAATTATCTCATCCTTTATAAAAAAAACTCTTTATTTTACAGGAGTTTTTGATGGATTATGATCCTCATGATGTGACTATGGGGATTGGCGTTGGTATTAGCATCGATGCTCCGCCTGTGAGTGACGTGACACTTCAGTCAATGAGACCGATACACCCGCTGAACCGAACATGCCAGGATTTTCACCCCCTAAAAAACATGTGCCAAGATCTGCACATGATTTTTTGGATGCAAAGCATGATCCCATCGCACAATTTGAAGTGAGATTTCCTCGATATTCCTGTGTTACTAGCACGGGAACACTACCGATTACGTTTTTGGTAAATGGTGACCATGTCCCCATGAAATTAGAGAAACTTCCAGGTATTTAAGAAGTGTTTTAAATATTAAGTACAATATAATTGAAATTAATGTATAGTTTGTGATTATTTTAAACTAATAATAATATTTTTTTGTAGTAAATAATGTATTATATGGGTGTTTGTATAACCTAACCTTGGAAATATTTGGGCCCACCATTCACACAAACTATAAATCCTAAAGTTCAAAGTTGAAGGATGAACGTATGAACATGATGGTCAAGGCGTCCTTGCGAAATACCTAAAAAAGAGAAACATACCGACTAATAAATGATTGTACTTGTTTAATTAGAGCCTGGTTCTTTGAGTGCCACATTTTTTACTGACAAGTTGAATGCCTCATGGCATGTGCACATGTAACTTTTTACTATCTTAATAAAAAGTTGTGATTTTTCCATTGGAAAAAATTAAAAATACCTTGTTGTGCTCTTATCATCAAATAAATTCAAAAATAGAAATACTACAAGCATTAGAATTATTTATAATTTTGTATTATGCATCAAAGAAATTTTGTATCTCTTGTATCAAATGTTTTCTTTTGTTGAAGATATATTTCAGAAATATTGGTAAGGTTTGAAAATAAGGTAGGAGATTATTTGTTTAAATAAGTGAAATAACTTAATGTGAGATTGATTATTTGTTTAGACAATCAAAAAATATTTTCTTTTGTTGAAATATGTAATATAGGGGACATGACGACAGTGAATCCTAATTGGTTTGATGATGATGAGTTGTTCATTTCTCCCTACCCAATCGTAACATTCATTAATCTTGTGGTTAGAACAAACGAAGAACTTGTTCGTTTGATTCGCATTAGAAATAAAATTCATGAGATTAAAGATAGGATCAACATGTTCAACCAACATCTTTAGAGATATCACGTAATAACCATATTTTACAATGATTTTTTTGTGTCATAAGTTAAATTATGAATTTTTTTTTACTTTTACATTATCTAATCCAAAAGACATTTTATTTCTGGTGTATGATTTTTTTGGCAGATCGTGTCATACATGAGGATCTTGTACCAGAAGAGGAGCACGGGGAAACAATTCTAATAGTGTCGACTAGTGCACGAGGTAAAGAAAACTCTATTGGTATTTTTATCAATGAAATACTTGTAATAATAATAACAAAAAATATCAATTTAACATTACTCCCTTGTTACAATTAATGATCCACCCCTCCTGCAGCAACCTCGACGACATCATGAGTACATTACGAGGTCGTAAAAAACAAAATATTGTACTTGTTATATCATTATAAACATCGAGTACCATATTATGAAAACATATTTGTTATGATAAAATTTATTGAAATGAAGTACTTTTTGTTTATGATTAATGAATGAATGAACGTTAAATGTTAATGAATAATCGCTATATGTTTCTTTATGTACACAACCATGTTTCATATTGTGTAAACATATTTTTTATGATAAAATTTATTGAGATTAAATATTTTGTGGATATACACATGAATGAATGAATGAATCTTTGTTATTTGTTTTTTTATGTATCTTAATGTCTAGTTTTCAACTATTTCCTATACATTAGATAGATTGGATACTAGGAATTTCGGAGTGATGTGAGAGAGGGGGTGGTGGTGGGGGGGTTGCATGAGAGCTTCCACCTTCATGGTTGGACCTGTTCAATAGAGAATAAAGTAGAATTTGGATAACCTTGGATCAAAAATCCCTCAATCCAACATAGCAACAACAAGGTCGATGTTGACTTCGTTGTTGCTTCGTCAAGTGGAGGGATTTTTGCTCCAAGATTAAACTACTTTGATAATTTATTCTCAAAATAAAGAGGAGCTCATTATGGTATTCATGAAATCAAGTACTTTTAACTATTATTTATTCATGTAATTAAATTTAATAGTTGGTAAAAATTAATTTAATTTCCCTCATTGGTCTCATGAATTTGTGCAAGAAAACTAGTATCAATTTGGCTGTTGAAGTGAAACAACTATCAGAAGAAAATAGCTCAAAATGGTAACATTACATTTAGCATTGAAGGTAAGTTACTTTCAAGTTGATGCCTTTTTAATTTTGCATAATGTACTGCACTACTTACTGTACTTGTAGTCATATAGGGGTATATCTTTGAATTGACTTGACATTTCTTATGTATTTTAAAGGAAGTTGTCATACAACCTAGTAATTACAACTTACAAATTTCTTTAGATTGGAAAGAACATACTACCGCAAATGGAATAAGGTTTGAGAAATGGTAATTCAAAGGTGTATTATTTGTTTTTATTTGTCACTATCTAGTAAGAAGATGGAACAGGGTTGATATCATGAGTAGCAAGATGAGGGATACATGTAATTGTGATATTGTGGTGTTGCCCATTTATTACGTGCTCAATTTATATTTAGTTAGTACCTTCAACAGAAATACTACAAGAATTAAAATAATTTACAATTTTATATTACGCAACAAAGAACTTTTGTATCTAATACATTGGAAGATTTGTGAACTTGGTTGCTCTTGGAAGGAATTTATTTGTACATTCCAGTACCTACTAATTCTAGGTTTTACAATGCCTGAATTGAAATGGAAATTTTGAGTGAATTGAAATATTTTGATCTTGTTTAGATATTGATTTAACAAGAATACAAGGGAGTCAAGTTGTGAGAAGCGTTTAGAATTGATGACACCAATTGGGGTGAGATAGTGACTATATTTTTGCCATTGTATGTTTGGGTTAGTTATCTTAATATATGATAACTAAGGTAAAAAGATGTTGCATTTGTGATATCTAGCACATTTATTTATTGTGATTTTTTGTTTAGAAAAAAATAAAAATAAATAAAAAGCATTCCTAGTTTCACTGACCTTGGTTGGAGTTATAAAGAGCCTCTCATACTCCTCGCCTCTTTTGATTCCTTCACCTTTCTACATCCATAGGACAGGAACTGTTCACAACATATACACACTCCTTCATTGTACTATATCTCACCTTTGGACAACTGTAGGTACATTCACTTGAAAAAATAGAGGCAATAAGCTTGATTTAGACTGAACATAGATAGAATTCTTGTTATCTAGCATAAGTAAGATCTTTATAAATGGGAAATAAATAATTGATGAGTTATCTTGGTGGGCCTATGGCCATTACTCGCACCAGTGTCCTAATATCCCTTGGTTCAGATATTCCCTTGTGGATTGTCGGACAAACCCAACCACACCACATGTCACACTTGCATTAAGAACTAGACCTGCCTTTTCCATATAGCACTTAATCAAGGATGGTGGCAAGGAAAAAAGGAAAAATCCCATGTCATCATCAATCAATTATTACTTTGTTTGCACTGAATCATTTTCGGAAGCAAAAGAAAAAATTACATATATTTTGTTTAACAAATCTATCCAGCATGCATAATGCTTGTTTATGAATGTACATATTGTTTCCGGTTTGTAGAAGTACATATCTCGGTTTACGTTGATTCTTTCAAAAACCATTGCCTTTGGAGTTGATATATCAACTGTAAATTTTATCTGTGTGGTGGATATACCATGTTTGGATGAGAATAAAAGGAGATTTGTGACTTGAATGGAGAGCTTCTAATACATATTGATGGCACTATATTTATATCTGAATATTTGACTTCACAATGCCTAAAAATGTTTTTGAAGACAAAAATTTAAGAAATGAGATGCCAGAGGCCTGCCTCTTTCTTGATCTGAAATGGAAGTATTTGTTACGCTATGCAAAGTATCCAAACAGATATAATAATATGTGCAAAAGGTTCTCCTTAAATTTCAAGTTAAACAATTAGTTTTGGCTTTGTTTAACAGGTTTCTGTGAGAGGATTGATTAAGTATTTTAATTGTTTATCATTGTACAGCATAAAAGAACAGAAAATAAACTTTAACAAAGCACATCACTCAGCTATTTGTTGAGTAGTTCACCCCTCCTGGGCTACATCTGTTGGTCCAAGCCTCCCAAATGGCATGTCCCTCTTGTATTAATTTGCTCGAAATGCAAGTACAAGTGAAAATAAGCCTTAATAGGCAAAACTATCTGTAAAATCAACTTCATAAGATATGAAATAGCCAGAGAGGACTATTCATTTACATAAAACTGATAAAGGAAGCCCAATACACTGCCTTCTCCATGATGGCCCTGATGGCTCTTTCATCTTCCTCGAAGCTAAAACTACTGAAGATGACCTTTGTTCAACCTGAAACCTATGCCACCTGCTCAAAATGGCTAATAGATCCAAAATTGACTATTTTTTCACTCAATTTGGTTCAATAATGAGGAAGTTATGGCATAAACAAGAAAACTACCCAATGTCCCCCAAAAACACCACTAAATGTGGAGTAACTTCAGTTAGGAGTGCTAAAGATGGAAAATCTACCAAAAATGTTGGACCCACTCCAAATAAGGCGGAAACTATTAGCCGTTAAATTTAATGTTGAAGGGTTGGGGTCGCATGTGACCGTCGTCCTAACTTCCGGGGAAGCCACTCCAAAACCGTGGCTCATAACCATTTCAACGTGGCATTTAATTTTTTTGATGTGGTCACATGACTCGTAACTGCCGCCCTAACTGTTGCCGCCAGGTGCTCAGGCCTTTGTCACAGGCTGTGGTTATATGGTGTCAGGGCTAGCCCTTAATTTTTTCAGTCTGTGGAATATTTCAAACATAAATAAAATCTGCCACCACTACAAGTTAAGTAATCTCCTTGTGGCCTAACAGTAGGCGTGAATGCTACTCGGTGCAAGGTCATGCGTTCAACTCCCGCAGACTATAACAAAACTTTTAATATTCCATCCACCTCTGGCTTGGGGCCATGTGGCGACCTCCGGGCCTGCCACGTGGCAGCCTCTGATTGGTCACGACCATAAAAAGTCAAACCAGCCTCAAATGAAGGCCTTACACTTGTCTGCATACGATTAGCCCCTGTGGAATATTACTTAGAATATTCTTTTCTTTTTTTTTCCAAAGTTTGAAAGTCTAACTTGGTCAACTCATTTTTGGAGTTTACTGGGATTTTCAAACCTCAATAAATTTTTCATACGACCTTGGTTTTGAGAACCGTTCATGGCACCAGAATCATAGCGACGAGACCTTTCCGGTTGTTTAGGTTGCAAACATTTCTGATCACTTTCATTTTGGGGAATTTTGTTAAAAACTTGGACATGATCTCCTGATCACACCTCCCCACTGGGAAGATTTTGGACCCCAAAAGCTCTTTGGACTACTGAAACTGATCTATACAATAAATGAGAGTACAACACCCTCTTCTCTTCAGCCTCTAAATACTTGCCTTTCATGGCTAGTGACTTTGAACCACAACTAGAAAGCAATTGACACTTCCCTTCCTGGATGTGTTTGTCCTCCTATCAAGAACTGTCTTTCTTGCATTCACTCAGAAAATTTCTAGCGAGAAATTTGCAGAAGGTAGCCAAACATTGTTGCCTTGAGAAATGATCCAAGGTGGCTCAAAAAAACATGATATTACAGCATAAAATACATGCATACAACCGAAATTTTCATATGTACAAAATGAGTACGTCTTACTGTGCTAATAAGTCCATCCACTTCTTACCAAGCCACTTCCATGGCGACTTTTACTGCTGTAACTCTTCTTCATGTGAAACTTCTATTTCCACATCAATAATGGAATTCGTGGTTCCACCTTTTCCAATCTTTCTGTCCTCTTGATGCATGTGCTTGGGATGAATAGTTGGATGCAAAGTCCGACAATAGGAGACAACATGTCCCCTCTTTTGGCAATATGTGCAAGTCTTATGCACCTTCTTTGAAAGTTGTATTTGCTTCATCTGCTTCTTGTATGCCTTCTTCCTCATCTAGCATCTCGAAACATCATGGTTAAATCAACCACAATATGTACAGCAAATCTTTCTTCCATTTAAGCATGCAAAATTATCATGCTTTGCAGAAACACAATCAAATTGATCATGGGAAGATTTATACCTCTTGTGTTGCTTTGCATGTTCATCCTTTTTTCCTTCATGAGGAGATGAACTAGTAGAGGCTCTAGCTTTCATTTGTAGACTAACATCATCGTTCTTGTCTTGAAAAATGCTGAACTAGCATGCTCGCCACAAGCTGCATGTCTACCATCCTCTTACTGCAACAAAGGCTTAAAGCAATGGAAATCATCTTTGAAACAAATTTGACATATTTGCATCTTAGAACTTGGAACAAATTTTTATTTAAAGTAGCCTCACATGCTTTCATGGTTTTGGAGTCTTAGCCATTAAATTGCACGTAACCAAGACCAAGATTCTTGGGTCGTTCCTCAACCAAAATAGGATCAACCATGCCTTGTGCATGCTTGCCTAAAACCTTGCCTTCATAGCCCATTTTAATCATTAACTTGGGCCATATACCTCTCGTGTGCTTTTCGAAATAACCAACACATCTTTCTAATGAGGAAACTGAAGAAAAATTAGAATGGATTACCTCTTCCTCATGCATGTTCTTGGTCAAAGCCTCTTGGGCTTGATGGAGTTGCATCTCCATATCATGCAATATTTTAAGAATTTCTTCCTTCTCTTGCTTCATGGCAAACAATTGTTCACGAAGTATAGTGCTTTCTCTTTTTTCCTTAAACAAAATCTACACCATGTCCTTCAATATAATAAAATCACGCTTCATATCTTAATAGAAGAATCTTGTGAAGGAGGAAACCTCACTTGTAGAATTTGTCATTATGATGTCAATGAACAAAAGGAACTTCAAAAAGGTTCACAAATCTTTCAAAAAAAATGACAAGCTTTTTTTAAACCAAATGGCTATAGAGACAAACTCTTATTCAAACAGCCAAACAACAAACAATCGTCAAGAAGGTTTGTGTTCCAAGGGTGACCTTGAGGTACTTTGGGGTAAGGAATAAGCCTTCAGCCCTTTCTTCCTTTTTGTCCTCTCCAAGACTTATTTATCAATAACTATCCCTTCACCTCTAGCAAACTCAAACAACAATCAGTTTGCAAACAGTAAAACAATCAATCTCTTACACTGTTTTAACACCTTTCCAGTAATATAATAAATATCTTTCTCTGTCAATCAAGCAACCAACCTCGCTCTGCACAGCTTGCAAGAGTCGTTATGAAAACTATTAAAAAAATCCTTTTGCACAAATATTAAACAGAGAAAATACTCTAGCTTAACCTAATGCTCAACCTGAGCTCTGATACCAACCTGATCTGAAATGGAAGTATTTGTTACACTATTCAAATTATCCAAACATATATAATAATGTGTGCAAAAGGTTCTCCTTAAATTGCAGGTTAAACAATTAGTTCTGGCTTTGTTTAATAGGTTTCTGTGAGAGGATTAATTAAGTATTTTAATTGTTTATCATTTTACAACATAAAAGAACAGAAAATAAACTTCAACAAAGCACATTACAACTATTTGTTGAGTAGTTCACCCCTCCTGGGCTACATCTACTGGTCCAAGCCTCCCAAATGGCATGTCCCTCTTGTATTAATTTGCTCAAAATGCAAGTACAAGTGAAAATAAGTCTTAATAGGAAAAAATTTCTGTAAAATCAGCTTCAAAAGATATGAAATAGCCAGAGAGGACTATTCATTTACATAAATCTGATAAAGGATGCCCAATACACTGCCTTCTCCATGATGGCCCTGATGGCTCCTTCATTTTCCTCGAAGATAAAACTGCTGAAGATGACCTCTGTTCGACCTGAAACCTATGCAAAACTACTCATAATGTCGAATAGACCCAAAATTCACTATTTTTGCACTCAATTTTGTTTAATAATGAGGAAGTTATGGAAGAAACAATAAAACTGCCCAATGTCCCCCAAAAACCCCACTAAATGTGGATTAACTCCAATTAGGAGCGCTAAAGATGGAAAATACACCGAAAATGTCGGACCCGCTCCAAATAAGGTAGAAACCATTAGCCGTTAAATTTAATTTTGAAGGGTCGGGGTCGCATGTGACCGCCACCCTAACTGTCGAGGAAGCCACTCAAAAATTGTGGCTCATAACCATTTCAACGTGGCATTTAATTTTTGTGACGTGGTCACATGACCCGTAACTACCGCCCTAACCATTGCCGCCAAGTGCTCAGGCCTTGGTCACAGGCCGTGGTTACATGATGTCGAGGCTAGCCCTTAAATTTTTCATTCCGTGGAATATTTCAAACATAAATAAAATCCACCACCACTACAGGTTAAGTAATTCCCTTGTGGCCTAACGGTAGGCGCGAATGCTACTCGGTGCAAGGTCATGCGTACAACTCCCACAGATTATAACAAAACTTTTAATATGCCATCCACCTTCGATCTAGGGCCATGCGGTGGCCTTCGGGCCTGCCATATGGCAGCCTCTGATTGGCCATGACAATAAAAAGTCAAACCAGCCTCAAATGAAGGCCTGACACTTGTCTGCATACGATTAGCCCCGGCGACCTCCGAGCCTGCCATTTGGCAGCCTCTAATTGGCCACGACAATAAAAATTCAAACCAGCCTCAAATGAAGCCCTCACACTTGTCTGCATACGATTAGCCCCTGTGGAATATTCCTTAGAATATATATTTTTTTAATTTTCCAAAGTTTGAAAGTCAAACTTGGTCAACTCATTTTTGGAGTTTAATGGGCTTTTCAAACCTCAATAACTTTTTCATACGACCTCGGTTTTGAGAACTGTTCATGGCGCCAATATCGCAACGACGAGACCTTTCCGGTCATTCAGGTTGCAAACATTTCTGAGCACTTTCATTTTTGGGCATTTTTTTTCAAACTTGGACATGATCTCCTAATCATTGCTTATTCAGCGTCATCTTTTCTATAATGGTTATACATTTAAAGGAACATTTATTGTTAATAGAAATTTCCATGTAAACCAATCTATTTTCGAGAGTCAATGATCAAAGTTGAAAGAGATTAAAATTATGTTTGCTACCCAAATATCAACTCCTTATAAATATATGGAACCAACTATAAGTCGAGCATAGCATCCCTTTCAAGATTTTTGATCGCATTGCTTACTTATGGAGGGGTTCCAAATTATTTCTTCATTAAGATTGTAATCAATGTTATAGAAAAAATTTAGAATGAACTTAAAAATGAAACCAAAGCTTGGAAAGTTGTAAAGAAATATAAAGATTTAGATGATGACCACATATGCCTTAGAATGTTATCATGTGGAATTCCTTTGCATGAATGAATGCTATTATATTGACCAAAACCACCCTGGTGTACCATGAAAGAAATGTGAAGAAATGACCTCAAAATAGGTATCTGGCATAAGCACATGCTCCTAGGGGTGATGCACAGGAAAATTTATGGCTAGATATGGACATAGAGTGGATTAGAATTTACTGAGAACCAGGTCGTTAGCTATTCCCTTGATGTCGATAGGAAACAAAGAGGAAAAGAGTATAATCTCACCATCTAGCGAAATATTCCCACGGTAATGGTAAAATTCCCTAAGAATTAAATATAAGGTTATTCCATGTGTTGCATTTCACAAGGTAATTAAACATTTATGATCATTCGATGTCTAAGATGTGTATCCATTTCACTTGAATGAATTGACTTATCTATGTGAATTCATTTTTGTCTTTGTTTGATCCTTGTTGACTCAATCATAAAATAAAAGCTCCTAGGGACCTCTTTATCAACTCAGAGATTTATTGAAGTGTTTATTCTCTAATTTCCATTATTGGTGTAGTGTTTATCTATTATTAGTCACAATTCACATTTGAAGTATGGTTCACACTTATTTGTTTTTTTATGTACCTTAATCTATTGCTTTCAAATATTTCCTATATAGTAGATAGATTGGGTACTTGGGAATTGAGAGTGATGTTGGGGGGGAGGGCCATGAGAGCTTCCACCTTCACTTGGTTGGCCCTATTCATTAGAAAATAAATTAGGATTTGGATACTTTTGGACCAAAAAACTGTCAATCTAATAGAGCAACAACAAATTAAATGTTGACTTTGTTATTGCTTCCTCGAGTGGAGGGATGTTTGCTCCAAGATTAAACTACTCCAATAATCTATTCTTGAAACTAAGAGGAAGTCATTCAAGTATTCAAGCACTCGAGTCCTTTTAATTATTATTTATTCATGAATTTATATTTAATATTTGGTCAAATTTAATCTAAGTTAGCCTCATTGGTCTCATGAATATGTGTAGGAAAAGTAGTATCAATTCAGATGTTAAAGTGGAACAACTATCAAAATAAAATATCTCAAAATGGTAACATTACAACATTCATGGTAAGTTACTTTCAAGTTGATGCCTTTTTGCTTCTGCATAATACACTGGACTACTTACTGTATTTGTACTCATATGAGTGGTAGACCTTTGAACTCACTTGACATTTATTTTGTATTTTAAAGGGAGTGTTGTACAACCTAGTAATTCAAACTTATGAAGTTCTTCAAATTGGCAAGAACATATTGCCACATACAGAAGAAGGTATGAGAAATGGTAATTCAAAGGTGTATTATTTGTTTTTATTTTTCACTATCTAGTCAAAAGTGATGGAACATGTTTGATATCATGAGTAGCAGGATTAGGGATACATGTAGTTGTGATGTTGTGGTGTTTCTCATTGCTTACATGTTAAATTTATATTTAGTTAATACCTTCAACATAAATACTACAAACATTAAAGTAATTTACAATTTTATATTATGCAACAAAGAAATTTTGTATTTAATACATTGGAAGCTTTGTGAACTTGCTTTCTATAAGAAGAATTTTTATTTGTACATTCCAATACCTACTAATTATAGGTTTTAAAATACCTAAATTGAAATGACACTTTTGAGTGAATTGCAGTCTTCTGATCTTATGTATATATTAATTTAAAAATAAGAGAAGGGATTCGAGTTGGGAGAATCATCTAGAATTGATGACACCAATTGAGGTGAGATAACATTATATTTTTGTCACTGTATGCTTGGGTTAGTTATCTTAATATATGATGCCATTCTTTAGAAATTCAATATGTATAAATATTCTTCACATTTTTGGAAGTAATATCTTCTCTTTTCGCAACTTCTCAAAAAAAATATTCTCAATAAGTATTCTTTTTGTAATTGTTCATGTTGGGAAAAATAAATATGTTAAGCATGTTTGAAGTCCATGTCATTATAGCACATCGATCCAGACACATTCTAGGCTCAGTACCAATCTAGGTACCATCAGGCTGCAACAAAGGTATGGATCCACCAGGGTACCAGGGAGAATGAAAATGATGAGGATATAAACGAAAGAGTATGGAAGGATTGTAGTGGAAGGTGATGTGGAAGCAGAGGATGACCTAAGGTGGGTGAGCTGGCTCGATTGTTACACGCTCTATTGTCGTCATGAATGGTTTCAATAAAAACCCTTTTCCACCCTCGGGGGCTTCCTTGTTGGTAAGTGGTTTTCCCTTAAGTGGTAGCGGGGAAGATCTAAGTCGTAGATCTCCCAGCTCGCAAGGGCTCCTCCCCACATTAACTTTGATTTATTTATACAATCGAGTTTGGATATGGACACAACTGGGTCCAAAATCATAGTGATGCACTTGAAACATGCACACTTTTTAATCCTTTGCCAGTGTGGGGTGGCCCACCCTTCAATTTATTCATATAAAAATGCTCCACTTTATAGGCCTGAAATGTTAGGCTGCTCCGAATATGTAACATAAAAAATTTGTGAAGGATTTTAACCATAATTTGGCCCCTATATATATATATATATATATATATATATATATATATATATATATTGTATTAGTTTTTGAAAGATAAATGACAAGTAGCTATAGCACATCCCATGCATGAATTAACAGTATTAGATCACAATATTATTATTTTTAACAATTATATTATGTTCATTCGGCTAGAGAACGGGTCATAACCCTGATATCTAGAGATAATAATTATTTTTCCATAGACCAGGAGTACACACAAAACATTCTAATTCTACCTCGTATTTTCCATCTAAGGATTATTACATTATTTATCTTATATATTTGCCAAAAAACTCCACATAATTCAACAAAAAAACATCACATTCAACCAATCTATATTTCCTGGTCACTTGTTGCATTTTCCAAATTTTCTCGAGCTGCTTGCTCCTTATCCACTGCTTCATCCTTTTTCTTAGAAGAAACTCCCATAATCTAATCATAGGGGTCGCCAATCTATAGTCCTTCACCAATGTTTGCCAAAGGGGGGTCACTAAGTCCATATACTTCTTTCAAAACACTGACAGTTTCCAGCTCCACTTCAATTTCAATGTCATTTGCCTTAAGCTTGAGAGTGTCCACTTTCTTTGTTAGCATTTCCACCATGATTTGAAGGCATTCCATTCCCTTCCCCAAATACTCCATCTGTCGATTAAGGAGTGAGAAATGTGAACGTGCCTCTAGGGTGAATTACTCCCCAAGCTTCTTGAACCTGAAATTCCCTCCAATGCTTTTGACAGATGAACCAAATTACCATTCCCACTGCTCTTTTTGCTTGGCAAGGCCATACTTAAAAATACTAATATTTTCACATAAATTATTGCATATTTTATTAGATGAATACATGTTTTATACTACATGATTCCTTCTCTAGTGGCACTGTTGGCCACCGATTTCAATTTAATATCCTTGTACAATGTTTGCATCGATAAACCACTAAATATTTGTACTATATCCATCACTCTTCTCCCAACTTCACTTGTAAAAAAATGAACTGATGTTGAAGGTGCACCAACTTGCAATTCCAATGGCATTAATTTAATAGGGACCAAACTTAATCTCCAACTGTCCTCCCACAAGTGTCTTATCATAAATATAAGGTTTATTATATTAATTAAGATTTTGGTGCTTCAGAAAATCCACATTCTCAGTCTCTTAAATTAATTTGGACCTTCGATTGCTGTCAGCTTAATTATCTTGGGACGTGACATATGGAGGGAGAGTATTAATACAGGGAGAGTAAACCCTCATGATAATTTATTAGCCCGATCTTCGACAATTTCATTATTTCCCCTTTTTATATGGCAAAGGCTAATAGAATCAATTTTTCCCATCTGCATTTGAACTCGTGCCTAAATAGGGTTCTGATATTTCTCTGTAGATTTCTTGGAATGATAATTTTTTTGAATTGTGATCATGGAGTCTCCAAATACTACAAGTCCTCTATTCCATATGCAAAGCTATTCTCATTCACTTTCATAATGTTAGGGCCTCTGCTTGGTTATTTGTTGTCCATCCTAAGCCTAAACAAAAAATTTCATTGTTTCTCCTTCGAGGATTATTATAACTCCTTTGTATCCTGCCTCCCACAACACTATTAGATCACAATTTCACTTTGTTATCACATGGAAATATTTCATTAAAATCAGCTCTTGTAGGGTTCTAAAATTTAAAGTCTGTCAAATTTTATTTGCGATTCCTTTTGATTTGTTAGCGCTCATTGTAGCGATATAAGTAAAGTGCCTTGCCAAATCAAAAGGCAGTGAATTTCAAATCTGACAAAGACACATGAAAACAACTCCCCAACCAATAAATCCCCAGATCAATTTTTTTTTTTTTAATGATCTAGCATCCAACAGATATTTGACGTTAAGTTAAAACGTCGACTATCTGACGCCATTCTTACAGAACAGATAGTTGGATATCTAAATTTGTACCAAGGAACGAATGAGTCAGTTCCATAACACTCCCATCACATTATGCTATCACAATGTCATTTATCTGACGCCACACCGTTGAACATCAAACTCCATTCCGATGAAAAAAAATTGTTGGATCCTGTGAGAGTGGAATAATACAACGTCGATTGTCCGACGTCCAAGTGGCATATGTTTTTCCTCTATAGCAGTATATATCTGACGTTTAACACATCGCTTAAAATTATTTTGACATTGATTATTTAATGTTGCATTATTGGACATTCGACTCCATACCGACAGAATAAACCGTTGGATCATGTTAGACTGAAATAATATGTCGCATATTTAATGTCCAAGAGTTGGATGTTTTGGCCTCTATGGAAGTGGATATCTGACGTTTAGCCTGTCGCAATTATCAAATATGTTAGCACCTCTAATCTGAACAAAAAATGACGAATGATAAAACATTTCTATCCTACTCTAGCATCATATATTGAATGTTTGTCCCGTCGAATATTCAATGCTAAAAAAGTGTCACCTATTTGACACAATCCCACCAACGGAAATTATATCTCCAATGCGTTAGATATCTGATGACTAGGAGTCGAATCACCGATGAATATATGTCGGATTTTCACCCCATTTTTACTAGTGATATAAAGGTCACTCAATAGCAGAGAATATTATTAATATATATGAGGCTACTATCACAAGATCATATATCACTAAGTTCAATTTCAAGTCTTCTGAGCAGACACTAATAATGTAATGTTATCCAAGGTTTGTAGATTCAATATAATAGGATCTTATCTTTTGTGTATAATACTGGGGTATATCCCTTTCAAATCAAAACTGAGTGTTGAAACTTTTACTTAAGATTTCAATTCATTGTATCTTCGTTTTTTGTCTTTAGAACGTTTGTTAATAAGTAAAAGAGGATTCTCAGTATGCAACTGCTTGCATAAGTTTATTGTGGTAAGGTTACTAGGTCAATGACCTTTTCACAAAGAGTACCCCTTCACTGCCTAGAATTGATGAATGTTTTGCTTCATAACCAATTCCCTAGAAAGCCGAGATTTTTTTCGAAGAGGTCCTTCAAACTTTTGTGCTTGACAGGTCGCACTGTGCAATGATTCATAGAGATGTTATGTCATTTAGTTACTGCAAGTATGCAAAATGAGGGGAGGTTGCATGGATGAGACTCCTTTTAAAATCCATTACGAATCCCCATATCCATTTTAGGGCCTAATTATCAGAGCGAGTAATAAAATATGGGTTGTAAGTGATTTTTATAATTCATGTTGGCCAAATTAGGATGAGACTCATGGCACCGTTTTAGAGCCAGAACAAATAATGAAGAGATGCACGGGAAGAGACAACGAATCCCCTTCACCCCAAAAAGAGTGAAGCCCTATATGATAGCTACATATTAGCTGAATTTTTCTGTGATTCATTTTAGTCTTTAAAGGGGGGCAAAACATAAGATCCACCTGCGAAAGAATAGTTGCAAACAAATCCCAAGCTCTCAAACAAAAACATAAAGAAAAACCATGGATGCAAACATAAGATTCAAATGGATTTTTTTGTCCTGCAATGGATGAAATAACCCTTCCAAACCAAGCCACTTGTTTGATGTATCTTGGTATCCAGATGGTTGAATGTTAGAGAAAGATATAAACATTGAGTTCATTGTCTTTTTGAGGAGAAATATCTTCCATTTTTATAGACATAAACTTAGGCTAAGAGGGGCTTCTTGAGGGTAGTGATTGGAGGGTTCTAAGAAGTGAATTTAATTATTAAAATTTTTAATTTCAAACATTATAACCATATGATTCAAGGTTTGGAGGAGAAACCCCTTAGTGGGTTTTTAATTTTTCAATTACAAGACCTTCACAAGCCCTTAATTCAAAAACTAAATATTATAATATTATTTTAATCCTTGGTGATAGGTCATATGGCATGATAATTTGACTTGTTTAAGGAGGAGGTGCCACCTCAAGGGATTTTAATCCATTGACTAGGGTCTTCAACTCCGAACATGAATATCTCTCAAACCGAGAGGCCTTTTGGGGCATGCCACATATCACTGAAATTGGCTCGATGAGGAGAATCCAATGGCAAGGATTTCCATGAAAATTTCCATTTTTTTCTTATTCAAAAAAACATTAACATGTACGGGGTATTTCCTTAGTCCAGGGAACCCAAAACCTAGAAATAGTACTTCTAACCATCCTTCAATGGAGCTTCCAACTTGATGTAATCCAAATAAATATAATAGTGTTCATTAAAAATAAATATAAGATAATTCATTAACAGTTTGATATCAATGATTGGAGTTTTTTCAAATTCTGACTCCATGGTTGACATCGATGACAACACCATTCAATAATACTTGTTGGAATCACGATTAGCGTTACACCAAAACCCGTATGTGTTAGTAAATAAACACAATTCCAGAGTTATTGGATCCACGAGAGGCAGTTAAGCACATTCCATGAAACACACAGGGAGCGTTGTTTTATCCAATGTCCAACAATATCCCCCCATAGCACGAGCCGAATGTAATTCGAACTCGAGATCTTTGGCTCTAATACCACTTGTTGGAATCAAAATTACCATTACACCCAAACCTACAAGTGTTAGTAAATAGATGCATCTTCGGAGTTAATGATCCACAAGAAGTGGTTAAGCACATATCATGAAACATACATGGAGCGTTGGTTTATCTAATGTCCAACACTAATGTTAACACCAGAAAATTGTACACTATAAAAGACACTTAAGTTGTCTAGTAAAAGATACAAATAAATATTTTCTAGTTGAAGATATTATGGAAATACCAAAAAGTAAACTTCCTCTAAATTTGTTGAAGTAAAATTTGGACTACACACCAAAAGAGAAGGAAAAATGTGTGGTCGCGCGACTTTTCCTTCGAAATCCACGTAGTCAAAGGAAAGTGCAAACCCAACAGTTTGAGACCACTTCCCACACTTGGGGAGAGGATCTCCTGACATTTCCTGTGAAGGACAACCAACTGGAGTCGCTCTAAACATATGCATCCCTAAATGGAATCATCTTGTCCTACTCTTGAGTCATTATCACTATTGTACCAAGAGAGGGAAGATGGGTTCAAAATTTTATATATAAACACGGCATGGGAGAATCAAAACATGAGACATTGTTATGCTGGAAAAATTGCTATCAGAGCAACACCACATTTCATTGTTGAAGCAAATGAAGTGAGAACACTAGCATGTTGTTCATATTGCTTCTTAGCAATCCAACATCTTAGTGAGAGCAGAATATTCCACCATTGGAGATTCTTCACACTTCTTTTGAGAGAGGAGAAGATTGCAAAGAGATTGAGGAAAGGGACCTCCTTGCTGAGGATTTTGAACACCATCTTTCAAAGGATCCTCTTCAAGTTTTTTTAGTATTATATTGTATTTTTCAACCACCAGCAGTCAATAAAGGAGTCTTTTTCCATTATTGTGTTGACTTGTTGCTCCATTGAGCATTATTTTGTATTTGTCTCTTTTTTTTAAGTTTATGTTTGTAAATGCATTGTTTTCACCCTTTGCAATGCTTTTTTTTGTTTGAGTATTTCCACTAACAAAACCAACTATCTTTGTGATCCTTTGCAGGGAATAACCAATCGTTAAGGAGGTGTTATTTGGTACTCCATTGCCACAAAAACACTAACACGGAATTGACAAATTCACTAGTTTCTTTTCTTTATTCTAATGATTGTTTTGCAGGACCTTCTCTCTACATAAATACTCTACAAGGAGCTCAGTTCCTCTCTAGAATTTTTGCAGGACCTTTGGGATCTATTATGAGCCTTAGACTTGCTCGCACGGCCTTTTCTCTAACAGATGTGTGCGTGCGTTTATGTTGGCTAAACCTGCATAGTCACTAGAAAGCCAAAAAAAACCTTGTATTTTATTTTTCTCAGGTGATTAGCATCCTTTAGAGAATTTCCTTCACCTCTACATTTTTTATTCTTTTTTGAGTTTGCCTAATTTATTTTCTAACCTTAATTAGTGGAGAAATTAGATTATTTTTGTTTTTTATGTTTTCAAATACACACATATCTTAAATAGGGACAAGAGTAACTGGCCAAATTACACATATGTTTTTCAAACTGTTTCACTAAAGTTTTCTACAAATCAGATAGTTTAATTACTAAAGGAGTAAGTGGCCCATCATCCACAATTATTGTTACAAAAAAAGTTATTTTTTCTTTTCTTTAGTTTTGGGACTAGGGCTAAGTGTTAGTACAAAAATCAAGTAATATTTGCTTCCCTTGCACCTTTAAGCGAACCTGGGTTTTCATATGAACGCTTTCTCAAATCATTTGAGTTTCCCACCTCCCTGTAGTTCCACATAGTGTAATAGGAAAGACTGTAAGTGTCTCGTTATCCGCACATCATTTCTCTTTTTCATGCAAGGAACAATCAAAACTTAGTATCCACATATTATCACATTTTATATGTTCACTTCGCCACACACTAAGAATTTGTAAGCTTCGTATAAGAAGGCATCTGGTTCACAGAGATTTTTATACTTATCTTACCTTTTCTTACCAACTCACACCCTAAGAAAATTCAGACAACTAAAAACAACCATAACTTGAACCAACTAACTCTCCCCACAAGGGTCATAAAAGAATTAATATTTCATGTTAGGACCACTGGGGGTAGGCATCCCATAAACTTCCATGGTCATGTTACATCAATGAAACATAGGAGTTGACTTCTAGGGTGCTTAAAATCAATCAATCATCCCACGGAAAATAATACTCAAACATAACAAATACCCGATTCATAGGGGGTTCGTCTTAGGTCCAGTGCATGCAGTACTCTTTGGGGCTACCTGACCCATATAGTGCTCCGTATTGGTAAATGAATACCACGAAAGTAAATACTCGAATGCTCACGTGGGACGAAGGTACTTTAGTGGCCAAAATATAAGGCGTCCTTTCCATATAGGTGATGATGTGGGAGACACTTGATCCTCATTTCCATTACCTTGGTTTATTCTTTGACTGCTAGAAGGTGTCGCTATTTCTTTCGGGATGTTGCCCTAGGACCCATCAGAAGATATCTCCACAAGGCCCATTTACTTTGATATTGGCAAGGACGATTAGGTCTACGTAGGATTTTTTATCATATACAAAAAAGAAAAAACCATTTTTTCTTGATTAATCACCTAGCTTAAATCTAAAAGGAAAATAACCTTTCCATTTTTTATTTGTTTTATGTATGTGATTATATTGCATTAATATTGATCCCCTTCCCTAAAAAATACAAAGTAACTTACACGCTAATAGGCACCATAAGGGACCCCATGGCTCCCCGTCGATCTATACATTTTTTAAAACTCCCACCACTACCAAGAAGTGTGTTAGGCCTCCCGCCATTTAGGCATAGAGTATGTCATGGTGCCAACGTTATAGGAGCTTCCTTTATCAGCGCAACTTTGTTCAATACCCCTCCCCGACAAAATACACCTTTCACGACCCCGCAAGGGTCACCAATCCCTACCCCTTTGGGGAGCCCACATACCACTCCTCCGGATAGTCCAAGGAGCACTCACCAGGTTAGTTCTCCCCATAATTCCCCATAGAGGACCCCTTTGCATATAGTTGTTCAAAATTATTTCACGATGGAATATAACTCTCAAATACCTTTCTTAGCTTCCTTAAACCTACTAGATTTAAGCAAGAAATCTAATGACCCAATTACGCATGGCCTAAATTGGCCAGCTATGCCCAACAAGCTCCCTTTTGACATTCCAAAATTTGAAGGAAATCAGGCAGAAGACCGAGGAAACCATGTCATGACTTTTCACCAATGGTATTCATCAAATAGTATTACAGATGATACTATTCGGCTACGACTATTTCAACATGCCCTTACCGGGCCTGCAGTGAAATGGTACATTGACCATCCTTCTGCGTCACATGGAAGATTTAGTTCTCTAGATATAACGTTCCTCACATTCTTCTAGCTCTCAATTCAACATGACTCAGGACTGGAACTTCTCACCCACTTCAAACAAACACCTTCTACACACATATCGGAAACATCGTAGCTTGCGTAAAGCACAATTTGAATACAAAGTCCTCTTAGACTTATTTTTGAGATCTATCGCATCGGAAATTTCAAAATACGTGGAAAACTCATCCTCGCTTAACAACGAAGAAGCCATTAGAAAATCTCAACAACTCGAGCTTATATACACCCAATTTGGATATATCTATCATGTTCTTCCAGATGCCCTGCACCTGCAAACTTATAAAGAAACACTAGGAACATCTAATGTTGTTGATGGATTGATAGGGTCCATAACCCAAACTCAACCTAGAAACACCTACTAGTATCCCAGTTACTCTTTTAGTAGCCAATCGTTTGATGCTACACAAAATGAACCACATGCAGGATACTACCTTAGTCAACCTGCAGCATTACAAAAAGTGGTTAACAAGGTTAACCAATATCATCCCCCACAAGAAGGACCATACCCTCCCCCGCAAGGAAACCAATACTCCTCTAGGAAAATAGACGTAAGGTCCTCATCCCATAATTCATACACTAATCAGGAACAAGAAAACCAATATTCTCCTTTCCCCGCACAATAACAAAATATCTTACCTGTGCAAAATAACGCAGGGGTTAATTTAGTGAAACCCTCCCATGCTCAACAACAACTTTCATTTTGCCAGGGGAATATAAGAAATCCACCTAATGTTTCTAAGTAAAAACATGGGAGCAAACCAAAGGGAGAACCTGGCCAAGGGGAAAACAATCAGCAACGCTCCCCGTGAATGCCTACTAGGGGAAACCCCAACTGAAATCAGAACCAAGAACAAACCAATAACAACTCACAAATTAAAAACAATACCACTAGTCTTAGGATGAATAATTATTGTGCCATATGTGTGGAATACTATCATTATACCCACCACTATCCTTAACTCCCTGAGTTAAAAAGAATTCAAGATAATAGGGGACAAGGAGGGAAAAACCAACAAAATGCAATAATGCAAGAACCTTTCCCCCATCAGGGAGTGGTTAATATTCAACAACATCAACCACCCCAGAAAAATACCCAGGTAGGGAACCCCCTTAACAACTCTAATCGTGGTATTTTCATGACAAGAGAAGGCATTCTCCTGCAAACATGAAATAGAAATTATGAAGCTTCCCCAGAGACCAACCCATCCACCTCAAGCGCGACCATGCCTATAGAACCATTGAACATTCCTCAAATACCTATAGAAAGCATTCCAAAAATGGTAAAATGTCCCTTGAGGTGCACATGGCATAATTGAAAGTTTTCTCATAGCTACAACATAGTTGATGACTTGGCTCAATCTCCTTCAACTATTTCAGCATTAGAATTCCTGCAATATTTCCCAACCCAATAGAAAGCCCTACCTTTTTCATTATGCACAATCAACCCTTCTGATACTCGCTTAATGCTTTTTGACCTAGACAAAGTGATCCCACAACTCCCTTCTCTAGTCGCCTTTCAAATTTCAATTTCTATCCAAAACATCACCATTCATCATTGCATCGTGGACGAAGGAGCACCCACATGTATCATGTCAAAAATATTTTGGAAGAAATTAGGTTCTCTATAATTTAAATCATCTGAAAATATTCTTAGAGCATAAATCGAGTGCCCTTCTTACCCTATAGTTATATTCCAAGATGTACCAGTACATCTCGATGTCAAGATTATGCTCATTAACATTGAAGTCTTGGATGCACAGTTGGATTATAACATCCTTCTTGGTTTGAGTTATATGTATGACATGACTGTGTAGCATCCTCCATATTCAGATTAATGATGTTTCCCCATGAAGGGAAATTCGTTACTATTGACCAGCTCACATATTACAAGAAGAAGCCAGTAACCTCCCTTGACGGCATTCTACCATATGTAGAGTCTTCTACCGAGTTGGTCACAACATACACGGAGTTTTCTCCTAGTCAATTAAAACCATCCACTCTCCTCGGAACATACCCTGGATAACCCCCTGTGTTACCAAGGGAAGCTTCAGCAACTGCAAGAGTTGCGGTGTGCATGATGAGTTCATCAAACACCTAACCGAGTCAAGAACCAGAATTTGATACATAGAGTGTCGTTACTACTAACTCAATATTCCTCCCATATGCCATAACCCAAACCCCCTTTCTATACCCTCCACCTGGTTTTGTCTCACACCAATTCGTGGAAACACTTACATTGCCTAATATGCCTCTTGCAATATCGGTCTGGTATTTGGCCGCTCTGTCCATGTTAAGAAGCTCATGTATCACCTCTACATTGGTCATTCTTATTGCCTTCCAGGAGGCCATCATAACTCAGGAAGCACCAATATTGATACCATCCAGTGCCACTAAAAAGGATAAGTAAAAAGGGAAGAAGGTAGACACCCCTAATATTCCTAGGACACATCCACCTTGCACTTTATGCAGTGTAGTTGGTCATCCTACCAACACTTGTCCTGAGTTAGAAGAGTTAAAAACTATCCTACATACCTTAAGTATGACTTTGAAACCAACTCCTATTAGAGAATAGGTCACCACTGTACACAACAAGGCATTACATACCAACCATTCTTGCACTATATGCACAGAATATTGGCATTATACACATCATTTCCCTGAAATCCCTCGGTATAGAGATGCATTACACTCACTCGTGAAATCCAATTCCCAAGGTCCATCTACAACGACCACGCAAATAGTTGAGGATGGATCCAAGACAATCTTGTACGTATGAGAGGAACCAGCCTCATGCTCATACCCACCTCTCCCAACCCAATAGACTACAAGAAGGAAAAAAATGTCCACGCCTCCTACCCCAGTCTACGCCTTATGCAATGAACCTGACCACTTGATCACCCAATGCCCTGAATTAAGGGCATTTAATCAATGGTACCCATCCAACCATGTTTCCCAAAGTAGCATATCTAAGCGCAGACATCATACTTGTCATATATTTGCAAGTAACCATCATGTGTGACATTGTCCCCACCTTTACCGATTCCTCTCTATGTTAGACTTCATGTGTTGGTTCATCGCTGAAAACTCTAAATTAGTTAGCTTGGACTCAGAATTTTCGGACAATACCACACCCCAAGAGGATGAAGATTCTAGGTCCATCTTATGTGTGTTTGAGGAGAAAAAACCAACAGGAATTTCATCGTCCTCCTCTCATCATCACCAGCCTAGATATGAGAAAAATACCAAACACCCTAAAATCGTGTGGTCTAAACCAACCCTCCCATGTGCCCTATGTGATAAACCCAACCACTTGGTTAACCAATGTTGGGAGTCAGGAAATTTTAATGATATTATTTGCATAGTAGCCCCTATCACCCAAATACACCTCTCTAACTAAGAGAAAATCACATGTTGTTATTGTTGCATATGCTCTCCATTTCATCACACGAAGAACTGTCAATATATTCCACGTTTGAGAGAAGCTAGAGCAACATTAAACCAAACCCACCCTAGGAGGCCACACCACGCTAGTACTAAGACCTAGAGATGGCAAGCACTCATAAATTCCCCATCTCATGACCCTAACCAAGCATTGTCGTCTTACGCTATGAGCAACACTAACCCACATACCATTTAATCAGTTAGTACTTTCCCTGTGTGCGAAATTTGCACTAGTAGCTCTCATAGCATAGAATCATTCCCTATGTTACAAACATTTCAACATCTTAAGATTCATACTAACACCTTGTACGCCAAAAAGATCACAAGAACTCCCTCCCACTCACATAAACCAAACATTACGGAAATTATTCCACCACCTAATGCTGACGACACACAACATCACATATGATTCATCTCATCATCCGTGGGAACCATGATTCATGTTGTCTTATCATAATTTTTTGGTGTCGATACTGCTAAAATTACTTCACCAATAGTAATACCACCCACGGTGCAAACCCATCTTATATGCACCTTGTCAAATTTGCGTGGTTCTACTACATCAACCATTGAATCATATTCTTTCTTGTCAACTAGCACTATTAGGCACAAACTCCCTCCTCACGGCGTCGCACAAACCAAATCAACTTTAGATAATATTTTTCACTCAAATGAAGATATTCTAGAGGTCGTGATGGAACCCGAATGTCCATGGGATTCCATGCACCATCATTCATTTTTTGTACCTGAAAAAGCGTTTGTGCCTACTAGCACACCAACCCATGATATTTGCGCCATAAAATCTAAAGATTTTCTACCATTAGGGAAAGTATATTGGTTCAAAAATTCTATCCCAATGCCTGATGCATTTGAGGAAGGAAACATGTTAAATATTTCACCCGCCATTAAGGTAAATATTTTGAAAAACCTGACAAGGTTGAAGAAATTTTGAAATCCCCCTAGGGGAAGCATGATCTTCATAAGAAGTAGCCTCATACACCTCCTTATTGCAAGAATATAGGGATATTTTCGCATGGGATTACTCGGAGATGTCAGGCATCATTCCTGCCATTATGGAACACCATATTCACACATGGCCTAACGCCCATCCCGTTTGGCAGAAACAATTTCAATTACACCCGTCTAAGGCGGAAGCAATCAAACAAGAAATAGATAAAATCCACAAAGCTAGATTTATCTACTTGATCGATTACACATCTTGGGTTTCCAACCCTATACCCGTCATGAAAAAACAGGGCACCATTTGTGTTTGTACCAATTTCTGAGATCTTAACAAACTTGTCCTAAAGACAATTACCCCACATCATTCATCGACCAAGCTATAGACACTTGCACCAATCATGAAGCCCTATCTATCATGTATGGATTCTCTAGGTACAATCAGATCCAGATCTGCCATACGGATCGATACAAAACCGCATTTACTACCCCTTGGGGTACCTTCGCATACCAAGTTATGCCATTCGGTCTTAAAAACACTAGCGCCACCTTCCAGCGGGCCATGAACTACATCTTTCACGACTTGGATTATCTCATCCTCGCCTATTTGGATGACCTTACCGTATGATCCAAGATGTGTGCTGACCATTTGGAAGACCTCCTCCTGGTTTTCAAAGATGTCGACAATATAACCTACGCTTGAACCCTCTTAAGTGTGTTTTCAATGTTAACGTCGGAATATTGTTGGGATTTATTATCTCCCATCAAGGTATTAGAGTCAACCCTCTCAAAGTCCATGAAATTAAAGAAGTACCACCTCCAAAAGCATTGAAGAAGTTACAGATCTTGCAGGGTAAGGCCAACTTTTTATGACACTTTGTCCCCAACTACGCTACTTTCATGGAGGGATTCCTGCATCTTCTTCATTAATACATCCCTTTCCAATGGGATGAGCAAGCTCAAAAATAATTTGAAGTTTTAAAAGAAACATTATCTTTGGCTCCTTTGATAACCCTCCCAACTATAATAAAGAGTACACTTATATCTATCTACAAAAAATGTAGCCACTATTGGGGTGTTAGTCCAAGATGGACAAGACAATAGGGAACACGTATTTTATTATGTTATCAAGAACTTATCCAGGCCTGCATTGAAGTATGAGCCAAAAGAAAAAACAACCTTAGCCCTAGTATATGCAGTACAAAATCTTCGACACTATATCATCCTTTGAATCACCACTGTCGTAGCAGTTATCAACCCAATGTGATATTTGTTCACTCGTCGTATGTCGAATCACAAATACGCCTAATGGGTAATTATATTGCAAGAATTTGATTTATAGTTTAGCTCCCCTAAAAGCAAAAAGGTGCTCATAATTGTCAAATTCATCACAGATCTCCCAACAGAGACCCAAGGATCCCCCATTAATAATGCACCACCAGATGAACATCTTTTCTTAGTGTCAACAAACGACCCTTAGTACAGTGATATCCTACTCTTTTTATGAACTCAAAATTTCAAACCTTAGCTCACTTGTGATGACCGAAGGTGCATACGCCATCAGGCCCCCCGTTACCTCCTTTTATGGGAAATCCATTATCGACGAGGTGTCGACACTATCCTTCATAGTTACCTCACTCATGAACAAGTCAAGCAGGTCCTAAATTAATGTCACGACGGGGCTTGCAATAGCCACCTCTCAGGGATGGCCACTACTGAAAAAGTACTATGTTATGATTACTTCTAGCGCACCCTCTTTCACGTCTGCATCCAAGCAGTCAAAAGATGTGAGCGATGATAGAGATATGCTCATAAGGTACGAACCCCTCCAGCTCCCCTGCACCCCATCATCTTAGTAGGCCCCTTTTGAAAATGGTCATAGAATTCATGACATGCAATGCCCCATCATCCAGCAACCACAAATACATAGTTGTAGTTGTTGATTATTTCACCAAGAGGGAAAATCCATGCCTAAATACAGCAACATCGTGGAAATCGATGCACGGTTTTCCATCAACCATGTCATCACACAGTTTGGTGTCCCCAAGGAATTGGTATCATATCGCTAGAAACAATTCAAAAATGAAATATTCCAAGAATTATCCCAATGCCTTGGCTTTTCTCACGAGTTTGCATCACCATACTACACCCAATCTAATGGTCAGGTAGAAGCTATCAACAAAGTCCTCAAAACAATGTTGCAGCACATGGTGAACAATCACATAACCAATTGGCACCACATGGTGTTCTCAGCCCTATGGGCATACCGCAGAGCGGTCAAAGCATCAACAAGATTCATACCCTTACAATTAGTCTATGGGGTGGAGGTCATGCTTCCCATTGAACGTGAAATCCCCACCCTACATTCGAATATTAAACTTCTCACCGATACTAAACCCCTATTACAAAGGTTGGTATGGTTAGAATTGTTTGATGAAAGTCGAAGAGAGTCAGTCTGACATCACGAAGCCCACAAAAAGAGGATCAAAGCTTCATTTGACTGTAACATCACACCTCGATCATTCATCGAGTGATAATTAGTCCTCCACTATGATGTCGCCCAATAAGCCTCAGGACCTGGGAATTTCGAGACATTATGGAAGGGTCCATATATTATCAAAAATTTCCTCCTCAAGGGAGCATACATTTCATTAGATCCCAATGGGACATTCCTAAAATATTTCTTCAATGGACTCTACCTCAAAAAATTTCACCCATAAAGAAAGGTCCTTAGTGCCCTAGATTAAATATATATGCACCATAACTTATTTTATGATGATCACCTCATCATGGATTTGCTCTAAAATCCCTTTCTCATCCTGTGTTGCAGATGGATTGTCTGCCAATATATCATTATGAATTTACTGATGGTGCCTCTTGATGGTCACAAAACCTTGTTGCTGCAGCCTAGGCAATATACTCTCTTGGTCGGACACCTTTCCTCACCAACATACTTTGTGGGTCAGCCACCAAAATCAAGCCAAATAGGATGTTGTCATAGGCCTTTTAATCGATGCATCCCTCCAAGGTATCCACCATCTGCATGTATTCCTTGATTCCCAACTGGTTGTATCACATTTAAATCAAACCTTTCAGGTGTGTTATCCATGATTATTTAGGAAATACCTGCATTCACAAAGGTTATCCCAAATTTTTGGTCACATCACATTTACGCATATACCAAGAGATAAAAATACATAGTTGATTGCATAGCTAGCCAAATCCTATAATGGAATGCATCACATGTATACCATCGACCATAAAAGCATCAATATCCATCGCATATATACAAAAAACATATAAATAAAAAAAATATGAAATACACCATAAAGTATCAACATGTACACATCATGAGAGTCGTCAAAATAAATCTCACATTTATATATATCAAAAAATATATGTGTCCAAGTATACAAAAAATGCATCCAATCGCTCATAGCCAGGAAAAAAATATGTCATCAAAAAACAAGGGAGCATCCTCATACTGGGTGTTTTCCTTGGTACATACATAGAAACAAATCGAGGGTTGATACCCTCCCTCCCGGTACCATGCACCAATATCAACACCAGGAACCAAAATGGGGCCATCTGTGGCTACTGCCAAAGTTATGCGGTGCAACGTTGGTCGATGCACCCTCTCACATGCCACCGCCATCTCTACGATGATCTTCGCCAAATCATCCCAGCCCCTAGTGGGCATTTCTCTAGTTAGGGACTCAACCCAGCCTCAAGTGTCTCAGTAATCTCATAAATGGGCCTCCACTGTTGCTAGTCAAACCTTTGCTACCTCAGCATGCTTGCATCATCGCTCGACATCCCTGGCTGTTGTCGCACTACTACCCTCCCCGAAGGATCCACCAATCTACAACTAGCGCTCCTACACCGATTGCGTAGGTTTAGGAGGAGGCCTCACATCTATCAGTCTTTGGGGCATGGGTGCCACTCCTGTGACACCCATGCATCTCGGGTCATTACATACTAAGTAGGCTAATGGTCGTATGTAAGGCCCTACATCTGCAAGTAAACAAGCATGGTATCAGTGTTGTCATATAAAACACATATGTATACATGTAAAAAATACAGAAATGTGGAAAACACAAATCTCGTACTTGTTGGTCCCGATGCATCACCAGGAGGAAGACCCACGTATGGATCCCCCGGAAGTCCACACCATTGTATGGAAACTCCAAAATCAACTAAGGGTTGGAGTTAAACCAACCCTCCATGGTGATGTTCTAGTAACGCTCTGCAACTCCACCACTGGCTCATGGCATCACCAGCTCCCATCATCGTATGTGTGTGTCCCAAATAGGCCTTGGCGCCACTACTAGAAAGGGTCAGAGCATAACCACCCTCTCGTACATGATGCTACACAGAATTCTCATGTATCAAAAGCACTGGAGCTCGTCACGCTTCACCTGTGTAAGCTGTGACATCATGCCCCTGTAGACAAATCGAGCCTAGTCAAAGAAATGGCCCGCCTGCAACTGTTATAGGACCGTTATCTGAGGCTCTGATACTCTATGGGGGGGAGTTGACCCCGCCAACCAAACAATCATATATAAAGCAACTCGCTCATTCAGATCTAGAATAGAGGTTGCTCAGATACAACCCTCATAAAAGGGGTTGGGCCCACATTTGCCCTCAGTCTCCGCCCATCGATGGATGTCCACATAACCAGGTGACAGTGGATATGGCAAAGCCTCCCCACGAGGCAAAAAACCAGTCACAACATAAACATCAATCTAGACCGATATGGTAAAATTGGCCCTCCTCACCACCATCATCTGTCTGAAATCATCCCAACAGTGGATCAAAAACCACAGGAATCTATCCTATGACCTCAAGATAGGGTTCTGAAGAAACTTTAGTAACCCCCATTAAGCTAAGGCCTGGCTCACTACTTAGTCCCCTGTCACTGAAACATGAAAGGTCACCCAGTCACGCTCTCTCCAAATCATCCTACCATCAAGGATATCAAAATATCAATTTTTTGGCTTCCTAAGCTAGAAGAATGCACACTCCCCCATTTCTAACAAGCGTATGCCTGATGCGTGCGACTGTGTTTTGAACAGATGCACGTACCGCACATATTTCAGGCCAAAGGTCGGACATACCGAACCATATCAGCACATTTGTGTCAAACACACAAGCACAACTCGTGTGTGGTCGAGTGACCAAGCTGCAGCAACCCCCAAACGGGCATCGTCGTGACTTATCGCGACTCAGTCGCACCAAAGGTACAACTGGGGGGCTCTTTTGTGCGGTGACCACATGACTCCAACTAAGTCGCATGCGCAACCCTAAAAAGGTCATACAAGGGACCATTGTATGACCTACCTACCATATTCATATAACCCCATCCATTATTGGGATCCATGACCACCCACTCATGCCCGAGAACCACCTCACTTATACGTCTTAAATATTAGCCTCATTATGCTTCACTCATTGCTCATTTCCCAGGCCACCACTAATAATTTACGATGGATCAAGAAGGACACACTACTGTGTTCCACATTTGGCCTATCACACCCCCACTTACATAGCCCATTTGTGTCACTTCATCTACCTCATCAATTCCACACCGAGACCAACCAATGGGGCCCCCACCCTAAGAAAATAGATACCATCCTTGGATCATTATGAGGGCCATTACATGTTTTTTGGGTACCCGTCTCTATGTTTGTACATCCAAACCACCTTTACATTATTTTGGAAAGTGTACAAAGATATTTTAGGAAAAATACTCCCGCCCATATTTTCATGTTTTATAATTGGCGGAAGTTTCTTGTCACCCTTGGTTGAGGATTGCACATTTTCCACCAAGCCTAATCACATTTGTCAAAGCATACTTACATATACCCTAGATGTCCTACCGACTCCAAGACTACCCCTATCATAAATTGTTTTGATTGTCGCCATTTGCATTATAGCTCCAACCTCTGGCCAATTTTCCACAACCACTACTATAGCCAACTCTTGTTATCATGCCTTTTTAACCCAGAATGTTACAATATTATTCACCAGAAACCTTAATCCCTTATATCAATACTTCTTGGACAGTTTATTCTTCCTTCCTGTCAACTTCACCACTCATATTCTAGGATTGAGGCAGTGCCTTGGATAGGTCCCCCTTTATGTAACATCCTTGGGTGGCACAATGGGAACCAACATTTCCCATTGATGTCATCGGTCCCCCTGACATTCGAAATCAACACCAGTTTTCATGTCAAGGTGTTATAGCACTTCATAGCTGTTGCAGCTCTACCACTTAGTCGAAAACCCACGCATTACTAAGCATCTCATTTAGTAGTTATTATGCCACAATGCAAGGGAGGTTCCCAAATTCAAAGACCCATGCATACATAAGAACCTCACTTAGAAAGTGCTTCACCTAGACGATGCATGGGGGCACCATGTTCAGTCTATTTGCTCAACTAAAACGCCCTTGAGGGCATCGACAGTTATTATCACCAACCATCAATATGTCACCTACTATAGTGTGACTTGACAAAACTAGTATCTGTTGGATTGTATTAACCAATCATCGTAACGAGCATGGGGCATGCCCTCATCGTATAAACACTTTTTATTTATCACTCATGTTTCCTAGAGAGCATGGTTACCCTTTCTCCTAAGTCAAGGGTTCCCTCTACTCAACTCCGTGAAAATTTTCTCGTTATCTCTCTCTCAAATATGTTATGCAGAATCTTAGTCAGAACATAAAAATGTGAAGTATTTCGGCTATACGCTTTCTCCTAACCTCACACATCAGGGCCCAGGGGGAAATTGTTAGGAGCAAGTGTATAGCCAATTTTATAGGCATTGACTAGCCACGAAGATAAAAATTCATGACTATTGACCTCATGTCTATTCATAATTGAATGAGACATTAATTAATTTAGTCATATTAATTATTTAATACTTTTTTATTTTAATTGAGAGTTATGAGTATTTTATTCATAACACATTGTTATGTTGGCCAAATTTCTATTAGAGAAACACCACATTTCATTGTTGAAGAAAATTAAGTGAGAGCACTAGCATGCTGGCCATAATGCTTCTTATAAATCCAACATCTTAGTGAGAGCAGAATAGTCCACCATTGGATAGTATTCATGCTTATTTTGAGAGAGAGGAGAGACTTGCAAAGCGACTGAAGAAAGGGACCTCCTTTCTAGCCCCAGGTATTTACAGGCACCACATTTCAAAGGATCCTCTTCCAGTGTTTTTAGTATTCTATTGTATTCTTCTACCACTAACAGTCAATAAAGGGATTTTTTTTCCATTATTGTGTCGACTTGTTGCTCAATTGAGCACTATTTTGTATTTGGCTCTTTTGTTTAAATTTATGTTTGTAGATGCATTTTTTCACTATTTGCAATGCTTTGTTTTGTTTAAGTTTGTCTACTAACAACACCAAATATCTCTATGATCCTTTATAGGGAACAACCAACTATTAAGGACGTGTTATTTGGTACTCCATTGCCACAAAAACACTAACAAAACTAATTCAAGACCTGCTCCAAGACTTACACCAAGAAGGGGACCTGCTCTACAAAGAATACCTCCTACTCCCTCTCAAGAAAGAAAAGACATGACAAACATTAAATGTTTTCGTTTCCAAGCATATGGTCACTATCAAAATAATTTTCCTCAAAGGAATGATCGTTGAAGAGATGACGATCATAAAAGGAAATGGAAGCATCACACTTCTGTAGTTGATATTAATGACCCATATCATAAGATAAGGCCTAAAAAGAATGGTTTTTATGATGAATACTCATTTTATTATGCATTTAAAGGTTCCATTGCAGGTCATGATGAAATATGTTTGGTGGATAGTGGTTCCTCTAGGCACATGATTGTAATTTGGGGACATTTCTCTCAATTGGTTGAAAAGAAGATAGTTTAAAGGGTTGAGCTTGGAGATAATGGAAAATACAAAGTCAAGGCATTGGTTCTACATCCTTCCAATTGGAATCAAGAGGTAATGTATCTATTAACAATATTTCATATGTTCTTGGTTTGAAGAAATTTTTTTTGTCCATTTCATTTTTGAAGACAAAGGGTATAGAATTGCATTCGTTGATGAACAAATACTAGTATGGAAGAGGGCCTCCTCCTTTGAATATACCACGGTCATTGGTGTGCGAATTAGAGGCCTAGATGATCTCCTTGGTCGATTTATTCAAGCCTTATTACACAACATCACTGATGTTTATGAGCTATGACATCAAAGGCATGCTCATGTTCATTATAAAGCCTTGTTTAGAATGAAATATTTGTTAAAGGTGTACCAGAAATCAAAATTGAACATGATGGAGTTTGCAAGGGATCTGCTATTGGAAAAAATGTCAAAGAAATATGTATTAGTAGTTATAGTAGATCCAAAGGAATCTTGGATCTTGTGCACTCTAATGTTTTTGGACCTATGTATGATAAATCCTTGGGTGTTCATTTATATTATGTCGTTTTTATTAATGATTACTCTCATAAAACATGGGTTTATTTCTTGAAATCCAACGATGAAATATTTGAGAAATTTCGGGAATTAAAGGCACACATTGAAAATGTTACAAGAAGAAAGATCAATACTTTAAGTTCTCACAATGGAGGAGAGTATATTTCCAAGGAAATTATTTGTCTTTACAAGCATGCTAGAATTAAGAGGGAGTTGATAATTCCCTATTATCCTCAACAAAATGAAATTTTCAAAAGAAACAATAAGTTTATTATGGAAGTTTCCAAATCCATGCTTTATGATCAAGATATATCGATGTTTCTATGGGGAGAAGCTTCGAGGAAAAATTCTTATGTTCAAAATAGATGCCCACACCAAATATTGGATTACAAGGCTCTTGAATAAATCTTCATAGGTGAGAGACCTAATCTAGAACACTTGAGAATTTTTGGTTGTCTTTTTTATGTTCATGTGCCCAAGGATAAAAGGATGAAATTAGAACCTTCCGGGAAGAAGGGAACCTTTGTTGCCTTAAGTGAAAATTCAAAGGCATTCAGGGTCTATGTACTAGGGCAATAATCTATTGAAACTTGCAGTGATGTTATTTTTTATGAGGATGCTACTTTCTAGAAGTCCAAGGGATCGCACTTGGACTCTAATGATGAAATGCACATGGCTCCAAAGAATGTGGAATCTAAATCTAAAGAACCTAAACCTATGGAATAATATTCTCATGAAGAGTCTGATGATCCACATGAATTTTTTGACTCTCCAAGAATCATTCTTCCTAAGACTATAAAGATACCTACCTAACTTGAAAGAACTTTGAAGGAAATTGAAGGACATGTTGCACCATGTGGGACCTTCAAGGAAAGTAAGAGGCCAAAGAAGTATTCAGGTTATACAACCACGATGTGTAAGATCATTAAGTCCAAGCCATCCACCTATGAATAAGCAACTAAGCATCAAGTTTGGAAAGATGTTATGATTAAAGAATACCAATCTATAGTGAAAATTCATGTTTGGGGAATAGTGTTAAGACCTAAAGGGAAATCTATTGTGTCTTCCAAATGGATCTAAAAAATAAAGCATGCAGATGATGGAAGCATTGAGAAGCACAAGGAAATATTTTTTTTCTCAAGGATTATCCTAGAAAGAGGGAGAGGATTATGAAGACACATTTGCTCATTTTGCTAGGTATGCTTCGATTAGATCTGTCATTGCTTTTACTTATACTGTAGGTTGAAAATTTCATCAAATGGATATCAAGGTTGCCTTTTTTAATGGATTCATTGAAGAATAATTTTATATTGAGTAGCCTTAAGGATTTGAGATTCATGATAGAGATACATATGCTTGCGAATTGAAGAGGGGCTTGTATGGGCTTAAGCGGGTTCCTCATGCATGGTACTCTCACATCGATAGCCTTGGTTTTAAAAAGAGAAATTTTGATCCAAATTTGTACTTCAAAGTTTTTGAAGGTGAGCCCTTTATTTTGTTGTTGTATGTAGATGATTTGTTTCAGGAAGGGACTAAAGTTCTCATTATCTATTGTAAGAAGGAGTCGATTTCTGAATTTTAGATGAAGGATCTTGGTCTTATGAATTACTATTTGGGATTGGAAATTTAAAAAAATACTGATGGAATCTTTGTTGGAAAAGGCAAGTACATCGTTAAGATCCTTCAGAAATTTTGCATGATGAACTACAAGTCCATGGAAAATCCTATCATGACAAATTTGAAGAAGATATGTGTTTGTGACTATTATCTAATTGATCCTTATATGTATCACAAATTGATTGGTTCGTTGAACTATCTTGAGAACATTAGACCTGATATTTTCTATGTTGTGAACATGTTGAGCCAATTCTTGGTTGAGCCTCGACATGTGAACTGGGTTGCAACGAAACATATATTGAGATATCTCCATGACACCATTGATTATCATTTGAGGTATGATTCTAATGAAAAATGTCAATTGCATGGTTTTACTTACGCTTAATGGGTTGGATGCTCTAATGATAGAGAGAGAACTTCTCGATTATGTTTTAGCTTGTGCTCTCTTATGATTTCATGGTCTATTAAGAAACAAACTTTTCAATGCTTTTAGTAGGGTTGAAGCTGAGTATATAAATACATGTTTAGCCTATTATGAAGTTCTTTGTCTTTTAAAATTGTTTGTTGGTTTGTTTGATCAAGCGTTGGAATCAACTATTATATATTTTCATAATAAAAGTTGTGTAAATATTTCTAAGAACCTGTTTTTTTATGACAAGTCGAAGAAAATTGAGATCAAGTATTATTACATCTGGAATATTGTCTAGAGGGGAGATGTGAGGTTCGAATATGTCCCTAATAATGAGCAAGTTGTTGTTGTTTTGAAAAAATAATTGTCTTGAATGAAATTTTCTTATTCAAGAGAAAAACTTAGAGTTGTTCAAAATCCCTCTCTGGGAGAGAGGAAGCACTGATTGTATAACATCATGTGATTGGAAAATTCCTTGGGTTGTAACTTAGAGGCCATAGATTATGGTCGGGAATATTGTCACTCCCTTAGGTTAGTTGATCGAGAGGCTAGTGAGATTGGTCGGGGAGCTTGGTTATGAGGCATGAAGTGATCCTTTAGGTCATGGTGATTGAGAGACTATATGATGATTGAGAGACTAGTTTGGTCGGGGAAACTTATTTTTGGTTCTCTCCTTTAGGTCATGGTGATTGAGAGACTATATAGTTTGGGATTGAGATAGGGATTCCTCCCTTGGGTCGTGGATTGAGAGAACTTGTTTATGGTTAGGGAGATGGATCGTGTGTACTCTCTTGGGCCACTGATCTTGACTAATAAATCATTACATATGGTTTGAGAGTTTGGCCTCATTGATTGATCCCATTGGTCAGTTGGTAACTAACCTTGATGCCATTGGGTTTTGTCTTATGGGATTTGTTTTGATGATATGTAACTTTCCGTATGATGAGAATTGTACATCCAACCTCTCCCTTGGGCTATTGTTGAGAGACCTATGTATTGGTTGGGGAGATTTATCTTGAAAGAGAAAGACAGAGTTGTACATATGATCTCTCCCTTGGGTTGTTCCTGAATGACCTATAAATTGGTCAGGGATATTGATCTTGAGACAGATAATGAAAACTACCTCCCTAACTAGGAGTGAGTGTTCAAAATTGGGTAGCTTTGGTCGATATTTTCATTGGAAAAGTGAAGGAAAAAATATATATTTTTCATGTTGATAAAGTCAACCTCTCTCAATGAAAGGGTTTGACCCTATGGTCAAAACCCTCCTCCAAGCATAGACATGAATAGAATCTCATTGACCCTCATTTAGCGTCATCATCAACTGACAAATTTGATCTGAAACAGGAAGAATAAATCCACATATGAGAAGGAGAATGAGGAGGATTCAATATACGTTAACTAGCCTTCGTATATTTTGTTTGACCAATGTTGAATTGGGAGAATTTTATTTTGTTTGACCGAGACTTTGATTGATCTTGGAGGTAAAGTTAATTTATGTTTTGTTGACTCTATTTGACTGAATTTATATCTTACGGCTCTATGCTCATTTACTGCAGGTCAAATTTGATATTTGACTGTTTTTTATAGTGGTTCGTTGACTGGTATTTTAATTGAATTTCGAACCTTTTTTTCAACTATATTAGGACGAAATTTGGCCCTTATGTTGTAGACTTGACTTTGATCAATGCTAATTTTATTCTCTCTCCTTTGAATGGTTTGGCGTGGAATTTATGTTAGAAACATATATATTACAGAGCAATGCAACACATAAAATATTCAGAAAACACAAACACACAAAACACATAAAACTAGAGAGACACAGATATACGTGGTTCACCTAGTTTGGGCTACGTCCACCCCGAATAGCCAGTCCTTCCTCTCTATTATCCAGAAAAATGAAGAGACACAACCTACAGCAGATCCAATGTAATATCCTCTGTTCTCTCTCACAGTGTCCCTATCTGTTTCTCTCTCTGAGAATACACCTACAATCCACAGCCACAATACAATACCCTCATACAAAGTGAGGGATCACCTTCTAGGGAAACAAACCCTAGATTAAACTTAAATTCTACCGTCAGATCATTTGCCTAATGAATGGCCCATATTGACTAGAAATTACAATACGTTTACAAGGAAATTTTACATATGTTTTTAGATTCGGGGGTGCTACCCCCGAAACCCCCCGCCAGGGGACGAGGGGGCTCCATAAATTTGCAGCCCCCCCCCCTCCCCAAGACCCCCCACGCAACATTTAATTACGGATGGCATTGCCGCCCCATTTAGAATAGGAGTCCAACGCTGTGATACAAAATAAAGAAGATAATCAGGCTCCACACCCAACAATTTATTGAGGTCAAAAAATGTGAATCTTCTTTGGAAAATTTTGATGTACATTTGATGAGCTGAATTCTCTCTCATAAGGAAAGATTGTTGGGTTTTCCCCTTGTGGGTTCTTCTTTGGATGCTAACCTAAATTTTGGTGTCTCTTATCTCTTGTCTTTCTATTTACTCTGATCTCTATTGCTCTATTGAGGAAAGTGAATAGTTGTAATTTTCATGTATAATTACTTAATGATTGGAATGTTCTAAGAAAACTAATTGTATCATTGGAACTAAGTAGTTATCAAGTTTGAAAAATTGTACTAGTATTTTTGCATTAGAAAATCAATAACAATTACATTAGCTATAGTTCCAATCATAAAGTACATGCCACAACATATTTTTAAATCAATAACCATTGTCATATTAGGCTCTAGAATATTTTCATGTGCTCTATCAATTATTTCTCAATTTGTTTATTGGTGCAATCATATTTCAATTATTCACTTTCATATATTTCACCAACATTCTCATGCAATATTTTCACAATTCAACTTCCCCATTCTAGAGAAACATAAGAAACAACAATAGATGATTCAATGGATTCTTCCTTTTGATTCCTTTTCGCATCCTAGGATTCACAGTCTCGTTTTTTTTTATTTTATGGCCTTTCTTTTCTCTAGGGAAATATATGGCATGTCCACCATGAAATTTCCTCACTAGAGCTATCCTCCATCTTGTAATTATGCATTCAATTTAGAAAGGGTAGTACCATAGGTTCACTTAGAATTTCAACATATATGGTATATGCAATTAACATTTATTAATATTTCACCAATACTCTCATTTGCTTTAATACCTTATTATAAGAAATCCAGGGGAGCCCTTCACCTTACACTCCTATGCATAAATTGTTTCAACAAATGTAACAAAATTTTACGTGATAACATTCTAATACACGCATGGTCTTCATTTGCATATTTATTTCTTTATCATCTTTCACAACTATATTATCCTAATAAAGACTTTTTGCAGTCCAGTCACATGCGATTATTTTAGCATACAACTTATACATTGCATTGTGCCTGATCTAACATGATCTAACCAGTTACTTCTTCCACAACCTAATGATAATCGTAAATCATGATCATGCCCATATAATTCTTGTACCTTAACAAAATTCATCATTTAACACAAACCCCTTATTTCATTGCAAGACCATTCTCCATTAGCATCCAAGAACTTCATTAAAAATTCTAAAATGTCTTTTTATCAAATTGATAATAACCCACAACCTCAATCATGGGATAATTCAATATATCTTCTAAAAGCTTAATTATTATTCCAATGGAAAGTCTTGTAGGGATACTCATAAGTATGTTTCTCTTATGAACATGAATAACCTTATTGTATACTAGTCATATATAACACATCATACTCACTTTCTAGGTGAGAAATTCATACCAAATCTATTTACGGAGTGCTTATACCCCACTTCAAACATTATTCCAAGAGGAGTCCTTATACCCCACTTCAAACATTATTCCAAGGGACATATAATACAACCTTTAGGGTAAGGTCATTAGGGAGTAATAATATCTTGAAACATAACAAGAATTATATCTTAAAAAATTATGCTCAAGTAAGAATCAACATCATGATTCATGTATACACACCATGCCTCGAATCATTGTATTCATAGAAATCCACAAGCATCTATGTATATTGATGTTTATATGTATACATCACCTACACTCTTTCCTGGTACTTGAATACTTGTTTCTTGACTTAATATCATTTTCTTTCACATGACTTCACATTCCTCCACAATCTTCAAACACGTGATTCATCAATGAATGACTTTCTTTTCAAGAGAGAATTCTCTTTCTCCATGAGCATCTCATGCAACAGGACCTCCAATTGAAGTGAGCCATAAATTATTAATGTTATCCAAAGCATAACAAGCAATTTTTTTTCCTTTATCCTCACTTTAACTCATTCATGCATTCATCCTCATAGACATTCACTCAAGTCAATGGACATTTATATACATTTATACATTCCTTCCTAGGAATACTAAATGAACCATTATTATTATTTTATTATTTAAATTCTCATCATTCCTTTGATCTTAATTTAAAGAAACAAAAATAAAAAATCATCTATCATTACCTTTGACCTTTGAATAAATTTTAAAAAGTCATTTTTAATTCGTTTTCCTAAATTGTTACCTTTGACCTTTCATTTCTATAATTTACTCTAGTTTTTGAATTTTATCTCTCATCTAACGTTTCTTTTTCCTGTACCTATTTAATCATATATGCATTTTTTTCTAATCATTCAGCTTCATTTGGTTCCTGAGGATGGGTGGAGTGTCCACCCAAAACATTATACACAATTCTTGCACCACACACACAATGACAATCTCCATAATCAATACTGCTATGATTACAGATTGTGGAAGCCTACAATCTCTCATTTTTTTAATTTTCTTGATAAAACCATAATCCTAATAAACTCCTACTTTTCATGAATTCATAATATTTTTTGGGTGTTACAACCAAATCCCATCAATTACACTTTACACCATGCAAATAGCTACTTACTTCATTAGACTTCCTTCTAGCATTTATCAACTTCACTTTAAGGCATAATGCCTTAATCTTCTAGCAAAACCATCTTAGAAGTAGGAATGGTACCTTCAAACCCAAGCATTGGGATTTCATATAAATGGAAAGGATAAGCTTCATCCCTTTGTAGGGTCTTTATCCTTATATTCGTATGATCAATCAAAAAATAGTCACCCAAGCTTAACAATTCATGGTGCATTTCCTTGAACATGTGAAGACTGCAAGTGATATTTTTCACATTAACTTCAAAAATAAGGGGATGTTCATCACGAACATACCATCTAATCATGTATTTACTCCTTACATTATCAAAGGTTTCAATGATGGCCATTTCCATACTTCTTTTGTTTAAGTAGTCAATCCTTAGCCTCCTTCTATCATAATCAAGTGGAATAACTATAGTTCATTTAAGATTATAGATTCATTCTTCAATCACAAAAAATATTACATTCAAGCTTTATCCTTTGTCCAATTGACAATTACAATTGTAAAAAACTCTACCAATTCATGTTTGTATGTAATGTTGGTAATCACTAGGTCACTTATGACTTCGTTTCTTGAATTCTTCTAACACCTAATGTTGTATAAGTAGGTCTAGAAAGGAACATATTGACTCAATGGTTTATCACTAACCCATCTAGGGCTTGTTTTGAAATCTATTTTGAAACCATTTGTAACGTGCCAAACACTAAAATAATATTAAGGGCATGGAGTAGCAAAAATTTCTCCTATGATTCTAAATTCCAAAGTCACTTTTGAGCTCATAGTCAAATTATTCTCAGTGAGAGATTTCCAACAACTATATTGTCGCTCAATTATGTGTTTCAAGTATGAATTTATGCCTTTTAAATATTTATTTAAAAAGTTTCTCACTATGACATGTCATAGTTCATACACGTGTGATCCAAAATTATGCAGGAACAAAAAAAAAAAAAAAAAAATATATATATATATATATATAAACACACACACAGATGCAGCAGAAATAAAACTTCATTTCATTAACATCAAAGAATTGAAATGTGCTTACATACATAATGTAAATAAACTAGCTCGGGCGATGATAGCTTATCTCTAAGAAGCGATGTGGTGGCTACATGCCTCTAAACTGTGTTACAATGAGGCTCAAGGGCCTTTTTACTATTGAACAACAAAAGGAAACCCTAAAAAACAAAAAACCTAACCCTAGGAGACAGAACACCAAGAGTTTGTGGGCCTCGTTGGGGTTAGTTGGGAAGCCAACTTCTCGGGCTTGTAACTTGGTCATATGATCTCTGTTTGGCACGTGCAATACCTCGTTATAAATATCTTTCTGAATACTGTAGGATTTGCGGCAATCATGTGCCTATGATTACGAGTCTGTAGAAGACCTCAAAAGAACGTGTTATAGGGAATCGAAACAACTTCAGAAGTTCTGGAATCGAAAAACTGATAAAAATAGTAAATGTTGCTATAATCAAGAAACCCGATGAAAATGACTAGAGGTCTAGGTGGAATAGTCAGGAGGCCACCAATATCCACCTGGATCAATGTGACATGTCGCTTAGGTTATGTGACATCATACTTTCATACTTAATCTGGACATCCTTAGGATATCGCATTTACTGAGGCATTTCTCCTCTTTGCTTAGCTCATCACATTAGTAAAATCTTCCTTATAACATTTGAAGTTTATTTCTTGTAGCTTTTTCACTATTTGAAAGACATTCCTCATGCAATATCACACTAATTGGAAAGTTCCTTTGTTATTGTAACTTCTGAAAATTTCTCCTGATTTGACACATGTGCCAATCCTTTGCTTTGTCTTTTTCATTTTCTTAGCCAGTGATTCTTCCTTACTCCCTATTTCTTTATCCATAGGATCAACTTACCTTACTCCACCTTTCCTTTGCCACCCCCTTCCATATTTCATGTTGAATTATTATGGAAATGTGGTATATCACATGTTGAGAGTATTTCATCATGCAATAGGTTGCACGATGAAAACATTTAAGTGTGGGATATGTCACACATGAAAAAATTTGATCGTACAATATGTTATAAAATGAAAAATTTTCATTATGTGACACATCCTTCCCTTATTTCTTATCGTGCCAAATTTAATTTAATTTGTGATGGATTCTTCTTGAGTTATGTCTCCTATCACAAGCCACAATTTTTTTTGGGTGTGGTGTGTCTCACTGCAAAAATATTTCCTTATCACGACGTCCAACCAAACTATACCTCATGTCTCGAGAGGAAATTTCCCAAGGTTACAACAACGATTTAGCTCATGCCACATGGCCATGGGGACAGATTTTCCTTAGTTGCAATAATTTATCATGTTGTGCCACATTTCCCTTCAAAAATTGTGGCTTCCACTGTATCACATGAAAATTATATTCATGTAATATAACCTAAATTACATGAAAACAACTTTCATATGATACATAAAAAACTATTTGAATGCTTCAAAACACTTCCAAAATTTTTCGAACTTTTTCCCAAGTGTTTTCACAAGGTAATGCTCATTTTCAAGGCCCTTGGGATTCTTGAAAACCTTGGAAAGAAATCTTAAAACCTTAGAATGTAATTTGTTTAAGTATAATAGAGGAGATCTTGATTCATACCCAATATATATTAATATGGAGGGATATATATCCATGGATTTGATGCCTCAACCCTATATAGGTCCATCCTTCTAGGACTAATCTACTAATCTAGAGGTTCCAAAGTCCTTAAAATTTTCATATTTGAACATTTTATCTCATTATCAAGTCACTTTAATACTACAAGTGGACTTCTTAATCTTAGAGGGTTTGTAAGCCTCTTATCACATAACAAGTTTCACTAGTATATACTTAGGGAAAGGCATGGCCCTCAAGATCTGCACACATTTACATACAACTTTGTAGATGCACTATTTAACATGCTTATTAATATATTTAGCAATAGACACATGGACACATGTATAACTCATCAACAATGTTATAAAACAAGCCTCCAACTTTCCACAAATGTATACTAATGAGAAGGATTTTTTATTAGTTAATCACACAAGTACTCCCAAGAAAAATTCTAGTTAACAACATTTCACGTACTTTATAAGGATTGCGGGGAGGAGAGTTCAATCTCATAACAATGCACATACAACAATAGTCTCAATTAACCTTGGGGATGGATTTAACAGTAATAACCTGCCACCCTCATCAATCCTGTTAACTTTAAACAATCCTAACAATAATATTTTTAGCCAAATCTCAAATATTTGTACTAAGTTTTAGTGGTTGTCTCAACACAAGATTTAATACAGAAAAACTCAAATTCAAAGTAGATGCATACACCCATGGGTGATTATTGTAACCACCGACCCCAAATTTACCCGATTTTACAAGCTCTCTGGGTAAACATGAATTGAGAGTTACTATGACATGACCCGACATCCAAGTTCCAATTATGAAGGTGGGGTTTACTAATCAGAAACTTATTGATACCTCTCAGGGACACATGATCACCCAAATTTCAAACAACATTCACTGATGATCTAACCCTGAGGTGGAACTTATTTTTACTTGACCTCGCAACCCTATTGCACGCATGCCATGTTGTGCATGCGGCTAGAAGGCTCCAGTTCCATGCACATGCCTTCCTCCATGAGGCTGCAGCCGAAATTTCCTAGTTCAAAGGGTGCTACTAAATACCTAATCTAGATTTTTAGGATCAATTCTAGTCCAACAACCCATAACTGCCCAGAATTCTCGAGCATCACCTTAATCACCTACATGAGTCATTACTCACATTTATTGACTCAATTCCTACTTAAACCTATCAAATACATGAAAATCATTTATATAAACACTTTGCAGTCAAGGTACATGTAGGCCATAAATGCATAGTTTCAATAGAGAATCACCAAGAAGTATTGTTTCCCTTTCTTAATATCTACAATAACATACATTATAATATGCATTCATCTCATGCAGTCAAGAACTCGTTATACCATGAAATGAACCCATAATAAGAGCACAACATAAAATAGGAAATATATCATGCATGTAACTAACATTTATCTAGAATAAAACCATGACAAACCAGTCATGAAATCATACATAAAATCAGAAGTTATGCTCATTAATATCAATAAGAATCAACACATAAATACATATGCAAATGCCAACCAAGTCAGGGAGTTCCTTGTACCACCCAACCATAGATTGGGTTGTACCAAATCTCTCTTTCATCCAATCACCCCCCTGCCATATTCTAAGCATGAATGTGGGGTCTCATGGGATAAACCAAAAAAAAAAGAACCAGGGCTTCCAGAGGCTAAACCACCTCAACCCTCAACCATATGATTTCACCAAAACTGGTCCAGAAATCACCAACCCAACACAAGCTTGGATGCCCCAAAATTTCTTCACCATATCCAGAGTAATTTTCCTGTCTCCACCCACCTATCAAGGGCTTCCTGGAGAAAACCATCTCCACCCCAAACCCTTGGGATTTTCCTGAGACCACCTCACCTGGATCCAAAATATTTTGGAAAACCAAAACTCAACCAAGAATGAATCCCATCACACGATAGTTATCCAGGAAATGGAAACGAAAGGTTGAAACCACTATCAACCCAGGAAAATCCCATGTCAATGACAATAAAGTAACCAAATAATCAAATTCATGTACAATGCATTCAAACCTCAACAAGGAAATTAAACATGCAACCTGTTACCTACAAATTCTTCTCGTTGTAGTTGCTCCTCTAATCTTCTCCTTGTTCTCCCTTGCTTTCCTTTGCTTGCTTGCTTGAGTCCTCCTTGTGTCGAAGTGATTCTTCTCTCTCTCTTGTAGATCTATTTATGAAAGTGATTAAAAGGTAAACCGAGAAGAAAAAGAAAGAAAAAGTGTCTATTGTTTCTCAGATGCCTTTTTATCATTAATATCTAATGTCTCTTCCTTTACTTTTCCTTTTTCTTTCATTTTACTTCATTTTCTCTAATTTACCTTGCATGCATATTCATGTCTCTTCATATTCTTTTTTTCCTATTTTCCTTTATTCTTTTAATTAATTATCTATTATTTCCTTTTGCCTTTGCCAATTCCAATGTCAAATTCCATATCAAATAAAAACCACAATTGATAGTCACTTTAATGATGTTCCCCTCCATTCAACTTGAAATATGTGTCCCATGGCCTCGGTCTTAATTTTTCCTTTAATGTCCTTTATTACATGAAGCTTTAACCCAGGGCTGTTACAAACTCCTCCCCCTTGGGGAAACACCATCCTTAGCGTTATATGACACTTATGACTAACAAACCGTTGAAAACAAAACATACTGCTTATTGGAGCTTTATAACACAACTCGTTGCAGTATTTACGATGACAACTACTGAAAACATGGAAAAGAGATTTCTTATTGGAGCTTTATAACGCACACCAAAAATAATTTTCTTCAACCAAAAAATAAGGAAGGATATAATGCCTACATCAGATTAGCCATCTCCCATGTAGCTTCTTCGGTCCCAAAGTGCTTTCACTACACTTTAAGTTGCTTTGTTTCTCGGTTCTAGAGCATGAGTTGTTTCCACTACAATATGCATTGTGGCTCTAGCTAGAAATATCCCTTTAGTTCCACCTAAAATAAAAACCAATAAATCACATTATAAACATCCTATACATATCTCTTAAGCAATGAAACATGGAAAACATCATGGACTTTAATTGTTGGTAGCAGTGCAAGTCTATAGGCTACTAGTCCAATTCTCTCAAGGATCTCGAAAGGCCCACAATACCAAGGTGACAACTTGGCACATGACCCAATCCTCAAGGAGATATTCTTAGGCTTGATGCACAAGTACACATGCTCCCCAACCTAAAACTCCTTGAATTCTCTATGTTGATCTACATAAATCTTCTTCCTGTCTTGTGCTGCCTTTAAATTCCTTCTGATAACCTACATCTCCTGCTCCATCTCAGCCAACATATCTGGTCCAATCAACACCTTTTTCACTAGATCACACCAGTTGATGGGAGTATTACAACCACACCCATAAAGAGCCTAAAATTGACTCATATTCAATGATTAATGATACCCATTATTATAGGAAAACTCCATCAGTGGAATATACTCCTACCACTTCCTCTATTGATGCATGTCATACATCCTCAACATATCCTCAAGGATCATGTTAAGAATCTTTGTCTATCTATCTGTCTGCGGATGATAAGTTGTATTGAAGGCTAACTATGTCCCCAAGCTTTCGAATTACAACTCAGTCCAAAACCTGGAAGTGAACTTGGCATCTTTGTCTGATATAATCGTCTTTGGAACTCCATGCAACATCACTATCTCCTTTATGAATACTTGAGCTACCTCACTAGCTGAATTAGTAGACTTCGTTGAAATGAAGTGAGCTACCTTGCTCAACCTATCAAAGACAACCATGATGGAATCATGTTGCCTTGATTTCCTAGGATACCTTGTAATGAAGTCCATGGAAATGATCTCCCATTTCCATTATGAAATCAGAATAGGTTGCAACATACCAACTTGATGCTTGCATTTAACTTTCACCTGTTGAAAATCCAAACACTTAGCAATAAACTCAACCACATCTTTATTCAAATTTGGAAATATTAGAACTTATTAATAGTTGCCAAATTCTTCTAGTATCATGGGTGGATTGAATATGGCTTGACATTAAATTCTCTCAAAATAATCTTCTTCAATTTACCACTGTAAGACACATAGATTCCGCTCTTGTAAATTTGTCCCATAAGAGCTCACAACTGAAATATGATTCACCTACACTCTCCTACTGAGAGAATCTACAACCCGTTTCTCCTTTCCCTTAATGTACCTGATCTCAAAATAAAACTCACTGAGAGTAGACAACCATCTAGCTTTCCTTGCATTCAGATTGGGATAATCAAACAAATACCTCACTCCACTATGATCACTCATCAAGACGAACCTCTTGCTAAGGAGATAATGTCTCCACATATTCCATACATGATTGATAGTCAAACAAATACCTCAGTCCACTATGATCACTCATCAAGACAAACCTCTTTCTAAGGAGATAATGGCTCCACATATTCCACACATGAATGATTGCTTCCAACTCAAGATCATGAATCACATAGTTATATTCATGCTCATTCAACTTCCTTGATTCATAGAAAACCACCTACCCTTCCTGCATCAGGATTCCGCTAAGTCCTTCCTTACAAGCATTTGTACAAACCACAAACTCCTTATCAGGATCTGCAATCTTCAAAATTGGAGCATTGGTAAGCAACTGCTTCAACTACTCAAAACTAGTTGCACACTCTTCAGTCCATTCAAACTTCTTCCCTTTCCTTTGAAAATATCTAATAGGATATTCAATCTTGGAAATTTTCTTGATAATCTGCCTGTAATAACCTACTAGTCCCATGAATGATTTGACCTCATCCACATTCTTTGGAGCTAGCCACTCCATGATAACCTATCTTTTCTGGGTCTACTTCTATCCCTTCCTTGGAAACAACATGTCCCAAGTACTGAATTTGAGATTGAAAGAAGTTGCACTTGTTAATCTTGACATACAACTAATTCTCTCTCAACAATATCAATATTGTTTCCAAGTGCTTTACATGCTCCTCCTCATTCTTTGAATATACCAATATATCATCAAAAAATATGATCACAAACTTATCTAGGTAAGGACGCAACACATTTTTCATCAAACACATGAAGGTAGCCGGAGCATTGGTCAGACCAAAAGGAACCACGACGAACTCATAGTGCCCATACCTTGTACAAAATGCAGTCTTGTAGATGTATTATTTTTTGATGCGCACATGATGATATCCTAATCTCAGATCAATATTTGAAAATACTACAGCAACCTATATCTGATAAAAAAAAATCATCAATCCGAGGCACTGGGTACCTATTCTTTATAGTCACCTTGTTCAGCTGCATGTAATCAATGTGCAATCTGAGAGTACCATCCTTATTCTTTACAAACAACATTGGCACACCCCAAGGAGACTCATTTGGCCTTATGTATCCCTTATCAAGAATCTCTTTAAGCTGCAACTTCAATTCCACCAACTTCGAAGTGCTCATCTCGTAGAGTGCCTTAGATGTTGGTGTTGCTCTTGGTACGAACTCAATAGAGAAATCTACCTCTATATGAGGAGTAAACTCTAGAATATTTGTGGGAAATAGTAAATTCCTCCTCCCACATTTACCAAAATTCACAAGCTTTCCAAGGTAAACATGAGATGAGTGTCATTATGACATGACCCAACCTCCAAGTTCCAGTTAAGGAAGTGAGGCCTACAAATTGAACACTTACTGACATCCTACAGGGACTGCAAATCCCTCGGGAGCTGAATAACCACCCCAGTTGATCAATCCCTGAGCTAGAACCCTTTTTCTCTAAGATAACACCCCAACTGCACGCACAATAATGAAAAAGTGATGTTATGAGGCCCAAACCACATGCACAAGCCTAATTCCATGTGGTTATGACCTAAACTCCCCAATTTATTGCCAATGGTTTCAAGATCTAAGCCACTTTTTCAGGCTAGCCAATATACCATTGACCAGAACCGCTTGTAACTTTCCAAAATGCAATTAAAGGCTATGAAAATGTTGACCAATCAAAACTCAAACAAGAAATTGACCTAGACATGCCTAGTCCATGATAAAAAGTTTTCCAAAAATACGGAAACCATGTAATCTACATGTCATGAATGCATATATGATCATAAACTGGAAGTCTTCATCTGAGAATCACCAAGAAGGATCTAAGCCCTCTCTAGTTAGTTTCAATAGCACTTGTTAATCCATTCATTCATCAACCATTCAAATACTTATCAAAACATATCAAGAGCCATAGATAGAATACATCATATAACCAACATAGAAACCATGGAAATTCATCCATAATGTCAACATGATAACCAATATAAGTGCTCATAATTCACAATAGGAAAATAGTTCTTATTAACATATGAAAATGCCAACCAAGTCAGGGACTTCCACGTACCACCTGACCATAGATTGGGCTGAACGAAATCTCTCTTTCAACCAATTACCCTCGCGCCATATTCCAAGCATGAATGTGGGATCTCATGGAATAAACCAAGAAAAAAAAAACCAGGGCTTCCAGAGGTCAAACCACCTCAATGCTCAACCACAATGATTCCACTTCTATGGTCAGGTGATCTGAAATTGATTGTTAGTTAATGTTGTGCTTATGATTAACAATTCAATAAAATTGATGAGATTAAGTGTAATTGATGAGCATAAAATCATGGAAACTAAATGATGAACAACATCATATAAAACCCAGGAAACACAGACAATTGAATCAAATACACATGGTTTTGATGAAGGAGTTCACCCCTCCTGGGCTACATCTCCTTGGTCTAGCTTCCATGGCATGGGCCTTTGTATTAGCTTCAATTGTGAAAAAGTGATATTTATAGTCTCTTTTTGCCTCTGCAACCTGCTCCAATTTCTCCAAAACATCAAAATCTACCAAGAATGACTCTTCCTGAGCCAAAATTGGTCGAAAATTGCCTCAGTTATGGCAAAACCAATTTTTCCTAGTATTTCTTCACTAAAACTGGAAGTCTGCCAGTTAAGTCCACTAAAAGTGGAGGTTCCACCGCATTTGCTGGGTCTGCCGAAACCTCCAGTAAGATAGACCGACACTTAATTTGAGATGAGTGTGATTAGGTGGAGTTAATGGCGCGTTTAGCACTAAGCGCTTTTAATGCTAACACTACAGATTAGCGTGGCTTAACCACGAATTAGTGGTAATAAACACGGTCTTAATTCGAGTTTAAAAACTCTGTTGGAAATAGTTCTTGGCCATGGTTCTGAGCGATTGACCACATGGGAGGGGGCTGGCCCCCTCTGGACCCCCAACTTTGGAGCAATGTAAATTCAAATAGACGTGGAATCCTTATGAAGGAACATGGTGTATGGTATGGTGGTAAGTGTTGGCACTTGTATTGGGGAGGTCACGGGGTCCACCCTGACCTCCGCCCCTCCACTGTCATAACATTTTTTTTGAACGGACTTTGGGTTCAGACTATAGAATTTGAACTTTGGATAAATTTTATATATGCAAATAATATATGCAATATATTGCGCCCATAACATTTGACTCCAACCTTCATTAAAATATATATGCGCCCATTCAAACTTGAAGTTAGACCTTGGAATAAAATAAATATGGCATCCAACCTTGCCATGGGGGAGGGAATGTGGCGGCCTTCAGCTGCACCACGTGACCCTTCTCCATTGGCCCAAAATTTCACCATAAAAATTAATAATCCACCATGTATAAAAATTGCAACCTTAGGATTAGGAGGAAAATTTTAAACTTCCCAAGCAACATTGGCGAATCTGACTGTGACACTTGTCATAGTGTCATTGGTTGTAAATTGGAGAATATTCCTTGAATATTCCTGAGGTGCTGACTGGACTGCCAAGTCATCATTCTGTCACTTTTCTGCACATTTTTTTTAACTGTTTGAGAAAACGAACAACAGACCATAACTTAATCATACGAACTTAGATTTTGATAAAACGAGTTGCGTTGGAATCCTGATGATGAGCTCTATCCGATTGTTCTATTTTGGAGCATTTCTGAGCACTTTCATTTTTGAGCTAAATATTGAGCCTCTGATCATTACTCCCCACTAAAAGCCTTTTGGACCCCAAAATATACTATCAATTGTTCAGCAAGTGAGGGTACAACTCCCTCACCCTTTCACTGTCTATCCATTTGGCCTTGGAAGGATTTTGTCCCTTGATTCCCACTCTAAGGTATTCCACATTCCCTCTCCTTGAAGTTCTGATTCTTCTGTCAAGTATGAGATCTTGCTGAATTTCATCAAGATATTCTGGCGAGAAATCATTTATTGATGGCGGCTGAACATTCTATCCTTGATCATCAATCAAAGGAGGCTCAAACAATCTAAAATTATCAACATTAATGGCATAATATATTTTCATATAAGGAGGAAAATCTAGCTAAATTCATTAGTACCAATATTTTCCAGAATTTTAAATGGACCATAACAGATTTGCTTAAGCTTTTTACCTTCCCCTTGCAATCTTTCTTTGATGATATATAACCAAACTTCATCTTCAACCTAGAATTTGTGATCAACACAGTTTTTATCATGCCTTGCCTTGTAGCTGCTTTGACTCTTTTCAAGTTGTTCTTGCACTGTGTGATGTACCAACTGAATTTGCTCAATGAAATTCCTTGCCTTATCTATGTCACTATGACCATATATTGTGACATCTTTCTCAAGGATGAAGTCCAAAGGTGATCTTGGCAAGTACACAAGACATGCCTCAAATGAAGATGTGTTTGTGGAAGAATGATTTGCCCTGTTGTATGCATGCTGAATGTAATTCAACTGTTCATCCCACAACTAGGGATGTTTACCCTCTAAGAAGATGAATGATTGTCTTGTTTACCACTTCGGTCTAACCATCTGTTTGCGAATGAAATGTTGTACTCTTCTTCAACTTTGTGTTCATCATGTCCCGTAATTTTGACCAAAAATTCCCAACAAACCGGGAATCTCGATCACTTACAATAGAAGTAGGAAGACCAAAATGAACCCATACATTTCGAAAGAAAATATGAGTGGTTTGTTCAGATGTAATTATTTTCTTACACGGAATCAAAAGGTACATTTTTTTGAACCTATCTACCACAACATACAAGTAATCATGACCTTTCCTTGACATTGGAAGACCACCTACAAAATCCATTGAGATACGCTCCCAAGGATGTGAAGGAACCGGAAGTGGAGTGTACAATCCAAGTTTCCTATTACTAGTCTTACTTATTGCACATAAAAAACATCCTCTAATAAAATGAGACACACTATCAATCCTATGTGGCCAATAACAATACCTTTGGAGATTCGCTATTGTCTTGCCTACACCAAAATGTCCAACAATCAATGAAGTATGTGCTTCCCTTATGATATTGTTTCTTTCTCCCTGTGGTATACATAACTTGCCCAAGTGATACAACAAACTGTTATGCACATGATAATCTAACACTTCATTTTGGTTTCCTTAACTCGAGCTTTCATACACATCTTGAAAATCACTATCATATGCATATTGTTCAATGTAACTTTCATGCATAACTGAAATGTGCTTGAGTATAATAGATGAATTTACAATATGCCTAGAGAGAATATTAGCTACCTTATTGTAGATTCCCTTTTAATACCTGATAACCAAATGAAACTGTTGTAGAAATCCCATCCATCTAAAAAATCTTGATTGCTACAACTTTGACTGTGATTGTAAGTACTGCAATGGCTGATGGTCGGTATGGATAATGGTCTCTTTTCCCATCAAATAGTGCTTCCATTTCTTTACACTTTGTACCAATGCATATAACTCTTTATCATAGGTGGGATAGTTAGTCATAGCTCCATTAAAAATTTTAGAATGAAACGAAATAGGCTTACCATGCTGCATGAGAACTACTCCCATAGCATAATCACTTGCATCTGTTTGGATCTCAAATGGTTGTCTAAGATCCGGAAGAGCCAATACCGGTGTTGAACTTATCTTTTTCTTTAAAACATCAAATGATTTTTGTTGCATATCTCCCCAATGGAAGACCTTCTTGACACTTGTCAATGCATGTAATGGAGTTGCAATGGAAGAAAAATTAGCAATGAATTTCCTCCAATACTGTGCTGCCCCAAGAAAGCTTCTTACCTCTGTAACTGTATTGGGCTTGGGCCAATTAAAAATGACCTCTACATTGGAATGGTCTATCTTCAACTCACCTCCTACAACAACGTGTCCCAAATACACTAAAGAAGTCTTTCTGAACTCACACTTCGACATCTTTACAAATAATTGCTCTTTTTTCAAGATATCAAGTACCTTGCTCACATGCATGACATGTTCATCTCTTGATTTTTTGAATATAAGTATGTCATATAAGTAAAAAATTACTAATTAATATAGAAATGGTCTTAGTACATCATTCATGACTCTCATGAAAGTAACTGGAGCATTTTTTAGACCAAATGGCATAACTAGCCACTCAAACAATCCTTGTCTAGTTTTAAATGTAGTTTTCCAAATGTCCTCCTCAGTTATTCTAACTTGATGATAACCACTTCGTAAGTCTAACTTAGTGAAATATCTTTCATACTTTAACTGATCTAGAAAATCATCAATGTGTGGGAGTGGATAACGATTCTTTACCGTGATTTTATTCAGTGCACGGAACTCTATGCACATGCACCAAGTCTCATCCTTATTTGGTACCAAAAAAATTGGTGAACCACATGGCGAAGTAGATGGGCGTATGATACCTTTTCTCAGAAATTCTTGGATTTTCTTCTTGATTTCCAAAATATCCATAATTGACATGCAATACATACCAATGTTTGGAAGTCGAACATCCTGTTGCAGCTGAATCTCATGTTGAATTCCCCTCTTGGGAGGTAACCCACTTGGTTCTTGAAACATCTCGCCATGCTGACTTACCACATAAAACAAATAAGATTTTAATTTTTCATCACATAATTCAAAAAATTCATAGTCAACAACATCCTTTTTCTTGATCATGAGAAGCACAAAATTTTTTCTTGCATTAACTAGCCTCTTCATTTGCCCTGCATTAACTAAAGAAATATTCATTTTTTTGTGATGAGCTCTCACAATATACTCCACCCCATCCTTAAGCAAATGATATCTGTTCTCATGGCGATAAAACACCATTTTCCTATCATATAAATATGGACTTCACAAGATAATCCCAGAAATTTCAAGTGGAACCACATCTAACTCGACTTCATCAACAAAGTTTGCAGTAATAGAAAATCGAAATATGCATTTCCTTGTAACCTGTAAATTGGAATTCTTAACTATCCAACCCAAAGGGTATGGTTTATGATGTGGTACGGTTTCAAGGTTAATATTTTTGACCAAGTCTTCTGAAATCAAGTTTGCTTGTGACCCACTATCAAACAATGCATCAATCTTTGTATGATTTGAAATCACTCTAACATGGAACAATTCTATCCTTGTGTCTTCATTTGGAGTGTTGTTGTGACTATTTGAGGAACTAGTACTTGATATGGATTCCTTTCCTTTGTTATCCATGGCTACGATCTTGGTATCATCTCCTGAATCGGATCCAAGATCTTGTTGTGTCGTGGCAGTCATCTTTTGTTTCCCCTTGTTATTTGGTTTCTTAGGCCTTAGTTCGGGATGTAGTTTCCAACAATGGGCTTCATCATGCCCCTCTTTGGAACAATTTTTGCATGTAGTTTTATCCCTTTCTTTCTTGATTCTTGCATTCTTCTTTCCCTTCCATTTTCCTCCCTTATCTTTTCCCTTACCCTTGAATGGCTTCTTCTTACTACCCTCTTCCTCGATGTTCTTTCCCCTTGCTTCAAGGTGTGTGGCTTGCAGACATACTTCATCAAAGTTGTTTGGGTTAAACATAAGGATAGTATGTTTCAAGTAGGAATGTAAACCCCCAATGTATTTCAAGAGTGTGTCTTGGGAATTCAAGTTCACTCCTACCAACAAAGCCCTCTTTCTAAACTTATGGGTGCACTCTTGAACTTTTTGGACTTTGATTTGCCTAAAGTTTTGCCAATTCATTATTTATTTTTGCATATATTCTAATGGATAAAAATTCCGTTTAATGGAAGAAATGAATTCAACCCAAGATGTATATCTTACCGTGAATTCACATTTCCTCTTGAGTCTTTGCCTCCCACCAAACTAGTGTTGCTCCTTCTAGCCTTAATGAAGCCAAATGGATCTTTATGTAATTCTCTTGTAGATTTTGAATTCTACAATATTCTTCCAATTGATGGATCCAATTGTCAAATTTCTCTACATTTACCTCACCATTTTACATGGGAATTTCAAACTTGATGTCCAACTTGAGTAATGGAGTTTTTTCTTTCGGAATTTTTGAATGAGTGTGGGTGGTTTTTGTGGTGGAAGTGAAATATGAAGATGATGAGGATGAGGATGGTGGAGATGGAGGTGGATTTCCTCCACTGCCTTTCAAACTCTTATCTTCATCCTTCTTACCATCTGAAGATCCTTCTCCGTGTGGAGGCTTAGAACCTTCTCCTGCTATTTCTGCAGTGAATGCATAAAACATGATTTTAACCATTCTTTGAATGTCCTTGAAGTCTCTCTTGACATCCTCTTCTTATGAATGTCCATGAGTCTCTCCAACACCTGATATAATGGCTAAGGATTCAAGCTCAACTTTTGATACTTCTACCTTTTCAATCACTTCAGCTTCTTGTGCAATTTGTACCTCTTCAATCTCAACTGTAGGAGATAGAACTTGAGGTGCTCCAAGTGCAGATTTGAGTGGAAATTTGGGTGAAGATGATGCTTTCTTAGCTCTCTTTCTCCTTGTCCTAATCTTAGGACTAACAACCAATAGCTTCCCTTCTCCTCTCTGCAACTTCAACCTTGTAAGCATCACAAAATTGCAACTATTAAAACCCTTCTTGAACAATCTAAAGAAAAGAAAGCAAATAACATTTAGCAACATTATGCTCTGATACCAACTTGATCTGAAATTGATTGTTAGTTAATGTTGTGCTAATATCAGTTTTAGATTAACATGAAAGTGCTTTGGTTTGCTTAATGTACAAGGGTTTATACATGTTCTTATGATTGACAATTCAATAAACTTAATGAGATTAAGTGTAATTCATGAACATAAAATCATGGAAACTAAATGTTGAATAACAACATATTAAACATAGCAAACACAGACAACTGAGTCAAATACACATGGTTTTGATGAAGGAGTTCACCCCTCCTAGGCTACATCTCCTTGGTCCAGCTTCCATGGCATGGGCCTTTGTATTAGCTTCAATTGTGAAAAAAAATTGTTTACAATCTCATGTTGCCTCTAAAACCTACTCCAATGGCTCCAAAACATAAAAATCTACCAGGAATGACTCTTCCAGAGCCAAAATTGGTCGAAAATTGCCTCAATTATGGCAAAACCAATCTTTCCTAGTATTTCTCCACTAAAACTGGAAGTCTTCCAGTTAACTCCACTAAAAGTGGAGCTTCTTCCGCATTTGGTGGGTCCACCAAAACCTCCGCTAAGATAAAACCGCACTTACTTTGAGATAAGTGTGATTAGGTGGTGTTAATGGCATGTTTAGTGCTAAGCGCTTTTAACACTAACACTGCGAATTAATGTGGCTTAACCATAGATTAGTGGTAATAAACACGGCCTTAATTCGAGTTTAAAAACTCCATCGGAAATCTTTCTTGGCCACAGTTTTGAGTGCATGACCACACGGGAGGGGGTTGGCCCCCTCCGGACCCCCAACTCTAGAGCAATGCAAATTCAAATAGATGCAAAATCCTTATGGAGTAAGGAACATGGTGTATGGTATGGCGATAAGTGCTGACGCTTGTATGGGGGAGGTCGCGGGGTCGACCCCGACCTCCGCCCCTCCACGGTCATAACATTTTTGTTGAATGGAATTTGGGTTTAGACCATAGAGTTTGAACTTTGGATAAAGATTATATATGCAAATAATATATGCAATATATTGCGCCCATAACGTTTGACTCCAACGTTCGTTAAAATATATATGCGCCCATTCAAACTTGAAGTTCGACCTTGGAATAAAACAAATATCCCATCTAGCCTTTCCATGGGGGAGGGCACATGGCAACCTTCAGCTGCACCATGTGGACCTTCTCCATTGGCCCAAAATTTCACCATAAAAATTAATAATCCACCATGTATAAAAATTTCAACTTCCCAAGAAACATTAGTGAATCTAACTATGACACTTGTCACAGTGTCATTGGCTGAACACTGGAGAATATTCCCTGAATATTCTTGAGGTGCTGACTGGACTGCAAGTCATAAGTCTATCTCTATTCTGCACATTTTTTTTACCTATTTGAGAAAACGAACAACAAACCATAACTTACTCATATGAACTCGTATTTTGATAAAACTAGTTGTGTTGGAATCTTGATGACGAGCTCTATCAGGTCATTCTGGTTTGGAGAATTTCTTAGCACTTTCATTTTTTATCTAAATATTGAGCCTCTGATCATCCATAAACCACTAACATCAACCAGATCAGTCTCTACCTAAGTTGTCCAGGGCTCCAAGAACTAGTAACTCAAACCATAACCTTCTAGGGCTCCATATCGTTTGTTCCAACCATGGCTCCAGGAACTAGTAACTTAACCCACCAAGGACTCTAGAGCGTTTGTCCCAACATGCAACTCCAGAAACTAGTAACTCAACCCAAGTTGTTCTAGGGCTTCCAGAATGTTTGTTCCAACCCACAACCATAGGGAACTTGAGCACCAATGAAAAATAAAAAGACAAGTGGGAAACCCACAACACAATGGTTATCCAAGAAATGGAAAGGCAAGGATAAAACCACTGTCAATCTAGGAAAATCTCCATGCCAATGACAACACATAACCAAGGAATTACATGCATATACCATGCATCCAAAAATCATCAAGGAAAACACACATGCAATCTATTACCTACAAATAAATTGAGTTGTAGTTGTTGATCCAGTTGTCTCTTCACGCTTTCCTTCTTTCCTTTATCTTCTTTCTCCAAATCCAAGTGAATACTAGAGTGCTCCAAGAATTATCCAAAAATGATCTAAGTGTGCAAGAGTATGAGAGAATGAGAGAATGAATGAGAGAGCTAAAAATTGAACTAACAAAATATGTGAACTATTTCTTTGAAGCCTTTTTATCATTGAGGCCTTTATTTTTCATTTTCCTTCATTTTCCTTCATTTTCCATCTAATTTCCTTAACATGCAAATATGTGTCTCTTCACCTTCATTTTCTCCTATTTTCCGTTATTTTCATAAAAATTTCAATTATTTCCTCTTTTCCTTTTCCAATTTCCATAGCCATAAATAAGCCACAAGCGATTCCCACTAAAGTGTTTTCCCAATATTTAACTTGGAATACGTGTTCCATGACCTTGGTTTTGTTTTATTTACATAGAAAATCAATCAAGGGCTGTTAAAAAAACACATCCTAGAACTATTGTAAGACATGATGCTTTCTCATGACTTCATCATCCTCAACATCCTTCCATTTGTCACTGGAAACTTGAACTGCAAACAATACCCACCCTTTCCTGCAGTTGCACTTAGGTTGCATAGATGTAACCATTCTCACTAATGTAGGCTACTTCTTTCCCTGCAAGATTCTCTTTTCTCCATCATCATCAATGCACTTAATGGCCTTGTCATAGAAATCCACCTTGGTCATATGAATGAATAACAATTCCATGCCCAAAAGCATGTTATATGAACCAAAAGGAAGCACATTTACATATGTTGTTGTAGGAATACCATTAAGCTCAAATGCACAAGATGTCACCCAATGATGAACTCTTTTGTTGGTCCCTTTAGCCAACTGCACCAACCAAGATTCTGCATGCACTTATTTATTCAAATAAAACTGATCCACTAGGTTAGGACCAACATATATATAATTATATCCAAGACCAATAAAAATGGAAACAACTTGATCATAGCTTACCTTCCATCTCAATAATAGACGCTTCATGGTTTTCCTATCTATTATCGAGTGTTGCATAGAACTGGGAAATGCTCTAACCAACATCCCGAGCTATCTACACCTCTTGATAATTGTATATATGTGGCATGCAACCCTGGTACAATGGACAATCCTTCTTGCGATGGTCTTTACCACAGATTCAACACTTCAACGATTCCCTGCCACTGCCTTTATTCTGTTGCTCTCCAAGTTGAGACCCATGTCCTTTCTCAACTGCATTAAACTTCTTATGAGGGGTTGAATTTTCCTTGTCGCCTGCATCATGAGATATTGCTCCCTTCTTGGTCCATTTTCCTTTAGTCTTCTCATTACCTTTCCAGTCACACTTGAACTCACGCTTGCACTTTGACTACTCATAATAATTTTTTAACTTCCTGGTGGCTTATTCTAATGACAAAAGCTCATCCAACTCAATCCTATATTTAAATGACAATGGTAATACATTGATGAACCTTTGGATCCTTTCTTTTCATCCTTGAGATAGCGAGCATACCTCAACAACTCTAGAAATTTGGTTATGTACTATGCATATATCATAGAACCCATATTAAGCTCATAAAACTCCTTGGCCTTTCCATCATAATATATCTTGGATAGGTAATTCTTCCTGAAGAGTCTTTCAAACTCACCCCAAGTCAACTTCTCTTCTATGACGCCTCTGACATTCTTAATATATTCCCAGTAGATATATAATTTTCCTTTGAGACTAAAGGTGACCATCTTAGCTTTCATGTTCTCTAAGTAATCATGGAATCTGAAAAATTTCCTCATCCCAAGTAGCCATGCTTATGCATCTTCTGATTTCTTCATTTCCCCATCAAAAGTAGGAGGCTTGGCTTTCTTGAAATCATCTGGAAAATACTCACTCCTCCTATGATACTAGCAGTGATGGTGATGATGTCTCTTGGAAGAAGAGTTAGAGTAAAACCCATGCATACCAATCCTCTTTTCAGGTGTATCCAAGAGTTTGTCACTCCTCACTGTATTATCTACGTCCAACCTGTACCCTTTCCGATACCTGCTACCATCCACCCCATTAGTCTTTTCCTTCTACCTATCTCTATGACTGGTCCCCAATTGTCCCTGCATTTTCAACTCTAAAAGGCTTTAAAGAATCACTGCATTGACTTCAACTTTCTTTTCATGAGCCTTTGCGAGTCTTTCTTGTGCCTCAATCAACTTGTTATTGTCTGCTTTACAACTTCTAATATTTTATCCTCATACTCCGCAATGTATCTACTAGATTTGGAGAATATTCCTCTAGTTGTTGCTCAAGTGGGTTTTCCCATTCTGTTGATCTCACCTTGGGCTTGTACGAGGAGTCATGTGAACTGTAATTCACCATTGTAATCTTCATCTTTTCGCCTTCTATTTCCTGCAAACATACCATGTTAGATAAACCAAATAGAAGACATAATCAAAATCATGCCTCAATGTATCTCAAGGGAGGCTTTCTCATCTGCACAAGTCAGTCTAGATCAACATGATATATATAATAATAGAAACAACATATCAACATCAGGATTCAATATCATGCATTAAAATAATACAAATATGGAACAATAAATGCATGCATAATAACCATAACCATCTACATTTACCCCGAGGTCCAGTACTCTAAACCTCTCTTTGATACCATGTTATAACATCAGTACCAGAGAAAGGTTTACAAGGAATGAAACCACTATGATGCCACCTTGTAACCACCCACCTCACATTTACCCACTTTTACAAGCTCTCCAGGATAAACATGAGCTAAGATTTACTATGAAATGACCTGACATCCAAGTTGTAGTTATGGAGGTGGGGTCTACTAACCAGAAACTTACTGATACCTCTTAGGGACACCTGATCACCCAGATGTCAGACAACATCCATTGGTGATCTAACCCTGATTTGGAAATTCTTTTTATCTAATCTCACAGCTTAGCCGCTATGCATGTAGCAAGAAGGATCAAACCATGCACACATGCCTTCCTTTGTGTAGTTGCAGCTGAAATTTTCCAGTACAAAGGGTGCAACTAGAAACGATGATCCATACTTTTAGGATTAGTTCCAAGACAACTACCTATAATTCTCCATAATCACCTTAATCACCTACAAGAGCCAGTACTCAGAGTTCTTGACTCAATTCCTACTCAAACTTATCAAATACATGAAAATCATTTAGACAAACACTTTGTGGTCAAGGTACTTGTAGGCCATAAATGCATAGTTTCATCAGAGAATCACCAAGAAGGGTTGTTTCCCTCTCTTACTAGCTCCAATAACATACATTAGCCTATGCATTCATATCAAGTAGCCAATAATGCATTAAACCATGGAATGGATCCATAACAAGAGCACATCATAAAATAGGAAATATATCATGCATTTAACCATCATTTAACCAAAATGGAACCATGACAAACTAGTCATGAAATCATACATAAAATCATAACTTGTGCTCATTAATATCAATAAGAATCAACACATAAATACATATTCAAATGCCAACCAAGTCAGGGACTTCCACGTACCACTCGACCATAGATTGGGTTGAACCAAATCTCTCTTTCAACCAATCACCCCCATGCCATATTCCAAGCATGAATGTGGGATCTCATGGGATAAACCAAAACAAAGCCAACTGGGGCTTCCAAATGATAAACCACCTCAACCCTCAACCATAGTGCTTTCACCAAAACCAGTCTAGTAATCACCAAACTGACACAAGCTTGGATGCCTCATAATTTCTTCACCATACCCAGAGGAATTTTCTTGTCTCCACCCACCTATCAAGGGTTTTCTATAGAAAACCATATCCACCCCCAACCCTTGGTATTTTCTTGAGACCACCTCACTTGGATCCAAAATATCCTGGTAATCCAAAGCTCAACCAACAATGAATCCCATCACATCATGTATATTCGATAAATGACAAGGCAAGGTTGAAACCACTATCAATCTAGGAAAATCCCATGCCAATGACAACAAAGTAATCAAATAACCAAATGCATGCACCATGCATTCAAACCCCAACAAGGAAATTACACATGTAACATGTTACTTACAAAATATTCTTGTTGTAGTTGCTCCTCCGATCTTCTCCTTGCACTCCATTTCTTTCCTTTGCTTGTACTTTGCTTGCTAGATTGAGTCCTCCTTGTATCCAAGTGCTTTTTCTCTCACTTTTGGAGCTCTATTTCTGAACTGATCTAAATACAAACTCACAAAAGTTGTCAGTTGTTTCTCATATGATTTTTTATCATTGATTTCTAATGTCTCTTCCTTTCCTTTTTCATTTTCCTTCATTTTATCTCTAATTTCCCTTGTATGCATATCCCTATCTCTTCATAGTCCCTTTCTCCTATTTTTCTTTGTTCTTTTAATTAATTTTCCTTTATTGCCTTTTGCCTCTGCAAATTCCAATGCCAATTTCCATATAAGCCAATAATAAACCACAAGTGATACCCATTTTAATTTTTTTCCCCTCCACTCAGCTTGGAATATGTGACCCATGAACTTGGTCTTATTTTTTCCTTTAATTTCCTTTATTACATGAAAATTTAACCCAAGGTTGTTACAATTATTTAAGTATCAATTTAGATGCTATGTGAAGACTAGTTATGATCCAAAAAACCCAAATGGAATCAAGCAATCCATAGAATAATAAACTATTAAATTTAGATAATAATTTTCATGTAACAACCCCAGGTTAAAAGTTCACGTAACAAAATTTAATAAAGAAAAAATAAGACCTCATGCAAGGGACACTTATTCCAAGCTAAATGTTAGGAAAATATCCTAGTGGGAATCACTTGTTGGCTACGGGGAAATTGGCAAAGGAAATGGTTAAGGCTTTGGAAAGGAAAAAGAGTATTTTGGGCATTCATTTATGAAAACAATGGAAATTAGGAGAAAAGGAAGGTGAAAGGTCACAAGTTGCATGTGAGGGGGAAAATGAAGGAAAATAATGGAAAATTGAAGAAATTAGAGGCCTTGTCAATAAAAAGACCTCAAATCATTAGTTGGTAGCATTTTTTCAGTTTAGTTTTAGAATTAGTATCAAAGAGAAGAAAAAACAAGCGGAGAATGAAATCAAGCAAGGTAAGGAAAAGCAAAGACGGACAAGGAAAGCGAAGGAAGGTAAGGACCAAACAACTTTAGCAGGAATACTTGCATGTAACCGGTTGCATGTATGATCTCCTAGCTGGTTTTGACATGCATGGTATGTGCTTGTTGGTATTTATTTATTTTGCTGTCATTGGCATGGATTTTGTCGGGTTTCGACAGTGGATTTTAGCCTAGCCTTGCCATTTCCGAATAGACATGGTGTGATGGGATTGTTCTCGATTTTTAGCTTTGGATTACCGGAAGATTTTGGATCAGGGTGAGGTGGTCTCAAGAAAATTCCCAAATGTCTAGGAATCCCTTAGCCAGTAATGGCGGGATACACGGTAAAGTCTAAGGGTGGAGATGGGAAAATTCCTCAAGGTATTGATGAAGAAATTCTGATGCATCCAAGCTCAGTTGAGTTTTGTGATCTTGACACCAGTTTAGGTGAGATCACGATATGGTGAGGGTGGAGGTCGTTTAACCTCTAGATTCCCTTGGGTTTTTTTGGATTGGTTTATCCCATGAGATCCCACATTCATGCTTGAAATATGGAACGAGGGTGATTGGATGAAAGAAAGAATTGGTTCATCCAATATAGGTAGGGTGGAACGTGGAAGTCTTGAACTCGATCGATATTTGCTTATGTTTAATAAAATATAAGTTTCTCTTGCTTTGACAAGGAATTGTATTTGTTATTAAGTGGATTTAATGGTTGTTCTCTTATTGATATTTATATGGTTATATGATGGTTATAAACGTGGCTTTATGACAGATCTTAGTCATGGATCTTTTCATGTTTTTAATTTTAATTGAATGAATAGTGAATGCAAGACCTAATTGGTGTTTATGACAACTAATGTGAGAAGAAAGTGACCCTTCTCGTTAAACCTTAGATTAGTTTTCAGTCCCTCATGTGCAGACTTGCATTCATGACCTACAGGTTGCATATCCACCAAGTGTTTGGCAGAATGTCAATCCTGGTTGGGGATCGTCAGGTCAAGTCTTGGTTTCAGTTTTTGGTTTACAAATATTGTTTCTAAGTTATTTCTCTTCTCTAAAAGTTTCACTGAGTTCTGGGTAGAGACCTGAATCCTGGCCTTGAAAAAGTCACACAAAATTTAGAGTTGGTGGCATAGAACTGAGCACAAAAGTCCATAGTCGCATGGAGGCAAGCTTATGAGTGCAACCTGGAACCCATAGTCACATGGAGGCAGCTTATGAGTGCGAATAGGAACCCATAGTCACATGGAGGCCTTAGAAAGGGAGCGAATGGGGCTCCAAGTTAGGGAAAAAGTAGGTTGTCTCAGGGGTTGGACACCTGGGGGGGTTGGGTTACTCTTGGAGGTCCTGTGGCACCCAAGGGAATTCAGTAAGGTCTTAGGTTTTCAACTCCATTTCCTTAAGGTCACCTAAGAGGTTGAGTCTTATCATAGTGACCTTCAGCTCATGTTTACCGTAGGAAATCTGGTGAAAGTGGGTAAATGTGGGAGGAGGCGTTTACAGGGTGGTATCAAAGTGGGTTGCACTCCCTTTGGGTCATATATAATACCACATGGTTTATCAAAGCATGGTTTCACTCTCTTTGGGTAAGTTTTATGTTGTCAAGTTTATGGTTGTCATTCACGGGATCATGGTATACAGTTGGTATGGTCATGCATGATGTTGTTATGATGTTATGTCATTATATGGATATGTTTATGTTTACACATGTACATGCTAATGTGGAATGATCTTACAGATGAAATAAGCCTCCCCTGAACAACACTTAGGCATGGATTTGATTTTGGCATCTATTTGGTTTATTAGACATGGTATATTTGCAAGAAGAAGAGAACCCAAGATGACAACCAAAATGGTAGACTATAGTTCTCGTGACACTTCCTCCAGATCAATTAGGCAACAAGGAGAAGAGTATTCTCCTGGTATAGTAGATACATTGAGGAGCTTGAGGGCAGAGATCAGAATTTGCAAAGCAGACAATGATAGGTTGGTTGAGGCTCAGGAAATACTTGTAGTGGCTCAGAAGAAGCAGGTGGAGGTTAATGCAGTGATTCTTAAGAGCTTGTCAGAGTTGCAAAAACAAGGATGGTTGAGAATTAGTCAAGAGCAGGAAGAGAAAACAAATGGAGCCTACGGTAGCAGATCTCGGTCTGAATACAAGTTGGAAAGAGGGGACACAGTGAGAGGTGGCAGATCATTGGATACACCAAACAGGATGACTGGTATGCATGGGCATCATTATAGTTCCTCATCCAGGAGACATCATCACAATCATCATCATCATCATCCTTACAAGAGGAGGGAGTATTTACCTGAAGAGTTCAAGAAAGTGAAGCCTTCTACATTTGATGGAGAGATGAAGAAGCCAGAATATGCAGAGGGATGGTTTCTTGGAATGAAGAAATTCTTTAGACTACACAACTATTTAGAAAATGTGAAAGCCAAGATAGCCACCTTCAGTCTTAAAAGGAAAGCAGATATCTCGTGGGAATATGTGAATAATTTCAAGGTCATTTGGGAAGAAGACTTGATTTGGGATGACTTAGAGAGGATCTTCAAGAAAAAATACTTATCATAGAGGTACTATGATGACAGAGCTAAGTGTTTTTATGAGCTTCAGATGGGTTCTATGACAAATGATGAGTATATTAGCAAATTCTTGGATCTATTGAGGTGTGTGCCATATATAAAGGAAGAAAAGTCTAAGATTTAGAGATTCATCATCGGATTTCCAGCGAAATATAGAGATTGGATTGAGTTTGATGAGCCTCGATCTTAGAGGAATCCATTCGAAAATTGAAGCAATGTTATGTTAAGACAAAGCACAAAGCTAAGCCTAAACGTGACTTGAAAGGAAATGATGAAGTAAAAGGGAAATGGCCATCGAATTGGGGAATACCTCAAGATGCAGGTGAGAAAGAAAATGTTGCTCCTTATAATAAGTTCAATGCAGTTGAGAAGGGACATGTGTCGCATCCTGGAGAGCAGCAGACTAGAGGTGATAGTAGAGCTCCGTTGTAGTGTTGGATATGTGGCAAAGACTATCATAAGAAGGATTTTTCATTGTACCATGGAGGTAGGCCTTAGATTTATAGTACTCAGGAGGCATAGACAGTTGGGGATGTTGGTCATAGTATTCCTCACAATTATGTGGTTGTGGACAACATGCAGACGAATCACCAGGCATCTATCATTGAGATGGACGGTAAGCTTTGTGATCAAGTTATTTCTATTTTGATTGATCCTAGATCTAATTATAGTTATGTTAATCCTAACCTGGTGGATAAGTGTGGCTTGAGAAAAGAAGTGCATGCAGAGTATTGGTTGGTACAGTTGACTACAGGGATGAAGGAGAGAGTTCATCATTGGGTAAGAGCTTGTGTGTTTGAGTTGAATCATTTTCCTACAACAACACATTTGAATGTACTACCATTGGGATCATATAATATGTTTTTGGGTATGGACTGGTTGTATCTTCACAAGGCCAAAGTAGATTGCTATGACAAGGCTATTGAGTGCCTGGATGATAATGGAGAAAAGAGAATCTTACAGGGAAAGAAGAAGCCTACATCAGTGAGGATGGTCACAACTATGTAGGCTAAGCGCAGTTGCAGGAAAAACAAAGTTACCAATCAAACAAGAACTCTAGCCAAAAAATCACCCAAAAAACATGAAAATACACACTGAAAGTGTTGATGTTCGAATAACCTTTTTTTTTTCGGGGTAAATTTTCAACATTTTTTAAAAATGGTAGTAAAAGCCAATTTTTTTGTGTGCAAAAAACACCCTGAAAACGAAAAATGTTGATGCTAGAATAACGTCTTTTTTTTGTGGGGTAAATTTTAAACATTTTTTAAAAATGACAGTAAAAACATTTTTTTTTTTTTTGCAAAAGACACCCTGAAAACAAAAAGTATTGATGATGGAATAACATCATTTTTTTTTCAGGGTAAATTTTCAACATTTTTAATAATGATGTTAAAGATAAAATATCACGACTCCGAAAAAATTTAAAATTCCAACGATTTTCAAGCATGACATTAAAGAAAATATCACGTCTTTGAAAAACCTTAAAATTCCAACAATTTTTAGGCATGACATTAAATATAAAATATCACGTTTTTGAAAAACCTTAAAATTCCAACAATTTTCAGTCATGGTGCTAAAGAAAATTAATTATAATTGTTTCAATAATAACAATAAAATTAAAATATCATGACTTAGAAAAACATTAAAATCTTGACAATTTTTCAACTATGGAATTAAAACAAAAAATTATGACTACAAAAAAACAAGTTTTCAAAATATTTCAAGCGTGACATTATGGAAAATTTTTTGACTAAAAATACTTTAAAAATGAACACGTGAATGAAAAAGTTATTATACCAAGGGTAAATTATTTTTTAAATGTTAAATGAGCCCAAGACAACTTCATATACTATAACAAAAATTTAAAAATCAACCATCAAATTGACACGCAGTGTAGCTGAACTCGACCCATTGTAATGAAAACTTAAAGACCAACCATGAAATTGACACATTGTGGGGGAAGACTTGATCCATTATAATGAAAATTTTAAGATCAACTATCAAATTGCACATAATGGAACAAGTTGCTAATCGAGCATGGACACGAACACTACAGGAAAAAAACAAAATAAAATAAAAAGCAAAATAATAAATAAATATATAAATAAATAAAAATGAAAAATACAAAAGAAAACAAAAATTCAAACATTAAAAAAAAATAAAAACAAAGCACAAAACACAATTTAAAAAAAAAAAAAAAAAAAAAAAACACAACATGACAAAAAAAAAACACTTATAATAAAAAAATAAAAATAAAAACACATATATATATATATATCAAAAAAAGAAAACAAAAATTTCGGATATTTTTTTTGTAAATGTTAGTAATTTTCAGGTTGATAATTAAAAAAAACACATGAAAAGAAATAAAAATAAAAATAAACTCGTAAAAATAAAAAATTTAAATAATAAATAATAAAAAATATCAAAATATAAATAAATAAATGGGAAAGAATTAAAAAAAAAAAAACACATAATTTAAGTTAAAACAAAAAACAAAAAAATTAAAAAAAAACAATTTTAAAGAATTACAAAAATAATAATAATAATAATAATAATTAAATGAAAAAATTAAAATAATGAAAAATGAAAAATTATAATTAAAAATAATAATAATAATAAAATTATTAAAAAAAACTAATTAAAATAATTAAAATTAATAATAATAATAATAAATTCAAAATCGACCCCCTCTTGCCACCCATGGACCGGCCTAGCCTTAGGCCCGGCGACCCATGGGCGTGTGCGGTGGGAAGGTCGATTACGGGAATCGACCCCCGCCACCCATGGGCCATTGGGTTCCGGGGCTGGCGGCAGAGCTGCGACCCCTGTGTCGTCAAACCTGGGGATGGGCGGGGTACGTTGCTCCACCGTCCGACCAACCCTGCCCGGAGGACCATGGGCAGTGGGTGGTCGATTTTAAATTATTTTTATAAATTTATTATTTTTTTATGAAATTTTTATTTATTTATTTATGATTATTATTAATAATTTTTTAATTTCAATTATTTTAAATTATTTTTCCCCATTAAATTATGTGTTTTTAAAAATTCTTTTTCCCCTTTTATTAATTTTTTTTTTTTTTTTTTTTTTTACAAGGTAATTTTGATTTTTTTATGGTTTTTTTTTTCTTTTTTTTAATGTTTTATTACTAACATGAAATCACCAACATTTAAAAGATTTTATCCACAATTAATACATTATAAGTCTAAAGTATAAAAAATAAATCCTCTAAACAAAAAGGGTTGATATTGCATCAACACTTTTCAAAATTAGCATGAAAATCACTAACATTTTAAAACAAATGTTCATACTTGATACATAAAAAAATATTAAGTGTCAAAAATCAACCCTCTAAAAAAAATGGGTTGATTATGCATCACCACTTTTCAAAATCGATATAAAAATCAATAACATTTAAAAAAAAAAAAAAAAACATAAGAAAATTTAAAGTGCCAAAAAAATGTTTTAAAAAAAATGTTTGCATCACCACTTTTCAAAATCGAGTGTTTTTTTTGCTATCTCAAAAAACGGGTAATCGGTAATTTTCTCGTTTGATCGATAACTATGTTGAAAGGGTGTGTAATGTTTATAGTTCATATTTCCAGTGACAAGGGTAAGGATGTTGAGGATGCAGAAATCTTCAAGAGGTACCCCGTATTGTAGCAATTTCAGGATGTGTTTCCAGGAGAGATTCCATAGTTTTCTTCGCACAGAGAAGTAGACTTTTCTATTGAATTGGTACTATGGGAAACACCAACATCAAAGGCACCTTACAGGATGAACACTCTAGAGTTAGCAGAGCTGAAGTTGCAATTGAAGGAAATGCTTCATAAGGGATACATTAGGCCAAGTGTATCGCCTTGGGGTGCACCATTGTTGTTCGTGAAGAAGAAGGATGGTTCTCTTATATTTTGCATTGATTACAGGGAGTTGAACAAGGTGACGATTAAGAACAGGTACCCATTGTCGATGATTAACGACTTGTTTGATCAATTGAAGGGAGAAACAATGTTCTCAAAGATAGATCTGTGATCAAGATACCATCAGGTATGCATCAAAGAAGAGGACATATACAAGATTTACTTCAGGATCAGGTATGGGGATTATGAATTTGTTGTAGTTCCATTCAGTTTGACTAATGCTCCAACTAATTTTATGTTTCTAATTAATAGTGTGTTGCATTGTTATCTGGACATGTTTGTTAGTGTATTAATTTATGACATCTTAGTATGTTCTAAGAATGAGGAAGAGCATGTCGAGCATTTAGTAATAATGTTGAGATTGCTAAGAGAGAAACAATTGTATGCTAAACTACTTTGGACATGATGTTTCCAAGAATGACATAGTAGTAGATCTGGAGAAGATAAAGGCTATCATGGAGTGGGAAACTCCTAAAAAAGTGGAGCAAGTCGTATCATTCATGGGATTAGCAGGTTACTACAAGAGGTTCATCAGGGAATTTTCACGCATTGCCTATCCTATTACATCATTGCAAAGGAAAGGTAAGAAGTTTGAATAGATAGAGGAGTGTGCAACCAGTTTTGAGCGTTGAAATAGTTATTGACCAATGCTCAAGTGTTAAAGATTGTGGATCCGGATAGAAAGTTCGTAGTGTGTACATATGCTTGCAAGAGAGGGCTTGGTGGAGTCCTTATGCAGGAGGGACAGGTGATATAATATGAGTCCAAGAAACTAAATGAGCACGGGTAGAACTAAGCGACTCATGATCTTGAGTTGGCAGCTATTATTCATGCTTTGAAGATGTGGAGACATTATCTTCTTGGCAGGAGGTTTGTGTTTATGAGCGATCACAGTGGATTAAGATATCTGTTTGACCAACCGAATTTGAATGCCAGGCAAGCTAGATGGCTGGCTACCCTCAGTGAGTTTGACTTTGAAATCAAGTACAATAAGGGAAAGGAGAACAAGGTTGCAGATGCTCTCAACGGGAAAGTACAGTTGAACCATGTTGCAACAATGAGCTCATATGGGACAAATTTACTGGATCAGATCTTACAGGAAGGACAACAGGATGATAAATACAGGAAGCTTATGCACAGGTTTGTTGGACGGATAAGTCGTTCTTGCAGATAAGACAGACCTCCCAAGTGTCCTACAGACAGCTAGCAATAAACAGACAAATAAAACTATCTTTCTCTAGATATATTGCGATTCATAATTAAACGCTATAAAGGCTTAACGATCTTACCTTTGATCCAACGCTTGTTTGTAGTAGTAGTCCTTCAGTCGCCCGAAAGAGTTACCTTCGAAGATTTGAAATCACAAACAAATAAACATCAAATAGCACCTGCATAGCATATATTCATAAATCATATCTATTATGGTGATCAAGGAATCCATAAAATAAACCAATCAATTGACAGCTTATTGAGAAAAACAGACTTATTTGTATTAACTTAAATAAAGAAGAGCCTTACAACCGTGTCCGCCTTGATGTCATACAGGCCTTCATGGGGCCGAAACAGGCGTTTTCTTATTCTAACCAGCCTTGCACTCTTCCAACCTAGATACATACAGGTATGTAATATTTCCCACATGAAATCTCATCTAAAAGGGTCTAAGTTTCAACAGCACTTCACCTCCAATAATACTAAATCTTGAACACCCTTTGAGGCTACCCTATGCCTCTTTTTGTAGTGAAGGAGAAGAGGTTATAGTTCCCAACAATAAGGGATAGAATCCTCCTTCAAAGGGATTAGCTCCTTACATCAAGGGGTTAGCTCCTTAATGGATGGGATGCATGAACCTAAAAAGAGCGATCTTTCCACCGCAGGAATGTTTCTAGAAGCTTCCAAAAATGACTCAAACTGAGCTTCTAGATTTTACTTGCGCCTTTTTTACCCTTTACAGGGCTCCGCATTTTTAATGAAGAAAAAGTGCGGTATGTACTGCAACTTTCCTTTAGAAAAAGTGCAGTACCGCAGGTAAAGCTAAGAGAAAGTGCGGTACAAGTGTTTTAAAGACTTTTATGAGATTTTCTCTTATTTTCAAGGCTTGATATTAGGAACTAATGTGTTTAGAATTTCAAGGGAGAAATGTATGAGTGATAATGAGCTCATACATACAACAAAACGTCAAGGTGACAATTTTCAGTGTAACAAGGTTACAACAAGGTACAAGTGATCAGGATGTGGATTATCATCTTACAGCAGATGGCTTGGTGAGATTTAGGGCCAGGGTATATGTGTTGGATGACAATGAACTTAAGAAGTTTATCTTGAGGGAGTTTCATGTAAAACCAAATTTAGGTCACCCATGATATCATAAGACATTGAGAATAGTAAAGAAGTTATAATACTGGCTGAATCTGAAAGGGTTTGTGGCGAGATGTTTGGACTGTCAATAGGTCAAAGCAGATTGTAAGCATCTAGGTGGATTACTTCAACCTATTCTGAATCCAAAATGGGAATGGGAGTTCATTTCCATGGATTTCATTACAGGTATTCCGAGGACATCAAGGCATCATGATTCTATCATGGTTCTGGCAGATAGGTTGAGCAAGGTATCTCGCTTAATTCCAATGAATACTACTTATTCATCCAGTGAGGTAGAATAAGTCATCATCAGGGAGATCATGAGATTGCATGGTGTTCCAAAGAATATCGTGTCGGACAGGGATGCAAATTTCACTTCCAAGTTTTGGAAGGAGCTGTTTGCAGGTTTGGGGACAAAGTTGGCCTTAAGTACAACTTATCATCCAAATATAGATGGACATACAAAGAGGGTCAGCAAGGTACTGGAGGATATGTTGAGGATGTATGTCATGCATCAACAAACGAGATGAGATGAGTACATTCCATTGGTTGAGTTTGCATACAACAACAGTTATCGAGAGTCATTGAGGATGAGACTGTTTGAGGCACTGTATAGGCAGAGTTGTAACACTCCCATCAGCTGGAGTGATCCAGTGAACATGGTACTAATTGGACCAGACATGTTGGCAGACATGGAACATGAAATGCATATTATAAAGAAGAATATGAAGGCAACACAAGACATGCAAAAAATTTATGTAGACTAGCACATGGCATTTAAGGAGTTTCAAGTTGGGGAGCATGTGTATTTTTGCATCAAGCCCAAGAAGAGTTCCTTGAGGATCAGATTATGTTCCAAGTTGGAACCACGATATTGCGGGCCTTTTGAGATCCTTGAGAGGATTGGACCAGTGGCCTACAGACTTGCATTGCCTCCAACAATGAAATTCCATGATGTTTTTCATGTTTCATTGCTTAAAAGATATGTAAAGGATGTTTGATCATGTTATTGATTGACATGTATTGCAGGTGGATCAAGAAAGAGAATTCCAGTTGGAGCCTTAATGCATATTGCAGCAGAAAAATCTTGTGCTCCGGAATAGAGCACTCAAGCAGGTTAAAGTGCTATGTAAGCACTTTGGGCCCAATGAAGCTACATGGGAGATGGTTGATCAGATGCGGGCTATGTATCCTTCATTGTTTGCTAGTGAAGGTAAATGAATTTTGGTAAATGTACATATTTATGTATGGTTTCTATTGTAAAAATCACAATGAGCTAAGTTATAAAGCTCCAATAAGCGGTATGGTTGTTATGTTGACATATTTGTCATTATGGTTTTGCTTTTGAGTAGGATGTTATTCTAAATACTGCAATAAGTAGGGTTATACATCTCCATAAGCAGTGTGTTTTTTATTTTCAATGGTTTTGCTGGGTATAGGCATGGTTTAACACCGAGGACAGTGTTCCCCTAAGGGGGAGGGGTATGTAATAGCCCCGGGTTAAAAGTTCACGTAATAAAAGTTAATAAAGGTAAAATAAGACCATCGAAAAGGGACACTAATTCCAAGCTGAAAATTGGGAAAAATATCCTAGTGGGCATCACTTGTTGTGTTTTATGGCTAAGGTGAAATTGACAAAGGCAATGACTAAGGCTTTGGAAACGTAAAAGAGTATTTTTGTCATTTATTTATGAAAATAATGGAAATTAGGAGAAAAGGAAGGTAAAAGGTTACAAATTTCATGTGAGGAGGAAAATGAAGGAAAATAATGGAAAATTGAAGAAATTAGAGGCCTCATCAATAAAAAGACCTCAAAGCATCAGTTGGTAGCCTATTGTCAGTTCAGTTTTAGAATTAATCTTTGAGAGGATAAAGCACCAAGAGGAGAAAGAAAGCAACAAAGGAAAGGAAAGGAAGGGAAAAGCAAAGAAGGACAAGGAAAGCAAAGGAGGTAAGGATCAAGCAACTTCAACGAGAATACTTGCAAGTAACATGTTGCATGTATGATTTCCTAGCTAGTTTTGACATGCATGGTATGTGCATGTTGGTATTTGGTTCTTTTGTTGTCATTGTCATGGATTTTCTCGGGTTTCGACAATGGATTTTAGCCTAGCCTTTCCATTTCCGGATAGTCATGGTGTGATGGGATTGTTCTCGATTTTGAGCTTTAGATTGCCGGAAGATTTTGGGTTTGGGTGAGGTGGTCTCAAGAAAACTCCCAAAGGCCCAGGAATCCCTTGACTGGTGATTCCAGGATACACAGTGAAGCCTGAGGGTGGAGACGATAAAATTCCTCAAGGTATTGGTGAAGAAATTCTAAGGCATCCAAGCTCGGTTAAATTTTGTGATCTTGACATTGATTTAGGTGAGATCACGGTATGGTGAGGGTGAAGGTGGTTCAAAATCTGGATTCCCTTGGTTGTTTTTGGATTGATTTATCCCATGAGATCCCACATTCATGCTTGGAATATGGCACGAGGGTGATTGAATGAAAGAAATAATTGGTTCAACCAATCTATGGTCAGGTGGAACATGGAAGTCCTAAACTCAATCGATATTTGCCTATGTTTAATAAAAACTAAGTTTCTCTTGCTTTGACAAGGAATTTTACTGGTTATTAAGTGGCTTTAATGGTTGTTCTCTTATTGATATTTATCTAGTTAAATGCTAGTTATAAGCATGGTTTTATGACAAACCTTATTCATGGCTCTTTTCATGTTTTTACTTGTAACTGAATGAATAGTGAATACAGGACCTAATTGGTGTTCTGATAACTAATGTGAGAAGGTAGTGACCCTCCTTGTTAAGCCTCAGATAAGTTTTCAATTCCTCATGTTCAAACAGGTTGCATATCCACAAAGTGTTTGACAAAATGTCAGTCTCGGTTGGGGATGGTCAGACCAAGTCTTGGTTTCAGTTTTTGGTTTACAGGATTTTTTTTTTAATGTTGTTTATCTTCTCTAGAAGTTTCACTGGGTTTTGGGAAGAGTCCCGAGTCCTGGCCCTGAAAAAGTGGCACATAATTCAGAGTCACTGGCTTAGAACTGAGCAGAAAATTCCATAGTCGCATGGAGGTAAGCTTACGAGTGTGACTGGGAACGCATAGTTGCATGGTGGCCTTGGAAAGGGAGTGGTTGGGGCTCTAGGTCAGGGGTCTCAGGGGTTCGGTTACTTCTAGAGGTCCTATGGAACCTAAGGGAAGTCAGTAAGGTATTATGTTTTCGAATCCATTTCCTCAAGGTCACCTAGGAGGTTGAGTCTTATCATAGTGACCCTCAACTCATGTTTACCCTGGGCAAGCCAGTTAAAGTGGGTAAATGTGGGAGGAGGCAGTTAAATTTCACATGATTGGCATTAGTTTTATCAATGTATGTATGTATGTATGTATAAGTTCAAGAAAACACTCTACGCTTATATATATTTCCATGAAGAGAAAACACTCCTAACATTCCAACATGCATTCCCCCTTCAACATAATCCTCAACCCATAAACAATTTCCTTCTTTGTTTTAGAGAGAGAGAGAGAGAGAGAGAGAGAACTTCTCACAACATTCCTTTAATACAAAAATTCAACAAATTGTAGTTTGACCACTTAGTCACACTTTAACATTCCCAGAAACTCAATCCAATTGATCAAGCACTTCATTTCCAACGCAAAGACATATTTTCACATCTTGATGTTCATAAACATAATGCAAGGGAAATTCATTAAAGAAACCAAAATGATGACTCCACAACTTACGAGTCATGATATTAAGCATAACATCCATAGATTGGGACATACAATGGACTCCTTCTCTAATGTTAAACCTCATGATCAATGTGCATAAACAACATCGATAAAGCCCCAAGATAGGAAACAAGGTAATATTACTTTTGTATATGAAGAAATGCCTACTTCTTACATGCATCATATTTCTGACACCTTTCAACATAGTCACATATTCATACATCCAACTTCATCTATATTAAAATATACCGAGTATATATATGAGTTTTCAAGCCAAGTAAAGACACTTATCTAATATTTAAGATAATTCAACAAAATAATTGAGGATGCGCATTTCTCCACCCAACCATATGCTCAATTGCACTTTGTTTGCTTACAACTGGCTACCCACTAGATAGACCATAGTACCATCAAAGTGAATTTGGGTAATATCTCATTGGTTTTAAGAAATATACATAATGTATTTCGGGGTAAATTTGCAGGGAATTGCTCTTTGGCTTCCATAACTCCCATGAAATTCTTGTTGGCTCCTCTTTATGGATTAACATAACAAATGAGTAAGCTTACCCTTCTATAGTCTCTCAAGGATCTTCTCCTTCCGTGTTTCTTATGCACTAAAAAAGCCACAAATTCACCATCCTAGGTTCCCTTCAAGGGTCAGATACTTCCCACTTGAAATTTTAGCTCAAACTAGGGGTATTTCATCATTGTTTTACTTTCCTATTACAATAATCAATTGCACACCCCCTTTCTTTATTGATCCTTTTCCTCATGCCCAAATTACCATTCATACACTTCCCTCCACAGTCACATGGGTCTTCCTCCTCTACTTTCCTGAATGAATATCCCCATTCCCATGCAACTCACCATTCAAACAAAATCATGATTTCCAAGACAAGATGAATTTATAGAGGGTGATTTGACCCAACAAATATCATCCTTAAGGTACAAATACCATTCTCTCATAGTTCTCAAAGATGGTATTTTCACCTATTATATTCAATGATCACTTGTGAAACCAACAAGGAAAGGTGGGGGATATTTTTTTCAAAATTAAATCAGGCATTACAAATAGCTTGGCAAGGGTGGCTAGGGTTTCAAAGATATATTGAACTTCCTTCTTAGCCCCCATTGCTATCCTTGCTATTCCCCACTTGTGGTATCATGGTTCGTGTAGGTGCTCATGCCTTAGTCAACTACTAATATTTCTATTAGGTAAAGAATATTAATGTTTACAATATAATTATGTCTACATGATCATGACTTCGTAATTAATTATCAATGATGGATTTAAAAAATAATTATTGTAATTAATAATTTAATCAAGGAAAAGTCACAGTGATATGTGCCATAAGAGAGAGCATCAAAATGTTTTGTAAATCATTATTATGCATACTGCTACTTATTCAATAGTTTATTTTCAACATACCTTAGATTCTTTCCTTAACCACTGAAATTAACATCATGTTATTCAACATAATTCTCATCATAGATAATATGTAACATTACTAAAAACCACAATGATGAAATATAGCAAAAAAAACATATAAAATTACTTTGAAATAAAATATTTAACCAAATAATACCAAAAAAACATAATCAACATCATGTCATTTGTGAAATAAAAATGGCCAACTAAAAACCACTATGATGAAATATAAGAAAAAAACATATAAAATTATTTTGAAATAAAAACATTCTCATATGATAACTAAAAACCACTATGATGAAATATAGGAAAAAAACATATAAAATTACTTTGAAATAAAACATTCTTATATGATAATCTAAATATGAATATACTCCATTTTAAAAGTCACACCAAATAAACGCCGACTCAGAATCAACTTTCGAAAACTTGAATAATAAAGCTTAACCTTTTCAATAATATCAAAAAAAACATCATTATCCTGATCATGATTGTAAATGATCTTTCAATAATAAGACAACCTTTACAGCAATATCACATTTCACATCATTAACATGATTGGGAATGATTTGTCAATATGTAACTTTTCTAAAACGAATAAATTTTCATATCAATTTCATAACTATATACTTATATTTAAATAATAAATATATTATAAATTTCTTTTATTTTTTGAATAATTTTTAATGATATTTTTTTACACTATATTTTATAATATATTTAAAATATATTATTATTCAAATTACTAATTATACCGATAGGCATTTTATTGTAGGAGTTCTAATTTGTGACACTGTAGAGATTCATTGTCCAGGACAGCTGGAGCAAATCTCAACAGTGTCACCTCGATCGTACTTCACAAAAAGTCATCATACTCAATCTTTCTAAATATTTTTGGGTCTATCGTTTTTGGGTCTACCTCTATCGTCGACGTGAAGGAGCACCTTATGTGTATATTCGTTATTGTGCACCAAATGGCACATGTGTTTCTAATTTCTACAACATATGCAGGTACACCGTGAGGCAATGTGAAGATCATAATCTCAGACACTTAAATGTTTCTTGTCGAACACACTTGACCAAGTCTGAGGCTCTATGAATAATTCTTTTCATTTCTTGCAGCCTCTCTTTGTGTAGGTCCTTCACAGAGGAGCTATGGTGACTTTGATTTTTTCAGGCTCCAGATCGATTTCTCTTTTTCCATATTTCATGCAGAACTGAGGTGACATGAGAACTTGTTTTCCTTAATTCCAAATTTCAATCAAGGTATAGCACATTCTGTGTTTAATTAGTGGTTTGCGTTCTTCGTAGGGTTGAAAGTAGCCATCTTCATTTTACAACTGTGTAGGGATGGTGCACATAAATATCGAAGCTTGAATGTTCCGAAATGTACTGTTTATATATATATATATATATAACATTTTTTTTTCTTTCTGAAAAAAATAAATAAATATCGAAGCTTGAACCGTAAAAATTCACCTAATGTGTTGCAAGGAAGGGGAAAATATCTATGGAGGTCGAAATGTAGCTTTGTAAATATTACTCTTATCCACCGGAACAACGAATGCAAGGAAATAGTTATTGCATGTCTGAATCGATCTATAAAGTCTCTTTATTTGATGTAGTAAAGATTGTCATTATGGACGTCATTTGCCTAATATTGATATTATTTTTTGCACGTCAAGCACGTAAAGCTTGTATTGGCGGAGCAGTTTGAATACATTAAATCTCCAAGTTTAGTATTCCACGACATTGAAAATATCGGTTTCTACCGCAAGAAATTGCTAATAAAGAAAAAAAATTATTGATAGGAAACTTATTGTTTGGTGTTCAATACTAACACAAATGAGAACTAGGCGAGGTTAGTTTTTGGCCATGAATTTGTCATCCGAGAACAACAATAGCTCTTTCTTTGGTTACTCCGACAGTTCAACCGTTGATAGCAAGTTCATTAGCCCGAAGGCTCCTAGTAATGGTGATAATGGAAATAACAACAACCATGTCAATCGAAATGGATTTTCGACTACTAAGGCTCTAGTTGAAGATAGTATCAAACACGCTTGCCAACAACTTACCATGAAATCGAGTGAAGAATTTTATGATTAGAAGAATGGAGTAAAAACTCAGTCACTCTGGAAATAAGGCGTTGATACAAGCATCCCCGATGGCATTAAGTCCACAGTTCGAGGTATTTCTCTTGGAAAATCTCTCAACACCACTCTAAAAAGTGGAAGCCAATCATGGGAAAGATGGGTACTTCCAAATCTGGAAAATTATGCAACTTCAGATCCTCAAGTGATAGATCAATATTTTCTAGTGAATGGTCCAAAAGTAGTCAAATTTCCAGTGAGATTTGATGTTGAGAGTCTTTTATCAAGTTATGTTATGTCATGTATGAGTAGGATCTAAAGGAAAGAAAGTTATTAATCATTCCTTTGAGGAGAAGTGTAGGTTATGCAACTTTCAGAGCCATGAATTTGATGCTCATGTTATTTTGTTTTAATTTTTCTTCTAGATTCAACATCGACATGGATACAAAACGTCGGACAAATATTTAGAGAGGGTTTTACAAGTAAAAGTAAGGTGCTATCTAGACCTTTAAGCAGTAGAGAGTTTTGGAATCTTGAATTGTCTTGATGTAATTTTTATAAATTATCTCCATGGTTGTAATTAAAATGAAATATGTTGGTAGTAACTGTATATTAATTAATATTTTTCTATCTAATTTTTTGCCTATTGCATGCAGAATGCAATATTTGGTGACAAACAAAATGAAGAAGTTCCTTCAGTAAGTAATTTGAAGTGTTGCATGTAGGTCGGGGGCTTGATAACTTTCGAAATATCTATTTTCTCCAATGTGGTTAACGTATTGTCATCTTCTATGTATTGTCATCTAAAAAAAGGGCGTATTGGATTTCTTGTTTTGTGTTTGGCATAATTTCTTCCTTAATGCATCAAGCTTTTCAATTTTCATCAATTATGTCAATACATGATGTAAATAAATGGTTCTAATAGAATGCATGTTATGCAACTCTTTGAATTTATGTTGAGGAAAATAATGGAAGAGTTTGAACACGACCTTCTAAACCAAACACAATAAATGAGAAATTATGCCATATTCTCCATAATTTAGTTGTATTTTTTTTAAGTTAAACTTGAGTAGATAATGTGTATTTTCTGAGATACCAGTTCCTAGTTTCTCTGGTGTTTAAACTTGTGATGATTTAAGGATTTGAGACCATGATGAACAAAAATTAAGATAAGTTGTAAACATTACAAAATTGAACAAAAAGTAAGATAGGTTGTAAGCATTAAAAAAATTGAACAAAAATTAAGATAGTTTGTAAGCATTACAAAATTAATACTTTCTGGGTGTATGTGGGAATTTTTGTTTGTATTCAACATGCTCAAGATCTTATATTAACCACATAACAAAAATACAATTCTACAACTGAAAAATGCACTCAGAGCTCTTGCACAAGAATATAAGATTATCGCAAGGTCAAATATACTAGAGGCTCTTGTTGCTCGATCATTAGAAAAATATCAAGGAATTCGTACGATATTTAAGCAAGATTCATTTATATAGGAAAGTACTGTAAGTTTCTTATTTAGGTTTTCTTGATTTCTTATCTTTTATATTTATTTTAGTCTAATGATTTTTCATTTATGTGATATGACAACTTTAAACAAAATAAAGGTGGGTTTCCATCTTAATTTTTGTATTGAAAATTTGTCATTTATCTCCTTTTTTTTTTTGTCTTGGTTTCCATCTTAATTTTTGTATCCAAAATTTGTGATTTATCTTCATCTTTTTTGGTCAAAAGCGAGGAATGTTCTAAGTAATTATACTGCATATTCTTCAATTGAAATTATAGTACCCTAGTAAAGTGTTATTTTATTGTTTACACCTTCTATTCTTTAAGTATATTCCAAATTGCATAATCCATAACCTTCTTCGAATTATCGAGAATTTTATCCCTCTTTGAATAATCAAGTCATATGTGAATACACTTTAGGTAAAAACAAATGTCTATGACAAAACACAGGAACCCCTGTGTTGATGGAATCAATGTAATTGATTATGTGCGATGAGTCATGGCTAATAGTAATGCTAGATAGATAATCAACAACTAATATCTGACAATACTCAAGAATACAAGTTTGAGGATCTATCTTCAAAATTATTTTTGGTTATGAGTTCGGTGATAAAAATATGATATATTGCAGATTTTATAATGCATTTTTAACTATTTGGAAAGCTCTACTTTACTAATACTTTTTTCTCTTAATCACACATACCTTCCACGTCCACATCCTTATTTCTCAGAGTGCTAGTTCTGAGTCAATTTACATTTGTCTACACTTCTATTGACATGCCTTTGCACCCTTTTAGTGCAAATGCTAGTACAAAATTATTTAAACGTATTTGTCCAAATACCATATAAATGCTTGTGATATAAATATTTATCCCAATATCATATAAATGCTTGTGAAAAAATGCTTTAAAAACATATCGTATGTTCTTCATCCTTCATAAATAATGGTTAGTTACTTTTATTTTGTAAAACATTATATGGTTACTTTGATTTGTAAAACATTATATATAATCACTTTTTTTTTTTAAAATGTTTTTGAATTTATTGATATTTTTTATTTCAAAATACACAAATTTATTATATATATATATATATATATATATATTTTAAAATAATGATAAATTTATCATAATTCAGTTGTCAAATCAACAGTTACGATAATTATCATTTGATGCTATTTATTAATGCGGATTCACTCATAATTTTAATTGAAACAAAATTACATCACTTAGAATTACAAGTGATCACTTTTCCAAAAAAACTGTTATTAACTTATTTCTTTACATCCAAAAAAATAAGAAATCTTAATCAAGTAAACAAAAACAGTTTTAAAACATACTCTCAACCCTAAATTAATGGAAAACCGAGATTTTCAAAAAAAATTGGCCAAATTTTTCATAATTTAACTGAAATTTCTAAATTATTTTGTAGATTTTTTTAGAATACAACCAAATTTATTATCATTTTAGAAATTATAATAAAAAAACATTCCTTTTTAAATAAAATATTTTTAAATATATTTCTAAACAATAATATTAACATAAAAACTGATACACTTTTTTTTTTTTTAATTAAATTTTAGATTTTCAAATAAAGCCAAAACTCAATAGCTTCACCATAAACCAAAGTTTTGAATCTAGTAATCAAACTTTTTTTTGGTTGTCCCGACTGCCATCGTCTATAGTGCCTCGATCTCTGGACAATATTTGTAGACAAAAGTGCCGACAACGACTGACAAGTATAATGTAACAACCATCACGTGTCAATCCCCTCCGAGGTGACACAAGATTACATGTAGCTCCAGAACATGGAAAGCTCGTTTCCGCATTGTAAACTCAAGGAGATAACAATGGTTAGTACAAAAACGTCAGAGTAAAATAAATGTTGGAATAATGGAGTTGGTCTCCAAACTCATGAAGCATGCAGTGAGTTTGAGAACCAGAGTTGGGAGCAAAATAGATGTTGGAGTAATGGAGTTGGGTTCCAAACTCAAGGAGTATGCACTGAGTAAGTAGTGCAGAGGTAGCAACTGGTGTGTACTCGGGTTGGACTGTGAGTGGACATTAGTGGAAATGGGTGTTCTACTTGGGCTTATGATACTGCTATTGGCTGTTTATGCATCTGCTTATGTTGGTCCACCTGCTCCAGGAACATTGGCCAATCTTCAGCAGAATACAAGCTCTGATACCGATCCTCAACAGGTAATCTATTCTTTCCATACATCGAGTAGTTAGAAAACATAGCACAAAGAAACCGGCAGTTTGAAAATGAGCGAAACATTATGATTATTATCGGTTTTCAGTTTGAACTCGCGTGAAGTGCCTACAATTTATATCACAGAACTTGGCTAGGAGCAGCATCTTTGGCTTGCTCAGAGCTAAACAAAGTCTCGCCCTATAAATTGTTTTAAAGTGATGGAAATTCATAAATGTACTATGTAGAAAGAAAGAAGAATTTTTAATGTCTATCAGGCTAAAAATAGCCTATGGGACAGATTGCTTCTCTATCTTACTCTTGTATTCGGCCTTCCTGTGAAGTTTTACAATGACCACTCCCAACTTATCGACCAACTCTTCGCTGAATAGCTGAATAGCTTATCCCTGTATTATTGTCAGTCATTTTCAAATAGGTGTACTATGATGGGGGTGTAGATTCAAAGCGCTCTGGGGTCATCCCTTTGATAAATTTGGAGGGTTGGGTTTTCTTATGCAGTGCTCTTATGAGTTTATGTTTCCATTAGATGCTTGAAAGCCATGCTACCTTGCAATATACTGAAAGAACTAGTCAAACCACCCACAAATAAATTGCGTTAAACTTTAAAGCTTTTAGCAGGTTCTAGAGTGTGTTTATCTGAAAATTGGGCAGACTAGGGATCAAACCCAGGACCTGGTCCGAGAACCCTTGCCTCTTCAGTATAAAGGTGTAGATTGCTAAAGTTTTTGGCAAGTTTTTGGCGTCCTAGCCATTGCCAATAAAAAATTGGATAGGCTAGGAATTGGACCCAGGACTTGCTCTACAACTGAGCCACATGCCCTTTCAAGAAAGGTATCCTTTCCAGTTCACTCTAAAGGTGTGGATCGTTTCAAGATGGGTACAAATATGTTTTAAAAACATCAATCCTTTGAGTTCGAACCGGATGTCAGATCGGAGGAGGCAGCCCTACAATGTCAGATTGGAGGAGGAATCGCTACAACTTTCCCAGAAGGACTTGTTTGAAGAAAAGGAAAAGAGTGAAAATGGCAGGCATAATTTGGTGAATTGTTGATGACTGAATTTGGCTGCAAAAGACTGCGAATTCTTAAACGAAACCCTTCAATCCGGGCATGCCACTGCTAGGAAGAAACATTTAAACAAGCACCAATTTTTTAAATAAAAGAAATCACGTCAGCAATTTTTCTTAGGGGTTGCTTTCATCTGCCTCAAATAATCTCCTTGCATGGTGGTCTATCTTCTCCTGATGTGTTTGTATGCATGTTTCAGTGGGGGTCTACTCTATATGACAAGTGCATGGGTAACAAAATAAGATGGTGGCCCTTCCACAGCAATATCAAACTGAAAAGTACAAAACTAATATCAACAGCTAAATTCGTTCGTGGCAACATGGCTATCATAAGAAGTAGAAAGGAAAACAGAGTTATACAGTTTCCCAACTCCAATTATATTTTATGCCTTTTTCAGCATTTGATTTTGTTTTCAGAATTTCTAACTGATCATCACTCATCTGTATAAGTACCTTAGGAAAGTTGCTTGTTCAGAGCATGTTAGAATTTTGGAGATAGAATGTGACCATTAGGGGGATGTTAGAATTTAGAAGATGTCCAGATGAGTTGTGTCTGGTGGCGCTGTGCATAGCTGTTTGTGGAGATTGTGTTTTAAACCCTTGTCCTCATCTTCCTCACTTGGTTTGTTATCCACCCACGGTATGTAATTCCTCTGTCCGCTTCCTTGGAGAGATCAAATCAAGGATTAGCCACTCTTTCCTTCAGATCAGGAACAGGAAATGGATATTCATTTCCTGTTCCTGATCTGAAGGAAAGAGTGGCTAATCCTTGCATTTCCTTGTAGCCTGGGATAGATTTCCATGTCGTCAGCTTCTCCATTTTAAACCATAAATTTGTACCAAAAATAAACCAAAACTTCTAGGCATACTCTCTCATTATGCTCTGTTGTCCCTCTGGAGAGTGCATGTGATTAATCTCTGAACCCAATATTTATGGTTGAATATTTTATTATTAGATGATTGATAAGTTCATTTCATGTCATACAATGCTCATTTTTTCCTTTGTAAAGAGGCAGTAATAATAATAGTAATAATAACCTAATTTTAAGGTTATATCCTAGCCAAATTGATATGACACCCCTTGTTTATGGGATAAGGGATGCCTCCATGCAATGATTTGACTGCTTAGTCCACAGAGTTGTACATACCTTATCTGCTTCCAGATTTGAACTTGTGACTTAAAGGAGAAAACACATGTTCTTAGGGTACTAGATGTTGATTTTTGGTAGCATCGGATGTGCTCTAAGTCTCAAAATTTGCAGGGAGGCTTAGGCACATGTATTCCAAAGAACCCAAAAAGGATTTTGGAAAATTCCACTTAGATTATGTTTTATGGAAATAATTAATTATTTTTAATGGGACCCTAAGTCTAAACTTAGGAAATTAAAATAATTAATGGATATTAATTAAAACAGAGTGTGAATCTTCTAGAAAAATCAGAGATCAAGTCAAGTTAATCTTAGCCGTTGATTAACAATTTAATCTTGGCTGTTGAAGACTCAACGAGAAGATTATAAGGACTTGATGGATCATTTGGAAAACATATCGAGACGGAGAAAGAATCCATAGATTGAAATTCTTTAGTGAGTAGTGCTTAGGGAGAAGATCGATCAAGAGGGTTCTCGCAGAGAGGGGCAGGGATAATTGTCGGTTGGAGATTTTCTTGAGCCGGTAATACACCGCAGAGAAGGCAGAAAGCAGTATGCAAAGAGGCAGCGTAGCAGCTATGCAGAGCCTGCGCAAAGCCAACAGTGGCAGCGCAACAACCTTGAGGAGATCTGTGATTCATCTGAGGATCGGTCAGATCTAGTGCCAGAGAGTCGCGGTGTGAGACTAGAAGGGGCCAGAAGGTCAGATCCAACAACAGAAGAGCCAACTAACAGAGGTGACGCAGTCCCCACGCAGAGTGACGCAGAGACTGCGTAGAGGCAGCGTAGGGCTCATCAACTCAGAGTTTGGCCAGTTCAGCTTTCCAATGTCAGTGTGCGGTAACCTCACTAGCTCTTTGTCGGTCAGATTCTCTGTGTGGATGGCCAACAAGGCATCATAGAGTGTATTCGGAATTACTACATAATAAATAAAGCCTCAGTTGTTGCACCAATTTTCCTGCATAGTTTTTTCCCGGGGACATTGGTCCAAAAATAACGGTGTCATGTGTCCATGATTTATTCTTGCTCAGATCTTGTTTCAACACTTACTTATTTTTCCGCAGTTAATTTGTGAAGGTTGTAGTGTATGAGTTTTCGATATTTACCGTAGAACACAATAAATAATTTGTTCAAGGAATTAACAAATAGAAGAATTCTCATTAGTTGCTACAGTAGGATTCCAGATCTAGGAATTTTCACATTGTATCAGAGCTTGTTTAGCAGTGCAGGAGGAGCAAGAGAGAAAATCCAGTAGATCCAGTGTTGAAGTAAAAGCTAGGGATCAAAGAGCTGCGTAAGCAATATAGCAATCTCCCCAGTGATTGCGCAGTCCAAGCCAGGAGGGATAGATTTGCTAGGAAATCTCTCTCTGAGTGAGCTGACAAAGAGGTAGGATTTTCCACTTTGTGTTGATTTGTGGTAGCATCGGATGTGCTCTAAGTCTCAAACTTTGTGGAGAGGCTTAGACACATGGTATCAGAGCTTGTGGAGCGTTGCAAGTGAAACAAGAAGAGCAAATCCAGCGTTGAGCAGGAGGATGAATAGCTGCAGAAAGCAACAATTTGAATCCCTAGAGGGATTGTGTAGTCTAGGCTAGAAGGGCTGAAGTGTCATGGGAAGTCTCTCTCTGAGTGAGTCGACAAAGAGGTAAGGCTTCCAGATTGAGATTTTACCGAGCCAGAGGGAGCAGCGGAGAGCTGGTGGGACGCAGCTTTTCTGCAGGCAATTTTTGTTGGGCAAAAAGTCGTCAGAAGAGAAAGAAGAAGCACAGTGAGGGAATTTACTTCCTCAGGGAGTTCCTAGCTAGGGAATTCCATTTTTCGTGATCTCAGTAGCAAATCCGGGTGGCAGATCTACAAACTCTAGCAAGAAGTGCGTAAGCCAGTCCACTGCTGCGTAGAGGGGGAAGAAGAGGGAGCAAATTCGACATTCTTGACAGCCATGGCAGCTCATGGGCTTAGAGATCAGGACCGGTTGGAGGGAGCCTGTAACTATGTAATTTGGAAGGCGAGAATTGCATGCCTTCTAGATGAATACGATCTCAAGCTTTTCGTGACGAGTACGGTAGCTGTCCCTGCAGATCCAAATCCGCTGAAGAAGTACACAACTGATATGGTAAAGGCTAAGAGGTTGCTCCTTGATGGAGTCAAAGATCATATTGTTTCCCACATAGCCAGCAAGGACACAACTAGGCAGATGTGTGAAGCCTTGGCAACGCTGTATGAAGGCTCTTCTGAGCAGCGAAAGATGTACTTAGAGAAAAAACTGAGGATGCTGTAGATGCAGAAAGGGGATCGTATTGATCCGTTCCTGTCGAAACCGGGATATCCATGATCAACTAGCAGCCATGGGGTCCACACCTCAGCCTACCGCGATGGTAAGGCTGGCCCTCAACGCAGTCACAGAAGAATGGCAGGTTTTTGTCCAGAGCATCCTGGGGAAAGCAACCTTGCCAAGCTGGGAAGAGATGTGGGCTACTCTTCAGCAATAAGAGCTATGGAGAGACCTAGTCAAGTGCAAACTTGACGACAATAGTAGCAGTGAGTCAAAGACGAAGGAGGAGGAGGAAAACATAGCCCTTGCATCCAAGGGGCAGTAGAAGCAGCAGAGATGAAAGAAGGACATCTCGAAGATAAAGTGCTTCAGGTGTGGTGAACTTGGTCACTACGCTACCCAGTGTCCTTTGAAGAAAAAGGACAAGGACGAGAAGCACGATCCGAAGGTTGTGCCCGCAAAGATCGAGGAGGATGAGAATGCCATGAGTGCCCACGCATCTCTAGGAGGGAGATGGGGCGATATTGAATTTTGAGTTCGCAAGAATTTCAGTTGGGCAGGATCCTTGAGGAGTCCACCTCTTGGATCACGACCTTGCTACGGGAGCCCAAGATCAGTAGTAGCAGGCTGGAGGAGTTTTAGTCGGTGCAGAGGAGTGTTGGAGTGACAGATGCAGTAGTTAGCAGCGCCAAAATCTGAGCAGCGCAGTGCAGAGTAGCAGCAATGCAGTGCTTCAGAGGGACAGCCTGGGACTAGCAACAGTTAGAGTTTCAACATCGAGATGCATCCTGAACACTTGTTCAGATTCGTGGATGTTTTTCAGTTGTTTCTCTCAACAATTGAGTTGCAGTGCAGAGTTAGCAGTGGCAATGTTAGCACCAGATGCAACATTTGAGAGGGAGTTGCAGTACAGATGCAGTGTTGATCGTGGCAGGATCAACAATAGTACAGTTGCAACAACAACGCAATGGTTGGTGGACAACATGTCAGACATCAACAACGCAAAGGGAGATGCTTCAGAGTCAAAGCAGTATGCAACAATGCATATTTTCTAGAGCACATTCCTTGCTAATAGGGAGTGTTGATTTGTTGTAGCATCGGATGTGCTCTAAGTCTCAAACTTTGTGGAGAGGCTTAGACACATGTATTCCACATAACCGAGAAATTGTTTTGGGAAATTCCACCTGGAGACAGTTTTATTTGATAGATTAATTATTTTTAATGAGACCCTGAGTCTAAACTTAGGAAATTAAAATAATTAATGGGTATTAATCTAAATTGTGGGTGAAACTTCTAGAAAAAACAGATCAATTCAAAATGTAATCTTAGCCATTGACTGGAGATCTATTCTCGGCCGTTGAAGTCTCAACGAGAAGACTATAAACAAGACTTGATGGTCATTTGGAAACGACATGGAGAGATCAAGAGATCGAATTTTCTAAAGTGAGCAATGCTCAGAGGAAATCCAGATCAAGAGATTCTCACGCAGTTGAGGGGCAGAAGCAGTTTTGGTTGGAGGATCTTCTCCAGGGCCAAGAATACTCAATAGAGAGGCAGAGAAAGACGCAGAGGAAGCAACGCAAAGCCTAGAGAGGGCGACACAACACCCAAAAAGGGTGACATAGGGCCACACGGAGGCAGTGCAGTGTTTCCGAGTTATAGTCCGAGTGTAATATTCCCAATTAGCAGACAGCTAATTGGAATATTCATTTTTGATTAATTTTTTCCTTTCTAAAGTTCAGCAGGAAATAAAGGGGTGAGGGGACCCATAAATCAACATTAGAATAAAAACATTTTCCTAAAGTCACTAGGTAGAATAATTAAAAGGCAAAGCAGCGCCCATGAGGCCAAGTGACAGCGTGAGAGAGAAGGCAGCTAGGATAGCGCAATGGCAGCGTGGGATAGGCAGTGTAGCGCAGCTAGGGGACAACATGGCAAGAGGGACAACGCAACATTGGTAGGCCCAAGGGAATGTGGGGGTTCACTAGCATAAAAAGGGAGGAAGGCAACCTTTCTCATTCATTCATACATCTTCTGATTTTCTGTCTGTCAAGACTAGAGCACACTTAAGTTGTTTAACTGAGTCTGTAGTGCTGTTTAGCACAAGGGTCTCTCCGAGCGGAGATCCCAACCTCGTCCTCGGGGGACTTTGAGTGCCCGCTCAGGAGAGGAGTCATTCCATCATTTTTTGTGAGCAGCTTCATTGTTTCAGCCACTAGGATTATGTAGTCATCTCCAGGGCAGCACAGTCTCTCAGAGGTTTTCGCAGTCATAGAGGAGAGCAGCTCCAGGAGAGGAGGAATTTTGTGAGATTTCAGCCTGGAGGTTTGTGAGGGGATCAACCCTTCCATAGCTGAGTTCCTTGGACAATTGGAGGCCTTTCTTTCAACATTTTCATCACAGAGGCCATCATACCCAGCAGGAGTGCGTAGTCATCCCAAGAGGGTGAATTTCCGGGGTCAGCCTTTCTGGAATTCCTTCGCGGGTTATTTTGGGTTTTTGGAGGAGAGACCGGTATCCAAGTTTCATAATTTTCTGAGTAGCAGAGCAACCCCATCTTGCAGTTCCTTTCTAGCCAACAACATCATTTCCAGCAGGACTGCTTAGAGGAGTAGTGCAGGGCAGAGATTGAGCAGAGTTTCTGATAGAGGATGGAGAGATCATTTCAGCCTGCTTAGAGCAGGCCAAGGTGTTATCATTCTGAGCACTCTTTGTACTTGTTCCTCATTTCAGACAATATAATAAAATGGCTAAGCTGTTCTGGTTTATTTGCAGTGTTTTTTGTGTATGCTTCTATTTGCTGTAGTTTTTGTTTATGTTGCTTTGTATTGTTGTCTATTTCCAGTTTGGGATATTACAGTGGTATCAGAGCTCATAGACTTGGCTCAACCTGTGGAGCAATCAGTCTATGACACTCGAAGATAGAGAGTTCATCACATACCGAAAGCAGAGGTACAGGGACAGAGAGCGTCGGCTCGAAATCACAACTGCAGAAGAGGACAACGTTCTGGTTGCGGAAGACAAAGGAAGGCACCAATGGCAGATGAGATAGATGATGAGAAGGAGTTTGGTAACCTCCTCTTGAAATCTGTTCAGGAGCTTTCCAAAAAGATAGAGGAAATGGAGCAGAAGATTGCCGGAGAAAACAGACAGCATGAGATCCCAAGGGAGTTTCACAATGCAGAAGTTCCACCATGCCCACTTTCTTGACTTCGGGAGCTGGAATGGGAGGACCCAAGAGTCGAAGGTGGCTCATTACGGGGAGTATTTTGCAGAGTATCAGTCGTATGGGTGGGATTTTGGAGAGGTCCTCACCTTTAATGAGTTTTTCCAGCTGAATAACAATAGCAGTCCCCGTAGCCATAATATAGGAGGAGGGTACACGCAGGGGAATGACCTGTGGAGTATTTTGCAGAGTATCAGTTGTATGGGTGGGAGTTTGGAGACACCCTCACCTTTAACGAGTTTTTCCAGCTGAATAACAATAGCAGTCCCCGCAACCAGAATATAGGAGGGTACACGCAGGGGAATGACCTGCAACGTATCGTGGGCAGTTTTTTCTTGCCTACCTTTGATGGATCATCAAAGTGTTCGGCTAAGGCTTGGGTGGAGAAGCTGGACATCTACTTTCAATTGAATCAAATGGCAGAGGTAGAGGCTATGAAGGTGGCAGCGCTGCACCTTGAGGAGGAAGCCCACGACTGGTGGTTCCACGGGATGTCTACGCTGGGTCACGCAAGGGTGACAACATATGCAGAGTTCACTCGGAGGTTAGTGGAGAGATTTGATCAGAAGGACTCGGAGGAACACTTTGTCGAGCTGACTAAGCTCAAGTGGTCAGGAAGCCCGAAGACTTATATTTCTGAGTTCTTGAAACTTTCAGTGATGGTGCCAGACTTGTCAGTGGCCAGGAGGGTATACATGTTTGTTGACGGATTGGCGGAACCGTTACATGGACTAGTCAGATCCACCAGGCCTACTACATTGCAGGATGCAGTAGGAAGGACTAGGGACTTGTAGGATGCCCTGCTAAGGACGAGAGCGCCTTTCCCTCCCAAACCAGTGTTCCAGCAGAAGGGGAAAGACACGAGAGCTCCACCCCCGTGGGGGAACCAGGGCCGAGGGCCGTTGGATGATGATACCCGGAGAGATTTGAGATAGAGGAAGCTGTGCTTCACTTGCCAGGAGCCATGGGTACCTAGTCATTGTTGTGCTGCGGGGAAGGCACACTACATTGAGGTCTTCTCCGATAGTGAGGGAGAAGAAGAAGGCATATGAGGAGTTGGAGGGAGATGCTAGCGCTGGTGCACCAGGAGGAGATCATCCACCACCACCTCCCCCAGCAGCAGCAGGAGCAACGTTTGCACCCACTGGAGGAGTCCTTGCATATTTGCGAGGAGTTCCCAAGTATTTGACGATGAGAGTCTGAGGCATGGTCCAGGGACAGCGTGTCTCAGTGTTGGTGGACAACGGGGCCACACATAACTTCATTGATGCCCAACTAGTGCAACGGAGGGGCATACCGATAGAGAGTTTTGATGGATTCTCCGTGTTGGTTTCAGGTGCCAAGACCATGTAGTGCATGCGGTATGTTTTGGCATTAGTAGTGACCATGGGAACATACACCGTGACGGATCATTTCTTTGTGGTCGACATCCCAGATACCAATGTGGTATTGGGTGTGTAGTGGCTTATCACGCTTGGTAAGGTCACTACAGATTGGGAGACATTAGAGATGGAGTGGAAGGATAAGAATAGTGGGAAGCATGTGATGATCAGAGGCATGCACAAGAGGCAGATTTCCAGAAGGGAGATGTAGAGTGGGCAATGGAGCTGCGTATTTCAGAGGCAGGAGCTACAGGGCAGCCCGTGCATCCCAATGTACAGTCTATATTGGACCATTACTCCATGGTTTTTGGGGACATACCACCAAAGCAGTCACTAGACAGGGGATTTGAGCATACTATTGAGCTAGAGTAGGGGATCCAGGCAGTGATCACCACACCCTATAGGCACCCCAAAGCCTATAGGGATGAGATTGAGCGAGCCATACATGAGCTCTTGGCGTTGGGACACATCAGGCCCAATATTAGTCCCTTTGCTTCTTCTGTAGTCTTGGTGAAGAAGAAGGATGGCACATTATGGATGTGCATCGACTACACGACGCTCAAGAAGAAGACCATGAAGAAACGTTACCCCATCCCCAGGATTGATGAGCTGATGGATGAGTTGAGGGGAGAGAAGTTCTTCTCGAAGATAGATCTGAGGTCAGGATACCATCAGATCAAGGTGAGGGACTAGGATGTCCCCAAGACTGCGTTTAGATGCCATTATGGCCACTTTGAGTTCTTGGTGATGCCCTTCGGGCTGACTAATGCTTTGGCCACCTTCCAGTCTTGTATGAACCACATCTTCCGTGGTCAGTTGAGGAAATTTGTGATGGTATTTTTCGATGACATTCTCATCTATAGCTGCACATGGGAGGAGCACTTGTAGCATATTGAGGCTGTACTTCATATTTTGGAGGAGCAACATTTCTATGCAAAGCTATCCAAGTGCGAGTTTGGGCTTACAGAGATGCTCTACTTAAGGCATATCATCAGAGTGGACGGGGTAAGAGTCCATGAGGAGAAGATTTGGGCCATCCGAGATTGGCTGGCACCGAAGAATGTGACAGAACTTCAGGGGTTTGTAGGCATCTGCACCTACTACCGGAAGTTTGTTAAGGGATTTTCACAACTTGCAGCCCCTCACGGACCTCACCAAGAAGGGGGCTCTTGGATGGACTGATGCTGTGCAGAGGGCCTTTGACAGGCTCAAGGAGGTGATGAGAAACTGTCTAGTGTTGGCATTGCCGGATTTCGCAGAACCCTTTATGCTGGAGTGCGATGCTTCAAGAGAGGGGGTAGGAGCAATTTTGATGCAGGGGGGCCATCCTATCGCTTTCGCGAGTCGAAAGCTACTGCCACATGAGAGACTCTACCCGATATATGACAAAGAGATACGGGCCATCATGCATGCGTTGGCCAAGTTCCCGTAGTACCTGGTGGGTAACAGATTTCGGGTGAGGACTAATCACAACAATCTCCGATTTTTTCTTGAGCAGAAATAGTTGCAGGAGAGACAACAGAAATGGGTCAGCGAAATCCAGGCCTATGACTTTGACATCGAGTATGTCAAGGGGAAGAACAATGTGGTGGCAGATGCCTTGTCATGGCTTTGATGAGCCTTGACACAGATTAGAGAGCCCAACTGTTGGTGGAGTATTCCAAGGATCGTTTTGCTTGTGAGGTGTTGGATGGGCAGGTGACAGATGACAGGTGTTGGGTGATGGATGAGGTTATCTATTACCGGGACAGGATTTACTTGAAAGGTAGCTCCTAGCTCAGGGAGAAGATCTTGCGTGCCGCCCACGACTCATGCTTGAAGAAAGCTCTGGGGCAGCAGGTGACTGCCACTATGGAGCTCCCACCTAAAGATGATGAGGGGCATTTGGTGCTGCAACCAGAGGCCATTCTAGACACTCGAGAGAGACAACTGAGGAGCAAGACAGTCAAGGAATATCTGATAAGGTGGAGGAACCTTCCAGATGAGGATGCCACTTGGGAGGGGGAGAAGATCCTGCAACATCCATCTTTGCAGTTGCTTGAGGACAAGCAACATTTTGGCGGGGAGGACTGTAATATTCCCAATTTGCAGACAACTAATTGGAATATTCATTTTGATTAATTTTTTCCTTTCTAAAGTTCAACAGGAAATAAAGGGGTGAGGGGACCCATAAATCAACATTAGAATAAAAACATTTTCCTAAAGTCACTAGGCAGAATGATTAAAAGGCAAAGCCGGGCCCATGAGGCCAAGTGACATCGCAGGAGAGGAGGTTGCTAGGACAACACAGTGGCAACGTGGGATAGGCAGCGCAACGCAGCTAGGGGACATCGTGGCAAGAGGGACAACGCAACATTGGTGGGCCCAAGGGAATGTGGGGGTTCACTAACATAAAAAGGGAGGAAGGCAACCTTTCTCATTCATTCATACATCTTTTGATTTTTTGTCTGTCATGACTAGAGCACGCTTAAGTTGTTTAGCTGAGTTTGCAGTGTTGTTTAGCACAAGGGTGTCTCAGAGCGGAGATCCCAACCTCGCCCTCGGGGGACTTTGAGTGCCCGCTCAGGAGAGGAGTCATTTCATCAGTTTTTATGAGCAGCTTCATTGTTTCAGCCACCAGGATTACGCAGTCATTTCCAGGGCGGCGTAGTCTCTCAGAGGGATACGTAGTCATAGAGGAGAGCAGCTCTGGGAGAGGAGGAACTTCGTGATATTTCAATCTGGAGGTTTGTCAGGGGATCAACCCTTCCATAGCTGAGTTCCTTAGATAGTTGGAGGCCTTTCTTTCAACATTTTCATCACAGAGGCTAGCATACCCAGCAGGAGTGCCTAGTCATCCCAAGAGGGTGAATTTCCGGGGTCAACCTTTTCGGAATTTCTTCGCGGGTTATTCTCGATTTTGGAGGAGAGACCGGTGTCCGTGTTTTAGAATTTTCTGAGCAACAAAGCAGCGGTGCAGCCCCATCTTGTAGTCCCTTTCCAGCCAGTAGCAACATTTTCGGCAGGACTACGTAGAGGAGGAGCAACTAAAGGCAGAGATTGAGCAGAGTTTCTGATAGAGGAGGGAGAGATCATTTCAGCTTGCCTACAGCAGGCCAAGGTGCTATAATTCTGAGTAATCTTTGAACTTGTTCCTCATTTCAGGCAATATAATAAAATGGCTCAACTGTTCTAGTTTATTTGTAGTGTTTTCCGTGTATACTTCTATTTGTTGTAGTTTTTGTTTATGTTGCTTTGTATTGCTGTCTATTTCCCGTTTGGGATATTACATCGAGATTTTGCTAGGAGATCGGGATTCTGAGCCGAGAAGGTTGGAATCAGGTTTTCTGAGAGAATATCGATCTAGCGGAAGAGGTGACACAATCCTTCAGAGGTCCCCACGCAGGCCCCTATGCATCTACTGCGTAGAGGCAACGCAGAGGGTGTTGGGGGCTTGTCATTTCAGCTACTGGATCTGCCAAGACTTGCAGAGTGAGGTAATCTCACTATTTTTCTGTTAGTGATCTTATTTGTAACTGAATTGTCTAGAGAGACATTTAAAGATGTATTCAGATATAACTGCTGCTTAATAATAAAACCCTTTGATTTGCTACACCGATTTTCCTGCATTTGGTTTTTCGGGGACATTTGTCCAAAAATAATGGTGTCTTTTGTGATGTTTTTCTTTTGTTCAGTTCCCTGTTTCCGCATCTAAATTTAATTAAGTGAAGGCTGCTTCAGTAAGTACTTAAATGTTTACAGAAGAAATCTGCAAATAACTTGTTTATTTTAATAACAAGTAGGAGAAGTTAATTCAGTTTGCTGCATTAGGATCCCAGATCTAGGACTTGGAATTTCACAGTTTGCAGTTTGTCAGAGGCAGAGGGAGCAGTGCAACAGATTCAACGGAGATCAACAAGTTGGTAGGATCCAGTTTCTGTGTAGCAGTGATTGCTGGTGCAGAAAATGTCAGAAGAGAATAGCTCAAGACACGTTTGAAGGAATTTTCTTCCTCAGGGAATTCCTAGCCGAGGAATTCTAATTCTCAATAGCTGAGCAACAATATTGAGTGGCAGATCTACTATCTCCAATAGGCAGTGCATAGGCCAGGCCAACAACTGCGCAGAGGAGAGAGAGAGGGAGCTAGTTCGACATTTTTTTTAGTCGGCAGAAATGGCAGCAAGCGGGTTGAGAGATCAAGATCGGTTGGAAGGAGCCTCTAACTATGTGATCTGGCAGGCTAGGATCAGATGCTTGTTAGATGAACATGATCTCAAAGCTTTCATCGATGGTGTGATATTTGTACTAATAGACGCAGATCCACCAAAAACATACAAGAAAGATATGGCAAAGGAAAAACGTTTGATCCTCGCCGGAGTGAGGGATCATGTCGTATGTCACATCCCCAACAAAGCGACAACTAGAGAGATGTGGCAGGCCTTGGAGACGCTATATCAGGGATCTTTCGAGCAACAAAAGATGTTCTTGGAGGAGAAGCTGCGTTCTACAAGGATGCCAAAGGGAAAGCGCATTGATTCGTTCCTATCTAGACTTCAGGAGAAGCGAGATCGGCTGGCAGTTGTAGGATCAGAGCCTCAGGCCATCGAGATGGTCAAATTTGCCCTGAACTCAGTTTCAGATGAGTGGTAGGTCTTTGTCCAGAGCATCCTGGGCAGATAAAGACTGGTAGATTGGGAAACGATGTGGGCTTCTCTTCAACAGGAAGAGATGAGGCGAGACATGCTCAAGTGTAAAATTGAGAGCATCAGCAGCAGTGGGTCGAAGTCCAAGGAGGAGGAGGAGAATGCAACCCTTGCATCAAAGGGGTAGCAGGAGTAGCGAAGACGTAAGAGGGACGTCTCAAAGATCAAGTGCTTTCGGTGTGGCGAAATGGGACATTACGCCTCACAGTGTTCTCTCAAGAAGAAGAATAAAGATGAGAAGCATGATCCGTAGGCTGCAACCGCCCAGGTTGAAGAAGAGGCATTTGCTATGATTGCCCATATATCTCCTAGGGAGAATTGGGATGATCTGGAGCTGTAGTTTAGCAGAAATGCAGTTGGGCATTGTCCTTGAGGAGTCCACCTCTCGGATCGTCACCTTGCTACGGGAGCCCAAATCTGAAGTAGCTGGATGGACAAATTTCTGTTGGTGCAGAAGTGACAACGCAGTGGCTAGAGAACACCAGACACTGAGCAACGCAGAGTAGAGTTGGCAACAATGCAGGGAGGCACTGTGTAGAGTCAGTAGCAATGCAAAGGCTTCAGTGGGTCAACGCAAAGATTAGTAGCAGTCAGACTTTAGTACCGAGATGCATCATGCTGAGCACTTAGTTCAGAACTTGGATGTTTTTCTGTTGCAATGAGAAACAAAGTTGCAGTGCAGTAGCAATTGGCAGCAATACGCAGCAGCAACAACACAGATGAAACAATGTAGTGTTGGTGGGAAGCAGTGTCAAACATCAGCAACGTAGAGGGAGATGTTGTAGAGTCAGAGCAGTACTTCATTTGGGTGTATTGTTAGAGCACATTCCTCGCTAAGAGGAAGTGTTGATTTCTGGTAGCATCGAATGTGCTCTAAGTCTCAAAATTTGCAGGGAGGCTTAGGCACATGTATTCCAAAGAACCCACAAAGGATTTTGGAAAATTCCACTCATATTATGTTTTATGGAAATAATTAATTATTTTTAATGGGACCCTAAATCTAAACTTAGGAAATTAAAATAATTAATGGATATTAATTAAAACAGAGTGTGAATCTTCTAGAAAAAGCAGAGATCAAGTCAAGTTAATCTCAACCGTTGACTAACGATTTAATATCAGCCTTTGAATTATAAGAAGGAATTGATGGATCATTTGGAAAACATATCGAGACGGAGAACGAATCCAGAGATCGAAATTATTTAGTGAGCAGTGCTCAGGGAGAAGATCGATCAAGAGGGTTCTCGCAAGGAGGGGCGGGGATAATTGCTAGTTGGAGATTTTCCTGAGCCGAGAATACGCTGCAGAGAAGACAAAGAACAATATGCAGAGAGGCAGCGTAGCAGCTATGCAGAGCCTGCGCAAAGGCAACAGTGGCAATGCAACAAGCTTGAGGAGATTTGTGATTCAGTTGAGGATCAGTCAGGTCTAGTGCCAGAGATTCAGGGTTTGAGACCGAAAGGGGCCAAAAGGTCAGATCCAACCAGCAGAAGAGCTAATTAACAGAGGTGACACAGTCCCCACGAAGAGTGACACAGAGACTGCGCAGAGGCAGCGTAGGGCTCATCAACTCCGAGTTTGGCCAGTTTCGCTTTCCAGTGTCAATCAGATTCTCTGTGTGGACGGCCAGAAGGGCATCCCAGAGTATATTCAGAATTACTGCATAATAAATAAACCCTCAACTACTGCACTGGTTTTCCTGCATTGGGTTTTTCTGGGGACATTGGTCCAAAAATAACGGTGTCATGTGTCCATGATTTATTCTTACTCAAATATTGTTTCAACACTTATTTTTTTCTCGCAATTAATTTGTGAAGGCTGTAGTGTATGAGTTTTCGATATTTACCGTAGAACGCAGTAAATAATTTGTTCAAGGAATTAACAAATAGAAGAATTCTCATCAGTTGCTGCAGTAGGACTCCAGATCTAGAAATTTTCACACTAGATTCATTAACACAATCATTTCGACAAACATATGTTATTCCAGTTATAATACCATGTAGTACCAGCATAAGATAGATATTAATGGTATGGGATTTGTGTTAATTACTTCATTCAAGATATATTAGGTCTTGTATAGAATCAGGGTATAGCTGTGTTGGGATACTTCTTTAGGGCTCATCCACTTGAATGGACCAGCATAGATCCATCTAACTCTGGATCTACCAAGCACCGAGAGGGATCAAATCTCTCAAGATGCAAACCCTATTTTGAGTGCAGATATTGAGAAAAGGTTTGCGCCTCGAGAGATTTGATTCGTCTCAGCTCTTGGTAGATCTAGATTCTAGAGTTAGATGAATCTATGCTGGTTTTCAACTCTCACACTCTCTCTCTTTTTTTATTTATATACACACACACATTGAATATTTTTGTTATTAATAATTTTTCTTGTATGCATTTATTTAATTATTTTTATTATTAATATTTTTGTAAATGTTATATATCAAATCTAGATTAAACATTTACAGAATTACAAATATCCCTCATACCTTGTGTTGTTGCACAGTATGTCTAGGCACTGCGACAACGACTCAGATCAGGGGCAGTCACCCTGATCCCCAATCTCTCTTTTTAAACTGTCTCCTTATAGCAGACTAAGGGGGGTAGACCTTATGGAAATGGAATGAAGGAGAACTAGGTGGGAACCAACTAGTTCAGGAGACACAATTAAACGATCAAATAATTGTAAAATATCTAGCAAGATTAAATGATTTGATTAAACTTGAATGATTGATACTAGTGCCTTATGGAGTCAACTATCCTGCTAAGGAAATTACAACCAAGTACTTGATGAGAAACTGCTGCTATGCAATGCTAACTTAGAATGCAAAATGCAAGGAAAACGAGTTGAAGAAGGAGCGAGATGAAGCATGCTTCGAAGATTAGAGGTGATGTTAAAAGCCTAAAGCACTTAGATTATAAATAATCTGATCTAACCACTAAGTACTTAAGCGAGAGTGCCAATTATGAAGATGCCATAAATTACTCAATTTAAAAGATATACAATTTGTCACACATCCACAATAGACCTCTTAAAAATATATTGATCACATTCACCTGAAAGATTTCCTAAACTTTAATTTTCAATAAATATCCAAATTCAAGTAAATGAAACAAGAGTTAATTACACATTAGGCGATTTTAGTCGATATAAAACGTTTAAAGATTCAGATGCCAATGATCATCAAACCTAGCTGAAGCATATGAAATTAACTAGCACTTAAATCTCAGTACTTATTCATCAAGATATACCATGAAATTTAAATGCTAAATAAACACTTTGTCAAATAATTTATGGATTAAATGATATTCTAAAATAATGCAAATCCCAAAATTAATTTTCTCCTATAGTCAAACTTATGATATTTTAAAAATTAAATCATGTCAACTATAGAAATTTCTCCACGATTAAATATTTTCGTTGAGGGCTTAGAATTTTACCACTTTAACAATAGCTCCAAAACCTTTAATTTTAAGATATAAATGGCCCTTAAATATATACAAAAGAAAAAGAAAAAAGGAAATTAAAAAAAAATGACTAGTTAATGAAATTTTTTACACAAGTTAAGAGTTAATAAGCTAAACATTTTGATTTTTTTATTTTTTTACAAAGGTTAATGAAAAATAAAAATAAAAATGAAATTTTAAAATGAAAACTAAAAAAAATAAAAAATGAAAAGGAAAAGTTAAAAAATTTAAATCAAAACTTTACAAAAAATTAAACGTTATGTTATGATGGGCCAAAGGCCAAAAATTTAAAACGAAATGTTTTATTACGCCGGAGGCGTTTTCTTTGTTGGAGTGGGCTGAGCAAACACTGCTCACTCCAGCCAATCGGAGAAATACCGTACTGCCCTTCGCACTAATCAAATTTTGCCACGTGTTTGTCATCTGAGTAGCCCGTCAATATCAACGGAACAATGTGAGACGGTGTACAACAACATTGGTCGGTGTTTATTACATTACATGTGAAGTAGTTGCGGTTGTGGATTAGCAGGCATTTAAAGAGTTCAGTTGAAATAGTGTGAGCTGTAGCCAGTGATCCAGCGTTGTCACGGGGCCTAGAGACTGTAATTATTACTCAGATTTCTTCATCACATATTCATATCAATGAGCGAACTCAGGCATTGAGAGCTTGAAGTTGCAGTTCAATGAGCAAAGTGAGGCATTGAGAAATCGAAGGTAAAAGCAAGAATGAGACTGAATTCATTGGCAGGAGCGTCTGCGTCATTTTACAACCTCGTTGCGAGTTGTTTGTATTTGAAAAAATATGAGCGACTTAGAGATAGAAGGAAAAAGAGGGTTAAAGTGTGGAAACTAGTAATCCCAAAACGAAGATCCGGCGTTTGGAGGTTAAGAGTGGTGCCCAAATTGAGATTTGAATGGGCTTCTCCTAAAACACTGTTAGTGAAGTTGAGAGACAGTTATGCAAGTATCATGATGTACATGTCTTCACCCGCCTTCTTTTCTAGCAGAAATTTTAGCAATAACTTGGGTCTTCAATGCACTTCCTTCGTCCAGCCCTTCGGAAGAAACCCTAAAATATAATCAGAGAAATGTAGCAGAAATTTTAGCAATAACTTGGGTCTTCAACGCACTTCCTTCGTCCTGTCAAATTTGTTCCTAATATGGGTGCGTTTGAGCAGAATTCAGTTTCTTTGTTCCCGCAATCTGGGGCGAGAGAGGATGGAATTGCGCAGGATAACTCAAATAAGAATGATAGAGAGGAACAGGTATGCGATGCGGCATTTGGAAAAATGGATTGTTCACCTGTTTTAAAATCAGCAGCTATTCGCCCTAAACTAAGAGTTTCCTACAACCGAGACAGAGTCTTGGCATCGAGCAGAACTTCGGGTGGTTTTTTGACGAACTTTGGCCCTAAAGACGCTCTGGTGTAGCTGAGCATCAGAGAATCTAGGTTTTACGGCGGAGTTTTCAGGTTCCGGCAGCTGCAAATCATTGCAAGTGGCTCCTGCGAGCAAGACATAATTCCAAAACCGTTTCTAACGAAAGCGGCGAAACCTGATTAGTTGGCCCTTGGACGAGATTGCGGACTGTGTGTTGAAGTCTTGGTGGGCGGTATTCGAACTAGGAAGGAGGATGAAATCGAATACAACTCTGATGGCGCAGGAAGTTGAATGATTGCTGAGCAGAAGCGAATGGAGTGGAACCCTGAAGGAAAGGACATGGAACACGGAGAAGAGTGAACGTGGTTCAAAGCTAAAACCGGCAGTATATCGCGTGGCACAAAGGCGGTAAGCTGTAATTCAGAATTTGGAGCGATCCCATAGGTTGGGTGACACGTGGAGGAAGCAGTTTCGCGATACCAATCTCATCGCGCATTATCGTTCGTGCATATAGCCTGCGCGAGATTCGATTGGGATCGTTGGATCGTTAAGATGGATGAGAGAACAGGTCAACCGCCGATATGGAAGACACATTAATCGGTGGGGTCGAATGTAATTATATGGCGTTGTATTAACGTTACAACCTCTGATTTGGTCGAATTACAAAACGGAATATTGACAAATTGACAACATTTCCATTCTTCCAATTTTAATTTTAGAGCCGGGTGCCCTGTGCCGGATTCGATTCGTGGTTTCTCGCGAGGCTGAATATTGTGAATTAATAGTACAGGCTTGCAATCTTATTTCTACGGTGATGAAATACATAGAGGTAATCGGTTTCGGGATGAGGATTATTGGGAGGTTCCAGTCGCACTATCCCCCAACAGCTCGCTTGTATTACAAGCCCTTCGCCAATTCAGATTCAGAGGACCAGAATTCTGCGACCATGAACAACGCCCTCTTCTTCTACTCACGCTTCAATTCTTTTCATGGGCCACGAGATGGCGTTGAGATGCTACAGATTGCCTGTTAATAAAAGCATCTCCATGTTTGAATGAAATTCATACGACCTTGCAAAATTATTATCAGAAAAAGCATTCATCATTTATTTGTATATCATACATTAATTTAAAGGTTTCATACATTAATTTAATATTTAGTTTAGTAATGTTTGGTAAAAATAGATAATAATAATATAATCTATAATATTAATATGAACATAATCTTAAAATATTAATATGATCTTAATTTAAGGGATAATGCGTTGATTTAATTATAAAAGGTGAAGGGCGCATATATGATCGCCCAAAGTCGACGAGCTAAGGTGCGGTGCAATGTTCTATGAACATTTTATATATATATATAACTGGTTTGATGTGTGTTGAGTCATGGTTAATGTGATACGTGGGTTTAGTGAATTCGGAGTTATGTATGGCAATATTCATATGTGGATTAACAGATGGTATGGCCGGCATTCTTTCCATTGATAATTGTTTATTGACCATTGATGTGTGGGCCCGTAAGGTTTCATTTCTAAAGAAATTGAGATATTGACAAGAATTTAATATTATATTAAATTATTGTGGTTGAAGTGGACGACAAAGTCGTGGATGTATGTAATTGATAAGGGCGTGCACCGTTACATTATTCGAATGTTAATTCGAATGGACTGTGGGCCATAGTTGGGCTTTGGAAATTTAAGTCGAAATATTATTGAACGATAATTGAATACAATGGCATGGGTCTTATAATATGGTTTCATAACCACAGACTTGATTGGAAATCGAAGCTTCCACTTATGAAATTTTATATGTATAACGGTTGTAAGTTTTGGGAGTGCGGTTCCGCATGATATTAGGATCGCCCAGACGTATATAATTGCGTATAATAATTAAATGTTATGATAAAAAAAGATTAAAAAAAATAAAAAAATAAAAAAATAAATGAATTAAAAAAATATGAATAAATAAATAAAATAAATAAATAGAAGTAAAATAAAATAAAGATAAAATTAAAAATAAAAATAAAATAGATAAAAATAAAATTTAATTAAAAAATAAAAATAAAATAAATAAATAGAAATAAAAAAAATAAAGATTAAAAAAAATAAATAAACAAATAAATAAATAAAATTAAATAAAAATAAAATTAAATAAATTAAAATTGAATACTATTAAATTAATAATTAGCATTTTTATTAAAATAAATATAAATATTTAAAATTCAAATTATAAACTTTGATCAAATTTGTTATTACATGTAGTTTGTATTAATGAAGTTTTTGTATTAATACTTCATTATTATCAAGACAATCGCAAATTGAAATACTTCCGAGTCCATGTTGAATCTCATTATCATTAATTTTCTCTTTAGCATAGTTTATATAATCCTTATTTTTGTTTTGCTTCTCTGTATAAGGAGATGCCTTTGTGGTTACTGTTCCCATTACTGTCATGGTAATTTGTTCTTCTCTTTATATAACGAAACGCCTTTGTGTTTACTGTTCGCATTATTGTTATGGTTTGTACAGTTGAGAAAGAAATGTCTGGGTTTGGTTTGATCATCCCCCATAGATTAGAGCATCTGCAAGCTGGAACTATAAGTTATTGATATGACCGAATGCCTCACTATTTATAAAACTGGGTGCAAACACTGCTCACTCCAGCCAATAGGAGAAATACCGTACCGCCCTTCGCACTAATCAAATTTTGCCACGTGTTTGTCATCTGTTGGTTAGCCTGTTAGCATGATTTTCGCGAACGTTTTCCTACCGTCTGTCTCTGTCCGAGGTCACGGAGATGGGCGTTGTGGACCGCCGTGCAGGGCTTCGATCTGCGGTGCTCGAGAGAAAAGGATTCGGGTTAGAAATCATGTTTGAGTCTCGCCATATTACGAGATGTTGGAGCACTGGATAAACTGTGATAGGACTGTCAAACCAATTCAACCTTTTGAATTTCTGAATAATGCCATTATAGAACGATTATGTATAATTGATGGTAGACCTTCCTTACTGTCAGCCTTGAAGGCGGAACGGAGAAGAAATCCCCACTTAAAAGGAGGGGCAGTTGTATTGTAATTTTGTTATAGTGCAAATCCCTTCAGGTCGAACCTTGGTTCTGCTCGAATTCCTGAAGCCGGAGCAAAGAATTGAGACGGAAATGGGAACTAGCGTTGAGCTGTACGTTAAATGTATGCTGGAGGGTTTTAAAGCCAGAATGGAATACAATTCATGTTAAGGACCAGCATAGGGGAGGACTGGAGCGAGACTTCAACACAAAGTTCGCTGGCTTACCCATTTTGTGCAGAAAACGTGTGAAGAGAACTGCGCTAAGGGAAGCGTACCAAAGAGTAGGTGAACACAGAAGATGGAACTTGGAGCGTAGAAGGAACGGAACCAAGAGGTGAATGTGGAACCGGAGGTTATAGTCGGGTGGTTTTGGGAACAAACCCGTCTATTTCGCATCGCCCTTGCTCGAAGGTGAAACCACAAGAAAAAAACCCGATCCTATTAGATCGTGCCACGTCGTTGGGGCAATACCGCCCTCATCGCGTGAATTTGACGTGCTAAAGTTCGGCATAAAAAAAAAAGCAAAACTCCACCCTGCTCGTTGGATCGCCCCAATCAACGCGATACTCCTCCAGCCGTCGGATGCGAGAGGATTGTTAATAGGTGGGCCCGAACGTTATATTGGCGCTGGCCTTATAGTTAGGTCCGGGATATATATATGGCGGACATTCATGCATAATGGCGTTTTAATGACTATGTTAAAGTGTCTATGGTATCGTCGATTGATGTCCGCGGTATTAAAATTAAGGTATGTAGTGATCCCATATTAATGTTCTAATGACATGATAAGACTTGGGGTTTTAACTCTAAGGTTTGGTCAATGCTTATTAAACTAAAGTCCGTCGTGAGCCTTTCGGGAGGGCGTATACTTGTTATTGCTCGGGGTTATGGTCTAAGAAGTTCGAACATCAAAATATAATGAGAGGATGAGCATTACAATATAAGTGCGTGTTAAGCTATGAGCATCGGGATATTGCCTTTTAATACAGTTTACAAGGGGAGGATTTCTATTAATATTCGAGCGCTTTATAAAAGAGGGAGATAGCCTCGGCGCATTATTCAAAGGATATTCATTTGTTTTTATTATTATCGAATAAATTAAATGTTAAAAATAATTAAATAATATTTAAAGTTTGAATTTATATATTTATTTATTTTTAATAATTAAATGCTATGATAAGAAAAGATTAAAAATAAATAAAAATAAATAAATAAATAAATACAATATGAATAAATAAATAAAAATAAAATAAAATAAAGATAAAATGAAAATTAAAAATAAAATAGATAAAAAAATTTCTTAATTAAAAAATACAAACAAAATAAATAAATAGAAATAAAATAAAATAAAGATTAATAAATAAATAAATAAACAAATAAATAAATAAAATGAAATAAAAATAAAATTACATAAATTACAATTTAATAATATTAAATTAAAAATTATTATTTTTATTAAAATAAATATAAATATTTAAAATTCAAATTATAAACTTTGATCATTTGGTTTACTCTTTTTAAAATAAAATAAATTAATTTTTATTATTTGAGGCAACCTAGCCGTTATTTTACAAACGGCAAGTAGGAGCTATACTTTCTATTTAAAGAGGTTACTTGATCAGATTCTCCATCTTGTCTTGATGATGAACCACACAGGCAGGGTTTACCGCCTTAGACAAACTTAAAGGTTGTATGGGCAAACAACGTATGATAATGGGTTCGCTCATCCTATTCGGCCTTCTGCAAATCAAAATGAGCACACTCAATTCGACCACCCAGACATAACATCAAGGACAGGCAGAGAAAATACGGGAATTTCACATCAAGGTCTGATTGCCTTCTTCATATATGAGGATTCCATCAGTCTCGAGGATATGCAGGCCATTTGAATGGCCAGTTTGTGACATGGCGTCAGGTTGCTTCTTTAGTATACAGTATAGATAGTTTGAACGTGAAAAGAATCGAGACTTTAATAACTATAGGCTTTCCACCTTAGGTGATCATATTTCTACTTACCATTTATGATTATCTGTTCAGCTTTGGATTTTCTTCTGTTAAATCACAATTCAATTTTTACCCCTCATATAGCACAAAATGATTCACATCTCCTCCATCTGGCGTTCCCTTGCACCCCCGGTGCAATTGCTAGTTTTTATTTTTGGTGTGCATTAGGTTAGAATGCAGGGAGTGGGAGGAAGAGGCAACCGCAACGTAGCAATGGGAAAACCACGCAGGAAAGGGAAACAAAGTTGCTAGCAAGAATGAATGCGGAGGGAGAATGGTTGCGAGAAAGTAAATGGAGAAAGGAATGAAGGCAATGGCAGCGGATAGTGTGGACGGAGGAGACTGTAGGAAGTGGAGAGGAAGACTGCATGAGGAAAAAGGAGCAGCGTGAAGAGATCAAGGGACATCGAGCGATGGGGATGAGGAAACGCAGAGGCAAGGAGTAGAATACGAGAGAAAGGAATGCAGTTGCGAGGGAATGGAAGAGGAAATGACGCAGAGAGAAGCTACGTGAAGAAGGTTGCGACGTGAAGAAGGCTGCGACTAGCAAAGGGAAAAGGCAGCGAAAAGAAAAATCGAGGGAGCTGTGTGAGAGGAAAGGGAAAGAGATAGAGATCGAGAGCTCACGCAGATAGGATATACAACAACGTTAGAGGAAAATATGAAAACACAACAGCAATTGGAGATTGCAAGAAGAAGGGCAGCCCACAACTGGAAAACGCAGACACAATTGGTGCATAAAAATTTCGAAAATTTTCCTTCTTCCATCAACTTATTTTACCCATAAATTCAGATTTGAAAATTTTTTACTTGAATATCCCGTCAAAAATCCTGATCTTGAGATCAGATCTTACCCTCCAGGGCCTAGATCTGTCTCAGATCCAAAAAAATTTCTCTGGAAATCCTCAAATGTCACCTGCACAAAACCAGAAACCAAAACCCAGAAACCCTAACAGACATACAAAAAATCTAAAATTAAAACCCCGAGTTAGAAATCAGAAAACTAAAGAAAATTCTAAATATTTACACTAAAAATACAGATCTATATAATGTATTTACAGATCTATGCACAAGAGTGGCAGATTTGTCAGATCTAAGGAGTGTAAGTCTGACTTTGCTCCCAGATCTGAAGATCTAAGGCTCTTACTAGCCAGATCTAACTTTAAATTTAATAAAAGTTAAGATAATTTTTGTTTTTTAATTTAGGCACAAGCCCTAGAAAAAAACCTGCAAAAACGGAATTTAAGATAAGCCCTGGCAATTAGATCCGGAGGGCTCTTTAGATCTTATTTCCTTGGGAGTCAGCTGGTCCAACCGAGGACTTCCCTAAACGCCCAATTCTAAATCCGAGAGATTTTTGCACAGTTAAGGTTAAACTGTTAAATCAATAGAGAAATAAGATAAAAAAGAAAACTTTCAAGAGTTAGAGATACCTGCTAACTCAATCCAATTAATATTCTTACCCTAAATCCAGTAACCTAAGCAAGATACCTGTGCAATAGATTACTTTACAAGAGCCATTAATAAAAAATTTATTTAAATAATTACCAGCAGAATATAAAGAACAAGTTTACCATAAAATGTCGAAGAGGAACACGACCATAAAATAAAACCCCAAATACTTCATTTGTATTATTCCAGAAAATATTACAGGAGAGCTTCAAGAGCTAGTACATGATCAAAATATCGAATGCAAAATCAGACTGACACTGACCTCTAATTTATAGGTAAAATCTCCAAAGGCTAGTTCGCTTGATTCCGGTCAAAGTAATCTCGACTGTCGAAAATGATTTGATTATCTTTTAATCTTGTCTGTTGAAATTATTATTTTTTGAGGAATTTCAAAATTTTCAATTAATTCCTTTTTAATTAACTCAAAAATAATATTTTTGAGTTAATTACTTCAAAAACTTGACTTTGACTAAACTACCAAGGCCCAACAGTCTAAAATTTCTCAAAATTTCCAATATTTCCTTGGCCCGAGACCTTTAAAAATTTATTTTTTAGAGACCCACGAAATTTGCCTTTGAATAATTTAATTTTACCTAGGACATACAATTAATTAAATTTCTGGTTTATGATATTTTATTTAAATTGGCCAGAAAATTTAATTAATTGACTCAGGAGGGGATTAATTATTTTTCCAACCCTCTTTACATAAGATTAACACGTTAAACCCATGAGGGGGAATACTCGTTCGCAACAGACCCTCAATAATCTACCCAATTCTGTGACTCAAAATATGATCTAGTAGACCAAGCAATCTGTAATAAAATGATCTAGCCAATTAGCTAGGATCATTCCCAGATTACTTTTACAAAGACTCGATAAAAACACTAGGACTCACTTAATATATTGACGACAAAATCCACCCTAACTTTGGGGTGAGGCTGGAGGGGAAAAACTCTGCTGATCATTTGTGTCTAGAGACACAGATGTATCAGTGAGATGAAAAACCTCCTAGGATAGAAATCGTTACCAAAATACTAGGCTTACCTAGGTTGTTACATACATGATGGTCTTACTGAGATCATTTACATTATAAATATGCAAAATGGGTTTACATCTTTTACAAAACTATCGACTGAATGATGAAATATGAATGGCACGGACACTCGAACATGATAAATCCCTTTTGCAAAAAAAGGGGTGTACTGCTATGGGGTCGTTGGCAAAGAGTGGTCAACATTTGGCTCTACATGGGGACACGTTGCTTCATCAGAGGAATGTGAGAATCCAGAATCTGCATCAATACACAAGATTATATAAGTAGCGTCCATCCAAAATTCATTATATAACATTAAGCACATGAAAATAAAACTCTTCATTTATTGACTATTCTACTAACATGAAATGTAAATCTACTCTAACTACAAAATGAAATGCTGAAAGGACAAGGTGTAAGGTTAGAGATACAATACAAAGGATGCCCTGTGGCATCAGATGTGTTCAGTGTAGTGCGTACTAAGCATCTGCCCACTTTCAGGCAAGTTTGTGGCTTGTTTTTCGGATGTGCCATGTGCAATCTTGCATATGGTAGGACTTTGTCTTATCCAAAAAGCGAGCTTTTCGCAGCCATCAGATGTATCGAAGCGTTTCCTTATTCTTTATCTTTTTCACTTGAGGCTTTTCTTCATGGCAAACTGTGTTGTTGATGATGTGGAACATTGTGCTTGTGAACTTTCAGACGAAGTAAAAAAGATATGTGTGACATGCCTCTCTTCATTCTGTATCTGCTCTGTCATGGGTGATGGATTAACTTCACATGTATTAACCTGATTCCCCTCGATTTTCCTTTTATCCGGGTCACCGTCAATCAACCACTTTTCAATGGAAGAAATGGTCTCCTCATAATAAGATGGAGCTTGCTTTAGCAAACTGGGAGACCTATGATCTGTTGACAATTTTGACTTGGGTTGGACATTCTGTGATCTTTCTATTTTTTCCAACTTATTCTGAATAACAATCATCTGAGTATAATGCTTAACCTTTACAGTACTAATTTCCTTCGCATGACTCTTTTCAACAGTCAATAACTTGTGCTGAAGAGACATTTGACCGGTTTCCATGTCTTTTATCATTTTATCATTATTCGCTTTCATGGCCATGAAGCAATTATGCATATAGTTCATTTCTTTCTCATGATTTGCTTCCAAGGTGATCAAATGATTTTGCATGGTGGCCATCTCATTAGAGTGATTAAATTCCATGATCATCATTTCTTCAATATGCTTTTCTTCCATTACAGTCATTTGATTGGAGTGATTGAATTCCATGATTGTTATTTCTTCAATATGCTTTTCTTCCATGGCAGTCATTTGATTGGAGTGATTGAATTCCATGATCGTCATCTTTTCCTCTAAGGCTAACAACTTGTTCTGTATAGCATCAATTTCCCTGGTATGATCGGTTGTTAATCTTGCTTGGTTAAGTTCCATATCCTTAATAAGCTGAGCTTGATTAACCTCTGTATTCTTGATTATTTGAGCTTGATTCAATTGTATATCCTTAACCATATTAATCAATTCCTTAACAAGATGCTTATCGTTGTCAACACTGATTTGACAACCTGTTTCTGCTTCACCACTATCATGGATTTGTGTTGTCGTGGTACAAGTGGATTCATTCTGAGAATTATCTTGAAATCTTCTGTTAATAGTTGAGTTTTCTACAAGATCACTTTCATTCTTTTGCATAGTATTGGGGGCACAAGGCGAGCCACCTTGTTTCATATATCTATCTTTAAAAGCATTGATGATGCTTTGTAAAGAATCAAGATAATCCTCAGGCCAATTACACAACCAATTCATAGCATCACCATCTAAGGAAAACTCAAAGAGACGTATCTTGACATCTTCATGATTATATTGTGAAGGAAGACAATATCTATTTATTATATGAGTAACCTTCAAGAGATGCTTTCAAGCAGTCGCTGAATCACCACCCGAGAACAAAGGCAATTTAGGAATGGTCTCTTCTGGCATATCATGAAGAGCATCACCCATGATAACTTGCTTAAAGGCCAAGTGGATGTTAGAGAAAGATATCCTTGTTCAAGAAAAATCAAGAGGTCCACAAGAAGCGACCTTCTTAGAAGAAATTCTTGTAAGAAATGAAAGAAGTGGAGTCGCCACTTGAACATGAATCTAATTCTAAAACCGAAAAGTTAGTCGAGAGAAGCAGATGGATATCAAGGAGGGATTCTTGTTTGGGAGTAAATAGATGAATAAGTGGAGTCGCCACCCAAACAAGAAACCAATCGAAATGTCCAGGTGCAAGAGAAGATGAAAGGATTAGTGAGATGGCGAAAGATACGATGATGAAAATATGAAGAGATGAAATGACGCTAGAAAATGTTATGCCGTGTGATGGGTTAATGAATGGCGAAAAAAGATTAGAAGATTAGAAAATGTTGTTGAGATCAAGGACAGAAAAACTTCGTTCCCCGGCAATGGCGCTAAAAAATGTTGTCGCACAAAATGTCTAGGCACCGCGACAACGTCTCAGATTGGGGGCTGTCACCCTGATCCCCAATCTCTCTTTTTAAGATGTCTCCTTATAGCAAGATTAAATGATTTGATTGAATTTGAATGATTGATATTAGTGCCTTATGGAGTCAACTATCTTGCTAAGGAAATTACAACCAAGTCCTTGATGAGAAACTACTGCTATGCAATGCTAACTTAGAATGCAGAATGCAAGGAAAACGAGTTGAAGAAGGAGCGAGATGAAGCAAGCTTCGAAGATGAGAGGTGATGTTAAAAGCCTAAAGCACTTAGATTATAAATAATATGATCTAACCACTAAGTACTTAAGCTAGAGTGCCAATTATGAAGATGCCATAAATTACTCAATTTAAAAGATATACAATTTGTCACAGATCCACAATAGAGCTCTAAAAAAGATATTGATCACATTTACTTGAAAGATTTCCTAAACTTTAATATTCAATAAATATCAAAATTCAAGTAAATGAAACAAGAGTTAATTACACATTAGGCGATTTTAATCGATATAAAACGTTTAAAGATTCAGATGCCAATGATCATCAAACCTAGCTGAAGCATATGAAATTAACTAGCACTTAAATCTCGGTAATTATTCATCAAGATATACCATGAAATTTAAATGCTAAATAAACACTTTGCCAAATATTTTATGGACTAAATGATATTCTAAAATAATGCAAATCCAAAAATTAATTTTCTCCTATAGTCAAACTTAGGATATTTTAAAAATTAAATCATGACAACTATAGAAATTTCTCCACAATTAAATATTTTCGTTGACGGCTTAGAATTTTAACACATTAACAAGAGCTCCAAAAACTTTAATTTTAAGATATAAATGGCCCTTAAATCTATATACAAAAAAAATGACTAGTTAATGAAATTTTTTACAAAAGTTAGAAGTTAATAAGCTAAACATTTTGATTTTTTAAATTTTTTTACAAAGGTTAATGAAAAAAAAAATGAAACTATTGATTTTAAATTTTAAAATGAAAACTAAAAATTAAAAATAAATATAAAAATGAGAAGGAAAAGTTAAAAAATTTAAATCGAAACATTACAAAAAATTAAACATTATGTTATGATGGGCCAAAGGCCAAAAATTTAAAACGAAATGTTTTATTTTTATTTTTGGTGTGGGTTAGGTTAGAATGAAGGGAGTGGGAGGAAGAGGCAGCCGCAACGCAGTAATGGGAAAACCACGTAGGAAAGGGAAACAAAGCTGTCGGCAGGAATGAACACGGAGGGAGAATGGCTGCGAGCAGGTAAATTGAGAAAGGAATGACAGAAATGGCAGTGGATAGCGTGGGTAGAGGAGACTGTAGGCCATGGAGAAGAAGATTGCATGAGGAAAAAGGAGCAGCGTGAAGAGATGAAGGGATAGCGAGCAATGGGGATGAGGAAATGCAGAGGGAAGGAGCAAAATGCGAGAGAAAGGAATGCAGCTGCGAGGGAATGGAAGAGGAAATGACGCAGGGAGAAGCAGCGTGAAGGAAGGCCGCAGCTAGCAAAGGGAAAAGGCAGCGGAAAGAAAAATCGAGGGAGCTTTGTGAGAGGAAAGGGAAAGAGGCAGAGATCGAGAGCTCACGCAGAAAGGATAATCAACAACGTTAGAGGAAAAGATGAAAACACAACAACAAATGGAGATTGCAAGAAGAAGGGCAACCCACAACTAGAAAATGTAGGCACAGCCGGTGCATACAAATTTTGAAAATTTTCCTTCTTCCAACAACTTATTTTACCCAGAAATTCAGATTTGAAATTTTTAACATGAATATCTCGGCAAAAGTCCTGATCTTGAGATCAGATCTTACCCTTTAGAGCCTAGATTTGTCTCAGATCAAAAATTTTCTCTGGAAACACTCAAATGTCACTTGTACAAAACCAAAAACCAAAACCCAGAAACCTTAGCAGATATACAAAAAATCTAAAATTGAAACCTCGAGTTAGAAATCAGAAAAGTAAAGAAAATTCTAAATATTTACACTAAAAATACAGATCTATACAATGTATTTACAGATCTATGCACAAGAGTGGTAGATTTGTCAGATCTAAGGAGTGTAAGTCTGACTTTGCTCCCAGATCTGAAGATCTAAGGCTCTTACTAGCCAGATCTAACTTTAAATTCAATAAAAGTTAAGATATTTTTTTTTTAAAATTTAGGCACAAGCCCTAGAAAAAACCCTGCAAAAATGGAATTTAAGATAAGCTCGGGCAATTAGATTCGGAGAGCTCTTCAGATCTTATTTCCTTGGGAGTCAGCTGGTCCAACCAAGGACTTCCCTAAACGCCCAATTCTAAATCCGAGAGATTTCTGCACAGTTAAAGTTAAATTGTTAAATCAATAGAGAAATAAGATAAAAATAAAACTTTCAAGAGTTAGAGATACCTGCTAACTCAATCCAATTAATCTTCTTACCCTAAATCCAGTAACCTAAGAAAGATACCTGTGCAATAGATTACTCTACAAGAGCCATTAATAAAAAATTCATTTAAATAATTACCAGCAGAATATAAAGAACAAGTTTACCATAAAATTCCGAAGAGGAACACGACCATCAAATAAAACCCCAAAGACTTTGTTTGTATTATTCTAGAAAATATTACAGGAGAGCTTCAAGAGCTAGTACACGATCAAAAGATCGGATCCAAAATCAGACTGACACTGGCCTCTAATTTCTAGGTAAAATCTCCAATGGCTAGTTCGCTTGATCCCCATCAAAGTAATCTCGACCGTCGAAAAGGATTTGATTATCTTTTAATCTTGTCCGTCAAAATTATTATTTTTTGAAGAATTTCGAAATTTTCAATTAATTCCCTTTTAATCAACTCAAAAAAAATATTTTTGAGTTAATTACCTCAAAAAATTGACTTTGACTAAACTACCAAGGCCCAAGAGTCTAATATTTCTCAAAATTTTCAATATTCCCTTGGCCCGGGACCTTTAAAAATTTGTTTTTTAGAGACCCTCGAATTTTGCCTTTGAATAATTTAATTTTACCGAGGACATAAAATTAATTAAATTTCTGGCTTAGGAATTTTTATTTAATTTGGCTAGAAAATTTAATTAATTGACTCAGAAGGGGATTAATTATATTTCCAACCCTCTTTACATAAGATTAATACATTAAACCCATGAGGGGGAACACCCGTTCGCAACAGACCCTTAATAATCTACCAAATTCTGCGACTCAAAATATGATCTAGTAGACCAAGCAATCTGTAATAAAATGATCTAGCCAATTAGCTAGGATCATTCCCAGATTACTTTTACAAAGACTCGATAAAAAACACTAGGACTCACTTAATATCTTGACGACAAAATCCACTCTAGCTTTGGAGTGATGCTGGAAGGGAAAAACTCTGCCGATCATTTGTGTCTAGAGATAGAGACGAATTAGTGAGACGAAAAATCTCTTAGGATAGAAATCGTCACCAAAATACTAGGCTTACCTAGGTTGTTACATACATGATGGTCTTACTGAGATCATTTACATTATAAATATGCAGAATGGGTTTACATCATTTACAAAACTGTCGACTGAATGATGAAATATGGATGGCATGAACACTCGAACATGATAGATCTCTTTTGCGAAAATGGGGTGTACTGCTATGGGTTTCGTTGACAAAGAGTGGTCAACACCTTGAATTAGAAAGTATCTATTAATGGAATAAGAATTCTCTCACTCTTTCTCTCTATATATGTTTGATTTTAACATCTTTTACTCAACATGTATGTTGAAATATTTGATGTATAATCTATATTAACCTTTTCTTTATTATTAGTTTTTTTAAAATCTGATATATCAACTCCATCTTAAAAATGAAATAAATTACACCTCCCTAGTAATGGGAAGTGAAAATTTAAATTACTTTACTTTTCTTCAATATGGACATTGAAATATTTTGTTTATAACTGACAATAAAATATTTTTTGTTATTAAAATATATATATATATATATATATATATATATTTTTTTTTTAAGTATTACATGTAAACTAAACATAAAATTTATTAAACATCATGTAATATCAATACTATCACTTTATGTCAATTCCATGTTAAATAGTGAAGAAAGTACATATCTCCCTAATACTAAAAAGTAAGTTATTTTTTTAACTTTCAGTTACTTTATTTCTTTATATAATGTTGATTTAAAATTAATGTGGATATCAAAGTACGTTATTTATGGCAGACATCATTTTTTTTTAGTTATTACTATTTTTAATTTGTTAATGTAAGTATTACTTTATTAGTTTTAAATGTAGCGTTATGTGACAACATCGCCCATACTGGGCTGTAGAGCGTTTCTCGACGCAACAATAATGGTAATTTAGAAAGCACCATAGAACATGATGCTACACATGGTTGTTGATAAAACCACTTCTAAATTCTAAGAATTAACTTGTGAATATTCAGTTGTTCTTATGTTTTAGTTCGTCTTCTTCATCATGCAATTATACATTTAGAAGTTCAACCAAGATAGTAAATGAATCCCAAATCATAATGTACAAGAAACAAGAGACAAAGATTTATCTTGGGAAAAGCCTCAAAGGGAAAAAACCCAACAACCTTCTTCTTAAAGAAATCTTTGGATCAACAAAAGAAATCAAAGTCATATAAACTTCCACAATTGCTAGGCTCCTCAAGGTTCTGGCTCTTCTTCTTCAAAAAAATCTTCCAATACTTAAAGAGACTGCCCTTTGATTTGAACATGTAAAAACCTTCCAACCTCTTGGACAAACCTCAGATCAACACTGATGGACAAGTGTTGGGTCTCCAACAAACTTACAAAATTTTGCACTTTAGACCTCAAATCTCTGCTCGTAACAGACTTGAGATCTTCTGTGATACTTCATACTTTGGATCTGACAGACTTCAGATCTTCTGTGATATTTCAGACTTCGGATCTTCTATGATATTTCAAACTTCGGATTTGACAGATTGCAGATTTATGAGAGATGTCAGATTTCGTATCTTCTGTGATGAAGGGCTCAGATTAGTACAACTCTTGTCAATAGAGAATAAACTTGTTTCTAGCCCTTGAAACCTTCCTTGTAACTTCTTCGCATGAGAGAATAGATCTATGCGGTGAGTGTGTTCGAACTGCCTTCAAGGATGACGAATAAACTTCTATTTATAGTCAACTGGGGGCCCGAATGGGTTTCTCAATAAGTCAAGCCGACTTGAACAGTTCAGAGGCAACTAACACTTTTGGAGGCTTCTTGAAGTTACATAACAAATGATAATTTTCTTCCTCTAATGTCATGAAGAACATGACTTATAAAATACAAGTTTTGATCAATGCAAGCATGAAGAACATGCTAGAAACAAAAATAATAATTTGTTTTTCTAATTATAATGACAATAATGATTTTATGATGACCGACCATAGCTACATTCTCGAACACTCCCTCTTAGCTAGGGAGGTATTCATTGAAAATATTTCTTTAAGAATAAGGTTACACACTTCGTAGTACCATTATCTTATGGTACTACACTATAATTAAGATCATGGTTGACCATCAAACAACTAGCCTCCATACATAGTCTAGGTGAAACTCTAAAGGTCTCATCCTAGGCCTAAGCTCACTCTAAAGAGATCTGAGTAGGATATTGGGAGGAACTTGCTAACCTACTCATATGAGTTGTCTCCAAGACTATTCTTTGACCAAGGTCACAATGATAAGAGTTCTCTTTCCATAGCCAAGGTGCCAACCCAACAACCATGCTTCTTCTAGCTAGTATCTAGGCTACTGCCAAGACACTAATCCAAAAAGCATGCTGATCTAGGGATCTAGGTACCATCTAAGCTATTTACAAGGTATCAAACCAACATGCATGTAGTTCCAGGGTCTTAGATACCAACTAGGCTACTACCAATGTATCAACCCAACAATTACTGTTTCAAGGATCTAGATACCATCTAGGCTACTGCCAAGATATCAACCCTACATCTTTCAGGGATCTAGGTACCATCTAGGCTATTGCCAAGGTACCAACCCTACGTACCATCATACAAGCTATTTAGCCTAAGGTACAACTCTATGTACCATCATATAGGCTACCTAGCCTAAGGTGCAAAGACTAGTCACAATGATCCAGTTGGCGCCTCAACCTCATGGGGCAAATTTCCCCATAGAAACCCTAAGACCCCAAGAGGAGCCCATCTCGCCCCAAAGAAGATTTCAAATTATATAAAGGAAATTATTAATACATGGGCAAGAAATTGTTAAAAAGGAATATATATTTAAATATTTTTGAGCAAATTCAAATTAAAGTTATTCCCATCAAAATTCAAAGTCAAACTCTCAAGAAAGGGACCCCATCGAATTGTATATATTATATAAATAGAATCTTTGTGACTCAGTTGATATAGATCATATAACAAGTAAGGCTTGCATCCTTATATCTTCTGAGGTTCACATTTTTGTTGTGTATGGTTTGTATATGGCTTGCACAGGATCACACCGACTCGATATTTCAGAAGCTTGCAACACACTTACTATGGCTTGTATAATTCTCTGTGTAACTCACATTGTTACATCTAAATGGTTCACATCATACTTATCGCAGCCCGTAGTTGCATATGTGGCTCGCTTCTATAACAATCGCTCAATACATAATCTCGTGACTTGTATATAAAACTTTTATGCCTCGCATCCTTCAGAGAGTGGCTTGTTGTATCAATGCACAATAGCTTGCTTGATCCCGCAACAAGCATTATCTCAGTGGTTTGTATTTTTCAGTGGAGTAACTCTTTCAGTGACTCGCTCTTGTGGCCGCTCACACTTATTATTACAGTGACATTACAGTGGATTGGTGAATTAACTATGGTTTTCTCTCACCGTATGTGGCTCGTTCTCTATACATTATGGAGGCATCGCGTTGAATCGCATCTCTCTAAAACATGATCTCAAACATACTATATTCTGTGGTCGTAATCATTGTTATACTCAGTAGTTCGGATCACAATAATATTCTCTGTGGCAACTCTGTGTGGCATCACACTGATCACCAAGTCCTCCAATGATTTGATTTTGTTTTCCTTCGCCAATGAGGATATTTTCTCCATCTTTAACTGTGTCTGGACATTGGTGAGGGATGTACTTAATTTTGAAGCTGCCATAACAGTGTTGGTCATGGTGTAGAAAAACATTTCTCCAGACTATATATGCATATCTATTTGATCTATAGGATGTATTTGCTTTGCATCAAATGAAAAATAGTCTTCTTGTAGTCTGAAGGGGTTTTTGGAAATGGCATTTGAGATTGTAAGAATTTCATTTGCATTTTCCCGTTCTCACTATCAAATGTTGTTAATAATCTATGTTGGGAAGTAGAACTCTGCTTCCAAAACTGATCATATGTATTGGCCTTGAGTGCTTCATTCTTTCGCTTAATTTCCAAAAACTTATTAAATATGTTGGGATCATCTTGGTCGTTACCCAATTTTGTTGATTGTATTGTTTCTGAAAGATTCTACGAGGTCGAGGAGGATGGAGAATCAGGTAAAAGATCCTGAGAGCCTATCGAAACCTGTGAACCAATCATGACAATGGTGTCATGTCCTTCATCATTCTAAATGGTGACTACTTTAGAGTTTGTCTTCTGCCTTTTCTGATAGATGATGAAATCTTTGGCACTAATTCCAGTGACTGATGAATATGTTTCTTCCATTTGTCTTTTGTTTTGTTTCTCTTGAGGCACTGGAGTTTGGGAGGTGGTTGTTGATATAATTTTGTCCTCTGCTTCCTGTAGTGTATTCTACTCCCACTAGTCTTTCTTCATAAATTTCTTGATCTCTAGTCTGGGGGTATGATTGTAAGGTGTGGTTTTCTGTTCCATCCTTAAATTATAAATTATACTGAAGGGGTCATATGACCAGGTGAAACTTGGATGAAAATTCACCTGCTTGAAGATTGAATTTTCCTCCTTCCTTGTTGCTATGGTATTGCATATGAAAGGTCCCACTTGTGTCTTAATCTTAAACTGTGAATTCCTTTTACCTAAACCAAAAAAGAAGAAGTGGATTTCATCCATATTAATCATATGCCTTATATATTCTAGAGAAAAAATCCTCATTGGAACATATTTGGGCAGTTTGTAAGGAGTTGGTTCACACCCATACACTCTTCTTTCTGTATAATTTTGGTATATATACCAGTCTCCAATCTTGATCTGCTCACTTAGGTGCAAATACCTTTTTATCTCTGAACTGATCCTTTCTCAATTTGACTATTGAGAAGCCCTGCAGCTATATGGATAATTTTTTCTATGAAGTCTACAAAGTTAAACTTTTTTGAATTTCTTCTCACCACTGAGGTCCACTATATCACTAATTGGTTGATTCCTTGATTATCTTGTTTATGCAGTGTTATGGGAAATCTAGCACCCTGCTGAAAAAGAAACATGTATACTAATACATATGCATACTTAAACATTCCTTCTGTAGTGATCTTCATCAACTATTCATGCATATTATCAGCCAAAAAGTGATTGAAATTAAACATGAATGTTGGCTTATGCTCCTTGGAAAAAATAGAAAGAAAACCTAGAATAGCCTCATCCACCCATTGGTCTAATTGGTACCCTAGAAAGCGTGATACTAAAGAAATAATATGTTTAAATTTTTCTGGGAACATGGAGGCTGGATAAGGGGGACTTTCTTGGGGAGTTGAGCATCCTCTGGGAGGAAAATCTCGAATATTTGGGCTTTCTGAGGGAAGGTGAGTTTATGGTATAAATCCATAAGGGCGGGTATAGAGAAATGGTTGAGGGACACATTTTTAGGAATCAGTAACATTTGATTGATGGATTTTGGCGAAATTGTGACCAGAATGTCTCCATTCTGGGCCACAATGGTTCTTTGAACAAGATATATCTTGCTTGACACCACATGATGAAATCAGGGAAACGGTGTGTCCGTGGAAACATAAGGATAGGTAATGGGGATTCTAAAAATTTCATCTCATCCCCCTAGTCTAGATAGTTCTTCTTCTACCATTGATGTAATTCGACAAGTCAAATTCACACTTGGTATCAGAAATTTTATAGTACAGTATGCCAGGGGTGTATGGTCGAGGTTCAGGGTGGCAGAGGACTTAGGATTATCATTGTCGTTTGGTTTTCCATTGGTGGATTTTCCCTTTACTTTGGGAGCCATGTCTGCCAGCTTTAAGGGACAAATAGAGAAATAGAAGATGTACGGTGTGAAAATAGTACCTAAATGGATAATTGGATGATTGTAAGTAGTAACTTGGCTCTAGATTAGCTGAAGATGACTGGTGCTGACAGTGGACTCGCTGACCTGTAAAACAAAAACAGTGCAGAGGAGGGTCGTGCACAATTAGGCAGTGTCAATTTATAAGAGTGGATTGATTACCGTTGTAGTTTGATCCTCTACAGAACGGGGTTTTTGAGGAATTAATGATGAAACGGTTAATCGGGAGAAATTAATGATGAAACGATTAATCGATAATGGAAATATTGCAACAGATAAAGGTTAATGGGTGAAAGGGGAGAGATAGGTGGCGTAACGTGGTTGGCGGAGGCTACGACATGGGAATTGATGTGGGATTTGACGTGGTGGACCATTGGCGAGAGCGGAGGAGAGAGGCTATTTTCAGAGGGGGGTGTGAGGTGGTATGTGGTTTTAAGCGGTGGGGGTGTGAACTCATGAGCGACTACCACATGATATGGGACCTAAGTAAAACAATACCACTTTTTGGAGCCCCCCCCCTACCATTAATAAGAAACGGGGGAGGGGGGTGTGAAATCGATGCCAAGACACTAATCCAAAAAGCATGTTGATCTAGGGATCTAGGTACCATCTAAGCTATTTACAAGGTATCAAACCAACATGCATGTAGTTCCAGGGTCTTAGATACTATCTAGGCTACTGCCAATGTATCAACCCAACAATTACTGTTTCAGGGATCTAGATACCATCTAGGCTACTGCCAAGATATCAACCCTACATCTTTCAGGGATCTAGGTACCATCTAGGCTATTGCCAAGGTACCAACCCTACGTACCATCATACAAGCTATTTAGCCTAAGGTACAACTCTATGTACCATCATATAGGCTACCTAGCCTAAGGTGCAAAGACTAGTCACCATGATCCAGTTGGCACCTCAACCTCATGGCATACAAACTAGTGCAAGTTTTCCATCACCAAGGTCAAACCTCTAGGAACACCCATATTCCAACTACACAGGGTTGGCCAAACCCTAGAGGACATTCAACTCCTCACACCATAGGATCAAACCCTAAAGGATCCTTTACATTACAGGGTTGCCATTGTCTTGGCCAAACCCTATCACAGGCCTTAATCTAGGGTTTTTGTTCAAAAATCCTGAAGTCAATTATGCATAAGCCATGATCCATTTTAGGGTTTTGCTCACAAACCCTAATTTCAAAAACCTAAAATATATTTGTACACATGAGATAGATTACACGTTTTGTCAAAACCCCTAAAAATCCTAAATTTTCTCTTGATCAGTAGTATAAATCCCTGACATCGAAACCTTCTGTTTTGGCCTTATTTGATTGTTCACCTACAATAGCAACCTGATCTCTTTCTCTTTTCCTACTGCCATTTAATTTCTTAGGACATTGGTTTCTATAATGACCAAATTTGTGAAAATGGAAACATTGGATTTTTTACGAGTATTTCTTTCTTTGTTGAGAAGGATTTTTACTTGAGCCTTTGTTTTGAAAACCAAATTTCTTACTTTCTCCCTAAGATATGAGTTAAGATTTGATTATTTGTTCTATATATTTTCCTTGGCTAACTCACACAGGGTTGGCATACAAAGACTAGTCACAAATCCGGTTGGCGCCTCAACCTCATGGCATACAAACTAGTACAAGTTTTCCATCACCAAGGTCAAACCTCTAGGAACACCCATATTCCAACTACACAGGGTTGGCCAAACCCTAGAGGACATTCAGCTCCTCACACCATAGGGTCAAACCCTAGAAGGTCCTTTACATTACAGGGTTGCCATTGTCTTGGCCAAACCCTATCACAGGCCTCACTCTAGGCCAAAAGGCTTACTCCACAAGTAACTGAGCCTGACAAAGGCACCCACTCTTATAGAGTGATTGTGCCAACATAGAAAGGCACCTACTCTTCTAAGTAACTTGGACTTAAGGACCATTTTTCTTAAGCTAGGAGAATGTTTTCTCTCAACAATAGTTTGGGCCATTCTTCTGGAGACCCCTATTGTTATCTCATTAATGCTCCCTCTTACTGAGAGAACTTATCTTAACAAGTAACAAGTCCAAGCTTGTCCCTGGAGTTCATGTTCTTCATCTAGGACAGAGGCTTGCCAAAGGCCTATCATACCTTGGCCATTAACTATAATTTTAAAGATAATACTTAAATACATACCTCAAAACTTGAGAATTAAATTGGTCCCTCTGAGTCCAAAGCTTCTTTTAAATTCATGGTTCTTTCTAGATCCAAAGCTCCCTCTGAATCCATAACCCTTTCAAGATTCAAAGCTCCCTTTGAAGCTTTCTTTGAATCCAAGATTTGTCACAGACTTTGTTTTGATATTGTAACTTCTTCTAGCCCATACAGTGTTCAGTATGTACCTGCAATCCTCCCTAGGGATGTCACAAAAGAATAGTTATAATCAGGCAATGAAAATAAAGCAAGAGACTAGTTTTACTGAAGAGATCAATAATAGTAAACAAAAAAGGAAGATAGAGCACTTATCTTTTATGAACAACAACAAATCCCTCTTGATCTTGCACTTCTCAACATCATCAATGCAAACATCATTAGGGTTTTTCTTCGTTTCAACAACTCTTCCTAGGGTTTTGTGTAAAACCCTATGCATTCTCTTATCAAGCCTTTCTAGGTTCGCAAACTCTAGAAATCAAAACCCTTTTTGCATATAAAAGGACTTAATCTAGGGTTTTTGTTCAAAAATCCTGAAGTCAATTATGCATAAGCCATGATCCATTTTAGGGTTTTGCTCACAAACCCTAATTTCAAAAACCTAAAATATATTTGTACACATGAGATAGATTACACCTTTTGTCAAAACCCCTAAAAATCCTAAATTTTCTCTTGATCAGTAATATAAATCTCTGACATCGAAACCTTCTGTTTTGGCCTTCTTTGATTGTTCACCTACAATAGCAACCTGATCTCTTTCTCTTTTCCTACTGCCATTTAATTTCTTAGGACATTGGTTTCTATAATGACCAAATTTGTGAAAATGGAAACATTGGATTTTTGACAAGTATTTCTTTCTTTGTTGAGAAGGATTTTTACTTGAGCCTTTGTTTTGAAAACCAAATTTCTTACATTCTCCCTAAGATATGAGTTAAGATTTGATTATTTGTTCTATATATTTTCCTTGGCTAACTCACAAACTTAAGTAAATATGACTATATTTACATATTATTGATAAAATTAATCATATCTTTGATAGAGTTACCTTGGCAGCACACGACTGAAACTAGCCTAGATCCATGTTAACTCCGGATCTATCAAGCGCCGAGAGGGATCAAATCTCTCGAGGTGCAAACCTTTCCTCAAGTTTTGCACTCAATAAAGAGGTCGATTTGATTACTTGCACTAGATTTCTAGTTTCTTCTGGGGAGTTAAATTGATTTCCTTCCATTACTGTAAGTCTAGTTTCTTCTTGAAAGCAAGTTGTCCACAACTCTTCAAAGGATGGAGCCTCTTTCTTGCTATTTATACTTGCCACGAAAGCATTCCAGGATCTAGGTAGCCCTAAAAGTGCTGAAATTACAAGTTCTTTATCAGGGATGATTTCATCAATTGCTTGAAGTTCATCTCTTAGACAAGAGATCCTTACGAAATATGAAGACATGGTGTCATCTTTTGTCATCTTGACATTTCGAAGCTCATTCTTCAAGCTTGCTACTTCACCAATATTATTGATTGTAAACAGTTTAGAGAGAGCATCATACATCTTCTTTGAGGTATCTAGGTTGGAAATATAAGGGATTAGATTGTATTTGCTTGAATCCACAATGAGACTCGTGGAAATTATGCCATTTTCCTTGAACTTTTCTTTCCCTTCATCTCCTAATGGTTCTTTGATTTTTCCTTTAACAATATCCAAAACTTTGTTTCTTGCAAGGATAAGATCAATCCCTATCTTCCAGGCTCTAAAATTTGAAGCTCCTTGTAACTTGTTCTCATATTTCATTGTGGAAGCCATATATATAGATGAGATTAGAATATGTCTCTATTCAATAGAGTCTCAATCTCAAAAAGTGATCTTCTTCAGTCCCTTCCTTCATTAAAGCTCTGATACCATGTTGATAAAACCACCTCTAAATTCTGATAATTAACCTGTGGCTATTAAGTTCTTATGTTTTAGTTCTTCTTCATCAAGCAATTATACATTTAGAAGTTCAACCAAGATAGTAAATGAAGCCAGATCACAATGTACGAGAAACGAGAGACAAAGATTTATCCTGGGAAAACCCTCAAAGGAAAAAAACCCAACAACCTTCTTCTTAAAGAAATCTTCAGATCAACATAAGAAATCAAAGTCATATAACCTTCCACAAGTGCTAGGCTCCTCAATGTTCTGGCTCGTCTTCTTCAGAACATCTTCCAATACTAAAAGAGACTGCCCTTTGACTTGAACAAGTAAAAACCTTCCAACCTCTTGGACAAACCTCAGATCAACAATGATGGACGAGTCTCGGGTCTCCAACAAACTTACAAAATTTTGTACTTCAGACCTTAGATCTCTACTTGTAACATACTTCAGATTTCTTGTATAGACTTCAGATCTTCTGTGATACTTCAAACTTCGGATTCGACAAACTTCAGATCTTCTATGATATTTCAGACTGTGGTTTTCTGAGAGACTTCATACTTTGTATCTTCTGTGATGAAGGACTTGGATTAGTGTAGATCTTTTCAATAGAGAATAAACTTGTTTATTAGCAATTGAAACCTTCCTCGTAACTTCTTTGCATGAGAGAACAAATCTCTATGTTGAGTGTGTTCGAACTGCCTTCAAGGATGGCGAATAGACTTCTATTTATAGTCAATTGGGGGTCCAAATGGGCGTCTCAATAGGGCAAGCCGACTTGAACAATTTAGAGGTTGACTAACAGTTGTGGAGGCTTCTTGAAGTTACATAACAAATGATAAATTTCTTCCTTTAATTGTTGAAATTTGGGCAGCTATGGGGCAAATTTCCCCATAGAAACCCTCAGACCCAAGAGGAGCCCATCTCGCCCCAAAGAAGATTTCAAATTATATAAAGGAAATTATTAATACATGGGCAAGAAATTGTTAAAAAGGAATATATATTTAAATATTTTTGAGCAAATTCAAATTAAAGTTATTCCCATCAAAATTCAAAGTCAAACTCTCAAGAAAGGGACCCCATCGAATTGTATATATTATATAAATAGAATCTTTGTGACTCAGTTGATATAGATCATATAACAAGTAAGGCTTGCATCCTTATATCTTCTGAGGTTCACATTTTTGTTGTGTATGGTTTGTATATGGCTTGCACAGGATCACACCGACTCGCTATTTCAGAAGCTTGCAACACACTTACTATGGCTTGTATAATTCCTCTGTGTAACTCACATTGTTACATCTAAATGGTTCACATCATACTTATCGCGGCCCGTAGTTGCATATGTGGCTCGCTTCTATAACAATCGCTCAATACATAATCTCGTGACTTGTATATAAAACTTTTATGCCTCGCATCCTTCAGAGAGTGGCTTGTTGTATCAATGCACAATAGCTTGCTTGATCCCGCAACAAGCATTATCTCAGTGGTTTGTATTTTTCAGTGGAGTAACTCTTTCAGTGACTCGCTCTTGTGGCCGCTCACACTTATTATTACAGTGACATTACAGTGGATTGGTGAATTAACTATGGTTTTCTCTCACCGTATGTGGCTCGTTCTCTATACATTATGGAGGCATCGCGTTGAATCGCATCTCTCTAAAACATGATCTCAAACATACTATATTCTGTGGTCGTAATCATTGTTATACTCAGTAGCTCGGATCACAATAATATTCTCTGTGGCGTCACACTCATCACTATAATCTGACATCGCTACACAGTCCTATGGCATTGCACTTATGTCTGACTAGTTATGTGGAATCACACTTATTGACATTGATTCTCTGCAATAGTGACATCACCGTCAGTGGATTACACTCTGTGTGACAACACTTGACTTTGTGGCACCATATTACAACACTATGGCTCATATTCTATGACTCTAAATGTCTTAGAGACTCACATGTATTATCTATGCCTCGACTAACTGTCGTGGTTCGTATTCATTAGATGTATGCATAATGACCCTTGTTGTGAGACTGTATGAAACTGTATTCTATTCAACACAATGATTGGCATGGCGATAACCCTAGATATGGCAGGAACCTTAGTAACAATGATACAATAATATATGTATTAGTGATACAGTGACCTAAGGAACAATGAGACAGTGATCTAGAGAGAGTGACCTAATGTGACAATAATCTAAGGACAATCGTGTTTGACAATGACTGAGAGAGATGGCGTTGACTTCATCATGGCAGTGAACCTTGGCATATCAGTGACATAGTATGACCGTGACATCTAATGACTTTGACAATAACCCTATATGACAATGATCTTGACAGTGACCTTATTGTAGCAACCTTAACATGGCAGTAGACCTTGGTATCAGTGTGTTCATAACAATGATTGGTGACAGTATATGATAGTGATATGATAGCAAATCTCTTGGACTTGTTTTGTTCAATTCGCAAACGAAGTTGTGAACTGACTTGGGTTGCCCCTGTTGACCACTCTGTGTCAACGACCCCATAGCAGTACACCCCTTTTTTCGCAAAAGGGATCTATCATGTTCAAGTGTTCGTGCCGTTCAGTTTTCATCATGCAGCCGACAGTTTTGTAAAAGATGTAAACCCATTCTGCATATCTATAATGTAAATGATCTCAGTAAGACCATCATGTATGTAACAATCTAGGTAAGCCTAGTATTTTGGTGACGATTTCTATCCTAGGAGGTTTTTCGTCTCACTGATTCATTTGTGTTTCTCGACACAAATGATCGGCAGAGTTTTTCCCCTCCAGCCTCACCCCAAAGCTAGGGTGGATTTTGTCGTCAAGATACTAAGAGAGTCCTAGCGTTTTTTATCGAGTCTTTGTAAAGTAATCTCGGAATGGTCCTAGCTAATTGGCTAGATCATTTTATTACAGAATGCTAGGTCTACTAGATCATATTTTGAGTCGCAGAATTGGGTAAATTATTGAGAGTCTGTTACAAATGGGTTTTCCCCTTCATGTGTATCTTTGTAATATCTTGATGTAAAATATTTTAGTGGATGGTCCCTCATAGTTAGAAAGCATGGCTAAAGTATTAGAGGGTTGGAAAAATAATTAATCCCTTCATGAGTCAATTAATTAAATTTTCTGGCCAAATTAAATTAATTTTATGTCCTAGGTAAAATTAATTTTTTCAAAGGCAAAATTCGTGGGTCCCTAAAAATAAATTTTTAAAGGTCCAAGGCCAAGGGAATATTGAAAATTTTGAGAAATTTTGGACCCTTGGGCCTTGGTAGTTAATTCAAAGTCAATTTTTTGAGGTAATTAATTTTTGAGTTAATTAAAAGGGAATTAATTGAAAAATTAGAAATTCCTCAAAAAATTATAATTTTCGACAGATGAGATTAAAAGATAATCAAATCATTTTCGATGGTCGGGATTACTTTGACGGGGATCAAGCGAACTAGCCATTGGAGATTTTACCTATAAATTAGAGGTCAATGTCAGTTTGATTTTTGATCCGATCTTTTGATCGTGTACTTGCCCTTGAAGCTCTCCTATAATACTTTCTGGAATAATACAAACAAAGTCTTTGGGGTTTTATTTGATGATCGTGTTCCTCTTCAACATTTTATGGTAAACTTGTTTTTTATATTATGCTGGTGATTATTTCAATGAATTGTTGATTAATGGCTCTTGGAGAGTAATCTATTGCACATGTATCTTGCTTAGGTTAATGGATTTAGGGTAAAATATTAATTGGATTGAGTTAGCAGGTATCTCTGACTCTTGAAAATTTTATTTTTTTAATCTTATTTCTCTATTGATTTAACAGTTTAACTTTAAGTGTGCAGAAATTTTTCGGATTTAGAATTGGGCGTTTGGGGAGGTCCTTGGCTGGACCAGCTGACTCCTAAGGAAATGAGATCTAAAGAACCCTCCGAATCTAATTCCCTGGGCTTATTTTAAATTCTATTTTTGCAGGGTTTTTCTAGGGCTTGTGCCTCAAATAAAAACTTATCAAGATTGTAAAAGAGGACTTGAGGGTCATTTGGAAAATAAGCTGGGCATACACTCATTACTCGAAGGAGATCGATTCTGAAGTAAGAGAATTCGATTTCAGTGGGAGAGTTGCAGAGCGAAGGGTTTGTAGAAGCAGAAGGAGGAGGGAGTTAGAAGTGATCAAGATCAGGGACAAAGGGCAGGAGGGGCCATTGGAGGCAGCTTGAGGTTGCAGCGCAGAGAACCCACGCAGTCCCTACACAGACTTATGCAGTCCAACGCTGGGACTGTGCAGAGAAACACGCAGACAGGCACAGGAGCCACCAGAGGCTGATCAGGGTGTCAGAGAATTGTTCGAGGGAGTCACGAATCCAGTCTCAGGTGTTTCAGATTTTATCTGTCAATATATTTCCTTGTAAAGATATCATTTGTTGAAAAATTAATAAAACTCTCATCTGCTGTACCGGTTTTCCCGCATTGGGTTTTTCCGGGGAAATTGTCCAAAAATAACTATGTACATGTGATTGATTCTTGTGCTTATGTCCTTTACTGTTTATTTCTCTGCATATATATTTGTGAATGTTGCAGTAGTATTTATTTCAATATTTTCCAGAAGATTTATGAAAAATAACTTATTGAAATAAGTAGGAGGAATAAATCTATCACTGCAACTATATAGTTTTCAGATTGAAAATTTCACATGGTATCAGAGCCAAAGATGAGTAACAGGAAGGGAGAATCGACTAGTGAACAGAAGTCTACTGTTGCAGCAACAACGTAGAAGGGTTCGCGTAGTTCTCCAGGAAGGGAAAGAAACATGACAGAACAGATGGATCACAATGTCTCTATTTTGGCATCCAGACTCGAAGAAGAATTTTCTTGCGTATCAAGCACTGCTTCTTTTGATGTCTGGTATATTGACTGATGTCTGGATTGTAGTTTGGAAAAGGCAAGGATTATTGGGATTCTTGAAGGAATATTATATGGAGTTATAACACCATCTCCTCAAGCCCTTGTTCACATGGAGATTAGTCCCATCTAACTTTGGCATAAAAGATGTAATATTCCAAATTTGCCATCAGCTAATTGGAATATTAGAGTTCTTACTTTTCTTAGTTAGTTAAGTAAATAAAAGGGTGGAGGGACCCATAAACCCAATAGATGAATAAAATCCACTTTTATAGTGTGAATGTGGGTTAATTGAGTTGTGGAGTAGTGGAGCAACATAATAATGAAGAAAGAGTGGAGGTCATAGAGCATTAATGACGAAGCTGATGGAGATAGTGGAGGAATAAATGCAAGATGATGGAGATAGTGGAGAAGAAATTGCAGAGATAATGAAGGAAGTGGTGCATTAAATGCACACATGATGGAGGAAGTGGAGAGTAATTGCAGCAGTGATGGAGATCATGGAGGACAACACAGTCTTTATGGAGGGTACTTGGACGAGTCACACCGAAGGAGGCTTTCACAGGCAAGTGTTGATTTGTGGTAGCATCGGATGTGCTCTAAGTCTCAAATTTTGTGGAGAGGCTTAAACACATGCATTATAGATAACCCAACAATTGTTTTGGGAAATTCCACCTAGAAATAATTTTATTTGATAAATTAATTATTTTTAATGAGGACCCTAAGTCTAACTTAGGAAATTAAAATAATTAATGGGTATTACATCTAGAAAAAGCAGATCAAGTCTAATTGTAATCTTAGCCGTTGATTGGAGATCTATTCTCGACCGTGGAAGTCTCAATGAGAAGACTCAAAAGGAAGACTTGAGGGTCATTTGTAAAACACACTGAAGTCTGAAAGGATCAAGTGATCGAATTTTCTGAAGTGAGCAGTGCTCAAGAGGAAAACCATATCTAAGTGATTCTTGAGCACAGTCGAGGGGCAAAGGCAGTTTTGGTAGGAGGATCTTCTCTGGGACCAAGGATCATCAACAGTGAGGCAGAGGAAGACGCAGAGGGAGTAGCCAGTGCCTAGAGAGGGTGACGCAGGGCCACACAACATTTCCGAGTTTTAGTTGGGAAAACGAGATTCTGAGCCAGGAGGGTTGGATCGAGTTTCCTGAGAGATGAAATATCACGCAGAAGGGGTGACACAGTCCTTCAGAAGTCCCCACGCAGGCCTACGCAGCTACTGCACAGACGCAACGCAGAGGGTGCTGGAGTTTGGAGTTTCATCATTTCAGCTACCGGATCAGCCGGGACTTGCAGAGTGAGGTAATCTGTAACTGATTTGTCCGGTGAGTCAATCAGAGATGTATTCAGATATAACTGCTACTTGATAATAAAATCCTCAGATCTGCTGCACCGGTTTTCCCGCATTGGGTTTTTCCGAGGACATTTGTCCAAAAATAACGGTGTCTTGTGTGTGTTATTTCTCTTGCTCAGTTTACTGTTTTCACATATAATTTAAGTGAAGGCTTCTTTAGTAACTACTTCAATGTTTTTAGAAGTAATCTACAAAATAACTTGTTAAATCTAATTTACAAGTAAGAGAAGTAGTTCAGTTTGTTGTAGTAGGATTCCAGGTCTAGGACTTGGAATTTTCACAGCAAGAAGCTTGATGATTCACACTTTTGGATCTTTGGCAAAAAGGTCTATGGTCATGTGTCCAAAGATAACAGGAAGAAGTTGGATGCCACAATAGAGAAGGATATCATTGTGCGGTATAATGAGACAACTCGAGCGTACAAGGTGTATCTTCCAAGACTTAGGAAGATATTTCTCAGGCGAGATGTGAGATTCTAGGAGGATCAAGATCTAAGAGTTTTCTTAGAGCTTGAGTAGATTGTAGTACTTGAGGAGGAGCTACTTGCTCCCAAAGAGGAGTCCCAACCAACACCTCAAATTTAGCCACAATCATAGTCTAGTGGCAAGAGGGTAGTGCAGCAGGATGAGGAGGATAAGCCAGGCCGAGAGCAGACAGTTCAACCAGAGCCACCAACCATAGGGAGGAAGAAGGCCAAGTGGGCCGAGAGGTTGATCCAGGAGGTTCAGGAGCAGGTTGAGGCTCCTAGCACCATGTTTAGGCAGAGTAAACAACCACAGAGGTATACATGTTATATGGCACTAATGACAGAGTTGGTGCACACTGAGCCTTCTTCTTATAAGGAGGCATCTTCTTTGCAGGTTTGGAAGGATGCCATGGTGGAGTAGTATTCCTCTATCATGAAGAATGATGTCTGGGAGGTTGTTCCACGACTTGAGGGGAAATCAGTTGTCGAATCCAGATGGGTGTACAAGTTGAAGCATGGAGCAGATGGGAGCGTGGAGAAGTTAAAGGCCAAGTTTGTGGCCAAGGGCTTCTCACAAATTGAGGGCATAGACTATGAGGAGGCTTTTGCCCCAATAGCACAATATTCATCCATCCAGACTATTCTGGCACTTGCAACACAAATGGGGTGGAGATCCACCAGATGGACATGAAGACAACCTTCCTCAATGGAGTTGTTGAGGAGGAGATCTATATAGAGTAGCCAGAGGGATTCAAGCAATTCAATAGAGAGACGCGTGTGTAGGCTGAAGAGAGCTCTTTATGGGATCAAGCAGGCTCATAGAGCATGGCACACTCGGATTGACAACTACCTTCAAGGATTGGGCTTCACTAAGAGTGAGGCGGATGCAAACTTGTACTACATCATGGTTGGATGGCTTCCGCTCATTCTAGTTCTCTGTGTTGATGACCTTATATTGATTGGAGATGAGAGCTTGATCCAGGATTGCAAGGAGGACCTTGCAAGGGAGTTTGAGATGAAGGATATGGGGCTTATGCACTATTTCCTTGGCTTGGAAGTTTGGTAGGGTGTTGGTGAGATCTTCGTGGGACAGAGCAAATACAAAACAAAGATTTCATATGCAGGATTGTAGGCCCATGGCCACACCTCTAGTCACAAACTGGAGGAAGGTGAATGTTTGCAAAGGAGAGCAAGTGGATCCTACAATATACAGACAACTCATTGGCTCGTTGATGTACTTGGTCAACACAAATGTTGCACGATCCTCCTCCCCCCTGCAAGGATCCAAGGCTGAAATCGCATCCCGTACAGATCCTTGGGCAAACCTCTAGCGGAACCACAGATCCGAAAATTGGATTCGTGGTTCCGCCGTTTTGAGGTGATTCTTGGAAATTCGGAACCACGCGAGCCCAATCTGCAAATTCAAAAAAGGATCCACTATGGATATTTTGAGGTTCGGGCAGAAATCCGCACGGATCGCTAGCGGATCCAAAGGGAGATGGGCGGTTCCGAGGGGTAAGTAAAAGTGACATTCTCCTTTATCTTTCATTTTCATCCTTTTACTTAAATTTTTAACATTACCATGAAATGACTCATGATGTTTGAGAGTGGTTCCAGACTCATCGGACTTCATATGGAGAAAATATAATTTCATATCCTATTCAAAATTTATCAGACTTAACAGTTTTTCAGGAATTCAAGATCAATGAGATTGTGGCATTTCATTAGATTATATCATGTATGAGGGTATGTGATTGGCATTTAATCAAGAGCACCAAGCCCTATATGTGCTCATGTACCCTAGTGTTGGTGGTGTTAATTGTTGAACTCCTTTGTCATGGCCTTGGCAAAAAGTTACCTTTCAATCAAGTCAAAATCATTGATCGATCATGTTAAGCTTTTTCCACCATATTTTAAGGCTTGGATTAGGTAGTTTGATCAAAATTGGGCAATGTTGACTAATATCCCTAGACAATCATGGTAGAGGCAAAGGTGAGACAAGAGGAGAAGAATCGAGATTCTAGATGGTTGATGCTCGAATAATTAATCATTGATGTACAATGGATGCCATATCTATCTTGATTTATGTATAAATATGCATGTTTTCATATCTTCTACAACTAATTTGGTATTTTGGATGTTTTTTTTTGAATAAAAATGCAATATATATATAGTAGACGCTTCCAAGGCGCTTCGCTTCCTAGATTTTTGGGAAATGACGCTTCCACGTATCCGCTTCCAAAAAAACGTCCCCGCTTCGTGCAACATTTTTTTTTGTAAGTTAGGCTAATCTATATTATATCATAAAAGAAACTTTACATAGGCATTGGGCTTAGATGGCCAACGGTGCTTAGCCAATCCAAGCCTTAAAAGATTTCAAAATAAAGCAGGTTTGGGGCTGCCTCCGAGGAGGAAACCAGCCCCTTAATAGCGGCAAACAGTTATGATTTACAAAAATTTTCGTAACACAAATAAAAACATAGTAGCTATAATAGGTCCTGAAGAGACAAAAAACATAGAAGAACTGAGCTACCACGCAATCATGGTGTTCCTTCATCATCCTCTGGCGCGGGGTGGTCCTCCTCGATTAGGCAGCCATATTCATGTGCAATGGCCTCCTCCTCAGCTGTTGGCGCATGCAGGGGCTTCGGGGGTGTTGCGTTGATGATAGGATCAATGAGGTACTCAACATCAGGAACTCTGATCCAGACTCCATCTGAATCCGTGATCCAAACGTCAGTCTCCTCTTCCACTGGCTCATGTACAGGGAGCGACTCGGTTTTCTCAAGTGTGGGCAGCTCAGAGTGCGTAATGGTAGACTTCCTGGGGCCTCTTCTGCCCCTCGGATTCTCCGGAGTTAAGAGTATTTCTTCTGGGGTGCGATCAGGTCGATGAGTAGCCTCCCTGTCATGGCTGCCTGAAGAGGAACCTTCAATAGATTCCAAGCCCTGATCTTGATCACGGTGATAGCGCCCCGAGAATGCACCTCTTTGGCTACCCCTGATGGTCTTTTGGTGTTGACGCGGGGCCATGGGGAAGTTTAAGTGTAGAGGAGGGGAAGTCGGGCACAGAGAGAAGAGGTGCGCAGCTGGAGGGCGCGCAACAGTGATGCTAGGTGGTGGGGCGCGCAGCAGGGGAGTGTGCAGCAAGGTATCCCGCCTTAGATAGCGCGCAGTGGGGAGAGGCAAAATAAGAGGGGCTTTCCATAGGGAGGCGCACAGTCGGGGGGCACGCAGTAGCGAGCGTGCAACTAGGAGGGAAGCAGAGGGAGGAGCGCACTGCAGGAGGGCGCGCAGCAGGGGGGGCGCGCAGGGAAGCTGGAGCAGCAGCGTGATGGCGAGGGGAATAACAATAATGGCTTTGGAGACTGGCTTGAGCAACAAAGATATGGCAGAATGAGGAGCTTCAATGCCTTTTGAAGACCTGTGGCATGAGCGCAGATGCAATGAGGGGTTGTGGCACGCTCGCCGATGCGATGAGAGACAGTCCAAGTGAGACTGCATGTGATTCAGAGTATGGCAAGAGATCAGGTACAACATAGCCCTGTTATAAATGATTAGAGAAATGAGTTTCCGCTTCAAATTAAAGCTGGCGTTGCAGGGCCCATTTGATTATTAATGGGCAAATTCAAATGCAGCCACATATTGTACAAAAAATAACAAGTTTTCCAAATGAGTTGCAAGATAAAAATCAAATCCAGAGATTTTTGGGGATATTAAATTATGTTCATAAGTACATCCCCAAATTGTCTGCAAAAACTGAAGCAATCAGAAAAAATTTAAATGGCGGATGGAGCAGCTCAACAACTAAAGAAAGAATCACAGAGTTTACCAAAACTCAAACCCCTGGGAACATGACAGCTAATTCTACAAACATACGCTTCAGATGAATTCTGGGGAGCGATTCTGCTAGAGAAAGGAGAAAATGGAGAAGAACATATATGTGCATATAAATCAGGAGAATTTTCTCCACATCAAGAAAAATATTTTACAGCAGAAAAAGAGACTTTAGCCATTTTTAATGGAATTCAAAAATTTGAATTATATCTTGCACCAGTGAAATTTATCATTAGAATAGATTGCAAGAATTTTCAATTTTTCCTGAATGCAAAGATCGAGAGACAAACGGCTAGAGGAAGATTGTTATCTTGGCAAATATGGTTTCAACAGTATGAATTTGAAGTCTAATGGGTGCCAGGAAACTCAAATTGGTTAGCGGATGTGCTAACAAGAGAAATGAACAAAATGTTCAGATTTCAGTTAACCAATCCAAACAGATCAATTTTTGAAATAAGAGGAAGAGAAGATAGCCAAGAAATTTTGGCTGAAAGGATCAAAAGATTAGAACAATATGTCCCACAACTCACAGATTAAATCAAAAAACTAGTGGGAATGAGGCTGAGGAGAAATGATTGGATCAACAAAATCAGAGGCTACAAAACTAAAAACATCAGTCTAATATTAGGGATAAATGAGGAACTCTGTAAAATCTATCCATGTGAAGGTATGAAGATAAAAATCCTTTTCAGATCTCTAACAGATATGTGGACAATCACATGGACACCCAAAATGATACATATTTTGAAGACCCTAAATTTCTATCAGATAATTGGATGTGTTGATTTTGGAATAGGAATTTTTAATGTAGCAAAAATCTTGAATTTAGAACACATTCCCATCCAAGAAGACATAGAAAAATGGCTCAGATCGTTAAGAATTCCAAATATTTGGGAAGAATTAAACAGGGCCTTTTACCAGAATTTTGAGGGAGATTACGAAGTAGATGATACCTTTCCAATGTTTAATAATTCGGAACCTCATGCAGATTGGATAATCAAAGACGGTGTTTGTAAAAAGAAAAGGGGTTTGAGAATATCTCAAGACATTGAAAGATCGCTAAGGTATCTAAGGCTAGAATCAATGCCATTGGAAACCATTGGGATCACAGATGATTTAATTTTAACCCTTTTGATCAGATCTGGGAAAAAACCGGTACATCAACATCAGCCTTCAGGCTAGTCCAAAATAAAGGATTAATCAAAGATTTCTCATAATGGTTTAGAACTTTTCTAGAAAAAGGATTATCTCACAAAAAAACAATCATCCAAGAAGAAGAAAAAATCATAGGGAAATAAAGAACAATCAGGTTAATCATTAATGTCAAATCCTTAATTACAATCATAATCTGTTCTGGACACTGGAATGATCACATTTTATATTTAATCAGTTTGATTTTAGCCTCGGGGGTCTTTAGTTACATAATTTTCGACAGTCAATGGATTCGTGGAGACGACATAAACACTTCCTGTATGCAATGGGTAAAAAACTCAATTGACAAAGAAATAGATTTCTATGACCTAGCTAGGCTAGAGTTACCTGTTATCATGTCAAGCATCTAAATACCGATAAAAGTTGGATACAGAGCTATGAAGTGGACAACCTAGCAAATGCAGATGCCCTCTGTAAAAAATAAAGATATCAAAGGATTGCAGAATAAAAAACGATAAAAGTAGGAGAATCTTCAATAGCAAAATAAGATCATCCAGATCCTCCATGGTACGAAGATGCTCAATCAGACTCGGTACTTGGCCACCTTGATGCAGAAGATATATTGGAATATCTTCAAATACAAAAGCAATAGAAGCGGACAACACTTGTGATGACTGTGTAATGGATCCGCGCGTCTGCTTTAGTGATTAGATTTGTACATAAGAATATTTTCTTTTGTAAAAGAAAGATTGAGTAGACACTGTGCAGGTACAATTCCCGACAAGAGCCTTAATCATTCTTAGATATTTTAGATTCTTAGTTTTATTTTGAAATCCGGATTTATAATCTGAAGAGACTTCTCTGGTCTATAAATAAGTGTTCAATAAGGTATGGAGCATCGTTCAGGTTGCTCTCATACTCTGTTATTCACATGGTATGTACGCATTTTATTTGATTTAATATAGAAGCCTGTTGGGATGCCTGTTTGAGGACAGTTCTGTTAAAATTCTCAAAAGAACCGTGGGGAATAAGGCGATGTTGAAGACCTGAGGAGTTGGTCGGGTTCACGTCTCTGGTGTGAGAGAATTGGTTCAGCATTTTCATTTCTGTTTGTCAAGTAAGTACTGAGTCCAGCATCCTTTTAAATGTATCAGAGCCCTGTTCTGTTTCGGTTTTCAAGTCATGGATCGAATAATGAAAGCACTTTCTCTAGTAAATAAGACCCGTATTGAAGAAGTAAGTAGCCGAGAAAGTGAACATGAAATAGATAGTGAAATTGATCCTTCCAAATGGAATCCCCTGAACTGAAAAGCTCAGAAGTATATCGGGATACTACTCTGGCAATCCTTAGAAATAAAATCATCTTAAAAGAAGTAGAATTAAAGATTCGTATTGTTGGAGAAGCCACACAGATTGTAGGTTTAAATCTGTTCAAAGACAATGAGCTGGAAAGGTTTAGAAAATATGTAGAAGATAAAAAAATTTCATACTTCCGCTTTGGAGGTATAAGAGTAGGGTTAGCCCCTTTATTATGGAATGGAATAAATGCTCCAACACTGGAGGAGCTATTTGATGCACGACATTTAGAATATGAACATTCTAGAATTGGGTCAATAACTGGTAATCTAATATCAGGCTGTCAATATGGAACCATTTTCCCAAACTATGCAATGAGTCTGTCAAATAAGCATCTTAAAGATGCATGGAAGTTAATGGTTGGAATTCAAGGCTTAAAAATGTTACCGGAATCTGATTATTTATCTATCATAATCAAGCCTCTTTCCAATTGACAAACACAGTACATCCAAAGTTAAAACAACCTATGCTAAGAGACTGTGTTACAACAGGAATAGGATCAGCTGAAGCATTAGGAGTTACTTTTGAGGAAGTAGGACTCCCGCAAAATTGGTATTTCCAGTATCATGCAATCTATCAAGAAAAGAAGAAAGAGAAACGTGCTCATAAAGTTGTTTCATCTGATGGACAGATTCAAATAATAGCATCATAGATGGAGGTTCCCAGACCTATTTTTAAAACACCAAGATTGTCAGTAGATATACCAAGACATTTGGTAAATATAGAGGGATCTAGCAGTAATTCCGAAGGGTCAAGTAGCAGTAACAATCGAAACTACCGACTCATTATTCCAGAAGAAAAGCCATTTATGGCTAAAACCTTTAGGTTCAAAGGAGTAAGTTTTCAAACACAAGAAAAAACAACATTACGAAAAGGCTCTAGAACACTTGCAGATTCTCTAAACCAAAAAGCTTTTAGAAACACATCCTCTTCGTCATTTCCACTAGTAGAAGAATGGCAGTTCCAGAATAAAAGGTTTCACAAAGGAGGAAAATGGCCACCCAAAACTAAATAATGTAGAACCAGTGCATTAAACACTACTCAGCGATCGAATAGAGCAGATTGTGCACCTCTTATAGAACAAGCTGTTACTACCCCAAAAGATTTAGAAGAAATCTACCAAATCAATAATCATCTATCAAACTAGTGCAATCATGCAGAATTAGCAATAAATGCTTTGGGATGTCAAGTAGAGTTGATTCTTCAAAATCTAAAACTCATCCAAGATAATCAAACTCTGGACAAACTAGCCAAAGATGAAAGGAAAAAGAAAAGAGAAGAAAAGAAAAAGAAAAAGGCAGAAAAATCTATATTTGAAAATCTAGGTCCATGGCAATCAGATACAGAAGAAGATTCAGAGGCCACTAGTTCTCAATCGTTTGTTGAAACAACAAAAAAGATATGCTCTCTCTCTCTGAAGGGGAAGGGCTAAGCAGAAAACAACAAACAATTCCAGAATTTAAGAAGGGAAATCTTAAGCTAGAAGATGCAGCTAAAAAATTCCCAGACTTTATCAGACCTAGTCTGAATAAAGCACACGTCTTCCATTCAGTGTCAAAATACCCAAAATTTGAAGAAGATCTAATGCCTTCCAACAACAATGGATACATCCTAGATTTAGATCTTACAAACAACCCATAAGATTCAATCAGAGTTTGGATAGGGGCATTATGGCAGATGCGGATCACAGTTAAGTTAGACAATGCTGCAATTTTCAACTTCGCAGAAAAGAGGATGACAGGTATAGTATACACATGGTGGAGAAATCCACCTCAGGAACAAAGAGAAGAAGTAATAAAAGCAGGATTAGAAGTTTTTGAGCAATTACTTAGAACTCAGTTCTGCATAGAGCCAGAGGACTCTAAAAAACAGGCAATGGTTGATCTTGCAATAATGGAATTAAAAGATGCCAAAAGATTAGAAAAGTTCTCCAGAGAATATTTCAGATTGGTGATTACAACTGAATTAAGCAATGATTTAATGACCGAAGTCACTTTCCTGTCAAAACTTCCTCACAACATAGGTGACCTGGTTATGAAAGATCTAGAAGAAAAAGATAAAAAGCTTCAGGCAATATATTGGGTAGATCTTATAAATCATTGTAGACAAAAATTAAAATATCTTTGCTTGCAAAAGAATGCACAAGAAAACGCTACCAAACCATCACAAGATTGTTGCTAAGAAATACTTCCATGGACTCCATTAAAGAAGAGAAATAAAAAAAGAAAATATTATGGAAAGTATAAAATAAAAAAGGTAGCAAATCCTAGAAGGCCATTTCCAAGATACATATATTTAAAAAAAAAATTCTCGAGTAAAGGATGGATGCTGCTTTATATGTAAGAAAAATGGATACTTTGCTGCTAAATGTCCTAAAGATTCTTCATCAAAACTGAAGAAATGTATGGAAATGGAAGAATTTATTGATGATTGGTCAGTTGTAAACAGTGATATATCCTTTCCGAAGATGAAAATACAATAGAAGAAAATGATATAGAAACAAATCAAAAAATGAATAGTTGGTATTCAAGCTGTTTTGATTATGACATAGAGGTAGAATCAGAAAGCATAAGTGATTTCAGTGAAACAGAGGAAATATCAAAAGAATCAGAGGAAGAAGTAAATCAAGCAGATAACAAAGGAAAGAAAATCTTGCATGACATATATTCAAAAGCCCCAGGTTTTTGTCCAAACCCAAAAAACATTAGAAGCTCATTTGACAATATTACAATTCCTCTCCATGACATAGAAGCCGAAACAAATTTGATGAAGAAAATCATTAGATCCAACAATCTTCTGTATATACCAGTAGAACTCCAAGTAGGGAAATATTGGGTCGAGGTTGATGCATTTATAGATTGTGGAGGATCAAACAATTTGGCCAGACCAAGTTTGTTCAAAAGCTTGTGGAAACCGCTCAAGAATATCATCACTTCAGAAACTATTAGAGGTAATGTTACCTTAACCCATTATGTAGATAACATTTCCATGAAAGTGGGGGGAGTATAATCAAAATATCAGTGATCCAGTATTATGATTTGTCAAGCAGTCTTATATTGGGTATGCCTTTTATAAAATTAGTACTCCCTATGACAATAGCAGAAGACAAAATTATCTGCAATATAAAAAAGAAAGCAATTTGTGTAAATAGGCTTTCTTTAGCAAATTCAAATGTGAAAAATAAAAAATCAAACAAAAAACATAAAATGAGGGAGCCAGAAAATGACAACAATGACTGGCATGAAGTATTGCAGACCTATGAAGAAAAATAAAAACTGCATCATCAAAACAAAGCATCAAGAGAAGAGAACTGGTTAAATGAACAAAAATAAATTCAATAAAAACTAGTAAAGTTTTGTTCAAGTGATCCACAGGAATTCTGGAATAAAACAAGTCCAGTACAGGAAATAGAGACACTCCATGACAATGGAGTATAGGGCAGCCTTATCCCATGCACACCACAAGAAGGACAAGAGATGAAAGCCCAGGTAAAGGTACTTTTAAATCTTAAGCTTATTGAGCCATCCTCATCTCAATATTCTTGTTCAACATTCATAGTAAGAAATCATGCATAAGTGGTTAGGGGCAAGGCCAGGATGGTAATAAATTATAAACCACTGAATGCAATAACAAAAGATTTTAAATATCCGCTACCAAGGCAAGAGGTAATTATGCAAAAGATACAGAATTCAAAGATATTTTAAAAATTTGAGATGAAGAGCGGATACTATCAGATACAGATAAAACTAGAAGACAGACACAAAACATCATTCACATGTCTGGCTGGTTTTTTTCAATGGAATGTAGTTCCATTCGGGTGAAAAAATGCACTTGCATTTTTCCATAGAAGAATGGACAACATACTCAGCAAGTATGATTTCATCATTGTATATATCGATGACATTTTGGTACATAGTGAAAATATAGAAGAACATTACTCCATTTGTATATTTTCTTGAGGGAAATAGAAGACCATGGGATTGTATTATCAGATAAAAAGATAGAATTGTTCTATAGAGTTTCAAACCCCTTTTTTTTTTACAAACGCTGTCTTTGATTATCCAATTTGCATGAGGTTCTGAAATATTAAACATTGGAAAGGTATCATCTGCTTCGTAATTTCCCTCAAAATTCTGGTAAAATGCCCTGTTTAATTCTATATTTTTATCCGTTAATACAATCCCATGGGTTTCTACCTCCTTCAAGAAAATATACAAATGAGTATATGTTCTTCTATATTTTCACTATGTACCAAAATTTCATCGATATATACAATGATGAAATCATACCTGCTAAGTATGCTGTCCATTTTTCTTTGGAAAAATGCAGGTGCATTTTTTAACCCGAATGGAACTACATTCCATTGAAAAAACCCAGCCGGACATGTGAACGTTGTTTTGTGTCTGTCTTCTGGTTTTATCTGTATCTAATAGTATCTGCTCTTCATGTCAAATTTTGAAAATATCTTTGAATTCTGTATCTTTTGCATAATTACCTCTTGCCTTGGTAGCATTATACTCCTGTATTTCACAGTATCACTAGGTGACTGATTATTTTCTTAGGTATTTCATATTGAATGGCTATCATTTATTTTCAGGAAAAATGGAAAATCCTGATTGTCAAAAGCTCCAAAAGAATCTATGCGCCTTTCAGTTCAGTAGAACGGGAAAATGTTGCTAATAAGGTGTGACAGTGATCAAACTTCATTTCTGCCCTCATTCCATTCCGTTCACCAAACTAGTGCCCCAACACCCAGACCTGCTACTTATGTTGTATACTGCCTCAGTATCTGGAATCTTATTTGAAAATGTTGCTGATAAGGAACCAAAGCAGCAGCACCAGAACTATCACTAAGGCAGAGATAAAGAGAAACAAAGCAAGAAAGAAAAAGAAAGCTTCATTCTATTTTAAAGGATTTGATTGGCTGTTAGACTAAATGCGCCTATAGAAAAAGTTATTTATATGGTTTAAATCCTCATTATTAACTTATATCTTAAAGTTTTAAACCACAACATATATCCTCGCTCATATATTTCCATACATTTCATTACAATCCCCCACATTCAAAATCACTTTTTGCATAGGCCAAATCCCAAAATCCTTTCATTGCCATCTCCTACAATCCTTTTGAAATACGATATGCGATGAAGTGGGACCCATTTCACCCGCCACACCTTTTTCATTTTGTTTTCCTTTAGAAGTATTAAACCTTACCTTTTCCGCTTTTCTGCTATATCTTTCTACTTTACCTTTTTGGCGCTATAACATTGTTTTACCTTCCGCTTTTCCGATTTCCCCGATTGTGATTAAAGTGGGCCATTCCTCCCTAACACGTCACCCTTTCTTCTCACCATCCATCGCATATCGGCAAAGTTAACATTTTGCAACACAACTAAACTTGAAACCTGAAATCGCTGATTTGCGATATATCGCATCGCACATTATTTAACTTACCATTTGAAGCGCCCACAATCTATTTTCTTTAACCTGTGATGCGGTTCGCCTCACCACCGCAGCTTCGCCCCCCACTTCAAATCATATGAAATACATTGAAAAAAATTGATATATTGTAAACTTTACCTTACCGCAGAAGCTTTCCGACTTGTAATTGCAATGTAGGTGGGTCCCTCTCCCCGCACTTCGCAAGTTTTAGATTTTAACCCCCGCTGCTTATAACAAAAGCCTAAGATCTGCGATTTTCGATGCAGTCAGTCCCACTTTCCCCTGCCACGTCACTTACCTTCTCCCCGCACTTCGCACTTCGTGTCTTTTAGAGTTTGCCTCCGCGCTTATAACTAAAACCTAAAAGTTGCGATCTGCGGGCTGCGGTCCTGTCCCACCTTCCCTCCTCGTCACCTCCATACTTCCCATCGCATCGCCGATTCCATTCCACATATCATAAACTCTAAAATGTGCGATATGCGATATTTCCACGAAGGTGATAAAATTCAGGATTAAAATCCAAAGGTTTGTAGAAATTTCTGTTGCCAACACTGGTTTTCATTTTTTCCTTATTTCACCCATAAAGTTAAATGCCCTTTCCCATAGCCATACATTCAACAAGCTGGAAAAATAAATATTTTCTGAAAACACAAATTCTGGAAATTTCACATTGCTGAAAATGCAAAAATAAAAACTCGGAAAAATAAATTAGCCACACAAAATTTTGAGATGCTGATTTTTGGTCAAGATGACCCTAGAAAAACCCCCTACAACTCTTGGGAAAACCAGTTCGACAACTTCTCTTTATTTCTGGAAAATGCTTTTACAGAGACATGAATTGTACAGGAAAAATTCTAGCAAACAATGTACAGACTTATCTTGTTTTCTGTGCTTGCCTCTGCCTTGGAAAACGTGCCAAAACAACAAAATGTTCAAAATAGAAATTTATTACAGCGTTTAACAGCCTTGAAAATCGTGCCCCATACTTAGCTGTACGGCCGTACGGATAATATGAACTGTAAAGAAAAGTACATAAGAACTGCCTCCTCGAAATCCGTGCTTGCTGCCTCGAAAACTATGCCCAATGACCTCAGAATCCGTGCCTTTAGCTTGCTATACCTTCACCTTGATTTTTGTGTTGTCCGTCTCCTCGAAAATCGTGCCTCAAGCTGTTATACGGACTGCTGCCTCAAAAACTGTGCTGCTGTACAGACTTGCTGCCTCGAAAATCGTGCAGCGTTTTGCTGCCTCGAAAAATGTGCATCCTCTTGCTGTTGTATGGACTGCTGAACTCTTCCTCTCCTTCACCTTCTCAAGCTCAGAAGTTCTCCAACTCTCTCTCCTCCTCTCAATCTGCTCATGAAAGAATGAATAATCTTTTCTCTTCTTTTCCTCCTTTAACCTAACCCTAAGTGACTTTTGGGGAATCCCTAAATCCAATGGCTGAAATATCTTTAGATCTAGGGCTGAGATTAAATGCTCATTTAAATCTCACTTTCTATTTTTTAATTCACCCCACTTTAATAAAGACCCACTTAATCATTTATTTCCAAAGTCACTTTTCACTTTCTAATTTCACATTGACTTTATTAAAGTCACTTTAAAATTAGACTTAGTAACTTTATCACTTAAAGTCACTTTTAAATTAGATTTGACTTTATAACTTTAAAAAGTCACTTTAGGAGAAAAATTAAATTCTTTTGGACACTTTTCCCTAGGCCAAAGATCAAAGCCTTAGGGAACCACCTGTCCTCCGGTAACCAAATTTCAACACTCCCTCTTAACGAGGAAGGTGTTCCTCACCATACCCATCTTGTCTCTAAAGTAGACACGCTTGCTCCGTGGTAAGGCTTTGGTAAAAATATCTGTAACCTGCTCATCAGTGGGAATATACTTAAGCTTCACAGCTCCCTTCTGAACATAGTCTCTGATGAAATGATATTTGATCCCGATATGCTTTGACCTATCATGAAATACTGGATTCTCCGTGAGTTTAATGCAACTCTGATTATCACAGTATATCACTAAAGGTCTCAACGGCTGACCAAGCAACCTCTTGCGAAGGCATATGGCCTCACAACTTGCTAGACTGGCTGCCATGTACTCTGCTTCTGCTGAAATCAATGCTACTCGCTGCTGCTTTCGGCTAAACCATGACACCACTGCCGAACCAAACCCAAAACAACACCCTGAAGTGATATTTCTATCAGAAACACAACCTACCCAATCAGAATCAGTGTAACCTGCCAATCTCACTCCATCTCCCTGCCTATAATCTAGACCATAATCCACTGTCCCCTGCAAGTACCGCAAAATGTGTTTTGCAGCAACCCAGTGCACCCTCCTGGGCTCACACATGAACTGGCTCATCGTGTTGACTGCAAAACATATATCTGGTCTAGTGTTGACCAAATACATCAAGGAACCAATCAGCTGTCTATACAATGTGGGATCCACCAACACGGAATCTGAAGCGTGAAGCTTCTTCTAGTTGGTGATCATAGGTGTCGACATGGGTCTACAATCCTCCATGTGGAATCTGCTAAGGATGTCCACAGTATGCTTCCCCTGTCTCGGGAAGAAATGCCCCTCCTCCTGCCACACCTCCAAACCCAAAAAGTAATGCATCAAGCCAATGTACTTCATCTCGAACTCTGACGCAAGATCTCTCTTGCAGCTCTCTATGAGTCTCTCTACACTCGTAATGACCAAGTCATCCACATACAACACCAGAATGAGAGGCTCCTCACCTATCACAATAAAGTATAGGTTCAGTTCTGCATCACTCTTTGTGAAACCCATCTCCTACAAGTATGTATCAATCTTGGAGTACCAAGCTCTGGGAGCTTGCTTCAGGCCATAAAGGGCCTTCTTCAGTCTGCACACATGAGACTCCTTCCCATGAACCTCAAAGCCTTGTGGCTGCTCAATGTACACCTCCTCCTGTATGAAGCCATTGAGAAATGCAGTCTCCACTCAAGGAAACATGAGACATCCGACCGCTCACATCGAAATGAATCAAATCAAATATCCCAGTAGATCTGCTGTCACTGCTGGGAAAAGGGGATTTGGCAAACTTGCCCATAACACATCCTCTGCATGTATCAATGTGATTAGTGCTGAAATCTGACACACCTATAGTGATCTCCCGCAATGTCCTCAAGGCTCCATGATACATGTGCCCCATCCAGTGGTGCCAAATCTCGCACAACTCTGACCTGCTAGCTCTGCTGCCAGTACTACTACTCAATGCCAAAAGGGGCTGAAATGCAAACTTGTACACCTTTGCGTGGCATACACCAATCACTCTAGCTGACTCAGCTGGAGCGCCTTGGGATATATAAGCACCTGTCTTCTCTTGAACAATATCTCATACCCTCTGTCCTCCAATGCTGAGACGGATATGAGGTTCTTCCTCATCCCTGACACATATAGAACATCTGAAACCTTCAAGGGAGGTTTGGGTTCCCTATCAAATGTTAATGTCCCCACACCAACTGCTCTAACAACGCTGTCATCTCAGAGTACTACCTCTATATTAGTGCCACTCTTTGAAAGCTCTGAGAAGTATTCACGGACTCTTGTCATATGATGTGAAGCCCCACTGTCAACATACCAGATACATGAAGATGCTCGGCTAGTGGAGGGAAATGCACGCTCCCTCTCAACCTCCGTGGCAGGTGATCCTGTACTAGTGAAATCACAAGCAATGAACCCAAACTCCCGATCAAAGCTATCCGTAAAGTCCTCTATCTCTGCTGATGCTGCCATGGTCTTGTTCTTCCCCTTCTTCTTCTTCTCTGGACACACAAATACACAGTGTCCCATCCTCTGACAATTCCAACGCTTCACCTTGGAATAGTCCTTTTGTGTGTTCACCTGATTACTTTTACCTTTGCCTTTGCCCCCACCACTACTTGTGGAAGCTTGTTTCTTTCCCTTGCCTTTCTTGCCTCCTGTTAACAGTGCTACATCCTCATCCTTCTCAACAGGTTTGACTGCCCCAAGCTGGCTCTTTCAGATTTCAGTTTGTATGCAATCATCCCAGACTAGGTAGGCCATTTACTGCAATCCGCACCAACTCAGTGGGTGGAATGACCTTTCCAACTGCTGCCAATGCATCTCTCACATTAGTGATCTTTGTAAGATATCCAATAGCACTATCAGTCTTAGCCATCTTAATGGTCTTCAGCTTCTCCCTTAGGACCATTTTTCTATTTTCATTGGTACTCTGGTAGAGATTGGTCAAGGCTGTCCACATCTCATGAGCAAATCTCTTTCCTCTCACATGAGGAATGACATGGTCTTTAATACCATCCAGAATCAGTCTCTTACCCTTGTTATTCTTCTTGCTAAAGTCTGTCAACTGAACAACATCCGTAAGCACATTCACAAGGTGCTATTGGGTATTCATCATTATACCTCAGACTTCTGCCTCCTCAAAGATGCTTTGCATTCTTTCCTTCCATACACTGTAGTTACTATGCCCATCCAACCTATCCTCCACCCTCAAGCCCAAAGACATGCTTGCTGTCCTAATAAGCTGAAAATAACATTGCTGTAGTAAAGACACTATTTTATGTGTGAAAAATCAGCTTGCTGTATTTTTTCTTTTTGCTGTCCCAAACTGCACTTTTCAGCAAGATAGCTCTGATACCATGTAGAAATTTCTGTTCCCAACCCCGGTTTTCAATTTTTCCTTATTTCACTGATAAAGTTAAATGCTCTTTCCCATAGCCATACATTCAACAAGCTGGAAAAATAAATATTTTTTGAAAACACAAATTTTGGAAATTTCACAGTGCTGAAAATGTAGAAATAAAAACTTAGAAAAATAAATCAGCCACACACAGAATTTTGACACGCTGATTTTTGGTCAAGATGACCCTCGAAAAACCCCCTACAACTCTTGGGGAAAACCAGTTCGAAAGCTTCTCTTTATTTATCGAAAATGCTTTTACAGAGACGTGAAATGTACAGGAAAAATTCCAGCAAACAATGTACAGACTTATCTTGTTTTCCGTGGTTGCCTCTGCCTTGGAAAACGTGCCAAAACAGCAAAATGTTCAAAACATAAATTTATTACAGCCTTTAACAGCCTTGAAAATCATGCCCGATACTTAATTGTACGACTGTACAGACTGTACGGAAAAGTACAACAGAACTGCCTCCTCGAAATTCGTGCTTGCTACGTCGAAAACTATGTCTAGCAACCTTGAAATTCGTGCCTTTAGCTTGCTGTACCTTCACCTTGATTTCTGTGCTATCCCTCTCCTTGAAAATCATGCCTCAAGCTGCTGTACAAATTGCTGCCTCGAAAACTGTGTTGCTATATGGACTTGCTGCCTCGAAAATCATGCAGCCTTTTGCTGCCTTGAAAAATGTGCAACCTCTTGCTGATGTACGGACTACTGAACTCTTCCTCTCCTTCACCTTCTCAAGCTCAGAAATTCTCCAGCTCTCTCTCCTCCTCTCAATCTGCTCATGAAAGAATGAATGATCTTTTCCCTCCTTTTCCTCCTTTAACCTAACCCTAAGTGACTTTTGGGGAATCCCTAAATCCAATGGCTGAGATAGCTTTAGATCTAGGGCTGAGATTAAATACTCATTTAAATCTCACTTTTTGTTTTTTAATTTACCCCACTTTAATAAAGACCCACTTAGTCATTTATTTCCAAAGTCACTTTTCACTTTCTAATTTCACATTGACTTTATTAAAGTCACTTTAAAATTAGAATTAGTAATTTTATCACTTAAAGTCACTTTTAAATTAGATTTGACTTTACAACTTTATAAAGTCACTTTAGGAGAAAAATTAAATTCTTTTGAACACTTTTCCCTAAGCCAAAGATCAAAGCCTTAGGGAACCACCTGTCCTCCGGTAACCAAATTTCAACAAGGTTTTCAGGTCCGTTATATTGAGTTTTTACACTATTTTGGAGTTAAAACATGACATGAAGGACTTGTGGTAGAATAAGTGTGCCACGTCATCGCCCACCACCTTTCCTCCATCTCCACTCACCCCTTCCTCATCTGACGGCCCTTGTTTCATTTTGTGCTCCATGCAAATTTCGAACTCTAACCATTGGGGGGGGGGGGGCGTTCGAAATGGGTGGAATCCCTTACCACCATCCCCGCTACGTGTCGCACTCTCACAGTTTCGCATCCCCCTCTCCGTTACCGCTTACCACTCGAGGCCCCCTCTGAAAAGTTGTTTCCACTATCCTCCCAAACCGTTGCCATCTTGTGACCATTGCCAATGTCGCCATGCCACATCCTCCATCATCTGTCCCCGTCCGCCAACCACCATCCCTCCACAGACGGGCATATGAGATTTGAACATCATTTTATGAAGAAAGAAGGGTTAAACACGACCGAAAGGGCTTGGGTAGCAAAGGGACACCAAGGGTCGAGTTGGGCAAGGTGTCTTTACAAAATTGTTATGTTATAACGACAGAAACGGAAAAGGCAGCAAAGCACATCAGCACAGTCACTAATCGATGAAAAGTAGCCAGTGCTGCACCAGACTTAATTACCCAACGCCGGTTTTCTGAAGAGCAGGGCCAGATGTCAGAGCCACCGCTGGTTACCTCTTCGTGACCATCACAGCCACCTCCAAGCTTATTGTTTGATCTTCCGAGGAGCCACTGAAGCATTTAGATCTACAAAAAGTTGCCCAAAATTAATTCCAGAGGCGGTGTGGTGGTCAAATATTTCTTATCAGGCCTTGCATGGCCACACTTGTCACTTTTCTACTCAATTGTAATCAATGAAAAGTTGCCAACTAAGGTAGGGCAACTGACTTAGTCTTTAGATAAATACTGCATACCTTAGCAGTATCAAGGGTTGGATATTGTTAGCCCCTGCATTGTAAGAACTTTTATATTGGAGCACTGTAATTTTGGAGCTGGACATCAATAATCAAAGACCGTTTACAAGATTCTTGGGATGTGTCAAAATAGTGATGTGCTACATCTCTGTTTAAATGTTTCCGTTGTTTTCTCTGTTGTGCATCTGTTCATCTAATTGTAAATCAGAAATTTTAGATTAAGATTTGTTGTCGGAGCACCTTAATTTTGTTTGCATTTACAATCTGAATGTTTTCTGCTAAAGTCTGATTAAAGAATTCTTAACTGCTCTTTAGTCACTACTGAACCTTACTATTTCTTTCACCTCACAATTCATACAGCTTTAAAGATCCATTTAGCATAGTTAGCTTGCCTTGTGATGCTCTTGAATGTTGATGTGCCATTCCAGCCTTTTGACTCCATAGCCCAATGGATTAGCCTCTGCAGCTCTTTCTGTCCAACCACACAATCAATCAAAACAAACAACCCTCATAATTTCTATAGCTAGCCTAATATCAGCAGTTAGAATTATCAAGCTAAATCATAAAAAACAGAGAGACCTCTCTGTGTCTAGGAAGGCTAGGTCCTGGACTCCAAAGTGGTTTGATGCTGTCCTCTGTCATATGTTCTTGCCAATCTTACAAATTATAGAGCGATAACAGGTAGCAGATATTTAAAATCTTTTGTTATTGCATTCAATGGTTTATAATTTATTACCATCCTGGCCTTGCCTCTAACCACTTCTGCATGATTTCTTACTATGAAAGTTGAACAAGAATATTGAGATGAAGATGGCTCAATAAGCTTAAGATTTAAAAGTTCCTTTACCTGGGATTACATCTCTTGTTCGTCTTTTGGTGTGCATGGAATAAGGCTGCCCTGTACTCCATTGTCATGGAGTGTCTCTATTTTCTGTACTGGACTTGTTTTATCCTAGAATTCCTGTGGATCACTTGAACAAAACTTTAGTAGTTTTTCTTGAATTTGTTTTTGTTCAGTTGACCAGTTCTCTTCTCTTAATGCTTTGTTTTGATGATGCGGTTTTTCTTTTTCTTCATAGGTCTGCAATACTTCATGCCAGTCATTGCTGTCATTTTCTAGCTTCCCCATTTTCTGTTTTTTGTTTGCTTTTTTATTTTTCACATTTGAATCTGCTAAAGAAAGCCTATTTACATAGATTGCTTTCTTTTTTATATTGCAGATAATTTTGTCTTTTGCTATTGTCATAGGGAGTACTGATTTTATAAAAGACATAGGCAATATAAGGCTGCTTGACGGATCATAACACTGGATTGCTGATATTTTGATTATACTCCCCCCCACTTTCACGGAAATATTATCTACATAATAGGTTAAGGTAACATTACCTCCAATAGTTTCTGAAGTGATGATATTCTTGAGCGGTTTCCACAAGCTTTTGAACAAACTTAGTTTGGCCAAATTGTTTGATCCTCCAGAATCTATAAATGCATCACCTTGACCCAATCCTTCCCTACTCAGAGCTCTACTGGTATATACAGAAGATTGTTGGATTTGATGATTTTCTTCATCAAATTTGTTTCAGCTTCTATGTCATATTGAGGAATTGTAATATTGTCAAATGAGCTTCCAATGTTTTTTGGGTTTCGACAAAAACCTAGGGGTTTTGAATATATGTCATGCAAGATTTTCTTTCCTTTGTTATCTGCTTGCTTTACTTCTTCCTCTGATTCTTCTGATGTTTCCTCTGTTTCACTGAAATCACTTATGCTTTCTGATTCTACCTCTATGTCACAATCAGAACAGCTAGAATACCAACGATTCATTTTTTGAATTGTTTTTTTATCATTTTCTTCTATTGTATTTCATCTTCAGAAAGGATATATACATTAGAACATTCATCCTCACTATTTACAACTGACCAATCATCAATAAATTCTTCCATTTCCATACATTTCTTCAGTTTTGATGAAGAATTTTTAGGACATTTAGCAGCGAAGTGTCCTTTTTTCTTACATATAAAGCAACATCCATCCTTTATTGGAGAGTTTTTTTTGTTTTTTTAAATCTTTATCTTGGAAATGGCCTTCTAAGATTTGCTACCTTTTTTATTTTATACTTTCCATAATATTTTCTTTTTTGATTTCTCTTCTTTAATGGAGTCCATGGAAGTATTTCTTTGCAACAATCCTGTGATGGTTTGGTAGTGTTTTCTTGTGCATACTTTTGTCAGCAGAGATATTTTAATTTTTGTCTACAATGATTTATAAGATCTACCCAATATATTGCCTGAAACTTTTTATCTTTTTCTTCTAGATCTTTCATAACCAGGTCAACTATGTTGTGAGGAAGTTTTGACAGGAAAATGACTTTGGTCATTAAATCATTGCTTAATTCAGTTGTAATCAACAACCGGAAATATTCTCTGGAGAACTCTTCTAATATTTTGACATCTTTTAATTCCATTGTTGCAAGATCAACCATTGCATGTTTTTTAGAGTCCTCTGGCTCTATGCAGAATTGAGTTCTAAGTAATTGTTCAAAAACTTCTAATTCTGCTTTTATTACTTCTTCTCTTTGTTCCTGAGGTGGAGTTCTCAACCATGTGTATACTATACCTGTCATCCTCTTTTTTGCCAAGTTGAAAATTGCAGCATTGTCTAACTTAGCTGTGATCTGCATTTGCCATAATGCCCCTATCCAAACTTTGAATGAATCTTCAGGGTTGTTTGTAAGATCTAAATCTAGGATGTATCCATTGCTGTTGGAAGGCATTAGATCTTCTTCAACTTTTGGGTATTTTGGCACTGAATGGAAGACGTGTGCTTTATTCAGACTAGGTCTGATAAAGTCTCGGAATTTTTTAGCTGCATCTTCTAGCTTAAGATTTCCCTTCTTAAATTCTGGAATTGTTTGTTGTTTTATGCTTAGCCCTTCCCCTTCAGAGAGAGAGAGCATATCTATTTTGTTTGTTTCAACAAACGATTGAGAACTAGTGGCCTCTGAGTCTTCTTCTTTATGTGATTGCCATGGACCTAGATTTTCAAATCTAGATTTTTCTGCCTTTTTCTTTTTCTTTTCTTCTCTCTTCTTTTTCCTTTCATTTTTGGCTAGTTTGTTCAGAGTTTGATTATCTTGGATGAGTTTTAGATTTTGAAGAATCAACTCTACTTGACATCCCAAATCATCTATTGCTAACTCTGCATGATTGCACCAGTTTGATAGATGATTATTGATTTGGTAGATTTCTTCTAAATCTTTTGGGGCGGTAACAACTTGTTCTATAAGAGGTGCACAATCTGCTACAATCGATGGCTGAGTAGTGTTTAATGCACTGGTTTTGCAGTATTTAGTTTTAGGTGGCCATTTTCCTCCTTTGTGAAACCTTTTATTCTAAAATTTCCACTTCTACTGGTGGAAATGACGAAGAGGATGTGTTTCTAAAAGCTTTTTGCTTTAGAGAATCTGCAAGTGTTCTATATCCTTTTGGTAATGTTGTTTTTTCTTGTGTTTGAAAACTTACTCCTTTGAACCTAAAGGCTTTAGCCATAAATGACTTTTCTTCTGGAATAATGAGTCGGCTGTTTCGATTGTTACTGCTACTTGATCCTTCGGAATTACTGCTAGATCCCTCTATATTTACCAAATGTATTGGTATATCTACTGGCAATCTTGGTGTTTTAAAAATAGGTCTGGGAACCTCCATTTGGGATGGAATTATTTGAATCTGTCCATCATGAAACAACTTTATGAGGTTGTTTTTCTTCTTTTCTTGATCGATTGCATGATACTGGAAATACCAGTTTTGCGGGAGTCCTACATCCTCATAAGTAACTCCTAATGCTTCAACTGATCCTATTCTTGTTGTAACACAATCTCTTAGCATAGGCTGTTTTAACTTTGGATGTACTGTGTTTGTCAATTGGAAAGAGGCTTGTATTATGATAGATAAATAATTAGATTCAGGTAACATTTTTAAGCCTTGAATTCCAACCATTGACTTCCATGCATCTTTAAGATGCTTATCTGACAGACTCATTGCATAGTTTGGGAAAGTGGTTCTATATTGACAGCCTACTATTAGATTACTAGTTATTGACCCAATTCTAGAATGTTCATATTCTAAATGTCGTGCATCAAATAGCTCTACCAGTGTTGGACCATTTATTCCATTCCGGAATAAAGCGGCTAACCCTACTCTTATACCTCCAAAGTGGATGTATGAATTTTTTTTATCTTCAACATATTTTTTGAACCTTTCCAGCTCTTTGTCTTTGAACAAATTTAAACCTACAATCTGTGTGGCTTCTCCAGTAATAAGTCTGAGGATCAAACCCATCTCTCCTGACATCCGAGGCTGAATGAACATTGAAGAAACTCCACAAAGTCTGTTGGCCTGATGAAGGGCGGATGGAAAGTGCGGATTGTCCGCTAGATTGTTCACTGGGGGAGTTCGCGCATTGCTGAGGTCTGGAGGACCTAGTCTGTCTCCCAGGAACATATTTGAGACGGATTTGTTGTTGAAATCTCGTGTGGCAGGGTGAAGGTTCCACGGAACCTCATTGATCTAGAGAATGGATATGAACTGGTATCAATTGGTCTCTTGGTGCCCCTGTCTGAAGGTAGTACCCTGAAAAATGTCGTGATCCTCTGTGTGGGGTCTGGTCTGATGGGAGGTTGAAGAATATGTGCTCGAAAGCTGAGAGCCTCCTGCATTTATAGTGCCAAACATCTCTGATCGGGATACCTGAAAAAGTCGACGAGGGTCTGAGAATCTCTGAACAAGTAATGGAACCTTCCTTTGATCTCGTAGTAGACAGGGCATCCAAAAAAAAGGTGCACATCGGTCTCCACATCCTGTAAATGACATACCTAGCAAATTCTGTCTGGTCTATCAATTTGGTGGTCTGTTTCTATCGGAAGTCTATGAGAGCCTACTCTGAACTGGCCTAGAGGAAAGCGAAGAGCATGCATCCAATGGTGAGACGTGTATTGGGGTTGAACAATGAGTCTGTCTCTCAACTCCAAGAAGTTCTCAGAGTAGAAGGCCATCTTTTGGGCGCAACCCTCGCAGAGGATTGACCTAGGTGACCTGGACGAACTGCCTGTAGATGTCCTCCCTGATGATCTTGTTCAACTCTTGTCTAGTAGGTAAAAGGTGACCAGGAGCATCTAAGGAATATAAGAAAGGAGAGAGACGATCCAACTGAATGCCCACTGATTCTAAGAGATCTGAAACTCCTCTAAACCAACATCTAGCCCAACCGAGGGAGTAGAAAGAGCAATAGTCTCAGAAGAGCAATATGCCAGGTAAGGATACCGGTCCCTACTCTGTAACGAGTTTGCAAAGCCTCGAACACGATGAAAGAATGAGACCAAATTGAAGACTGTCTCAAGCCGAAAGGGCTGAGTTCCAAACTCTGCAAGGATGATGTGGTGAGGTGCTGTTTGTTTGCTCTAATGATGTAGTGGAGAAGAAGAGTCTGGACTCTCTCAGTTGAAGCCCAATCCGACTCAAGTAAAGATGACCACCAAATCTTTGAGCCATATAGAACAGTGGGACGAACCAAGGTGTCCATGAGGCTCATCTTGGACGAGATGTCCTGAAAGTGATGTCGAAAGCACTGTCTCTCGAGAAGGGCTAAGGATCCATATCCTTTGTTAATCCGGGGCTAAAGCGTTGGTCACAAATTGAAGCGGGGACCTGAGAATTTCTCCCCTAGGTAAGTGTACGTGCTAGTGATCTCAACCTCCTTCCCTCTGAATAGGAAATCAAGGTTCAAAGTTTTCTTCACCCCATTGAAGATCATAACCTTGGTTTTACCCGGGTTGACCATCAACTATCGAAGATCGCAAAAATGAGCTAAGGCATCCAATTGCCTCTGTAGTCCTTCTGGAGATGAGGAGAGGAGGATCACGTCGTCAGCAAATAGTAGAATAGATATCATAACCTGGTGAAGAAGGCAACCGTCGATTTCCTGGATATGCTCGTGTAGAAATGCCTCCAACTCATCAATATAGATCCCAAACAGGATAGGGGACAGTGGAAAACCCTGTTTAACCACAATAATGCTTCAGATAAAATCAGACATCCCATGGGGCATGCGCAGATGACCAAGTACAGACTCATATAGGTGCGTAATAGCTGTTAATAGGGTCGTCGAGATGCCAATATCTCTGAGTCTCTAGAGTAAGGCTTCCCTCGGAACAAAGTCAAAAGCTTTCTGAAAATGTACGAAACAATAGTAGTCTTTCGAAGAGCGGTGTCGTGCCTCCTCAATCATAGCGTGAAGGGTGAAGATGTGGTCAATGGTCTGATGAGCTGGTCGAAAACCTGCCTGTCCCCTAGCTCTGAGTTGTCTCTGCTCAAGTTCACTGGAGAGCTTCCTATCTAGAACAGTAGCATACAACTTCGAGAATGTGTGGCCCACCATGATCGTTCTGTAGTTATTGTGATTTGAGCTGGAGCCTGATTTGTGGATCGGATGGATGATGTGGTGTGACCATGCTGGTGGAAAACCTTCGCGGACTACATGGTTGAAGAGATCAACCAAGTAGCTAACCAAAGCACAGAAACCGTGCTTAAAGAACTTTGCTTGGTAGCCTTCCTCATCAGCTACTTTGTTGCTGTTCATCACCCAAATGGCCTCTCTAATATCTTTGTTTGAAAATAGGTAACAGGAAGAGGGTGGGGAGGTAACATGAATTTGGGCTTGCCCTGGAATATCATAAAGGTTGGAAGTGTGAGAGAACATGGATGTAGGGTCTATTGAAAAGTGTGTAACTAGGTTAGGTCTTCATAATGACTTGTAATTATCATTTTATGTAAATGACAAAGAAATATATATGTATTTTCTTGCTTCATGGGTTTCATGAGCAAGAAGTTTTCATAGGTTAAAAGACTTCTTCTTGATGCCTTTAGGATGTGTCATTAGGTCATAAAAATAATTAAGTCATGTAGATGAAGTCATACTCCAAAGGTATTGTCACTGTTTCTTGATGTTAGCCTGAAATCAAATGATATATCTCCTCTTGAATTCCGCTGACTTCTTGCCTCATGTCGGCTTGAAGGAAAGTGCGAGCACTATATATACAGTATGGCATTGTGCTCTGTTGGACATTGAAGAAGTGTGGATCAAATTGAAGTAGTGCGGATCATATAGAAGAGATGCGGATCATATATAATGGAGTTGAAAATTATATAGAAGAGATGCAGATCATATATAATGAAGTGAGGATCATATATACAATGTGGATCTCATATATACAGTGCAGATCACATATTAGAGGTGTGAATCATAAATTGTAAGTGCGGATCACATATTAGAAGTGCGAATCATATATTGTAAGTGTGGATCACATGATATAAAGACATATCACTTACTACAGTGCAGATTACATATCACTGCGTGGATTACACACTATAGTGAGGTTTATATATACGAATCACAACATATACAGTGCAGATTATATATATACTTCGATCAAAGTGCGGACTCTATATATTTGTCTTCAAGAGTATTATCATTCTTGGTTATTCGCTTTATTTCTTGAAGAACAAAACATAACTCTGTTGGAGGAAAAACAGAGACTGGGTTTCTCTGTAGGGTCAAGTGTTGAGTAGTAAATAATAGGAGGATCGAGAAGGCTGAGGAGATCAAGAATTAGTGACAAGTGTCTTGGAGGAAAACTAGTGTTAAAGTATATTTGTTAAGGGTCTTGGTCTTCCTCAATTGAAATATCTATAAGAAGATATTTTGCGGGTTTTCCCCTCAGAGGAGGGGTTTTGGCCCTGGCTTACAGCCTACATACTGTGTCTCTATTTATTTATTTGATAGTTGTTTGATGTATTGCTTATCATAATAAAAATAATCAAAGATGAAAAGACTAAAGCATAACACAAGCAGTTATCAAGAAGAGAATTTGTATTAATCATCGCCCCTCCAAATTCTCAGCAGGGTCAAGGTCAGATGGAAGAGGGGAGCATCGGGGAAGGATGGTATGCCAAAATTGTTTAGGGGAGTGGGCAAGGAGAGCAGAAAGTTCTCGTCTTTTATGAGAGACAAAGAGTCGTTTCTTGCGATGGAGGAGACGACGATAAGAAGCTTTGAGGTCGGGGTATAGGGGTTGAGAGTGGGTGAAAGCATATCGAAGTTCTCGATGTAGAGACTTGCATTTTTCATCGTACCATTCGTTCAAGGGGCAAGATCCAAATTTTGGGGAGATGGAAGTGGAACAAGTGGAGTGGGGAAAGGATTTGAGTGTTGCTTCCCAAATGGTAGAGGAAAGACGAGTGTATTTAGTGGAAGTAGAGTCAAGCAAGGAGAATTGGGTCTTCGATGGGAGCATCTTGCATAGGGTAGAGGAGAATATTTCAGGGTCGCCTTTGTCAAATCGAAAGGTGGCTCGGGGTGGGCTCGGAGGAGAAGGATGGGGTGGAAGGGGAGGGTCAAACCGGAGAGAGAAGGAAAAAAGTGCATGATTAGCAAGGGGATGGGGGAGACCGAGAGATGGCGAATAAAAGGGAGAAAGTTTTGGCTAGTGAGGACATAATCAACTACACTCGCACCCCCGACATATGGCTGACATGTGAAGAAGCGGGAGTTTGGGAAACAGGGGAGACCATTTAAAATCAACAACTCCTGTGACTCCCCCAACTGTAATAGATGCTTACCATAAACTGTAGTGTGCCCCAAAGCATCATCTGACATCCGTGAAGCCCTACTGAATCTGGATCTATCCCTTGGGTACAAAACACATCCTCTGATCAATCGTGGAGAGGGATATGGAGATCTCTAGTACGAGCATTGAAGTCACCTAGGAGGATGACTTCCCCAACAACAGAGTATTGGGTGATGTCGGAGTACAAGTCTATAAAGGGGTCCCCATTTGAGCCATTATGGATGGAAAATGGTGAAGAGGCTAGGGGAAAGTAACATGCAATGTAGATGTCCCTCGGAGGAGAGACTCCGACGTGAATCCAAATCCACATAAACCTGGCAAACTCATCTTCGGCTACCAAAGATACCCTGTTCCAGAGTGAGTCACTAGCTAAACAAGCAACTCCACCTGATCCTCTGACCCCTCCCGAGCTCCTCGTCTCCTGTCCACAAACTAAGAACCATTGGTAACCTGTAATATCTGGGACAGGTCGAACAGGGCTTGCATGAGTCTCGGTCACGAAGAGGATGTCCGCTGATTTGAGAGCATCATACAAGAGTCCCAGTGATGACCAGAAAGATCCATTGCCATTCCAACAACGGATAGAAATGCCTGTACCCTATTGTCTCCCCAAGCGGTCCCGCCATTTGGAATCTCCAGTTCGGGGTTCCCACCCAGGTGGGAAGAAGTCCCGAATGACTGCCCGGAGGTTCCTGATAACTGCCCATTTCCCTGCCTGTTGTGCTTCCATAACCTATTATCTTGATTGTTTAAGTTCCACAACTTGTGCTTGAGTGAGATCCTCATCCAAGAAAATCCTGCTGGGAAGAGAAAAGAACTTCTGCTTAGCCCTGAGGGTGCGAAGTCGATTGGATGCAGTCTGAAACTTGAGGAAGGGAGTGGAGTCGTAGCCCATCCAGGCTCTGTCCAGAGCTATATCGGGGAGGCTAAGGTATCCCGAAGGAACCTAGCCCCCACTTCCACAGGATCCAGAGAGGGGTGAGGTAAGGGGAGACCTCTCACCTTGAGATTCAATTCTCTCGCCCGTCTAGTGCATTCTTCCACAAGTTTTGCTTGCACCACCCCCTCGACTGTTGCAAGAGGGGTAGGAGTTTTATCCTTTTCCCAAACCACCTGTGCCCAAGAATTGATGTGTGTCTCAGTTTCTTGTTTGAAGGTGGCCTGTTGGGATCGGATTTCTTCCTGCTTGCTTTTAAGGTCGAGAATTTCTGCATGCAACGTGTCATTTGGAGAATGGAGATTCCCCTGCTCTTTTCTTTCATGTAATATCTTCTTAAGGGATAAATTATCCCCTTCCACCTCCAAAACTCTGGAAGATAGGGTGTGTATTTTTAAATGAAGCTTGTTTTCCATTTCTAGAAATTCCATTTTCCGTAGCATTTGTTTTACTTGGGCTATCTAGAATAAGAAATCCGACTCCATGGCTTTTTCATGGACCCCAGTTACCGCTTGACCCTCAGCGACTATTACTGTAGGTTCAGGCGAAGTTGGGGGCTCTGACATGATTTCAAGGAATTGGTTGACGCCCATGTCTAAGTCCATCGTAGGTCCTGTAAAAATACTGCAAATACAAAAGCTATTACTTCAGTTGTTATACAACTGATTCATGGTATTTGTCAAACACTTAGTGTGCATCCCAAAAACACGTTGCAACTCTCTTCCTATACTGGTCTGCCCCTTTGTTATTGTTGTTCCTGGTCTCTATCCGTTGTTCGTTGGCCTGTAATAAGGATGCTGAATATGCCAATGATATGGAGAAAACCAGAGTAGATGTAAAGAAAACTTAGGATGAGTAGGAGAATGCAGATTTGAAAACCATTCATGCTACTCATGTCAGAGAGATTGAGCATACAAATAGTTTTAACACTGCTCTTGTTCCTGCTGTTGATTCAGAGGTCGAAACCTGCTATTGTTCCTGCTGTTGATTCAGACTAACAGTTGCTTTGTCGTTCACTACTCAAAACCTATGATGAGCTTTGCATCATCTTCCACCAACAACACCTTCAGAGAAAAGAACCCTAAAACCTACGAGATAAACTTTTTTTGGTGTAACTCCAGGGCAGAGCAAGGTAGTGGGGGTGATAGCGGGAGGTTTGAACTATGCTTCGGGCTGCTTTCACTGAATATTGTGATGAAATTCGCGCAAAGGACTTTGACTTTCCCCCCCTGAGCATGCCCTGTAAATTTAACAGTAACCTGTTTACGCTCGAAGCAATCTTTCACCTATTTTCGCAGCTTGAAATCTGCTCAGATATTATTCTCATGGTTTGGTCCAAGAGAAACAACTGCCACTGACTCCCGCCAGAGAATGCTGGAAGAACAACAACAGAACGATGATGACTGGGAATTCATTGTTCCCAAGCCCGACCTACCAACCTAGAGGGGATGAGCGGAATCGATGATTGGAAGCTTGGGTGCAGGTCGGAAGGTGATACCACTAGGTAAAAACTGTTCTCGCAACAACACCCTGTTGCTGCAATTCGGAGAGTGGAGAGATCTTAATGTGCACTAATAAAATGTCTCGATGCACATGTTATGTAAAATATTTTAATGTCAACTTTGTATTTTGCACTCTAAAAGAAGTTTTCACTTCGAAGAAATTTGATGCCTTTACCGACTCATGTTGGATCTCGGAACAGATGGATCTAGGCTAGTATATCAAAAACCCTAGGCTACCGATTTTCGCATTGCTCCTAAGGCACAATATTCCTTGTCTAGTAGAATTGAGCCTTGTGTGAAAATTTCGTTACCCGAAAACCTACTGCAGAAACGGATTTAGTTTCTTCTATTTGTTAAATAAATGAACATATTATTTACGCAGTCCATACGGTAAATATCAAGGCTAATACTGCTATGACTTTCTACAAATAAAATCTTTATAGGAAGAAAAATAAATTTTGGAAAGATAGATGCACACACACATAAATAACACTGTTATTCTTGGACTAGGTCCGCGGAAAAACCCAACTTGGGAAAACTGTTGCAGCAACTGAGGATTTGTATATTATGCAGTAGTAAATCTTAGTACAAATCTATGGTTGCTTAAATCTAGCAAACCATACAGAGAAAAATCTGACAATAGAGTCTAGTGAGAAAAATCTCACTCCCACTGGTGATTCGGCACTGACCTTGGCTCAAGATGAGTTGCTCCGCGCTGCCTCTGCACAGTCACTGCATCAGCCTACGTAGTACTGCGTCCCCACAACTTGGAACAACTTTCCCTCTCGCCTAGCCCCCCGGTGAGGAGGTAAATCCCCTGCGGACAGGCGATCCCTACTCGCCGGCGGGGGGTCTGTCGCAAACAAACCAATGCTATGGCGCAAGCTCCTAGTTACGAATGAAAGACTTGGGATAAGAGCCTACCTGGATTCCAACGCTAGATCTGAAGAAGAAGATGTCCCCGTCCTTCAGCCCTGGCAGATCACAATCCTTCCACGATCTCCGTGGATGAACACCTGCACACAGAAGAAACGAACAGATACATGCATAGGAACCGGCATACGTAACTAAACATCGGTCAGAAAAGATATTACTCGCATTAACATGATGGAAAAAGGAGTGGAACCATAATCATAGTCATCTATTAAAGTGATAAACGAATAGAAGTTACAACCAAGTTCTGACGTCGCAGCTTCCTTCGGACGGGTCTCCGGTTGTCCACGTCTCGCAAAGCTTGCCAAGGAAAGGGAAACCTCTCCAGAGTCTCGTAACAATGGTCTCCTCGCTTGAATGGGCCTTAAGGGAAAGAAGGGATTCTTTACAGCACAAAGGCACTTGGGAATAGGGAGATGCGAAGCTTCAGCACTTCAAGACTAGCTTGCCATGGATCTGAGCAAGCTTTTATAGATGGGGAAGGAGGGAGTTGGGATCCCTATTATTATGGGATTGGGCCTATCAACAAGGAAGGTTCCATAGAAGGTGGCAAAACTACTTCCCTTCCATAGAACTCCCGTAGCCAAACCTCCCAACTCAAGATAGGCAGTGGTTGTGAGTTTGTTTGAACTCAACTTCCGCCATCCATATATAAAAAACAGTCCCTAAAATGGGTGGCGCGATTACTGCTCTATGACAGAGCGCCAAGTGGCGCGACCTCTTTACAGGATTTCCCTGAGTGGCGCGAGTACTGAACTGTCTACCCGCGCCAATGCAAAAAGAGCTGTTTTTCATGGATTTTGCAAGGAGATGTCTCCAGGGGAAATGAAGCTCATACTCAGAGGGATGCAATGATGATGTTTTCAGTGCATGACAGTGTTCACAGGTCACATTATGGGTCCTCCATTGTGCGGGACGGGGAATGGGAGGGACGGTGACAAATTACTGTGTAACAGATGCCCCCTAAAGCATGAGGCCCGAGAGAGAGAGGGTGGCGCACACGAGCTATGTCCAGCCAGAAGGCCCGCGGGTCGTCAAACACACGAGAAGATACAGGCGATATCTCAAGTACATGATGTATCCATGGTATGGACGCAGCCATCCGAACAGAGTATGCTATAATCCGGATCTAGGGTATGGGCGCGGCCATCCAACTAAGATCAAACAAATAGACTCAGGTATGGTCACAGCCATCCAATCATTGAGTCATGTACATAATGACAATAATCCACAATCGCAGCCTGGATTACAACAGACACAATCCAGGGTCTTGCGCTCCATCTCGACCCAAATAAGTACAAGTTCTAGCATGCGAATGTGTGAGCTAATGTCGAACATGCAAGAACATCGCCTGATTACCAGCCAATGATGAAAGCTGTTAACAGACGCGAGAGAAACCACCAATAATGACAATGGTCCTCAAGGTACTACAGGTACAATCTACGGCATGTGAATAAATGAGCTGACGTCGAACACCCGCAGAATCATTCGATCGGAAGTCAATGATGTAAACTTCACGTCGAATGCGACGAACTTGCCATTGAGGCATGCAGGCTCCAAGGTACCATCAGGAGTCTCTAGACCAACTTCCTGGATAATGAGTTGAAGTCGACAAGAAGTGACCTTGATCGAAGGTGGGCCATAATGATTCCCACATCATCGACACGAGACAGAGGAACATAATGTTTGTTGTGAATTAGGATCATATGAGAAACAGAGGAAGGTTGACATTTGCAGAGGCCAACTTCTCTTGAACATATGAACGGCACGACAATGGACTTGGCAGTATTTGACATCAACGGATCAAAGGTCATGGCGACGAGGCAGTGAACAGATGAGAGGTCAAAAGAGATTACCCAAACCCATGGAAGCAAAGTGAAGCGGCGAGATGAGATGTCCCCAACCCGACACGAATGCAGACAAGTGCCATGTTCAAGAGCGACATACTGCCGACGACAACGACGATGGTTCCATTTTCCCCCACCATTTCTGGCGAGTACCCCAATTATTTTGATAACAAGCTTGAAGGGGATAGCATATGCTTGTGATATAAGTCCGCCCTTCGGGCGAATCCATCCTAGTGCATTTAACGAGTCCTAGGAAGGAGAAACTCGGAGAACGTCATTTCGACGGAATCCAATGTCATCAGGGTTTAACGAGTCTGACAAAGGAAGAAATCGGCGTCTTTTCATGTTTAGAGAGTTTGAAAAGACAGCGGAAAAGAAAACTCCACAGGTCCCTTTTCGTAAATAGTTTCCCAGATCCGAAAAGGTAGAAAACAATGTCCGGGAAAACCTCCTAGTCGCGATAGGCTAGGGTATTCCTTTTTCGTAATCGATCCAGCCCAGCCCGAAAAAGGGTTAAACTTATATTGGGTGAATGTCGATTCGTGTCCATTTTAACGAGATCGAAACGACAAGGGCCTCGGCGATCTTTTCATATTTAGAGAGTCAGAAAAGAGCTGAAAGATGACTCCAGAGTGACTTTTTCGTGTATTTACCGAGTCCGAAAAAGTATAAAATACAACTCGTTTCCACCTTTTTAAGTCGCAAAAAACCTGCCACTGTACATACCCAACAAGCGTAAAATCCATTTTCGACATAATACATGCAAATATTTGACAAAAAAATAACTTTTAAAACTCATTTTAACGTCGAAAAGTTATAAATATGTCTAATGGTAAAAAATAAAATTACTTTTTACTATTTACCTTGTGGAGAGGAACAGTGGTCCATTTGGAGCAGAATCTTCTGACGGTGATTGCGACCAATCCAGGCAACCATTCAGCGTCTCGTCTGTGACAGGTAAGAGGCGCTCCTTTTCTCTTTCTTTTCATGCATTTTTTAATGATTTCCCCTTAGAAATCAGCTCTGTAAGGGCACTTTTGAAATTTTAGGGCCGGGCCAAGTGGCGCGGGTATCGGGCACGGACCCGCGCCACTAAGCTCTTTTTACCAAAGGGCCCGCCGCACACACGTATTCGATCCAGCCCAGCCCGAAAAAGGGTTAAACTTATACTGGGTGAATGTCGATTCGTGTCCATTTTAACGAGATCGAAACGACAAGGGCCTCGGTGATCTTTTCATATTTAGAGAGTCAGAAAAGAGCTAAAAGATGACTCCAGAGTGACTTTTTCGTGTATTTACCGAGTCCGAAAAAGTATAAAATACAACTTGTTTCCACCTTTTAAGTCGCAAAAACCTGCCGCTGCACATACCCAACAAGCGTAAAATCCATTTTCGACATAATACATGCAAATATTTGACAAAAAATAACTTTTAAAGCTCATTTAACGTTGAAAAGTTATAAATATGTCTAATGGTAAAAAATAAAATTACTTTTTACTATTTACCTTGTGGAGAGCAACAGTGGTCCATTTGGAGCAGAATCTTCTGACGGCGATTGCGACCAATCCAGGCAACCATTCAGCGTCTCGTCTGTGACAGGTAAGTGGCACTCCTTTTCTCTTTCTTTTCATGCATTTTTTAATGATTTCCCCTTAGAAATCAGCTCTGTAAGGGCACCTTTGAAATTTTAGGGCCGGGCCAAGTGGCGCGGGTATCGGGCACGGCCCCGCGCCACTGAGCTCTTTTTACCAAAGGGCCCGCGCCACATGGCGCGACTGTCAGCAAAACAGTCGCGCCAGCGGCGGAACCCAAATTTCCGCCTAAAATTCTACTATTTATGCCAAATTTCTTTATTTTTGAAGCTCACAAAAGATCTAATAAGGGGTTTTGGACCATGTGAATGCAGATAAACAGTCAGAATGGCAATCGAATGGAAGGAACGAGAACACGGAGATGAGGACGAAGAGGCCATGCAAAGCCAAGCATGTATGAATGCTCTGAGAGACTGTGGCTTAAAAAAGTTCTTCCTCACGCCATGCTTACAAGCTCAGCCTGAGCTCCTCCAATATCTGATCAACCTCTGGGATGAAAATGACCAAGTATTCAGAATACGAGACCAAGTGTTGGAATTGGAGGTCACTGACATTTATTTCATTACTGGATTATCCCGCAGGGGTCCAATCCCTGTACTGACTGGGAGCAGACCATCAGGGGAGAAGATGGAAGAAGTAATGGCGCGGGTGTGCCGTGGGGCACAAATAGGAATAGGGAGTAAGAAGGTATACATCTCAACCATCCCTGACCTAGCACTGAGAGTTGTACTCCACACCATTACGCGGGCTGCTGGATCGCAGGCACCGCACGAGGCTACAAAGACTCAACTCTTGCTGGCCTCAGAGTGCATGGGTCCCCGAGGCGCGCGGTTGGGCAACGGGCCCACATCGATCACGCAGAAAAGGCGACTTACAAAGTGCAAACGGAACAAACTGCGAGTTTGGGTATGGTTCCATCTTGGTATCGTTCATTCTGAAACGCATACCAACCTTCCGAAACCAGGGCCATGTGGCGAGAGTCACGGTACCACGAGAGCGGGGATGGCTCATTTGGGCGACGCGTGTCCGGTCCCGGAGCGGGCAACAGATGTCCTGGAAGCCCGAGTTCTTCAGGTGGTTACGGCGCCAACTGATCGTTGAGGAAGATTGGCCCTATGCGGGAACTGACTTTACAGGGGACCCAGATCTCCCGCTACCAGAAGGAGACCACTGGGATGAAGAGCTGGGTAAGACCTCATATTTTTGATTTTATGTTTATATGTTTTTTTGTTAACACACACTTGTCTAAACACAATTATATATGCATGCAGATGTAGGACCTGAGAGACCAGCCGGGATGTCTCCTATCTCCCGGAGGACACAACTCGCCCCTGAGATCCAGGGGGAAGGCACCGGAGGAGAGGCACTGGTTCAGAACCTCGAGGGGATCGTCCATGGGATCCCAGACTATGCGCGGGTGTCTCCGGATGTATTAAGACAATTATGTATATTTTTTGAGTTTTATGTGACACACTTCTATGTAAACATTTCGATATCTATATATATGCATATCTATTTCTGGATGAGTCTTCTTTACATGTGATGATGATTTATAAATTGCGTAAATGTCTATCTAACACCAAGTTTGCTACTACATCTGTTAATGTATTCAAATGCCTGGGTATATGATGATATATAATATATTCAAAATTCCTTTCCAGTAATCGAATACGCAAATACAATCGTAAAATGGACGGGTTTCTTACCGAATAGTGCCCGTTCAGCTGCAACACTACAAGCTGTGAATCTAGGTACACGAGCAATTCACGGATACCAAGGTTTACTGCCTCGGTTAATAATTCCAACACGGCGCTATATTCAGCGATATTGTTCGTGGTACGTCCTAAACACACACCTTGCAGGTTGATCAACTCACCAGCAGGATCATAGATTACCCAGGCTGCAGAAGACAGATTCCTGGTACTGCGGGAGGCACCGTCCGCGAAACCAACAAATGGATGAAAAGACATCTGCACAACCAGGAAGACCCGATCAGCAGAAAGATGTTTACAAAGCACACCACACCATGCACACAAATGACAATCACACACCTATGTACACACACCACACCAAAAATCATTTCAGGCATAGTACTTCTTAAGGTACAGCCCATTTCTGGGCTGCGCCAATGGAACTCCTTCGTAGTCTATAAGCTCGTAGGCCCCATTTTTCAAAACACGTTTTACTATATAGGGACCGTGCCACATGGGCTGGAGCTTCCCGGCACCAAGCTTATCATGTGCCTGATCGTACAAGAGGACTAGGTCTCCTTCGATGAAAGAACGGGGAGAAACAGATTGATCAAAATGAGTTTTGACCCTCTTCTTTTGTGCTTCGATGATCAAAGCAGCTAGACGACGGGTTTCATCCAGCCGTTCGAGATACAGAAGACGTTCTTCCTCTGGAGAAGTATCCGGTAAGAGCTCCACAGCTAACTTAAGCGAAGGAATTTCACATTCAACCGGCAGAGTAGCTTCCAGACCGTACACCAGTTGGAATGGTGTGAATCCGGTTGCACTTTTAGCAGATGTTCGGTACGCCCAGAGAGCTGAGAACAGTTGGAGATGCCAACTGGATTTATGAACCCCAACTGTTCGTTGAAGCATAGTGACCAAAACCTTGTTCACCGCTTCAACCTGACCGTTCGCTTGAGGGTAGTATGGCGTTGAGCTGTCGTGACGCAAACCCAACGCAGCTGTCAGCTCCGCCATCATGTAATCACGGAAATGAGTACCGTGATCAGTGACGATAGCTTGAGGCACCCCGAATCGTGCAATAACATGGTTGAATAAAAATGAAGCAGCCGTTCTTCCGTCAGCAGCTAGTGTAGGCATCGCCTCGGCCCACTTAGTGAAGTAGTCGACGGCGACAATGATATACGCATGCCCCCCGGCCGAGTGAGGGTTACACGTCATAAAATCCACGCCCCATTTCGTGAAAGGGACAACGGTAATAACGGGATGCAAAGGCAACGGCGGCGCGCGCATCTTGCGCTGAAAAATATGGCATGGATGACATTTTCGGAGTGCAGTGATACAATCCTTGAATATAGAAGGCCGGAAATAACCTGCCCTCAGAATCTTCTGGGCAGTGGCATATCCGTACATGTGTCTGCCACAGGCGCCACTGTGGCAGTCATTCAAGACTTTCTCAGCCTCGTCCAAGGTAAGGCATCGTCGGAGCACCGAATCTACTCCAATACGATATAAGGTATCTCCTACTATGCGGTAGGGTTGGGACTGGTGCCGAATCCGACGGCGTGCAGCTTTATCCAACTCAGACCAGAATGTCGCGGTCTGAAGATACACTATGATGTCACCGTACCAAGGATCACGAGTATCAATAAGAAACAACGTTTCGTCCGGTATATGATCTTCAGAGTGTTCAGGAAGAGAGTCTGTAGGGAGAGAACATATGAAATCCGCGAAGACCAGTGATTTAGTTGACTTGGCAGTGGTGAACTCCAAATCAAACTCCTGCAGGATGACGATCCATTTGGAGTACTTGCCCCCCAGCAATTGTCTAGAAAGAATATATGTCATGGGGTTGCAGTCTGAAACCACTGTTATCGTGCGCAATAGGATGTAATGGCGAAAGCGTTGTACGGCATGTACGGCTGCTAAGGCCAACTTCTCGACATGTTCATAACGCGTTCCCGGGTCGAGAAGGTTCCGAGAGAGGTAATAAACAACATGTTCATCACCGTTCTCGTCATCCTGCACCAAGACCATGGCGATGGTGCTTAATGCGGCGGCTAGATACAAATTAAAGTCGCGGTGGTAGTCCGGAGGACGAAGCAACGGAGCATTGACGAGCAATGTCTTCAGCTTCTCAAAGGATTCTTGAGCGATTTCGTCCCAATGAAAGGGAACATTCTGCTTTAACAAACGAGTGAATCCTTTGGCCACCTCGGCGTAATTCGGGAGGAAGCGTCTAAGAAAATTCGCTTTCCCTTGCAGACTCTGCAACTGATAAAGGGAGGAGGGTGACGGGAGATTTATAATGGCCTCAACCTTCAGAGGGTCGAGGCGAATTCCGTATTTCGAGACTATAAAGCCTAAAAGACGGCCAGAATCGACGCAGAAAACGCACTTATGAGGATTGAGCCTAATGTTGTAGCGTCTACAGCGAAGAAATATCTGGCGAAGATGTTCAGGATGATCCTCTCGCTTACCCGAATGGGCAGGCAAGTCGTCCAGATAAGGCTGGACAATATGGCGAATATCATGAAAAGCATATGACATCGCTCGCTGAAACGTGGCGCCAACGTTCTTTAAGCCGAACGGGAGTTTTTTATATGCAAAAGTGCCCCACGGACAGATGAATGTGGTCTTATGTTGATCCTCAGGTGCAATGTTAATCTGGTTGTAACCTGAGAAACCGTCCATTAAGGAGTAGATCTCACTTCCGGCGCAATCGTCGATTATCTGATCGATAAACGGAGTGGGATAATTGTCCTTAGGACAGGCGCGATTGATATCGCGATAATCTACACAGACTCGAATGGTACCCTGCTTTTTATCGACAGGGATGATATTGGACACCCATTCTGTAAGGGGGATAGGATAAATAAACCCCGCGTTCAGAAGTTTTTCAACTTCTGCCTTGATAGCGGCGGCTTTCCGAGGATGCATGGGGCGCAAGCGTTGGCGCACGGGTTTCGCACCTGGATAGGTTGGAATCTCGTGCACGACAATACTAGGATCAATTCCCGGCATTTCCTCGTAGGACCACGCAAAAACATCTCTGAATTCTTTGAAAAGGTCCGTATAGACCTGAATCTCCTCGGGAGAACAAGTCACACCCACATGAATGTTCTCAACAATCCCTGGTTTAACAGAGATGTTGATAGGAACCGTTTGAGTAATGTTACTCAGATTGCCCTCCGAAAAGACCTCGTGCGTCAAGATCGGTGTTTGAAGAGGAGGGGAAGGAACCTGAGTAGCATAGCGCTCCAGACAATCAGACATTGCCCCCAAGCTGGGCATAAACGAGGAGCGATGATGCCCATCGCCCCAGGGTAGCTCCTCAAGAGACATAGTTTCGATGATGGCTTCATCTGAAGGAAAAGTCTCTCGGAGAGGATCAGGTGAATCAGCCTGACCAAGCCAGGGGGATTGTGAGTAGACGTCAAGAGCCACGCTCATCGGAGCATGCTGAGGGGGTGGAGGATCCGATGCGGCAACAATCTCACAGTAGCTAATCTCTACTGGCGTTAAAGGCATGGATTCTCCAAACTCATATACCTGCTCAGGTGAAGGAATGAGCCAGGGGTCATCAGTCCTGGACAACATGTTGACTTGAGCGGTATTCGGTGGCGGTGCAGGGAAAATACCCATGAGGACTGGGTCTTTGAAAAGACCAGGTCCTATGCTGTCTGGTGGATTCGGAATTTGATCCACGTACGGCACGTTATTCTCGGAGTTCGAGGTAAAAAATGACAACTGGTCTACTGTGACAATCTTGCCCTCATGAGGGAACTTGATGAATCGAAAGACAGTAGACGGCACGCAGAGCATGGCATGGGTCCAGCTGCGGCCAAGAAGTATATTGTAGTTGAGTTTAGCGTCAACCACTTCTACTTCCACGTTGACAGTTTTTCCCTGTAATGTAATCGCCAGACTCTCGAGAACTCCCAAGGGTTTAGATTCCCGGCCATCAAATGCCTCAAGGGCATTGGGAGATGATGATAAGGTTGGAGAGCCGATGGCTTTCCAACAAGCGGAGGACATGACACAAGTGGATGCACCCTCATCTACGACGGCTCTGTGAACGTTCAGACCGTTAATCCCGACTTGAATAACCAAAGCGATTTGATGTGGAAGCCGGGGAGTAAAATTTTCAAGATCAAAGGTGAGAAGGCTCGAATCGGCGGGATCGATACCACCGATGGCAGACAATAAAGCCTTCCGTTGTGAAGGACAACTCTGAAGAACCTCAAGTGCAGACATGGCACATGGCGCCTGTGCCAGATCCTCAACAATATTGTAATGTTGAGCGGCACGAGCGTTTGGATTATAAGAGGATCTCCGAAGAACACCCTTGGGAGGTGGCTTCACAACGGGTTCGAGAGTCGGCTTCTCGATTTCCAATGAACCAGAAGCAGGTGGGGGAGGCGGTCCTTCCGCCACTGCCTTCTCGGGTGCCTGCTGCTGACTATTGTAATCCTTCGATCTCGTAGCGATAGTGATAGTTGCATTAGTCTTCATCATGAAAACCTGAGACCCAAACGGTGCGGATGATGAACCTTGTTCGACCATCTGGGTCTGCTGAGATGGAAATGGCTCTTTTAAAACAGCCGGAGTTCCCTTTGAGCCTTTAAGAAGTTGACTGATTTCGGATCGTCGTGGACAATCCTTAGTGTAATGGTCACCTTCACAGATGAGGCAAGGAAATTTCGGCTTACGTTGGGAGCCATCCTCAGTTCGAGTTTTAGATTCCGGTTTCGGGGCATGAGATTTTGATTTGCCTTTGCCCTTCTTCTTCCCCTTGGAGGATTTGTCTGCAGGATTGGCCTGAACAGCATTTACCTCCGCGGATTTACCAGAATCGGATGAGGCGGGATTAGCAGAGGTATTGTTGGAAGAATTAGCCTTCTGCTTCCCATTCGAAGACTTCTTCGAATTTTGAGAGACGGAACCAATGACGCCATCCGCCGTAGGGGTAGGCGGGGTCTTTTTGGCTCCGGGCCGTGGAGCATCAGGCAGGATGTCATAAAGCGTGCCAGATTGTGAATAAACAAGATCCAGATACTGGGCACGCGCGATAGCTTGTTCCTCCATCACACATGCTCCCATCGCGATATCCTGAGCGATTTTATTCACAAAGGAGGTTGTGAACCAGTGAGTCAAAATCTGATCAGGTATGTGAAACTTGATCAGTCGACGACGGCGCCGCCACTCATGGATGTGATCCGAGATGTGAGTGCATCCCAGTCTCATACCAGACTGGTAACTGGAAATGTGTGAGGAAAGCCATAGCTAACGAGTTGAAATCCTGAAAAATACCACGGGATAGCTCTATGTACCACTTAGCGGAAACTCCTGTTAAAGTACACTGGAAAAGACGCAGACGAACCGAATCGTCAGTCCAAGAGTTAGACGAACACCAGAGGTGATACGTCATCACATGCGCCTGGGGGTCTTCGCCAGATTTGCCCTCAAACTTGGGACAATCTCCTGGTATCTTGGTCGGAACCGGGGGCCAATATGGATTATGAGCAATCGGATCATTGGTCAACTTCGAAACGTCCGGTAGATCCAAGGTAGCCAGGAACGGTAATGGAGGGTTAATTCCCATGCCAGTCCCAGAATAAGGTCCGGTACCCATGCTCCACGATGGTTGTGAATATCCCTTCCCCCATGGGTTCTGTCCCGTAGGATTATGACCGTGAGGGGCATAATTCGTATAGCCAGACTGATTTGGTTGCTGGTAACCATTGTGTGGGGCCTGATAACCAGGGTTCGGGCCCTGATTAGACGTCTGCCCCGTATAAGCAGCGTTTGGATTTGGCTGCTGAGCATAGTTAGAACCGTGAGGAGGAGGAGGATACTGAGAGCCTCCAGAGTGGTTATAGTTCGGTTGAGATTGACCATGCGGATAATAACCACTCTGAGGATGAGTAGACTGTTGATAAGTGGAACCCTGCGGAGCCTGGTACGTAGGGCGCAGCTGTTGATTTGGCTGCGGCATTGAGTGAGCAGGCTGGTGAGCAGAGTGAACGGAATGAGAGGGCTGCCCTGGATGAACAGGTTGACCCGAGTGAGGGGGCGGCCCTGAATGAACAGGTTGGCCCGAATGAGGGGGCGGCCCTGAATGAACAGGTTGGCCCGGATAGACAGGCGGTGCTGGTTGCGCAGGCTGACCTGGTTGTAAGTGAGCCCCAGGTTGCACCGAATAAGCCGGTTGGCCTGGAGGCGGGACACCAGGTTGTATCGGATGACCCGGTTGGCCTGGTGGTGGAACAGGACCAGGTGCTTGCTGGAAACCAGTTTGACCTGAAGCAGAACCATAAAGTGGTCCTGGCTGATATGCAACGTTAGAGACAACAGGATACTGCGGTTGCATCGGTAAAGAAGGCTGGATTTGCCCCCCAAGACCATAGGCCGGTCCCTATTGATACCCCGGCTGAGGATGAGCAGGTTGACCAGTAGGGTTATAATACGGTCCTTGCGGATTATAGAATGGCCTTGCTGGCCCGCAGGGTAGCCTTGATTGGGCTGTCCCTGCGGGTCGTACTGATAGCCAGGTTGGCCTGCAGGTTCTGAGCCTGGTTGTACGGTAAACCTTGAGCATACAGATAAGCCTCAGGAGCAGGAAGACGCAAAATGTCCCCATGCTCATCAAGCTGACCCGGGAAACCATACACGGGAGTGCCGTCCTGTGCATAGTGCGAAAAGATAGATCGGTAAGGATCTTGGGGGATTTGTCCAGCCCCGGCGTTCGGCTGTTGCAAAAACAACCGATACTCCTTCGGAGAGATATTCTCCGGTATAGCAGTAGCTAGATAAATGTCTTCAGGAGTTGGCCCAGATCTAGTAGCAGATGCTGAGACAACAGCAGAAGAGGCAGCCACACAAACAGTGGGTCACACGGGAACAGAACTGACGGGCGTCGAAGGAGACACCCCGGGTGTAGTGGCAGCTGGCCTCGAAGCAGGAGATGATATTCCCATAGAGGCAGCAGCTGAGATAATCTGACCCAGAGATCTGTATCCCTGTGGCAAAGAAGGACCAGCTGACGATGTGGTAGCCAGCTCGGACTCGTCTCCCTCAAACAATCTACGAGGGATGCGCTGATAGTCATCAGACCCGGGAATTTCCTCACCAGAATCACTCATGGTTGATCCTGCCGTTAAATCACGCAGAAGACGGCGAGGACTAGGAGGAAAAACAGCAGCAATAAACGGTGAACCCGATGTAAGAGAAAGGAAATCAGCTCCTAATCTCAATTCAAACACAGGGTCCGAAAAGGGCCAGTTGAACTCAACTGGTTCTCCAAAGGGTTGCTCGGCGAGGACCGGTCCCCCGTCAGGGAACTCGGAGACAACAGGCTGCTATGGTTCAACAGAAGGCTCAGAAGCCTCTGAGGAATCGTCCGTGTAAGGACTACCAGTAGACGAAACCGAGGGTTCCGCCACCGTGACAAAAGACTAGAAGAAGAGAGCACACACACACACGGGCTGAAAACGAGTTAAGACACACGATCAAACAGTCACAAGCAATATCTAAACGGGTGTGTTATCGTGGGAGATTGATTTTACCACATTGGAAAATAAACAAATTCTACCGTTTCATGTTTTAAGAGTTGAGAAACGATAAAAAGATGACTCTATCTCTTTCAGAGTTGATACAAGCGTGAAAGGACAAGCGCTTGACGGTCTTTTCAAGTTTAGGGAGTCAGAAAAGACCAAATGACTGCTCAGGAAAAACTAGGCACAAAGGGTGTACCAAATATCCGGGAACTGCAATATACACCTTGGTTTCAAAAATGAAACAGAAATCGACCAAGGACTTTCCGTACGTGCAGGTAGTCTCCCCGAATGCTGTGTTCGGTGTATCACGGGTATGGGGCGACAGACTCGGCTTCCTATGAATAAAGGATTGAAAACCTATAGGGGTCTCCCTTTATATACGCGACGGTACGGGGAGCGCAAGTCCGTACTAGCGCTGTCTAAAGCCAAGAGGCGAACGACAGCTGCTAGGTTTAACGACGCCGGAACACGTCTCTAGCCTAGACCTTCTAAATATGTTAAGTTAAGTTCCAATGTTGCCTTAGGTTAATTGAATAAATTTTACAGTTGATCTTCAATTAAGTTTCAATTTCCAGGCCCTATCGTATGTAGTGTCTCCTAAATGCAAGCTATATGCCACGGTGCAACATTTCGTTCGATGAAAACTAGTTAAATGAGAGTTGAGAGCTTTTATACAAACGAAATGAACGGAGTACAAACAAGAATATCTCTAATGCAACTAATGCAATTGCACACTTTTCATTCAAACACTAATCACTAGCAATATGGAAAAGATCACAATTCGCACTAATTTAACAAAAGCAAAAGAGATTATATATATTTTTTTTTGATTTTCAATGTTTAATGGCTAATGTGCACTGAAAACAAAAGGAACAATTTGAGAAATGATATCTAAGAGAGCGAAGCAAACAACATTCACTCAACGAAGCAAGCAAAAAAATCTCTAAATCGACCCAAAGTCCCTCAAAGCAAAGAAAGACTTGAAAACTTCCGATGGACCGTGTGATCTGGGTCCAAAGCAAGGCAAACGAATTCTGAATGAAGGAATGAACAATCACTCAAAAGACGTAGGAAAACAATCAAAGACTGGTAAGAGAGCGTGGAGAATCTATCAACAAGTTGACAGGACAATCGGAACACCAAAACTCCCAATGGAGGGCTCGATTCACTAAGCCACTAGATGCCCTAGGGCTCAAATCGTGAAATCGATAGACAGAGGCAAACAACCAAAGGATAGCGGTGAATTCCAGTCAAACAAGACTCCAACACACTCAGACAATCAGAAAATCAAGAAGAAAAGTACTGGTCAAGCTCAGAAAGCCAAAAAATGAAGAACCTCAAAAAAGTCACAGGGGTGGCGCGACTGTGGCCTTGAAACTGGCGCCAGAGGCCGATTGGCGCGAGACAGACAAATGCAACAAGCGCCAAGTGGCGCGACTGTCGGGTTAAAACCCGCGCCAGTCGAGTTCTTCAATAAAAAATTAAAAAACAAGCTAATCTGAAAGCAGACCAATACAAGCTAAGCAAACCAAGAAGCTAAAATAGTGAAAGAATCCAACCCAGAAGGTTCATCAAGCAAGGAGAAACAATCAAAGCGAACCAATCATAAACGGGACGAGGAAAACAGGACGATCCCCAGCGGAGTCGCCAATTTGTTGAGGAGGTAAATCCCCTCTGCGGACAGAGGCGATCCCTACTAGCCCAGCAGGGGTCTAGCAACAAACAAACAATGCTATGACGCAAGCTCCTAGTTACGAAATGAAAGACTTGGGATAAGAGCCTACCTGGATTCCAACGCTAGATCTGAAGAAGAAGATGTCCCCGTCCTTCGGCCCTGGCAGATCACAATCCTTCCACGATCTCCGTGGATGAACACCTGCACACAGAAGAAACGAACAGATACATGCATAGGAACCAACATACGTAACTAAACATCGGTCAGAAAAGATATTACTCGCATTAACATGATGGAAAAAGGAGTGGAACCATAATCATAGTCATCTATTAAAATGATAAACGAATAGAAGTTACAACCAAGTTCTGACGTCGCAGCTTCCTTCGAACGGGTCTCCGGTCGTCCACGTCTCGCAAAGCTCGCCAAGGGAAAGGGGAACCTCTCCAGAGTCTCGTAACAATGGTCTCCTCGCTTAAATGGGCCTTAAGGGAAAGAAGGGATTCTTTACAACACAAAGGCACTTGGGAATAGGGAGATGCAAAGCTTCAGCACTTCAAGACTAGCTTGCCATGGATCTGAGCAAGCTTTTATAGATGGGGAAGGAGGGAGTTGGGATCCCTATTATTATGGGATTGGCCCTATCAGCAAGGAAGGTTCCATAGAAGGTGGCAAAACTACTTCCCTTCCATAGAACTCCCGTAGCCAAACCTCCCAACTCAAGATAGGCAGTGGTTGTGAGTTTGTTTGAACTCAACTTCCGCCATCCATATATAAAAAACGGTCCCTAAAAATGATGGCGCGATTGTCTATGACGAGGAGCGCCAAGTGGCGCGACCCTCTTTTGAAGTTCCCCCGATTGGCGACATGAGCTGTCTACCGCCTTGATACAAAGCCCCATTTTTTCATGGATTTGCAAGGAATGTCAAGGGAAATGAAGCTCATACTCGGAAGGGATGCATTGATGATGTTTTCAAGGCATGACGGTGTTCACGAGGTCACATAATGGGTCCTCCATTGTGTGCGAGACGAGAATGGTAAGGACGGTGACAAATTACGCCTTTTCGACGATCTGTATGTTGTTTGGAAGATGGATCCTCCTGGCATCTAGACTCTCTCTCCAGCTTTTGGCACTGAATCAACTCTTCTCCCCAGAAAAATACAGATTCATCTGTGAAGCACTGAGCGGGCTATGCGTGGCTCTGCATTGCCTCTCTGTGGCTCTCACTGCCTCTCTGCAATGCACTCACCGGATCTAGAAAATCTTCCTCTGGCCTTATATCCCTGCCCCTCTCTCACTACTACGAGCTCACTAGCTCTCTCTCTGGCAACTTAGCGCTGCTACTCAAGAAATCGATCTGCCAGTGAATTCGATCTCAACAAGTGTATTCTCCAAACCCGATCGAGTTTATTCTTATAATCTTTCGTTGAGACATCAACGACCAGGATTAAAACTTAATCGATGGCTAAGATTAACTAGAACTCGATCCATACCTCTTTCTAGAAGATTCACACCCTACTTAATTAATATCTTTTAATTAATCATATTTCCTAAGTTTAGACTTAGGAAATATTAAAAACTGATTAATTATTTTAATTAAGCCATCTCTAGGTGGAATTTCCAGAAACGATTTTTGGGTATTGGAGTACTCATGTATTCTAACCTCTTTGCCAAATCTTGAGGCTAGAACACATCCGATGCTACAGAAAGTAACACCTCCTTAGCCTGAGTACCTTTGGTAAGCCTATTCAACTGTGACCTTTGAACCCTAGACCAAGAATATCCTTTAGGTGACCTAAATTGGGAAGCCTTCCATGTGGTGAAATTCCACTAAAGAGTAGGAGGTGGATTGCTGAGACGACAATGGCATCCACCGCATTGTTGTGTCTTGATTTAGCTTTTGCTTTGTGAGACATCTCACAAGTTCTGGTAGATTTTGAGGTGGGATTGTTGTGTCTTGATTTAGCTTTTGCTTTGTGAGACATCTCACAAGTCCTAGTAGATTTTGAGGCAACAGTCCCACCGCATAAAATTTATCTAGGGCAATCCAACTAGCAATCCATCTAGAAAGGCATTTCCAAAGTTATAAAATAAAGGCATAACTTATAAGCCACAAATCCACCTATGGAATTTCTTGCCATAGCCTTCATTTATAAAAATACAAATGCATTGTTTTCCCTTTTATGCTAGCCTCTTAAATTGTAGAGCAAACAAGAGGAATATACCAATTATCATTAGCCCCTGTTAAAATTTGAACATTTTAACAGAATCAGAGCAGTAAATCAGATTTTTGAATGGATTTCCAGCCTTTCATAATGTATTGCAAATACAATCCTTACGTGCTGATGCACATACAATGTATGACTAGTTTTCTGTGGCCTGCATGCCCACTACCACTACCAGTATCCTTTACATAAGCTGTTCCAAAAACTTGAATATCTAATCGAGTTCTAATCGAAATATGTCATCATCAGTTGACATGTTACAGACTACCAGCCAAAGAAGATCAGAAGTGTAAAAGGTCACGAGACCTTGAGGAAAATCCTTAGGTGGTGATGCAAATACAATGTATGACTAGTTTTCTGTGGCCTACATGCCCACTACCATTACTAGTATCCTTTACATAAGCTGTTCCAAAACCTTAAATATCTAACTGAGTTCTAATCAAAGTATGTCATCATCAGTTGACATGTTACAGATCACCAGCCAAATAAGATCAGAAGCCTAAAAGGTAACAAGGCCTTGTGGAAACTAGATGCTGCTCAGTAAATTCATTTAAAACAAGAAAACTTTGATCCAAATGCAAAGCTTCCTTAGTGAATTGGCAAAAATGTTGAGTTCTTTAAATATATAAGTAAAACTAATCATCTGATAAAGACCAGAGGTATCCTCCCAATGTAATTCCAACTCCAAAAGACTCAAACTGTGGACCTGGATTTTATTGTTCATCCATTTGATAGTAATATCAGAGTCCCCAAAAACCTGTAGTTGCACTATATTTTTCTCTATAGCACACTGTAATAGCAAAAATAATGTTCTAATTCAGCTTGATTATTGGTCCCAATAACCATTTTTGCCTTACTAGTGAAATTGTGATCCTTAGCAGTAAATAACACAATACCTAGACTACAGAAGTGTTCTGGACCCTGGCAGGCCCCATCAAAGAAGTTCCACGCATAATCCTTGTTCATAATCATATGATTGGGTTTTGGCTTTATAGTAGGCTTATAAGAAGAAAACAGTGAAAGAGCTTGTAATGAAACTTTGAAAGTGGGAACTTAGACATCCGCAAAAAACCTGGCATTCCTCACTGACCAGATTCCCCAAGTAATCAAGTATGGAAGTGTTATATATTCCTTCAGCTCTCTTCTAGGATCAATTTGTCCCACAAATGCTGAAGTGAGGTCTGATGTTCAACTTCTTTCCACACCTGTATTGATTAAGGCACATTAAAAATAAATGTAAGGAAGTTCCTTCATTACTTCTACCAAGGATGCAAATGCTCGAAGTACCTTTCACGATAATATCTTTCAAGGAAAATCAAAGCCGAGTTGTGGACACTTACATTCATGGACATTTGTGCCATGTTCCTGCTTGTTTGCCATTGTTTTCAGGGCAGATTTGCATAAGATAGAGCACTGCAGTAAAATGTGGCTGTGGGTTATGTTCAGAAGTTCGAGTGTTATTTTGAGGAGATATATCGGGATATGGGGCACTCTTTTGAAGCCCAAACACAGTATTTACAACAAGAAATTGGGCATGTTTGTGATGGGAGTTATAACCAGCAGCAGGGAGAACTTAACAGCAGAGGAAATGTGCTGATTTGATGCTACTTTTGGGCCTGTCCACATTCATTTATGACAGCAGAGGAAGGCACAGTACTTGAGATGGTTATTTCAATTATTTTTGGATCTGCCGTCCTGCTGGTATAACTAGTCGCAACCAACATTAGAGGTTCATGAGGGAGTTAACATTACTGGTTACATGAAGGGCACCCTGAATTAGGAGTTACATTAGGGTGGACTGCTGGAAAGTCATATATACTTGAGTTATGCTAGCCAGGAGGGCACTCTCCTTGGTTGTTACTTTAGATCTGATAGCATTTTTATATGACAGCAGGCAAATGTTAGAATGCAACCGGCATGTTGAAAAGTGGTAGCTCAGTAGGTCCTTCTCCATGGTTCAATGTCTATCATGAGGCGGGCATTAAGTTGTCTCTCTAGATGTACTTTTTGATATAAAGTGAGTTTATATTCTTAAAGTGACTTTTGTACTTTATAAACGTAGTGTATTTAAATGGGTGACTTAAAGTGCATTTAATAAATATTGAAAATGTATTTAATGAGAGATTAAATGTCAGCCCTAGATGTAATCAAATCACAGCCATTGAAATAGTTGGTTAGACAGGTTAGGGTTAAGTCAATGAGAAATAAAGTATCAAAAGACATTTAGAGAGGAGAGGCATAATTAATATGTCTGATACACATCTGAGAGAAAAGAGAGAGAGCACATGAAAGTGGAGAAGAGTGTGAGAAAATTCAGCAAGTACAAGGCACAGGTGACAGATCCCAAGATTCCAAGAGAGCGAATACAGCCATGAAGCAAAGTTTTCAAGGCAGTCAAGGGCACAGAAATCGAGACAGGCAAGGGCACGATTTTTGAGAAAAATCTGTTGTACATTACAGACTGGATCAACACAGAATTGAGGCAGTTTGTGACATCATTTATTGCTTTACTTGATCGTACAGGGTATGGATTTCTGAGCAGTGTGTGGGCAGAAATCGAGGAGTCTTTATTGGTGCTGTTTTCAAGGCAGGGGGTTGGCTGATTGTGAGATAAGTCTGTATTTAATTGCTGGTTATTTTTCTGATTGTATCATTCTTCTGAGAGCTCTAAAGAATAAATATCTTTTCTTTAGGTTTTCCCTTGTTGGAGTTTTTCCCTAGGCTTGACCTTAAATTACTGTGTTGTCTACTGTTAGATTCTTTCTGCTGCAAGTAGTTAATGACATGTGTTTCTGCTTATAAAAGTACTGTTGAAATATTGAGTTAAATATTTTCACTGTTGGGATTTTATTGAAGTCAGAAATATAAGGTCACTAAGTGTTTGACAAAAGTGTTAAGAGAAACTATTAGTATTTTTGTCCAATTTTTCTTCACAACACCTGTGCAGTGTTTTAAAAACCGGCCGGTTTGAACCGGTAACCGGCCAAACCGGCCGGTTAGATAGCCCACCGGTCGAAACCGGCCAGGCAACCCGGCTACCTAGGGCATTTCGCCTGTTTTTGAAAAAACCGGACCTAACCGGCCGGTTAGGTGCTAACTCATCCGCGGACCCACATTTTCGGCGACAGTTATGTTTTAGGGCTGATTTGGAGCCAATGGGAGGATTCATTTAGCTACTCTTTCCCTATGTGGACCCACGCACGGCCAGAAATGAGTTTTAGGGCTGATGTGGAGGTAAGGGAAGCATTGACATTTCATGGTAATGTTAAATTCTTAAAGTAAAAGTGACATTTCCTTTATTTTTCATTTTCATCCTTTTACTTAAATTTTTAACATTACCATGAAATGACTCGGGATGTTTAAGAGTGGTTTCGACCTCATTAGATTTCATATGGAGAAACTAGAATTTTAGGTTTCACTCAAAATTCAGCAGACTTAATGGTTTTCAGGGTTTCATGGTTTGGGAATTTGCAATGTTTCCATTTGATTCTATCATGTGTAAGGGTATGCTATTGGCATTTGATCAAGAGCATGAAGTCCTTTAAGAACCTTGATGTACCCTTCAATCAAAGGAAAACAACTAGTTAGACATGCTAATCTTTTTCTATCGCATGTTAAGGTTGAGGAAATGAACCCTTCACTCAAACCAAAATCATTGGTTAGGCATGTTAAACTTTTTCAATTTCTATCATGTTATAAGGTTGAGCAATCCAAGTGTGAAGACTTTGAGCTAGATGATGTTTATGTATCTCTTGTTGATGATCCCATTTCTAGTAGCGATGAATCAATGATGAGTTTCATGAGAGACCATGTTGCTCGGTGATTTGTAGTTTTGATGTCTATTTTTGCTACTACTACTACTACTAAAGTTGTAGAGGAGTTTTAGGAGTCCTCAAACTTTGAGCCATATTATTTATGTAGCTCATGTTGATGATCCCTTGTCTAGTAGTGGTGATGATTTTGATCATGATGAGGAGTGATCATGTCGTTGATCACTAATATGTAGTCTTGTATTAGGCCAATGGCCTCATAGCTTGTAGCATTGTTTTGGACTTTATGGGCCATTTGGAGCCTCCTTGCTTATGTATTTTTCGATGATATGTATTGCACTCGGTGCCATTTTGATATATTCACCTTTGCATGGTATATAAATGAACAAACTTTGCATATTTTGTCTCTATTGGCTTGGAATCATGGTTGCAAATCTTAAAAATAGTTTTTTTTATTAAAAAAATAATTATTTAATGTATTTTTTTTTAAATCGGTTCATTGGCATCTGACCGCTCCCGGTTAGACCGGTTCCGGTTAGAAACCCGGTTCATTAGGCCACCGGTCCGGTCACCGGTTCCGGTTTTTAAAACATTGCGTATGTACATCAATGAGGTAAGAGTTCAATGGAGAGTGCACCACCTTTGGGAATTACATGATGAAAAGAGGGCACCGATTCAAAGCTGTTTATAGGGGAATAAACTGATCTTTTAGCAAACAAATCTTCTTTCTGGCCACAAATCTGATAAGAATCCTGGCAGAAATCTCAGGCATAAGCAGAGTTCTACCATGATCCAAGAGCCATGCATGGTAAAATAATGCCTTTAGGGCTCTTGCCCAATTCTGAAATGATCCAGATTGTCAAAAGTTCAATTAGATTTCCTGATCAATGAGAACTCCCACTTTCCTTGTTGGCAGATTTTTTCAGCTGGAGAAAGTTTTCTGAAATCTCTTTTGACACCAAAATATGATAAGAATCTGGCAGAAATCTCAGGCATAAGCAAAAGTTCTACCATGATCCAAGATCCATGCATGGTAAAATAATGCCTTTAGGGCTCTTGCCCAATTCTGAAATGATCAGATTGTCAAAAGTTCAATTAGATTTCCTGATCAATGAGAACTCTCACTTTACTTGTTGGCAGATTTTCCAACTGGAGAGAAGTTTGCTACAATATTGAGGGCTCTGTTTTTAAGTTTGTTCTACAGACCCTTCCCGACATTGTCAGATTTATCAAATATCTATCTCTGGCAGTGCTTGCAACCCATTTCCTGACAACAATAAGGGCACTTAATTGGGGAGTTATATTCTGTTTTTGGCACATGGAGGGGTGTATTACTGTGGTATTAATCCAGGAAGTTTCTCGTTTACTCCTAGCAGCAGTTACATTCTATTCTTAAACCCTAGGAGGGCATTCCACTAGGAAGTTACCCCTTCTATACTGAGAGATTGTTTAGACCTCCAGCTTCAGTATATAAAGGCTAGAAAGGAAAGAAAAAGGAGTGGTTGATTATCACATTCTCCCTTTTTCCTCTTTCTTCTCGTTGTCACTTTTGTCTTCTTTGTGAAAAAGTGGAAACAGCATACGAGACTAATTTTGGTGAGCTTGAGAAGTCGGTCTGAGGACTTATCAACTTTTTAGTGTACTTTCAGGGTTGGTAATCCTGAGATTTCTTTTGACCATCAAAATTTGATCTTCTGCACGGAGTTTGATCAAGCATGTAGCTTGACTTGCTAAACTTCCAAGGTGGCAATTTTCTAACCAGTAAGATTGGGATTAAACAATCTATCTTGCATATTTCTTCTCCCCTTGCTCCATTCACCAATTGACTATATCACTGGTCACTTAAATCATGATATTTAATTCAAGATTTTCTAAGGATACCCCTCCGGGGCTGGAAAAGCACAGCACAAGGTGAAAAGAAACCAACCATGGTGACAGTTGGGGCTGGTTTCTTGGTGTTACCTCAAAATTCCCTTTTGATCTCGTGGCATGCTCACAAGGACAGTTTCGAGTGCTAACATCCCCATATGGCTTGATTCTTTTCCGTTGTTGAAACAAATGATATGATATTATGATCTCCAGGACGGAGAAGAATCATATTGATAAGGTCTTTGGAATTGAGGATAACATCATACATTCTGATGATTGTTTTGAAATAGATATATTTGGGTCATATGATACCCTGTGTTATACCTCATTCCCATTTGTAGCTAAACCTCATAACTATTAGGAGTCTCTTGGACTGCTACTTGTGCCTAACGTCACAAGTTTCTTGAAGCCAGAAAACTGCGAAGTCTGCAAATTGTGAGCTTCAACTCCATCAACTCTGTTAATTTTGTACTAATGAAAGGCAACTACAATTTTTCAATTTTTCAAAACAAATTTGTTTTTCTGTAGCAATATGTTTTGTGGCTTCATCTTTGCAGATGATTGATGTCTTCAATTTTTGTGTACCTTGTAGCTATTATCTATATTTGTATGTTTATATATTGCTAAAAGTCAATGTTCAGATGCATTGCCAAAACATTAAACTTTTGAAAATCTGTTTCACTCACACTCAAGTTACCTTGCAGTTGTGCATGCACCTATGGTTTTAGTGTCTTTGCTTCTAAACTCAGGTATTCTTTATCTATGATTGCTTACGGAAATAGTTTGTTTTGTTAGCTTCTGCATTGTGGATGGTGTGTCAATGCAATTAGGTCCATATATTCTTTTGAGCTCCAAAATCATGAATTTTAACATGGAGTGTAGGAGTGTGTAGCTGTTTTGTTTCAAAGGAATGCCACCACTAATTTGAGGTTTTTTGCAACATGCAATTGACAGATTCATCCACCTCTGAGTCCCTAAGGTGTTAAAGGTTAAATTTTGTTACCTGAAAACTAAGACTGATATGGCAAGGAATAATGGCTTCCATGTGAAGCATAAGCATTATCAATGGCACATGTAACTTTTTGAAGAAAATTGTCAGTTTGTAAAGAAATAATAAATGGACAGTGATTTTAACACTTTTGACGAAGAAGGTCTCATGACATTTTTTCACTTTGTAGGTACATGTTTCTTTGATAGGAGAAAATCAGATGAGAATAACATGGTTAAGGTAGTACCAATGTATCCTCAGTTGTGGAGTATGGAACCTCTCCAGGAGCATACAATTCTTCAGCCAAGGGAGAAAACACTTCGTATACTTACCTGGGTTACAGATCTGGTCAGATTCACTATGTTATACTTGGGCCATTAGAAGCTAATACAATTTATTATTATCGTTGTGGAACTTATGGTCCAAGTATAGCTTTAAAACACCGAGATCACAATTCCCCATAACTTTTGCGATTGTTGGTAAGACCATATCCCCTTTCCATGTTATTTTTGTTATTTGGTATATACCAAATTCTAGCATAAGCAATTTTTAAAAAGAACAAGATGTGTGTGGAGATAGAATATTCCCCATCTATTCTTCCTTTCATCTCTGTTTTTCATCATTTTTCTTTTCCCTGTCTTCTGTTTTGAGCAAGTTTCCACTCTGACCTATTTTTTTCACCATTGTTGGCTCCCAACCATGGTGAGAACATGGGTGCCTAACAAGCATGGAGTTACACTTTGATCCCTGTGTTTCACCGTGTCCAACTAGAAAATAAGACTGTATAGAATGATTAATATTGTCATCATCTGCTCTATATTTCTTTGAGCTGCCTAGTAATTATGGCTAACCTTTTCTTCACACTTTCATTATAAATACACTTCACAGTAAACATCTCATGTGTTTTTCTTGAATTTACAACAGGTGACCTGGGACAGACAGGGCAGACAAATTCAACATTACAACACATTCAGCAGACAAATTATGATGTCCTTTTGTTGCCTGGTGATATTTCACATGCAGAATGCCAACAGCCACAATAAGGATTCATTTGAGATGTTAGTACAGCCTTTGGCAAGTACAAGACCATGGATGGTCACAGAAGGAGAGCATGAGATTGAGTTATTCCCATTTATTGTTCACCACGGAATTTATTTCTTACAATGCACGATGGCGAATGCCTTTTGAAAGAAAGTGGTTCAAGTTCAAATCTTTATTACTCCTTTGAAGTTGCAGAGTACATAGTAATGCTCGGTTCATTGCAGAGTATAAACAAAATTCTGACCAATATGAGTGGCTTCAGGTCTCTCTAATGACCCAGATTATGTAAATATGTACACTTGTTAACCCTTACATATCAACACAATAAGTCTTAGAAGTTAGGATGTTTTACAATTTTCAGGCTGACCTTTCAAGAATAAACAAAACCAGGATGCCCTGGATTATTACTGTTCATCGGGGTATAATAGTAATGCTGCTCATCGGGGTGAGGGTGATGATATAAGGGTAGCAATGGAGCCTCTACTTTATGGTACAAAAGTTGATGTTGCTTTTGCTGGTCATGTCCATGCCTATGAGAACGCTTTGTAAGTACTTTGAAGTTTGCATGGCCATGCCTGGTTAGTTTCTGTACCAGTAAATGCAGGTCCTTTGAGCTTATTCAATGTCTGATCAACTTGTATGTTTTCTTTCAGAGTCGAGTTTCATGAATGCCCAATGCACAATGGAGCTGTACATATTGCCATAGGGGATGGAGGGGGTGCAAAAAGTCTTGACTCTGAGTATGTTGGGTAATAATAAATTTCTGGCATTTTGCCAACTTTTTCTTGCACTAACAGGTGCACTGACTAATATTTGCTGAACTCCTCACAGTTTTCTGGATCCACAACCTCGGTGGTCATTGTTTCGAGGGCAAGCTTTGGACATGGTGAACTTACAATTTTACAATGCAACCCATGCACACTGGAGCTGGCATCGTAATAGTATGCGTATCAACTATAGCAGATGAAACTTGGATCAACAATCTTGACATAAGTAATTGCCTTGTAGAGCATTATTGAGCAGAAGTTAAATAGTATATATTTATCATGTGCGTAGCAAGATCCCTAACATTAGAATTTTTTAATAGATCTAGCACATTTTAGTGTTTTGATGAAAGTAAACTCTCAACAAGAACAAGAACACGGACGGAATCTAGAAATGCAGCCTTTTATTTATATTATTAAGTGAAGAAAATAATAGATGCACATACATTAAGATTGGAACCCCTGCAAATGGCATGCACGACTGCTCAACAATGCCAAATGTAATACACTAATGCCCATTTGTGAATCTGGATGGATCCACCACACAAATGTCACCGTGGGGTTAGTCCACACGGAGGATCAACCTAAAATTGGGACGCCAAGTTCTCAACAAAACACAATAAAATAGAAAGGATAAACTCCGGATGAGTCCAGTACCTGGCTCCTATCCCCTTAAATAGGCCAGTGGACTCTCTAGAAACTTTATTTTATTATTTTCCCTCGAAAAACGACGGATCCCATGGGCAAATACCATGGGTAGATTCCACATCCATTTTGACCATATCAAGAAAAGGGAATATTACAAATCCTCCCGCCCAAATATTGCTTGCACGCAAAGAAATCCACTTCTATCCACAACTAAAGCATCTGTACATTGATAACGGGATCCCATACAAACCCGGTGCGCTATCACATGCCTCCATAGTCTGAATGGATCCTTTGATCCCACTGTGGATCCCAAACAATACTCCGACCAATCCTACCCTCAATAGATTCACACCGGATCCCAATGCCACCTAAGTCCGGGACACTGTGGGTTATGATACCATCTCAACCCTCCACATCCTTGCACATTGGCAAGGCACAAGGCGATATGCTCTTGGCTAAGGGTATCCCTTCAAGGTCTTCCCATCAATAGAGTTCCAACTCTTAATCTCTTGCCAATCCATCTCGTGGGAAGGATCTAATGCATGAATGCACGGCACTTGCACATGGAATAAGTCTACCATGCGATGCGCCCGATGCTCAGCCATGCGCCACCGATCACCCAACATGATCCATTTGTAGAACTCTGCCTTGCTCTCCTAATGGCAGGTGGATTTGTAGTGCCGCAAGCCCTATCTATGTACTCTGTGAAACACTGCAGAATTCCCATTGTATTCCTCTTGCCTTATGAGGGACTTGAGATGTTCTTCTACACTAAACCGGTTGGTGGGCGACTTGACACATACCCTTATCGGCGCCTCAATTTTCTGTTCTCCTCTGGCAGATGATGTCTCGGTACGTAATGGATTCTGCGTCAACATCTTGAATATGTCTTGAAATTCGTGATCTTTCCCCAAAGTCCTCTCTTTTGAAATTATGGTACCTTCTTTGGATGTCTATGTACTTCTCTACACCGAGATGCCCCCACGACCACAACTTCAGCAGGCCTTTGGCCAAACTCTGGGAATGGTTCATTATACACAATATGTTCTTATGCTCCCCTCATGATCATGGTCATCATGCCGATTCACTAATGTTGTCTCTACTTCACCTCGGAGTTTTTCTGGCCTCCTGCTGTCTGTGAAGACAATATGTTATTTCATCCTCTCCGATTGTCGGAACATAGATGCCTTTGGTGGACTGCTATCTACACTTGTTGCTCATATTCTTCATGGACATCCCACAGGAGACCTATGGACTAGGTTGTATAGAGTCTACCTCATCAATACCATTAGGTAGAATTTCCTCATGCACTTTTGAATGATGCTTATCATCTTGCAAGTCCCTAAGAAAGTGTTCTGGCTATTTGCTCACCATCCACGAAAATCAGCAGACCCACTTCTCCAGAGCTCTCATGATATGAGGGAATTTCCTCTGTCTTGTCCCCAGCCTTTACTGTAGCCTTCCTATCCTAGACATGAATGGTCAAAGGACCCAAAGTCCCTTGCGAGATAAAGCATAGTCCTCTCCTTCTTAGTTCGTTCTTACTTCAAGTTTTATTTCCTTTGTTCTTGCTTCCTCCATCAATCCTCTTTAGCTCCTTCCTAGTCGGCACTGTCAAGGAGTAACTGTATTCACCGCATGACCAAATTTTCGACTAGATCATAGGTTTTAGGCTAAGATCATAGGCGGTGGTAATACAACTGGTTCACTCCTCCAAGTATCCAATGATTTGAATCTTAGTATCTTGCTAATGTCAACATCTCCTTCTAAGAACAAGGACACTATTTTGTATCCTTGTTTTGACATTGTACGGATGTTTGGTGTAATGTTGGTGTAAAGTTGAACCACTGAAGATTAAGTCATCACATTTCAGATTTAGCATGAATGTGCCAAAGCTGAACTTTCCCTTCGAGTTCTAATATTTTGTAGCCCTTGAAAGGTAGGAAGCATGATGTTGTTCAACTCTTGGAGGTTCCTACTATACGTTGCAATATCTCCCTAATGATATCATTATTGTAAGGTGGTAGAGGCGATGTTAAAGCTATGATCTATTTGGAACCAAAGAGCCAATATAAGGCCTCCTCTTCACAAGATGCTCCCGAGTTTGGATTGTATTGTGAAAGCATGGATGGCTTGAGAGCACAACTAAGTTTCTTTCAATGCAGTGCCCCACCCTGGATATGCATTTGTCTAATTCCTCTAACATGAAAGGTCTATATCAGCCTTGTTTGTTGCAATTCAAATCAGTGTGAAGAGCTTAACCCCTTTTCCCTTGTTCTTCTTCACTTTCCACTGGTACTTGACTGAGAATGAAATGGACTCTTTTCGAGAGACATGCCCAGAAGTGTCTGCTTTGACATCATTTTGGTCTAAGTTATTGCTTAGTAAAGGACCATATATTCTTACTAGTTCATCAAGAAGTTTACGGTGTTTTCCAAGGTCACTTCGAGATGATCCACATTTTCTCAGTTCTTGGCCTTTCGATTGCCTACTCACGACCCACGGTTCGGCATGTTCTCGGTGCCAATGGTGACCCACGACCCTCCTGTTCACGGTGTGCCCGGCTAGTACGACCCACGTTGTGCGGCTCTAATATGAACACCACCATAATCACCACAGTGGTAGGTAAATCTTTGTACAAATGGCCTCATGGCCTTACAATTTGATCTCCACTGTCAGTCGACTATGGAGTAGATGTGAGATGTCACTAATGAGCTATGAGACTCGACCCTCCACACACAACCACTCAACTTTTCAAATTACGGCGAACTCGTTGTTGTATGAATAATATCTTCAAGAGTTGCGGTCATGACAACAATTCACTAGTTCACCATCCAATATGGATCCACCGGATCGACTTGCTTTGCCAAGTTATTATAAATGTTATGCGATGTTAAAAATGGCAAAATGTTGTAGAATTTACCTATGTAGTTAGAATAACTAAAATGTCGGTTGAATAACGAAATATGGTTGTAATAACGAAATAGACTAAGGATTAAAGAGATGGCTAAGAGAGGCTTGTAGACACGGAGGAATTTTATCGATAAAATTTCTAAGAAAATTTATCTTTCAGTTTTGGTTTCAATTCGGTTTCATTTCTCCCGTTCTGTTTTTTCTAACAGGCGGTATCGCTTGAGTTAAAGGTGAAATTCCGGTGCGTAACGTGAGAAAGGATGTTGGGGCTGCGTGGAATGACGCTGTTGCAGGGAGCCGCACGTTGTTGCAAGAAAAAGACAAAGGCAAGGAGCAGGCACCAGACGGCCCATAGCGCCAAAAGCCAGAAAAACCGGTCGTCGTTGATAGTTGCGCACGATGAAGTAGGGAATCGTCTGATTTGCCCTCGACACGAAGGACGTTGCAAAGAGATTGAGTTTTCTAGCGGCCGTCTTCAAGAAGGGTGTGGCCTATTCAAGAGATGGAAGTTCTTTGGAGGGTTTGATTGCAAAGGTGTCTTGCTTTGTGATCTTTTTGAGTTGTGGAAGCGGATACGAGACGGAATTTGCCAACGGTCTTGGCATAGAAGACTACGCACGCCTGCTGAAGAATGCGCACAATTTAACGAGGAAGAATACGTCAATTTTTGAGAGAGTCAAAGAAAGGCGAGAAAGAAGGGCGAACCAGTACATTTGCAAAATTTTGGATTTGCGGAAATTTTGAAAGTAATTCTTAAATTTTTTTATTATTTGTGAAAAATATGAAGAAATCATTTTAGAATGTGAAATGTAAGTAGTTTTTTTTTTTTTTTTAGGAGCCTTGGGAAAACAAATATATGAGGCGGTGAATTTTGAAGGAACAATATTTCTTATTTAAAAGAAATAGAATTCAAAGAGTAATTGGAGTAGGGTTTCAAACAAAAAATTCTGAGTAGGGTTTTTAATGATTTTTAAAAGAAATTATGACGAAATTTTGAGCGAGTTTTTAAAGGAATTGTCAAAGAAATTTTACGAATAGAAATTGACATTGAAGGTCCCTTTATTTTATTTTATTTTCTATGGACTCGGTTTTTTGTTCTTAAAAACATAGTAGTAGAAAAAAATCTGCAAACAAGAGGAAAATCTTGAAACCCTAGAAGAGTGGGGGAATTTTTTGATTTGTAGAAGAAAGAAATCGAAATCCTAGGAGGGAGAAATGGAAAAAATGACAAACGCAAGATTTGAGGTGGAGAAATTCACGGAAAAACAATTTTGCTACGCGTAGGCGAGAAGGTTAGGGATTATTTGGTTAACAAGGTTTGCACAAGGCATTAGATGGGGTAGCTAAAAAACCGGCAAGCATGTCAAATTCGGACGGGAGGACTTGGATGCCGAACTCTCGGTCGTTCGGTTATGTTTGGCGGACGAAGTACTCTTATTTGTTGGAGAGAGTACAGCTGGGGTTGTGGAAGGTGGAAATATCTCTCCTGACAAAATATTTGACTAACGAATCTATTTAAAGAGACAATTGTACGGCCTTCGGATGAAAGAGGGTACGAAAATTGCGGATCACTTGAATGTTTTTAATACGCTTATTTTGTTAATTGTCGATATGGAGAGTAAAAAATGGAGGAAGAAGACAAGGCAATAACCTTGTTGTGTTCTGCACGAGTCATGGGATCATACCGTGACCTCGGTCGGTTTGAGCCTTCTTGAGATTTCATTAAAATTTGAATACGACGTGGTGCTCCTCTGTCGAGAATGCGAAGACAATCTAGCATTGAGACTTACTACTTTTTCGAAGCCATGGTAGCTAGAGGTCGCTCGAAAGACGGGGAGAAGACGAAGGTTCTTCCGGATCGAAGTCAAGAAGGAAACGGCAAGAAGAGCAAAGGCAAAATGCGATAACACCCAACAAACCGGGACATCTCCAAAAAGGATTGTTGGAAACGGAAGGAGGCGGAAAACAACAAGGAAGCAAATCAGGTGAGATGGAACATGGATGATGAGGTTTTAATTAGCAGAAGGCATTCTGCAATAATGTAATATCTCACAAGGTAGTGACTATTGGCTATTAGACTACGGTGCTTCTCATCATATGAGTCCGCATACTTGAAAATTGGTTTTATATCATATGAAACTATAGATGGTAATTCTGTTTCATGGGAAATAATGTGCATGTTGTCACCTTTGTTGGGATTGGAAATGTGAAAATTAAAATGTGTGATGGTACAATTAAACCTTATCTGATGTTAGGCATGTGCTGATGATCTAAAGAAAAACTTGATTTCATGAGAGTTTTTGGATTCGCATGGTGCCAAGTTTACGAATTCGAGAATGGAGCGAAAGTCTCGAAAGGAGCCTTGGATTTGTTGCAGAAGAGCTGAAAAAGGTTGGAAACCTTCTGAGACTCAAGGAAAGTACTCAAGTTAGTGAAGCGACGATCGTGTCGGATAAAGCGGAGAAGAAGGTTCTCGTCTATGGCATCGGCGGTTGGGTCACATGAGCGAAAGGTCTTCGAATGTGATGAATCGCAAGCTATACGGTTGAAATCCTTGAAGTTGGATTTTTGTAAATATTGTGTGTTTGACAAACAATGTAAACAAAGATTCAAGTCGGCAATCCATAATAATGATTTTGGACTATATTCACTTTGATGTTGTGGGGACCATCTCCTACTGTGTCTATGGAGGTGCCTTGTATTTTTAACTTTTATGGATGATTTCTCCCGAGAAAAGTTTAGGTCTATATGTTGAAAAAGAAAGGCCCCGTGTGTTTAATGTGTTTTAAACAATTTAAAACAGTGGAAAAGAAAACGGACAAATCAATCAAATGTTTAGGCTTTGACCGTGGCGGTGAATTTACCTCTTTAGAATTTGAACAATTTGCAAGGATGAAAGGGATAGTTAGACATAAAGCTGATGAAGGCATTTATACTCCTCGGCGAATGGTGTTCTTTGAACGGATGAATTGGACTCTTATGGAAAGAGCCGAAGCATGATTAGTAATGCTAATGCAAAGGGATTGTGTGGGCGGCAGTATCTGTTTACTTGTTATTTAGTTAATAGATCACGCTTCGGTTGCAATAAGCTTGTCAAATTCTGAAGAAGTTTGGTCGGGTGAGTCTGTCTTGTGGTCATCGCATTTGAAGATTTTGGTTGTGATGCCTATGTTCTGACCCTGGAAATCCAGCGTTCAAATTAGATCCAAAATCAAAATGTTGTGTCTTTGTTGGATATGATTATTCGAGTGAAGGGATATGGGTTATTGTGGGATCCTACTTCACGGAAGATAGTCATTAGTAGAGATGTAACATTTGAACAGTCATCCCCATAAAATCGAATTATTGCGAAAAAGTTAAATAGCAGGTATATGGTCGGCAGATTCAATTGAGCGTACCTTTTCGAGAAAGTCGAAAGAGGAGCTTACGAAAAAAAGGTGGAGAAGCAGAGAAGCGGAGAAATTCCGAGAATCTAGTCGGCAACTTGATCACTCTAAGAAGGTCTATATATGAGGAAGAAAGAACACCAAAAAATTATGAAGACTACCTTGATCGTTGCATTGATTCTGAGAGATGGGGAACCATCTTGATATCGGGAAAGCGATTGATGATGCGAGATAGCAAGATATGGAAAAAGGCTGTGGAAGAATGTTAAATTTGGACAACTAGGTCCAAACTCCATGTTATGATGCTCGGATTAAGAGGCTAATATTTTTGTTGGATTCCTCTTTTGTGAGAGGTGTAAAATCCATATAAAATATGTCTTAATCCGATGAGCGGGGAACTTATATTTAATTTATTATTCTTAATAAATTATATGTGCAAGGTCGGTCGGTTTTGTAATGTAGGCTCACATGTGCCATGAGGATGTGTCACACACCCTCATTGGCGGATATATATACGGAAAGAAGTTGGAGAGATTTTCATCATCGTCACAACTCATCTTCCTCTCTCATCAAAGAGTACGAGCTACCAAGAAGGACGAGTTTCGGCCACACGTGTGAAGGACGAAGAGGACGGACCGTACGATTTGGTACAATTGCAATTTTACCAACTGTGAGGTTTCGACGTAAGTTTGACCGGCGTTGACTTTAGTCAACGCATGGTCCAAACAAGGCGAAAACTTGTGGAAGGTTCGATTTTTGAGGCCGTACTACCTGGCACAAAATCGAGGTCAAAGGGTTGGTAGTTTCTTTGCTAACGTTGACTTTTAGCTTGCGCACTGCGTTGACTTTCGAGACGGCGTTGACTTTTGCGAGAGTTGACTTGGGTTGACTCATCTGATTGGAGGGTTGTTGTGACACATCATAGGTGGTGACCCGAAGAGTCTTTGTGGATTGAAGCATCTGGTGACATAGAAACGAACACAAACATTTTCTGTTTTCCGATTTGTCTTCTGTAAGATGCCTTATATGTTCTATCTGCATTTTGCTTAACTACTTGTATGATTCTTTGTGAGAAAAGTGAAATTGCTCTTAGCATAGAACATCTACAAAACTTTACATGGTTTAGTGAGGTGAAGACAAACTCTATCTATAGCAATCATCATCGAAGGAAATGGGTTCCACTAGTCTTGAATTCGGGGAGAATGACAATTTGTGGAAATGATGACTTCCATGCACGGAAGATGATATTAGATCTCCAGTTGGAAGATCATGATCTCACGGATCATGTGGCAGGGAAAGATTCAAGAACCTCCATCAAATGCCTCTGCTCTTGTTAGAAACAAGTATAAGAAGGGTGAAATCGGAAAATAGTATTGATCGGGGAATCACACTGAAATAAAATCCTGGTTGCCTACATATACGAATAGGCATCCAAGAGATGTATGACAAGGCGATACTTATGTTCCAAGTAAAAACAATGTGAACCAAGTGCTATTCCTCAAGAACAAGTTGAAGAATATGAAGAAGGGCCGAGACGAGTCTATTCAAACTTTCTTTATGAAGTTGACCGAAACCGGGGAACAATCGCCTAGCTATTGGAGATAATGATGGAGGTTCTCACCGCATGGAGGACTTCCATATGAATGGCAAGTATTCACAACTACCATTCTCAACAATAATACCATTCTAACTTTGATGAGCTTCTGTCTAGATGTATGCAAGAAGAAACAAGGATGAAGGAATTTGATAATGAAAAATCTTTTGCCTATGGTGCTCATTTCGAAGAAGAACTACGGTGGTTCTAAGGACAAAGAAGGACTAAGACTCAAGAGAAGAAGGGTAAATGTTTCACCTTCCTGAAATTTGGACATATGCTAGAGAATGCCCATTCAAGAAGGATTCTCCGTTAGTGACGACAACAACAACAACGAAGGAATGGGAATCGAAGAAATGACAAATCCAAAGGAAAGGGAAGGCTCCTTTGGAGGAAACAATCAACCTTCTAAAAGGACCGAAATACCCGGGTATGAGGAGTCTAATGTTGTTGATAAAAGAAATGAGTATATTCTAAATGTAACCTTTGTTTTCCTCTCACTTGGAGACAACGCGGTCATGGCTGTCAGTGATGGTACCTCAAGACACATCACGGATTCAAGGAAGCACGGCCCATAGTTGAAGGGATACTAATCTAGAAATTATCATGGGGATAATGCCACTTATCCGTGAAAGGGGCCAAGGTTGTGACCCTCACTTGTCTCAAGGACAAGTCCTCGTCTACAAGATGTACTCTATGTACCCAAATTGAAGAAGAACCTTGTGTACGTATACTGCCATGGAAGACAAAAGTTCAATGTAACTTTCTCTGATGAAGAATACTCCATGGAAGAAGAGCTTCAAGGAAGCTATCTCAATTAGTTTCAGGGTTGGCACACTCTACCGAGGTTGGAGGGGATGGATGAGACTCTGACTTGTGATGATAGTCAAACCGAACTGTGTACCAGAAGATTTGGACACCTTCTACGTATAAGGCATAGAAGCAAGGAAGGTGGTAATGAGGATACTTTGATTTTGGAAATAACCATGAAGGTGTATGTGAAGTGTCTTTGAAGGAAAACATACAAGGGGATGCCCCTCAAGTGTCCACAGAGCCATCGAGATATTGCAAGCCAGTCCATTCTGATCTTTCGGTATGTTGCACCTTAACATCCACGGGGATGTTCTTACTATATGACATTCTGGCAATGGCTTCTCTCGCAAAACCTGGATATACTTCTTGAAGAAGAAGGATGAGGCTTTCATGTGGTTCGATACCTTCAAAACCTTGGTGGAAAATATGACGGAGGAAAGAAGATCAAGATTTTGAGGGCCGACAATGGCTTCTTGAATATGAGTCAAATGACTTCAGAAGACTTTTGCGGGCAGCATTAAGAGGGAGACTATACTGCACTTATACTCCTGACGAATGGTGTTCTTTGAGAGCATGAAATAGGACTATTGTGGAAGGCTGCAGGCTGGCATGCTATGTGACCGGAGTCTGCAAAGTTGCAATGGGGAGAAATTTGCCAAATGTTTATTGTGTACATTCAAAACCGATGCCCTCATTCCGCTTTGGACTCCCAAAACTCCCAGAAGGTTTTCTGGTAGAAACCACGATGTCTCACATTTTAGAATTTTTGGATGTCCTGTCTATTTTCATGTGCCGAAAGAAAAAGTAAGCTAGATGCTACTGGGAAGAAAGGAATGTTTGTGGGCTACGTTTAAGACTAAGGCATATAGAGTCTATGTACCTGGTCAAGGGAAGTAGAGATAAGCCATGATGTCACTTTTGACGAAGATGCTTCCACTGAAGAAAGTAGTAGGTCTTCTGGAGTACGAAGAAAATCATGAAGAAAGAAGACACAAGAAAATGCAGGAAGAACCCCGGGGATGAGACTATGCCACGATGTTGAAGGGCCAATGGACCTATTGATCCTTCCCCTTCTCTGAGGAAAGAGACCATCATGGCTCGGGGACACCCTCGAGAGATGCGAGGTCATGCGCCCCAAGAGACATTGAGAAAGCGAAGCGAGTCTTCAAGTCTGAGGTATCTAGCGCATAGTACTATTGTACAGTCCCCGAACCTGGATCTTTGAGGAAGCCATCAAGCATCAGGTACGGAAGGATGCTATGCATGAAGAATGAGTGTATGAAGAATGATGTACGGGATGTGGTCCGAGGCAGGAAGGACAAATACATTGTCACAGCTAAATGGCTCTACAAGATTAAACATGGATGCGATGGGAGTCTTTGAAAAGTTTAAGGCAAGATTTGTTGCCGTGGATTTCTCTCAAAGGAAGGAATTGACTATGACGATATGTTCACTGTGGCACGATATACCACCATCCGATCCATCATAGCCCTTGCTTTCTGTGAGGATGGAGTCTTCATGAGATGGGTCCTCCAAGACCGCCTTTTATGCATGGTGCAATAAAGGAAGGAGTGTATGGTAACCTGCGGGATTTGAAGTTCAAGATCGAAGACACTTATGCCAAGTTGAAAGCCCTCTATGGGTTAAAGCAAGCACCCGAGCTTGGTATGAAGTTAGATGGTGTGATGAAAGTTTGGGCTTCACTCGAAGCAATGCTTGATCCAAACCTTTACTTCAAGGTTGTGGAAGGAAAGCCTCTCATTCTAGTGTTGTATGTAGACGACCTCTTTACGACGGTGATGACCCTCTCATTCATCAATGTAAGAGGGAGCTTGTGTGGGGATTCGAGATGAAAGACCTAGGAGTGATGCCTTCCTAGACACGGAGGTCTGGCAGAACTGGAGAGATTTTCCTTTCTCAAGGAAAATATATTGTGAAACTTACGGGAAAGATTTGGGATGTGGTGAATTTGTAAGTGCGTTGTCGACACCAATGGAACTCAACTTTAAGAAGTTGAGTGAAAGCTGACTATTTGGGCCTATCTTGGCCAATCCCTGCGAGTATCGTCAACTCATAGGAGCTTTGATGTTCTTAGTGAACACACGTCGGACATATGTTTTGCGGTAGACACTTTGAGGTCAACGGATGGTTTGAGCCTCATCATTTTTTTCAGCAGGTTGGTGCCAAGAATCTTTTGAGATATCTTGGAGGCACGATAAACCATGGGGGTGAGATATAACTGTAGGGAGTGTGATACTCGGTGGATATCTTGATGCGATTGGTGGCAGGTGTGGTGGATCGTAAGAGCACATCTGGATGCTGCTTCAATCTTGGTTGCCTTCGATCTCATGGATGAGCGAAGCGAGTCGGTGGCTTTGAGGCACGCGGAGGCCGAATACATTGCGCTAGTATGGCTGTTGTAGGCGGGTTTGGTTGAGGAAGCTCTTTAGTGAAATTTGTTTGGACATGTACTAGATACCAGCATGATACTGCGCGCAGTAATCAATTGGGATTCGTATGTTGAGAATCCTGTGTTCCGACCGATCCAAGCATATTGATATCGAGTGCCACCCCAATACGGGATATGGTACGGCGGCATGGCAAGAAGCTCGATCCATCTCGACAGTGTCAGCCGAGTCGCGGATATTCTCACTAAGCCCACAGGGAAGGTCGGGGTTCCTAACCTTCCGTGAAGTCTTGGTGTCGTGGAAAAGACCCTATGATGTGGGTCTTGTTGGACGATGAGCTGCAGGAGCTGCAGGGGGCTTTGGGGATGGCTTCTCGAGCTATAAGCACTCATAATGCTTACCTTCCCCACCCTTGTGATTGTTGAGAGTGGATTTCGCCACTCATTTATACGTACCCCGTATGCATCCTACCCATTGAGTTCGGGGCTCATGGGCTCTCATTTGACGATGAGGTTGTGGAAAAGCTAGAGACTATTAGCAAGGCCATTCAGACGCCTGGGGTGCCGTACTCTCTATCTAGGATGGCATGGTCCAACCACTTCGTCAGGATCAAGATTTGTGAGGTACGGGACCTACGGAATATGTCGGTCGGGGGATGATATCTTTGTAGTGACCATACGTTACCGAAATAAAGAAGCCGGCAAAGCAAGTTTCGGCGGGATGACGCGCACGATGTTGATTGCACTAATAGATGAGTTCTCCCTAGTTGAGGAGTGTTAAATTTGGACAACTAGGTCCAAACTCCATGTCCCAGTGTAGGATTAAGAGGCTAATATTTTTGTTGGATTCCTCTTTGTGAGAGGTGTAAAATCCATATAAAATATGTCTTAATCCGATGAGCGAACTTATATTTTGAATTATTATTCTTAATAAATTATATGTGCAAGGTCGGTCGATTTTGTAATGTAGGCTCACATGCCCAACGGATGTGTCCACACCCTCATTGACGGATATATATACGGGGAAAAGTTGGAGAGATTTTCCTTCTTCATCACGCTCACATCTTCCTCTCTCATCAAAGAGTACGAGCTACCAAGAGACGAGTTTCGGCCACATGTGAAGGACGGAAGACCCAGGGCCAATCCCCATTTGGGCTGCCCAGTGCAATTTCTGTGCGGGTTTATTTGTAAGTTTGACCAGCGTTGACTTTGGTCAACGCATGGTCCAAACAAAGTGAAAACTTGTGGAAGGTTCGATTTTTGAAGGCATTACTACGGCACAAAATCGAGTCAAGGTTAATGATTTCTTCTTTAACGTTGACTTTTAGCTTGCTGCCTAGTTGACTTTTGGGACCCATTGACTTTTGCGGAAGTTGACTTGGGTTGACTCATCTGGTCTGGAGGGTTGTTGTGACACATGTTGGGGCAGGCATTAAAGAGTCTTCTTTGGTTGAAGCATCTGTTGACGTAAAGAAACGAACACAAACATTTTTTAAATTTTAGATTTGATATTACTGTCGTCTGCTTATATGTTCTATACGCATTTTGCTTAACTACTTGTATGATTCTTGTGAAAAAGTGAAATTGCTCTTAGCATAGAACATCTACAAAACTTTACAAAGAAGAAATGGACTCCTTAGCCAAGAACAATACACAGGATCTTGTAGAACTTCTACGAAGGGGAGAAGCGTTGTTGGGTGCAAATGGGTCTTCAAGTTGAAGAAAAGTTGATGGAAGTATCGAAAGGTATCAAGGCGACATGCTTGGTTGCGAAAGGGTATTCTCGAGTTGAAGGTATTGACTTTCATGAGATCTTTTCACCGAGTAGTTAAACTTGTTTCGGTAGTGTTAATGATAGCACTATTTGCTTTACTTGACCTTGAGTTAGAGCAGTTAGATGTTAAAACAACCTTTCTTCATGGTGATTTGGATGAAGAGATATATATGGATCAACCCGAGAAGGTTTTGTACAAGGTCGCGTGAGAAGATTAGTTTGCAAGCTCGGGAAATCATTGTATGGCTTGAGCGATCGCGAGGCAATGGTACAAGAAGTTTGATTCCTTCACTGATGAGCGAAATTTTATCCAAAGTGAGTATGATCATTGTGTATACTTCAAAAGTTTCAATGGCATATTCATTATCTTGTTTATGTTGATGATATGCTTGCAAGCAAAAGCATGGAAGAAATCGGCAAGTTAAAAGGCTCGGTGTCTAGGACGTTTGAAATGAAGGATCTTGGAGTGGCAAGCATATCTTGGGCATGGAGATACACGGAGACGGGAAGAATGGTAGCTTTGGTTATCACAACGAAGTATGTGGAGAAAATACTTGAAAAGTTCGGTATGAACAATGTAGGCTACATTCTTGTTCCGTAGCTTTCCATTTTAAGCTTTCTTCGGTTGAGTCCTAGAACTAATGAAGAAAAACAATATATGTCTTGTGTACCATATGCAAATACGTTAGGCAGCAATGTATGTGATGGTATCTACAAGACACGACATTTCATGCGGTTAGGTGTCGAGCGGGTTCATGGCAAATCCGGGGGAAGAACATTGGCGAGCGATTGAAATGGGTGCTTGGTGTGAGAGGCACAAGTGACCATTGCATCAGCTTTGATAATTCGTGAAGGTACGGTCTACGGATATGTGGATGCTGATTATGCGGAGTGATTTGGACAAAAGGAGAGATTCTGGTTATGTTTTACTCTTGCGAGGGTGGAGTAATCGGTTGGATGTCAAAGCTTCAAAGAGAGACGAGTTGCTTTGTCCACTGCGGAAGCGAGTATATAGGCTGCTTGAGATTCTACGTAAAGAGGCAATCTGGTTAAAAGCTGCGCGGTAAGGATTGGAAGGACGCGGGGAGAAAGTGAATGTGTTTTGTGACGGTCGGAGCGCTGTTCAGTGCCCCATGCTACAAATCCCGACCCTATCCCGGCAGACCAGCACATCGATGTAAGGTATCACTTTGTGAGACATGTAATCGAAGGCGGCAAAGTAGTCCTCAAGAAGGTCACGCTGCAGGAGAATCATGCGGATATATTCACGAAACCGATTCTGATGAAAGTGAGATGGTGCCATCGCTACTCTGTTGAAAGAATCGGTAGAATGGACAATTTGTTGTCAAAGGCGGAGTTTGTTAAAAATGTGACAACGAATATTGTAAATTTATCTATGTAGTTAGAATATAACTAAAATGTAGGTTGAATAACGAAATATGGTTGTAATAACGAAATAGACTAAGTTAAAAGAGATGGCCCGAGAGGCTTGTAGACACGGAGAATTTCATCAATAAAATTTCACAAGAAAATTTATCTTTCAGTTCAATTTCCAGTTCTCCCCAGTTTCGTTCTATTTTTCCCACAACATGCAGGAGCACCGCAGCAAGGCCTGTAAGATCCCCAACTGATTCACACAGGATTATGACCCCAAGCGCACATATATGCCAGATCGATCCAGCTCATAATCCCAATGATTAACGCTTAACCATCAACTCTATCCGCAAATCGACGTTCTTGGACCTTATGACGTCCAAGGATTGGATATTTTCAACCCTAATGGCTCTATGTCAGATAACAATCTAGAGCTAAGTAGACAAGAGAAAACATGGCCTCAATTTGATCTGCCATAAACAATTACTTGTTATCCACAAAAAACCCTAACAACAATTATGCACTCAGCCACCGAACAAGGATGTGTTTCCGTTTTTAAAGAGATTCGACCCTCTCACTCCAACATTTGGCAGAGAAAATTCACCTGTAGGTATTAAGCTCACATTTGTAATTTCATCCTCATTGAACCTTAGCGAAGTCAGAAAATGCGGCTTCTATGCCCTGAACTTGGATACCTCTAGACGCATGATATTGCCACGTTTAGGTAACGGGTTCGACCCCCAACAAAAAGATGACTTCGTCCTCAGTAAAATAATGGTTATGACTACCACAAGCCCCTTCATCTCGCATCTAGCAATAATTTTGCCTCAGTGAAAGGTAAAACTGGCCGAAATTTTGGTATTCAAAGATAAATTCGGATAGGACGAACTCCAAGGAGAATTCCCAGGCGGGGCAGTGGAGAAGCTTCTAAGTTTGAATTCTTCCCATGACCGTTGTTTATTTGTTGGGAGGAAACCTCGACCCTGGATTACACCGATTCGACCCACTTGAACCACAAGATTTTGCACAGGTTCTTGAAAGCACTGGACCTTCTCACTTCGATCTGCAAAGGTGGGCACGGTTTGGACAAATCCGACAATTGAATATATTATGGCTTCTTTCCCAATCCACTGGGTTGGTGCGTTGATTGTTTTCTCAATCAAGTTATTGTCGCTTCGAGCTTCAACGTGACGACCGCTGGTGTGCCCTCCGACTTTGGACAATGCTTAATTATATGAAGTCCCTTGGTCCCTTAAAGAGACACAACATCACAATGGATTTAAATTTTTGTTTCTTGGCATATGGCAATGCACCGAAACACCCCTTGTTCCCAACCAACTTCGGCCTGGCCTCACCACAGTTTGGCCGTTCAGAACCTCAACGTAGATATACAGTTGGCCTTCGATCTTCAGATTTGAATTATGACAGGGAGGTTGTCAGCTCGCATTCCCACGATGAATATTTTCACACTACGTCCCTCGACGGTCAGTGTGGAGGTTGGTTTTCTGAGAAAGCGATCCACAAATTGCGTTCACCCCCTTCAGCTCTTTGCCGGTGAGAAATAACTTGAGCAGCAAAAATATGATCTTGTATCCCTGCGTATAGTTAGTATAACTCCGCGCACAATGGTTTATCGGCCTGGATATCGCTCTGCCGCATTACAATGGTACAGTATTCAATAATAATAACTTCTGTTGTGAACCTCGACGTGATCGGGTAGATCGTGGCTTTTTGACCAACTGTATAACCCTCGGCGCTGATAAGTATGGCGCTCCACAACTACAAATCAATGGATGGCCTGTTTAGAAGATTTTCTCTTGGCTTAGAAAAATAATTGGGTCTCAATTTGTTCTAAAGACCATGCGATGAGCTTCATTGGTCTCTCAAAAGGGTAACAATACCCTGCAGTGATGCTAATTGATCGCAAGAGATTAATTCAATGCCCACCAAATTTCCTGCAATGCGATGTGCATGGTAGCCAAGTTTTACCCTTCGTGATGAAGTCGAACCCTTTCAGATCTGCATAGGTTCAATCAGAGCAAAACTTCAGCAGCACACGAATCAAATTGAACAACTGGGGTGATATCGAATACCACCGAAGAGGGGCAATGCAGCGTAAGGTGAACGAATCCCACCAAAGTGACAGCAAGAATATTTCAATCACCGATAAATGTTGCAGTCTGCTGTCAAGAATTTTGGGCTGGTAGGATGCACAAATCTGATACTATTGTAAGATCCCAAATGTTAAAATTTTTAATAGATCTAGTACATTTTAGTGTTTTGATGAAAGTAAACTCTCAACAAGAACAAGAACATAAATGGGATCTAGAAATGCATCTTTTTATTTATATTATTAGCTGAAGAAAATAACATATGTCCATACAATAAGATTGGAACCCCTGCAAATGGCATGCACAGCTGTTCAACAATGGCAAATCTAATACACTGAAGCCCACTTGTGAATCCTGGATAGATCCACACAAATGGCCATGCCAAGTTCTCAACAAAAAATAATAAGACAGAGAAACTCTGGATGATCCCAATGTAACTCCTGTCCCCTTAAATAGGCTTGATTGACTCTCTAGAAAATTTGTTTTATTATCTTCCCTAAAACGAAGACAGATCCCATGGGAAAATATCATGGTAAATACCATGGGTAGATTCCCATCCATTTTGACCTAGAAAAGATGAATGTACAATGGGCTAGTTTTTGGCAAAAGGATGCAGCAGAAGAAGTTCATGAATCATTATCTCACATTTCTTCAGATCTTTAGTGCTTTTTCTGTATTCAATGGAGTTTTTGTAATTCAATGGAGTGAAAATCATTGATTGACGAGTGTCAAATATTGTTCGTGATCTTTTTTTCCCTTCACTATAGGTTTAAACAGAATCACCGAGAAACTTTTTTCTCTTAAAGCTATTCTACCATTGAAATGAGCAGATATGCAACTGATTCATACAGGTGGACTGTTGCTTTGTTATCATCAGAATTGCTGTCCATAACTGGATTGTTGCTTTGTTATCATCACAATTGCTGTCTTTCATTTGTAAAGTATTGCATACCCATTTTCCTTATAGTTGTTAGAATGGCACAAATTGCAACTTAGCTGTTAGGGATTTTATTATCATCACAAAATGTATTCTTTAATTTGTAGAAAGTATTCCATACCCATTTTACTAACAGTTGTAACAATGACTCCAATTGTAACAGCTATTAGGGATTTTGTAATCTTCAATCTGTAAAAGTATTATATACTTATTAAAAATTCTTAATTCTCAATAGCTTTTACAATGACATCCTAAGCATTATTTGGAAAATGGGTATGCAATGATGACAAATTTGATGAAAAACAGAATGCTCAGGAAAAATGTGATGTGCAATAATGGCAACTTTGATGATGACAAAGCAATGCTCCAGCTGTGTGAAACACAATTATACTACTGTGTTTACTTCAAAGACAAACGAAGACAAAATTCCTGTGTCATTTTATTTAGAAAGTATAGCAAATGAAAAAATTTGTAACCGTGTTTACTACAAAACAAAGAACAACTTTTAAAAAATAGTTCCAGTCATGTTCAAAAATATTTAAAAAAAGTAATGACACAAGACAATGTTTTGTTAAGTGAAATGAAAATAGCTAAGACAATGTTTACTTAACTTGTTAATCAACATTTATCTTTTTATTGAAGGCAAAGCTTATTTCCTGGGCTATCAGTCATTTAATGTGGTGTGGCATATACTGCCCACCTTTAGTTTTAAATGATTTAGATCCAATCATTTACAAATAACTATCACTTTATTTTAAAAAATTATGGTGGAACACATTGTGGTTGAATATTGATGTTAAGATGGAGTTAAGACAATTCAATTTTCAATCTTATATAACTCCCTAGTGTATATATATAAAGTCTATTAAAATAATGAACATCCCAATTACTTATGGTTAATCAATCATTGTAGTAGTTTGTTTTCTAATCATTTATGCAAATAGCTATTCTTTAAAATAAAGATAAGAATTTTACTTTATTTGTAATATGATAGTTTTAATTTCTAGAAAAATGATGGGATGGTGGAACAAATTGTGGTTGAATAATAATGTTAATTGGAACCTTTACCAAAGGCTCTTACCAACTCTCTGCCATTAAATACACTGTTTCTTTTTTCTTTACTATAAGTGACCAGATTGGTGTTGTCCCTTGATATTTGGGTATGTGTCAATAAATGGTTGGTTGGTATATGATGAAAAGATGAATTTGTCAATAAATGGTTGGTTGGTATGTTGATGATGAAAGATACATTTTAACTATGAAATTATTTCAAAAAACATGGAAATGGATTAAAAAAAAAGCCTCATACCTAAACTTGTCTGTCAGATGTAAGTTACCTTGCATTTAATAATCTGCGTTGAAAGGTAAGATGTATGGTAGGTTTGGATTTCTTAATGTTTAATTAAAACTTACAATTAAACTTAGTTTGATTGTATCAAACACGTACTGGATCACTGGCGAACCTTTTTTTGGGGACTTACTATCGGTCTAACCGTGTAAACTATAAATCTCTAGTGAATCACAAGATAACATTCTCTTGGCTAAAGACATTTTGCTATTTTTCTTGCGGAGCTATCAAAACAGTTAAGTGGAGTTAATGTGAGATGTTTTAGATATAACTATTCCGTTTGTGGTGAGGTGAATCTAGTTTTGTTGCGACAAATTGGAGCTAGTTGTGGCAAATTCCATCGATCTATTGTTAAACAACTACTCAACCGACAACACATGCATATTTTTAAATTTCATGCATGCACACAACAATATGAGGTTTTGAATGAATGTGGAGCAAGACAGTCCCCATTTTCTATTTTTGATATATTTCTGATCTTAATTTGGCTAAAACTATAATGGATATCATAGTTCTGCGGTAGTCCACCAATACAAAAATTCTGCCCCTGGAATTTTAGCCCCGCTTAGTTCCGCAGTTGGAAGGTCTACCTTAGTTTAGCCATATATAGAGAGAGCCTAAGTTATTTTGTCAAGATTGTTTTTATTCATACAAACCTAATAGTGCTCAGATAAGTGAATCAGCAAAATATAATGCCAACTGAATTCCAATCACTCAAAGAACAAAAATTAACACTTCAAAACATATGTTTAACCATTATCCAGAAATAATATTCTTCCACTTGTTATTTTAACAAAGGTTAGTACATTATATCTATGAGGCCAAAAGAGTGTCCGGGATTCTAAGATCTAAAAAGTTGTTCATATAAGCCAAAGTAATCCATCTATACAATACGAGATCCTTCCACAAAAGAGTAGCCATTTTTAACTAGAACCGAATTTAGGCCTTGTGCCCAGAAAGAAAATGACGCTCTCATAACCAATGAAGGAAGCAAAATTGCTCTGAGTTATAATTTTCTCTTTATCATCATCCAATTCAATCTTGTTCTTCTATTGGATCATTTAAAGTAATTCTTTCAATTATAACAATATTGCTATCATCAAAATTCTTAGTTAACATTTTGAAATTTTATGTTCATTTTATATATTTGATTCACTAATATTTTGATTTTCCTGTTCATTTTAATATATTATTTGATTCCTCTAGCATATTGACTAATTTCATCTTTTCTTAGCAGCATTTCCAGGTTATAACATATCTCATATTTTAAGCTTCAACTAACAGATCCACTTTCACCCACAAATGTCCATAATACATAGAGTAAAGTTGAGTAATTTATCTCTTATTTCCATGATACGTATGAAAGCATACAACCAAAGCAACATGATGAGACACTAATGCAAACAAAGCTAATTCCAAGGCAATATTAATTCACTTTAACGGACAAAATCATCCAAGCATGTTAATGTTGGAGACAAGAATAGTGCAAAAACATCCAATTTTGGAACTTGTACTTTGTGCCTGCTTTAGGATTGACAAAGATTTCAAGAGATATATTGAGCCTTATGAAGCATTTTTGCTATTTAGAGAGTTTTAATGTGAATTCAACACCCAACACAAAATGAAATTTTGTAACAATTCACAATAAAAATTTGCGGTGAATATCAGCCAATCCTATCAAAATTTGAATTTAATTCTCGGAAGTGCAATGGAAGCCCATACCCAAATAAGGACCATTTGCAAAAAAATAATTAATTATATGCAAATAAAGAAATACACAATAGTTTTATTGCTAGAAATGTAAAATTCATTTCAAAAAACACTTAAGATGGTGTGCATTAACCTGTATGGAAATTTTGGTACTCTAGTAAAATATTCTATGACCACAGTAATGGCATGACAAATTGACACTTTCAGACCAAAGTCACTCTAAGAATCTTGGAAAATTGAAGCTCGAACAAATTTTCTCTCCTATAAACTCTACGAAAAAGAAAAAAGAAAAAAAAAAGATTCAAATCTCAATTACGGCACAACAAATTGATGTTGGGTTATTTTCATGCTTGGAAAACTAATTCGAATTTTATGCCTTTAAATAGGCTACATTACAAAAGAAAACCATGAGAAAAACTGTTGAAGAATGTAACTAGTGTTAGTCTTCAAATTGTATTTGAGTTATGATGTAATGTGTTTGTCAAAAGAAAAGAAAAAGAATTTTATTTTTAAGTATTAAACTTATTAAAGCATGAGTTTCATACTTGGATCAATGGTTTATAGGTCAAATCCTCCATTGTAGAATTTTAAGATTTATGTTAAATGTATTTGTCCATGTCATAATAAGGCCCTTTTGGTTTCATATGTCAAGAAAGAAATTTATTTTTATGTAAATTAGGTTTTTTATGCCTCCTCCACCAAGTCCACCAAGTACGGCCTAATTGGGGGTAGAATCTCCTATATAAAGACAACAACTTGACCTCATTTGGAGCAATCACACAAGAAGTTGATTTGCAACTTCCGGGACAAGAAAAAGTGTAAAATTCAAGGAAAGGAGGAAAGGGCTAGAGGAGAAGGAGGTCTTCATCAAACACAAGAAGTCAGAATTCTCTCTCTCACATGTGTGAAGCTGCGGCCGGCTAAGAACGAGCCAATGGAATCTGAAGTTGGGTTGAAATTACGGAGTTGAGGATCGAAGTTACGAAGTTAAGTCCAAACCTACTTGTGCATTTGGGGAACACGACACTTGGTATTGAAAGCATAGTTACCAATCAAGCAAAGAACTTTAAGATTACTCTTTTTAGAGGTAGCAAAAAAAAAATCTGATTTTAGAAATGGCGATTCGAGAATGCATTTTTTTTTAAGACTGTATATTTTGACACTTCACCAGAGTTACTCTTTTTTAGAGGTAGCAAAAAAAAATCTGATTTTTAGAAGCGCTGATTCATAATGCTTTTTTTTTTTTGGAGCATATTTTTGACACTTAGAATGTTTTTACATATTGAGTATGAACATTTTTAAATGTTAGTGATTTTCATGTTGATTTTGTATAGGTAAAATATATCAACCTCTTTTTTTGTAAAACATTTTTTACTTTAAATTTTTTAATGTATTAAGTGTTGATATATATATTTTTTTAAATGTTGGCAATTTTCATACGAGATTTTGAAAAACATAAACAATTTTTTTTAAGAGTTTTCTAAACATGTATTTTTTTTTGGTTGGGCAATGTTTTTTTATAATAATATTTTATATTTTTTTGCGAAGTTAAAAAATAAATAACATTACTATTTTGAGGTTATGAATTTTTATATATTTATCTATCGTCAATTAATACACAAAATAATTGTCACAAAAAATACACATTTTGCATATAGATATAATTAAAAAATATGTATTTGAACATTTTCACTAAAAATTACATGTTTAAATAAAATATTTTATTGAAAAATTGAATTAAAAAAGTAATATATATATATATATATATATATATATATATATATATATATATATATATATATATATATATTAATTTATATTCAAAGAGAGACATGTTATTTTATTTTTAAAAAATGACAATAAGATTTTAATAATTGCCACAAAAATATATACATTTTTGCATATAGATATAATTAAAAAAATTGTATTTCAAGACATTTTCATGTTAAGGAAAATTTGAATTTAAAAAAATTAAAAAAATAGCAAATTTTATAGTTTGTTTTATAAATTTTATATTCAAAGAAAAACATTTTATTTTATTTTTTGCTAAAAATATGTTTCAAAAAAGATTTTAAGTAAATATAACAAAAAATAAAAATATAAAAAATACAATTAAAAAAACAATAAAAATAAGCAAAATCCTTAAAAATCAAAATGAGAAAATAAAAATAAAAATAAAATACAATTATTGAAAAAAAAACATTAAATATAAATTATTAAAAATACATTAAAACAATTCATTTTGAAAAAAATAAAAAAATCATTAATGTGAAACAATTTTTTTTTTTTTTTTTAATTATTTGGATGTGAATATTGACCAAATTTATTTGGATGTGATTTTTACCGAAAGATTTTCACAATTTATGGATCACGGAAAATATTCCTAAAATTGAAACAAATTAGCCTCTTTCTTTCTTTCTTTCTTTCTTTCTTTTTTTTTTTTTTATTTATTTATTTATTTATTTATTAATAATTAAAATAAAATTAAAAAAAAACCGAAAGAATAATAACAATTGAAAATCAATATATAGCGAGGCTAAAGGCCAAGCGGGTTTTAGAAGGCGGCGCTCAATAACGGACCACCTTGTTACACTTAGGATCATTGTGGGGGAATACGCAATGATAAATCCCAATATCTTTTGTTGCTTTGTGCGTTTTAGAAAGGCTTTCGATACGGTTCCTAGAAACAACCTATGGAATAGATTAGAAGAGCTAAATGTTCCTTTCGAATTAAGAGCGTTTGCTATAAGGTTATACGAGAATGTAATTGCCAATTTAAAAAGCAATGAGGGGTGGTCGAAAGATATTAAGTGTAATATCGGAGTTAAACAGATTGTCCCCTCTCCCCTACCCTATTTGGAATTTATAACGACAAGCTAGAAGGGGACCTTTAGAGAGAAAGCGGATGTCTTTAGCATGATCTTAGGCGAGATAGTCATCATCCTTCTTCTACATCTTTTCGACAATATTGTTCTTCTCGCAAGGTGCCAATGCGATTAGCAGTAACCAACAGGGCTTAAGGATTCTTGCTCTACCATGGGTATGTTTGTTAACAACGACAAAACAAAAGTTATGATTATCAAATCCAAGAATGACACTTACACTAATTTTATGTATGACAATAGTAACTTGGAGGAAGTGTGTTTTACAATTACCTAGGAATTTATATTCATTACAAGCTCAGCGGAACTATAGCATTCATAAAATGATTAATGGGGGGTGGAAAGCTTATTTTGGTCTCTTGAAAATAATTGTAAAATGACAAACCTCGTAATGTGGGATAGAAAGAAGTTCCTCTTTGAAACTTTAGTCACTCTTGTTATCTTATGGATGTGAGGTTTGGGGTTGCGGCATCTCGGAAAGTCATGGAGAAAGATTGAGAAAATCCATAAGCGTTTTATAACTTATAACCTTAAAATTAAAAGCAATACACCCTATCTTATTCTCCTTGTAGAAGTGTGTCTTTCCCCTATCGAGAGCTTTAGCTATGACTAGGCTTATGTTGTACAAGCCTGGCTCAATAGCATAGGAGACCATAGACTTCCTAAGCTGGCTTCAATTCAACCAAAACCACCTAAGGCTTAAACGAGGTTGGTATAAAGACACCAAGGTCGTTAAACCATTGGGAGATCGACGAGAATGTTGCATTGCAAAACATTAATAACATTAAAAAAAATGTTACTTTTAAGTTCAAAAGAAAAAATGTGGTGTGAGAAAGATCTAGAAGCTAAAAAGAAAATTAAGATATTATAAGGAGGTCATCAACCCCATACTGAAGTCAAAAGTATCTGTCTAACAACCGCTCAAGAAGAAAATTAATAGCCAAGATTAGAACGAACTCTCATGAGCTCCATAGTGAAACGAGGTCGTTGGACGTTCCTAAAATACCCTTGGATGGAAGGATACGCCCATCTGCAGCAGAGAATATAAACATCGAGATGAAGAAATCACTTCTTCCTTAGGTACTTGTCTGATCATTAGAGCTCAATTTCATAATCTTTATTGCAATCTTGACCTTCCTAGCCTTTTAAGATGTCAAAATTATAGTGAACTCGAGAGGCTTCTCTCCAAGCTTTGAGCATAGGAATAAAACCTTAATCAAACCAATATCTCTTTCTTTAAAATTAGATAGACCAAAGATTGGTCACCAGTGGACGTTAACCACCACCACCACCACCACCACCATCATCATCATATATATATATATATTATAATTATTTCTTTTATTGTTTTATTAATATTTATTTTTATTTTTATTTTATTATTTTTATTTTTATTTTGTTTGTTTTTTATTTACCTTCGTTATCCGATATTATCTTATTTTATTTTCATTTTTCTATTTTTTTTTCTTAATTATAATTTTTAAAAAATATTTATTAATTATTATTATTTATATTTGATTTTTTTGGTATTTTTTATGTTTTAATATATTTTATTTACTTATTATTTTAAAATTGTTTTGTTTTTTTCAATGTTTTAATTTTGTTTTGTTTTATATTTTTCATTTATATTTATTTATTATTTTGTTTTATTATTATTATTATTATTTTCTAGGTGGTAGACTAGCAACCACGAACCCATTATGTATCGATTTGATAGTTGATTATAAAGTTTACGTTATAATGAATCAAGTCTACTTCCACAATGTGTCAAATTTCATAATTGGTCTTTAAGTTTTTATTCTGATGATTGAGTTTACATATATTGTGCGTCGATTGGAAGGTTGATTTTTAAATTTTTGTTGCAACGTGTCAAATTATACGAGGCTAAAATTTTAAGAATTGCTATACTTTTGGCATTTAAAAAATGAAAATTACTCTTGATATAATGACTCTTCCATTCGAGGTGTTCATTTAAAAAAAAAAAAATTAGTCATAAAAATTTTTCCATAATGCCATGGTTGAAATATGTTGAAAACTTGAGGTTTTTGTAGTCTGTGATCTTTGGTTTTAATTTCATGGTTGCAAATTTGTCAAAATTTAAGTTTTCTAAGTCATGATATTTAATCTTAAATGTTGTGGTTGAAAACCGTTATAAGTATTTTTTTCTTTAACTGCAGTGGTACACAAAAAATTGAAATTTTAGGCTTTCATAGATGTGATATTTTATATTTAATTCCATGTCTAAAAATCATTGAATTTTAAGGTTTTTAAGAGATATGATATTTTATCTTAATCCCATCACAAAATGTTGGAATTTTAAGGTTACTAGAGACATGATATTTTATCTTTAATGTCATGTCTAAAAATCATTCGAATTTTAAGGTTTTCGGATTCATGATATTTATCTTTAACGTCATTATTAAAAAATGTTGAAAATTTACCAACGTTGTTCCAACATCAACACTTTTTGTTTCAAGGTGTTTTTTGCACACGAAAATGACATTTATTAAGCTTTACTTCCATTTTTTAAAAAAATGTTGAAAATGTACCAAAAAAAAAAAAAACGTTATTCCAACATGTACTTTTCGTTTTTAGTTATTTTCATGTCTTTTTTGGATTTTGGGCTGCAGTTCTCATTTTGATTGATAGTGTGAAGATCATGTTTTGGAAGGAAAAGAGCTAACTCGGTGGAGGAGGAAGGTATTTTGGGCTAGTGTCTTGGTCTGTCTCAACTTGAATTTGCTATTGGAAGAGTTTGTTGGGTTTTCCCCTATAGAGGGCATTTAGCCTTGGTTGAGTGCCAACATGCGGTGTTGGCTCGGGGTGCGACCCGAGTTCGGATGTTCAAGGTTTGCCCCGATAAACCCCTATCTTTCTTGGCCCTTTCGGTAGTGACACGCTTGCCTTCGGCCGTCTCACCGAAGTAATTATGGGTGGAGTCTTTGGAACAGGGTTCTGCACCACAGGAGAGGGTAGGTAAGTACGGTAAGTACGTGTTCTCCCTTATAGTGACTAGATATTGTATCACGAGTTGTATCCATGAGCCTATATCCACGAGATTCCCTTCGCATCCCGTGTGCAACAACAATAATATTCACGAAATCAACGAGTCCGTGAATTCATATAACAATACGCGGCTATTCCAGATATTCTTGTATGTGAAGAAAACAAAACAAACCCGAGATCGCATCTAAATAAGTACACAAGTATGTTCACAACTTAAATCAATAACATAGCGACATATATTAAGTAATCAAGACGTCACGGATTCATATCACGGTAATTCCAATGGATTCGGATAGGCAATAATACTTCCGCATTCATTAATCTTTCATATCTACTTACAATACCCCAAACGGAACACCTTACAAACAACGAGCGAGGTCCGCACACGGTGGGACGAGAGGACCTCCACGCACACGGCCGGCGGTCTTACCTAACAACCACGACCGAGATCTATGGATTCGCACTTAGCTGACGATCTCTTATCATTCACAACCCCTCCTCAACTCAAGGTTCAATTACTTATACTATTTTGCTTTATGCATCGATGGTGCATAGCGTGGTTTGCAAATATAGTCTGTATTCTGATTCTTTAGGGGCTTTGACCAACCCCAAAACCCTTGCGTTAGTCTAAATATAATAAAAAATATACAAATGGACCGAGTTTCGCAACTTTGTGGAGACCTGTTCCAACGGTCCACCAACACGATCTTGTGACTCGTCCGTTATGCGTCGCTAGGTTCTCCACTGGCGTGTAGTGCAATGAGGGTGGTGATTAGTGGAGCGGCCTCTTGACTCTGGGCCGCGACACTGCGCGAGGTCCACCGGCTTTTTGGGATGTTGTGCTTGGTTGCCATAGTGACGCTTTTCAATGTCTAGTTTGGTTGCGTGACGCCCCCGCACTGTCGACATCGTGTGAGAGGCCCCGGAGGGGTGTGGCAACCATGGCTTTAGTAGTTTCCTGGACGTGTAGCAGTTTCTTAATCGCATCCGGTAGAGTGTTGTGGTCTGCTGTTGTGCTAACCGTTGTGCGGGCACTAAGGTGGGCAAGGTAGCCTGACTTTGTGCGAAAGCTTCTTCCTGGCACAATAAGTCCCCAGTTGAACTTTCGGAGGCCCAGGACAGCGGGCCTGCAGTCCCGAGTTGCATGGGCGATTCATATTTGGGCGCCCTAGGAAATTTGCTGCGATGGAATTCGTAGCTTCGGCCACCGGTGCGGCACGTATTTGGGCTCAAACCTCTGGCGGCATGGTAGGCTGCCAATGTGGCACGTAAGTCGTAGATTTTCTTCTCCGGTTGTGCCTTTATGGTGCATTTCCGTCAGGAACGCTTTTCTTCTTGCAACCATACTTTCTACCTTGGCCCGGTGTATTTGTGGCGGGACTCGAGTCCAAAACCTCCGTGGGCGGTGGATCACCATTTCAAGCTCTACTTGATGTGATATAGTAAGGGACTCATACACGCCTTTACGTTTGAGGCTTTGCTTGGCCACACAGTACATTGATGCACCTCCGAGTCTTGACGGTGGGTCTCTCGGGTACGACGGTGTGGAGACACGTAATGCCTCATTGGGAAATTTAGCCGGAGTCCAGTGGACCTTTTATCGACTTGAGTGAGGGTTCCTATAAGGGCGAGTGCGCAGAGCAAAATGAGAGGTGGCTTTCTCTCGGTGCGAGCAGTAGCGATTATGAGGGGCTTGTTTTCGAGTTACGCTAGTCTGTGACATATTTGCCTTCCCGGAGGGTGCGGAGCTCGTTCAAGGTGTGATTGCGGCTGTACATTTGTTTCACTATGGCTGCCCATCTTTCCTCGACGAGTGTAATTGCGTACGCGGTTGTTCGGGGGTCATCGTGATCGGTGTGATCGTCGCATCATATTCTTGGCGGGCGGCCTTCAATTTTTTGGGAGGCTCTTATAGAGACTCACCCTGGCCGCTTTGTGATACGGAGGAGGTGGTAGCTTGTTTATTTGTCCACTGGCATACTTAGTGCGGTTGTGGATCGGCTACGGCATCCTTATTGGCGATCTGTAGTAGTTATGAGTCCCTTTCCGCGGCTACGTCCGCACCCCTCGCGCTTGGATTGCGGGGTTTTCTTGGGGTCGATAGGGGAGGTTATACATTGTGTAGGTCCCTTCGGTGCTCTTTTCGCTAGTGATGAGGCCACTCCTCCACTCGGGGAGATAGGTGCAATTATCCTATCGATTTCTTCGTCCCCCAACCTAATTATGGCTTCCTCCCGTTCGGGCTTTGGCAAATGCAAGGGCTTCACGGGACTAGGAGATATTATCTTAGTGGGAACGGGGACTCTTGATTTCGGGGGCCTATCGGCGGCGGGAGTGGGTCGCTTTGCCATGAAGCCGGGCGCAACATGCCCAAAAAATTGCGACGCATAAAAAAAACTACATACGAGGTTACGAAGTAATACGAGCATTGTACGAGCTAGGTTGTCCTACTTTATAGTGCCTATGGTCGTCCAATGGTAGGAGTAGAAAGTAATATTTTGAGCTTACCCATCCGTGTGGTAAAAAATCTCAAGGAATCGATCCATTAATTGCCGGCCGCCCACTCCACTCCAATGGTAACTTCTCCTTTTTGATTTTACTTGTTCCAAGCTGACCACTTTTGCTCCCTATGTGCACTCTCGTGCCTATTTGAGCTTGGACTAAACATATGCGCCTATTGCACATCCTCCCCCAACACGGGCTTGTTAGAAGGTACTCCACATCCAAAGACATGTTTTCCTCATAAGTGTCATCCTTCTGCTGGGCCCACCAGGAAGCTTGAGTCTTTGGAAAGTACCATCGTAGCGCATGTTTCTAACAAACTTTCTATAATACCATGCATGGTAGAGGAGTGATCGCGAGTTTGTTTTCCTTGTTGTGAGAGTCGTCGAATACCATGATAAATCTACCTTATGTATCTTCATTCCTATTCTTAGCCATCGTGGGTGGTAGTACCAATAACCCCTTCGCGGCCACGAGAAGCTCGGTAGTCATGCGCACCCCTTCCAATTATGAGTCAACGTAGCTCGCGGATCATCACTTATATTCGTTGGAGCTGTGACTACGGTAGTTGACCATGCTTGGTATACGTGTTTCCCATATTGGGTAATTAAGACGCAATGAATAGGTGTGATTCACCCCACTCCCTAGTGTCAATGTCTCGCGAAGTTGCGTCAGCGCCATGGTCCGGCCTACTAACCCAAATGTTCCCGGGAACTCTTCCTTCAATGTCCCCCGAGTGGCGAGTGCACGATGTAGCTGCATCTAAGTACCATGCGGATGGAAGCGGCCCTAGGTCGATCGGTAGGTGAATCCACTCCTTAGTCGTCCCTGTCGCACTGCTGTTTTTCCCCCATGCGGGGAAAGATATTCGCGTGGATCTTCGATCAAGGAATGTCTTGACCGTAGGCCGATCGAGGCTTCAAATCGCGGGATCATCATATCCGACATTCACTCCCCAGTCCCCGGAATGCCTCCTCATGCATTTCCACCAACGCAGTGTTCACGCATGGCTAGCTTAAGAGGCCTATAGCCTTCGTCCCTTGGGAACCTCGGCTTCGAATGCTCGCAAAATTCCTTGATGCTACCCCGAACCATCAAAGTAGGGTAGATATCTTACCTGCGAGGGAAATGCAACGGAAGTCCCTTGTGACTCGAAGACATCGCAACAACCCCCGAGACATCATGAAATCGATTTTGCCAATTCTCCATCTCCCCATCGAGTCGAGCCGATCCTTGTCCTTTGCCAGCGAGTACTCCTTCCGGCCGTGGGGTTGATCAATCTTCGTCCGTGTAGTCAACTTGTAAATGTGATCCACCTCCTCTTCATCGCGCACCGGCTCTGTATATTGTTCACATTTCGCGGATCTAACGGTACTATCACCCTTAATTTGTTATTCTCAAACACCATGCTTCTCTTTTTGAGGTTGATGATACGCCCATATCTATGGCCCGGTCAATCCCAAGAGCGCGGGGTAGGGGTCCGCATCTTCTACAATTTCTATTACTTCAAATTCGGCTCGGGCCTTTACTCTGCCGATATCCATAGTAATTTTTAAGACAACCTTCCTAGCGGGATGATTTTTAGTTGATTTGCCATGCGCAATTGAATGGTGGACCATTCCAACTTAGGCTCTCCCATTCATTGTCAAGTATGTTTAGGTAACACGTTCGCATACGACCCTGGAGACTCCAAAATAACGACTCATTTCGTAGTCACCGATTTGCGTAGACAACCGCATTTCTCTTCCGGTGCATTTCTTATACTTGTATAGCTTGTGCACATCCTTGATCTATGGGGTTAGATTGTGTTGCCTTTGTGCGGCTATATATTAATGCTGAAGATTCTCCGTAGCCTTTGGGTTGCGCGGCGGCTTCATACATGCCTACAAAAGGCTCGACCTCCTCACTACTGTGAGGTTCGCACGTGTGGGAGCAATGGTTCCATCTGCATTAGCCAAGTCCTTGTGAGATGTGATAAATGTTTCTTTCCCCCTTTTTAGGTCCGGGCTTTCTTGTTTGATAACTACTTGTCGGATCAGAGGTTCTCTCGACCTCCTCCTCGGCCTACCTGGTGGCCATTCACTTTGCGTGTCACCATATTCACACTTGGATCTTTGTCTTGCGGCTCGGCCTTAACTCTGCATGCCGTAGGTGTCGGCCCTTTTCTTGCATTTTTTGCTATCAAAATTGGGCAATCTTCAATCGCGTGGTCCAATTGTACACTTGTGTCGGTAGGATTGCCTAGTGGGGGTTCGAGAGTCCCTTGAAAAGTGTCCTTCTTCTCCCGCAAGTTATAGCAGAATTAGGCGGCCCTCGTCTCACGTACGCACTTCCACTGGCGGCCTCCTCCACCGCCCTTGTTGGGGAGCCCTTGCTCTTTGCGGGGGGTTCTCGGTGGCACGCGAGGGGTGCGGTTGTACTCTTGTATAAGTTTCCTCGATCAATCATCAAATCTCACCATATTCGACGAGTTCCGTACGTCATGTCCACTGTCTATGAACCTACACCTTATTGTTGCTTACCTGCGGAACATATTCAACGAGCGCGGGGACATTGGTTAGTATCGTGCAGCCCGCGATGGGCGTAATCACTCCCGCACCGGAAGCGCCCGGCCGCTGGGTCCTCGCGGCTTCTAGGGTGTAATGGGCTAGGTCCCGGCACATATGGTACGCTAACGAGAGGACGATTATCCTTGGTATGGCCAATCACCCAACATCATATGCACCATCTCTCGGAACCCTAGCCTGCCCTCGTTCCTTTCGCGATTCTGGATCTCTACATGCATCGTTTCCGGTGTCCTGGATCTATTGGACCCATCGAGTCTCGTCGTGGTGCAACTTCTAATTTCATGGCACCTTCGAGGCTTTCTCCTTGTGATTGAAAGTTTGATTGCCCCATAGGTATGCCGCAATTGAGGTAGCATCATAGCGATAAACCATTACGTGTGTTGTCATCATATTGGAATCCCCCCTTCTTTGATCACCTTCTTTATCCAGCGATCGACCTCCCACACGGTTAGAAGGCCCTTGCACGAAATCCTTTAGATCAACTATGATTTTGGAGTAGGATTTAGGTTTTTTTCTTGAATTTCTTTGTTTCGGGCGTCCTTAATATCTTCAATGGTTGCATTTGCGTTTTGGCCGATATATCCCATGTACCGGTCAATGCTCTTTAGCCGACGAGCTTGTGCCCTTTTCACCTCATCACTAGCTACATTACGCACGGTCCATACCGATCGGTGACAAACGAGCTGATTCATGTCTTCATCCTCCACACCCTCAAAGGTCGGAAACTTCATGTACGTAGCCATGCTCGTCTTGGGTAGGCGGAGGGTAGGTGAATTATTACCTCTGGTGGTTTGAAAGCGGTGTGGGCTGGAGGACTCTCTGAAGCTACTTCCCTTACCCCGGACGTAAACCAATCTATATCCTTATAGGTTGGCCCTATAGTACTTGCCACTTCGCGTTGTGCTCCCGAGTAGATCGAGAGGTCATTCACTCGGTATGGCTACACGAATCTCTTTTCGCATAATAATACCTTGATCGACAATGGTAAGGTCTTCGGAAACTTACCTCGGATTCCGTGGGAGAAATCTTCGCTCTGCTTCAAAGTAGGAGACAAGTTGATCGATGGAAAATTCGTACAGAGGATCTGCTCACTTCTTGTCTACCCAATGGTCCAGCTGTGCAAGTGATGGTGTTATCAATATTCTCTAGGCTTGTTGGATTAATTCGGAGGGTCCACTGCGGCGATCGAAAGCTCGTCCTTCCAACACTTTTGAAACTCTACGATGGCTGAGCCACTCCTAGAGCTCGGTGCAATTGTTCTAAAGAAGATCATGAATGTCATGAAAAATAAAACATTCATTGCTCCGCCTTCGGTCAACCTCCTCACTAAAGGTTTCTTTTCTGATTGCCGGGCACTGTGTTCGACCATTCATGGTAATTCCTTTCTCTCGGCTTCCGGTTCGGCCTTGAGTCCACAATTCCCTCTCAAAATGCTTGGGGTCCAAATGAACCCATTTGTTGCTCGGATTGGTGACCTGGTTCGGAGATGTTCAAGGTTTGCCAACAAACCCCTACCTCCTGGCCCTTTTGTGGTGACCTATTCTGCATAGCGAAAGTCATTTTTGGCAGGGAGTCTGACAAGTTACGATGTTCAAGGTTTTCCAACCAGCCCTATACTACTAGCCTTTCGGCGGTGACACCTTGCGTAGGCCAAAGTCTCACCGTAGAAGTAGTGGGTGGAGTGCGGAACTAGGTTTCCGCACCTGGGAGAGGGTAGGTAAGTCAGCGAGCTACGTTCACCCTTATAGTGACCATATCTTGTATCACGAGCCTATATCCTGATTCCCTTCGCAACCACGTGCGCAACCATGATAATACTCACGAAATCAACGGATCATGGAATTCATATAACAATACACAACTATTCAGATATTCTTGTATGAAGCAAACGAACAAACCCGGATCACAACATAAAATAAATTTTGAAACTATGTTCACAACTTAAATCAATAACACGGCAACATATATTAAGTAATCGAAGACGTCACATATTCATATCACAGTAATTCAGTGGATTTGGATAGGCAACAATACTTCCACATTCATTAATATTTCGAGGATCTGCTTACAATACCCCAAACCTTTTGCACACACGGTAAGCGGGGGTCCGCACGAGCGAGGACAGAGGCCCTCCTCCCACACGAAACAGATTCCTTGTCCAATATTTTGACCGGATCTATCGATTCGCACTTAGCATCAATCTCTTATCATTCTTAGCCTCTACAACTAAAGGTTCTAACTACTTATACTATTTTAGCCTATGCATCCAATGGTCAGCAAACCACGGTTTAAGTCACCCGTTACCCTTAACCCATTGCAATGTGGGGCTTCGACCCACCCCAAAACCCCCGCGTTAGACTAAATATAATAAAAAATATACAAAATGGACCGATTTCATAGCTTTGTAGGGCCTATTCTAACATACGGTGTCATAGATATTCGTGTTTTGTTTTGATGATTGGCAGTGAAACAAAGCACACCAAGAATATAAGTTAATAAAAACACAAATATATCACAATTAATTATCAACATAAGAAAATATTTCTACCTTTTCGATTTTCTAACATGGTATGAGAGCTAAGGTGAAGGAGAAAGGAAAAAGACGTTAAAGATCTATTTACGAAAAAAAGGATAAAAGGAAAGTCATTACGGAAAAGGATTATATAAGGAAGAGAATCCTACTATCATAGAAACCATGTCAACTAAAATGAAGGAGAAAATGAGCTAGAAAGGCCTCCAACTACGGGGCATGGAAAAAGAGGAGAGATCTAATCCTCGCTAAGCAAAAAGTTTTGAATCTTGTTCGAAGAAAAGTAAAGAAGCCCTCTTGATAAAAGAAAAAGGGATAAGTTTAGAGAAACTAATCTTGGCATGAATATGATAGTAGATGGATAAATGACAAATTAATTCCATACATATCAAATGATATGAATAGCTCAAGAAATGTATGAAACTCTTTCCAAATTATTCACATTCAAAACATTGGTAAGATAGCTATCCTCAAAGAATGAAATAAGAATGATAAGGATGACAGAAGATGATACCTTGTCATCATATTTTGCCTTATCCGAATAAGAGATGAACTCAAAGAAATATATGAGGTTGTACCAAAAAAATAACTAGTAATTCTTGCTCTTCTAGGTATACCAAAATCTTGGAATGATTTTGCATCGAAATTAGCAATTGGAAGGATGCTCCAACATTTGAAAAAATGCGGAATGCATGCGATCCAAGAAGAAACTAGAATATCATTAGTAAATAAAAATAAACAAGTGAATAATAAAACCTTCTAATGCCTATTTTTCACATCACAAGAGAAGAAAGGAACATTCAAAAATTTCAAAGGACCAAAGAAGAAAGTTGACCTATCAAGATTGAATGTTACGGTTCTCATAAAATGGGTCATTACAAAAATCAATGTCTTGAGAATCCAAGGAATAAGAAGAGAGATATCAGACAAAAAAATATTAATGATGAAGCTCCACTTAGAAACAGACTAAAGAATCTACTAAGTCCTCTCTTACATATCCTTCCTAGTATTGTATTGTTTTCCTTTATGTTTTTTATTTCTAGAGGTTGTAGGTCTAACATGTCATGTTAGAAAAATTTTAGTTATTTTTAAGTTGCGGCCCTATCCCTGAAAGGATTGAATTAAGAGGGAGCCTTCACCATTCCACCAAAAAGATAAGTATTTTGATTTTTGTTTCATCTTTTTATATTTGGGTTCCTCCTCATATCAAGATTTGTTTGTATTATATACTAATAGCCTTTTCCCCGTTATATTTTCCTTTGTAGGAAAGATTACGGTTAACACAAAAGTTATGGAGGAGACTTAAAAGGATAGACTTGAAGCATGGAATAAGTTATGTTGCAAAGGAATCCCTTCCAAGAATTGATGTCCCCTCTGAGTTTGTTAAAGAACAATTCAAGGTATGTCTTAAACTACAAGTTTTGTTAGAAGGTTCTCTTCATAGAAAATGTATGTTCATTCTCTTTTGAAATTTCTTTACATTATTGACATCATTATGTCTAAATTTTAGATGTTTGAAGATTCTTGTTAGGGTGATTAATCATTAGATTGAATATACACTCGTTATACTATCATTTGATCATTCACTTGTGAAACCTAACCTTTAGGGTTCTTGTAAAAATCTAGCCTCTTGTTGCTAAGAGTGTGTCTGATGTAAAATAATAAAAGCCCTAGTATTTTAGGGTTTTTTGTGAATGTCTAAATTCATGTAATGAAAATTTAGATTTTTAGGTTTATTCAAATCATGAGGTTTATAAACGAAACCCTTGCAATAGTTAGAGTAATGTCTAAAATAAATCCTAGGTGTATATTCCTTACATACCGATTGAAACCGCAATCAAATTAAAATTGTTGTATATCTAACTTTGATGTATTTGTAGTTGTATCTTGGGTTTCCTAGTAAATATTGATGTGAAATTCATCCCATATATGCATATGCGAAAATCTTAACTTGATTGTTAATACTCATGTCCTGATTTGTGAAATCTAGGAGTTTATACCAGAAACCTAGTAGAGATCATCATTCTAGGACATGATGATATTGTTGATATGATTTAATTTTGATGGTAAAAATCTAGGATTTTGCAACAAACCTAATAATTGTAATCTCAAATGTATAGTAGGATTGCTATTTGATTGAATTGCTTTAATATATGAGATTTCGTGTCTTGAAGATGGAGTAAACTTCTCTTTCGAAGTTAAAATATAGTGTTAAAAATGTGGTCCTTGTGATGATTATGAAACTAACTAGGTTTGGGTATTTGATGTCTAAGGCATGAGCGATTTAATGCTATTGACATAATTTTTATATAGTTAACTTCATGCTTCAATTTTTATTTAGTTTGTACTTGATATTAAGGTTTTGCGGTACATGATCTTCAATTGAAAGATGTTCATAATGAACGAAGCTATGAGAATGATGATGATCAAGGCTGCTTGTTTACCTACAGGTGAGGAGAGTCTAAAATGCGCCTCCTAAGGAAATTATAAAATAATAGTGGAAATAATAAAATAAGCTTAGATTACATCATCCAAATTTTAGAGGGGAAAAAAGAAAAAAACTACATTTCAACTCGTATTTTCAACCTTTATATCCCTATGAGTTTATTCAAATTTCAAGTAGAAACATAATTTGGATGCGAATTTGGTTATAAATACAAAATTTTACATCTTGCATACTTTTTTGATGAATACCTTTACATGAAAAAATGAGAAATACATGAAAAGTGATTGCAATCCACATTTTTTCATGTATTTCTCATTTTATTGTATTAGAGTCCATCGAAAGTATGCAACATGGGTGCTCTGTGGATGAGGAATTAAATTTTGCATCTAACGAATACTCTTACTTTCCGAAATTTGAATGAATAGAGATAAGTTGAAAATAAAACTGAAAAAAGTAGTTTTATTATTTTATTATTTTTTAACCCCAAAAATGGTGAATTATCCCCATGGTTAACATCATCATTTTGAATTCTATTGGTTTTAAATTTTATTTTGGTTGTACATTTTTCTTACGGTATTTTAGACCTCAAGAGTTCTCTAATGAATGAAGCCTTGAAAGGATGAAGTTTCTATAATGTTATGAAGGCGAGAGAGAGCATGGATAGAAGAAAATGTCTGTATCTCCCCGAGTTGAGAGGGATGGCATATTATGACGGTCATAATGAATACCTTGAAATAAGAATGAAATTGAATAATTAGTGCGAGCATATTATTTGGTGCTACTAAAGAAATAAGAAAAGCTTCCAACAATATGTATTTGGATAACTTGATGATTCAAATGATCGGAACTTAAAGATTTGTGTTTACTTGAATATGTCTTTAAAATTTTATTACTTATTGGGGGTTGTGATTGTGCGGGATCTCTCCATGAATGGTTGAGCATTTGAAGCATACTTGGATTAGTGGATATATACGATTTAGTTGATTAGGAGAGATGGGGGATCTTATGGAAATATACTTGAGAGGACATACGCAACCTATGTGTTGATGTCTAGATCTCGAAGTAGGGAAGGTGGTGTTGGTCTTGGAGCTCTACCTTGGATAGACACCTAGATCCCTGGGTTTATGATATAGATTAAAAACACAGTGGTACTGGGGGAGTGGGCCCAAGCTTGAAGTTCACCTTAGTCCCACCCGATTAAAGTACCTTGGTAAGGTATCTAATGCATGTGCGAGTGTGTTGTGACTCTTACATTAGAGGTAATTTAGGTCTAAAATGGATCTCCTAAGGAAAATGTACAATCGAAATTCACTTTATGAGAACCAATCACATTTTGAGGATGACATCATCCTTAATGGTTGAGGTGGCATTGCTTGAGTTAAATGTACTTACTTGTGTCACATTCTCATTGGTGAATAAAAACTCATGGTTAACGATGGTAGTGCTCTAGAAGTACTTTAGATCAGGCGGAGAACAATCATAATAAATGTCATTTCACATTTTTGAATAAAATTCATACATAGATATGTATTACATTTATTACATTTATTATATTATTTTTATATAGTACATTAATTACATGTTATTATATAATTTAAATAATATAAATTTTAATTAATAACATATTATATAATTAAGAATTTATGAATTTATATTTATATTTTTTAAATATTTAAGTACAAAGGAAAAATTCATTAGTTGTTCGATGATAATGATATTTTTCTTGGCTGTAATTTCTTATTATAGTCTCATCAATACTAATTTTTATTAATTTTATTTTGGTACAACTTTTGGATTGAATTTAACCATGGTTACATGAATTGTGGTGCAAAAAGTGAATTGCAAATTCATAAATATTATTTTTATTGATTTAGCTATTATTTTATTATTTCCTTAGGAGACATTTTGGACATAAAAATTTTAATGTGACTTACTATCATTTGAGATCTTCCATGTATCTCTATTTATATATATTAGATACCTCCTAGTTGAAAGTGTTGAAGTATGTAATTAATGTCGGTCTTCATAATTGTATTTGAGTCATGATCTAATGTATTTATCGAAAAGAAAGAAAAATAAATTTTATTACTACTGGTGACATCAAAGCATGGGTGTCATGCTTGGGTCAATGGTTTTATAGGTTAAATCCTTCATTGTAGGCTTCTAATGTTTATGTCAAGTGTCTTTGTCCATTTCATAATGTAAAAGGCCATGCTAGGCTTCATCGCGAAGAAATTTATTTTTATGTAAATTAAGTCATAGGCGTCATACAGTCAACACAGTTGATGGGCACGTCTCCTATATAAATGCAACAAATTGACCATGTTGAATCCCTCCTTAAAACAATTCGTCTGTGACTTGGGACAAGAAAAGTGCATAATTTAAAGGGACAAGGAGGAAAGGGTTGACGAAGGAGAAGGAGGCCTTCATCGAGCACAAAAGTCAGAATTTTCTCTCTCTCTCTCTCTCTCTCTCATGTGTGAAGTTGTTGAGCTAATGGAAGGGTTGAAACCCATTCTTGAAGCTAGGCCAAAATTTCGAAGTACAAGAATTCGAAAATTACGGATTAGTACATTTGAGGAAAGAACACGACACTTGGTGACATTGGGAAGATAATCTATTGGAATGAAGAAGCTGACTTGGTGGAGGAGGAAGGTATTTTGGTCCTAGGGTATTGGTCTATCTCCAACTTGAATTTGCCTAGTGGAAGAGTTTAGTGGTTTTCCCCTATAGAGGGATTTTATCCCTGGTTGAGTGCTTACATATGGTTTCATTGATCTTTATTGTTTGTTTTGATGATTGCTTGATGAAACAAATATAAAAGAAGAACATAATTAAGTTAATAAGAACACAAATATATCACAAGTAATTACTTGACATTAGAAAATATTTTTCCTTCCCATTTTTAACAAAACGATAGGTTGTCCAGAGTAAAAATGGCAACCTTTTTATTTCAACTCTATTTTAATTTGTATAGAATTCTTTCGGTAATAATCACATTCAAATGAACTTTGTGTCGACGCGTTTCGAACCAACTTGATGTGGTTTCTATTTTAATTATTAATTTAAAAAAAATTAGCCTAGGTGAAATATGAGGCAGGACGGTATTATTAATGAGGACTTTGGTCCCTAAGGTTTTAGGTTCAATCTTCCCTAAGTGAACAATGTAATCATATGTAATATAATATCAACTTACAAAAAAAAAGATTTACTTTACTTTAATTCAATTTTTATGTAATTTTATAGAGTCAAAAGTTTAACGGGACAAGTGAGGACAAGTGACGCAAACAAACGGCGAGAGTCAGCCCCCCGGAAGGCGGTCAGCGCGCGTGGCTCTGTGAGCATTTCCCTTCTTTTTATCCCACGTGGCTCTTTATTTTCCCTTTATTTTATTTATCAAATTCAATTGAATTTGACAAATAAATTTAATCGCGACTTCGGATGTTATATTATATTCCCGAACATATATATATATATATATATATATATATATATATATATATATATATATATATATATATATATATATATATATATATATATATATATATATATATATATATATATATATTCGCCCCCGCATACTATAACCAATGTTAAACCTTCGGACCTTACATTAATACTCCACACTTTGGAAACAAAACTTTATAATAGAGCCTTCGCTCCGGGCCCCCCTCTACGTCTAATCACCCAATCAAACGCTCGTACCTTAGGTTAAATTCCATGCACCTTCGTTGTGCGGCCACCGTCCAATGACTCTGCGCCAGATCGACGGCTCTCGACAATATCGCTTGGCGTCCTCATACTAACTTTAACATGCGATGAGAATACGGAAAGACGGTTTTGCGCGAGTCCACTTCGCCACATGTCGATTCCTCTATGGAATCGCTCCCCCCTCAGGAAATACCGCTTATTCACCAAAAGCGGTGCGATATGGGCAACCCACTTCCGCAATTCCACTTGTGGTTTTGAGACAGTGCTTAATCAGGGTTCACGTGGGTTTGAGCTATCCTTTTAATTCGTTTCTTCAGGTCAGGGTTCCGATATCAACAAATCTATCCTGTTGTAAAGCGGGAATTCTACCATTCAAACAACGTTCGCGACCATGGTTACTTTGCATAGACCCCGCCTGCGGGTGGTGTTAATCCAACAGGGTTTATTCGGATGAATTACAGAGAAACAACAGATAGAGATATGTGGAATTCATACAGGAGTTCAATTACACATGCACAACGTTCATCACTTCGCAATTAAACAATCTCTTCACAATTAAGGATTCGAACCATCTTTATGGCAAATGCACACAGGACTTATTTAATTGGAAGCAATCGACAGCACAAAAAGTCTTATTGCAAAAATCTCTTTTCCTCTTGCTCTCTCTCCATACATCTGAGGGATTACATTTATATACATCAACATATGTCCTTTCGGTTCCTCTGTGAGGACCGTTATGGTAACTCAAGAGCCTAATTACAATTATTCGAAACTAAAACATGACAGATAGACTAACTATTCGACTTCTACAACTCTAACTAATCTAAATAATACAATCAGCTAAGGTATTGACACCTAGCTGTAACAATTCAAATGTTTTAAAACCCTCCTAGCCACAACATGTGGACAAAACTCCTACATTGTTGGCTAGTGTCTAATGCCCCTGCATCAGACTCCCGAGGGCAATCTTCTTCATGGGCTCCTGTCCATGAGCTCTTCCACTAATCTGCCTATCTTCTACAACATTTCTTCAGTCATCCAAGTGGCATATTCCTCTGGCTTATCCTTCCATTTGATCAAGTACTGGAAGTATTCTCGTCCTCTTGTCCTTCTGAATGGTCTTTTATCCAGTATCTTCTCTGGTTGTAATGGCTGTGCTGGAGGTAGCTGCTCTTTCCACTCAATCTGTTCCTTGCCTGCTGGTCCTCCTTCTGCACCATCATCTTCATACTTGGACAAATCTGCAACATTAAAAATGGGAGATATTCCAACATCAGTAGGTAATTCAATCTCATAAGCATTTGCAGAAAACTTTCTAAGTATCTTGCATGGCCCAATCTTTTTGAACTTCAATTTGTTGTACTGCTTCTTTGGGAATCTCTCCTTTCTCAAGTGTGCCAAAACCTGATCTCCTACTTCAAAATGAACTTCTTTCCTGCTCAAGTCAGCTCTTCTCTTGTATTTGATGCTACTGCCTTGTAGTTGCTGTTTCACTTGTTCATGTATGGCCTGGATCTCTGAAGCAAATTCCTCACCATCTGCACTCCTTAGCTCTGCCTTTCCCAGATTTCTCAACTCTGATATTCCTCTGGGGTGCATTCCATAAACAATATGAAATGGACTCTGCCCTGTGCTTCTGTTTGGTGAGTCATTATATGCATATTCTGCCTGGGGAAAAATATGATCCCACTGCTTGGGATGTTCTCCTGCAAGACTTCTCAATAAATTTCCCAGACTCCTATTCACTACCTCAGTTTGTCCATCAGTCTGAGGATGATAAGCTGAGCTGAAACTCAGTTTAGTACCAAGTTTCTTCCACAGTGTCCTCCAAAAGTGACCCACAAATCTGGTATCTCTGTCTGAAGCAATACACTTGGGTAACCCATGCAATCTAACAACTTCTTTGAAGAACAAGTTAGCAACATGGGTGGCATCACTAGTTTTATAGAATGGAATAAAATGTGCCATTTTGGAGAATCTATCCACCACAACAAAGACTGCATCATTCCCTCTCTGAGTCTTGGGCAATCCTAGAACAAAATCCATACTCACCATGTCCCAAGGCCTGTCTGGAATAGGCAAGGGAGTATACAATCCTGCATTCTGGCTCCTTCCTTTAGCATATTGACAGATCTTGCAATTCTTCACAAACTTATCCACTTCTGTTCTCATCCCGGGCCAGAAATAAAAGTGACTCAGCTGTTCATAAGTCTTATCGGTACCAAAGTGTCCAGCAAGTCCACCACTATGCTTTTTTTTGATCAAATTTTCTCTCATGGAACATTTTGGTGTACATAGTTGGTTCTTTCTGAATAACAAGTCTTCCTACAGAAAAAAATCCAGCCACTGACTTCTATCTGTTAGAACAGGGTTACTACATGCTTCAAATGCTTCTTTAAAATCAGGATCTGTTTTATACAATTCTTTGAGAAAATCGAATCTTGCAACTTCAAAATTAGTCTCTTGAACAAGCAAATGTCTCCTACTCAAAGCATCAACTACTTTATTGGCTTGGCCACTTATATGTTTCAAAACAAAATTAAAAATTTGGAGATACTCAACCCATTTAGCATGCTTATGTTTCAACTTGGGCTGTTGTACAATATACTGCAAAGCATGATTGTCAGAATACAATACAAATTCCCTGGACATCAAGTAATGTCTCCACTTCTTCAGTGCCTAAACAATTGCATAGAATTCCTTCTCATAAGAGGAATAATTTCTTCTGGTGTCATTCAGCTTTTCACTGAAATATGCCACAGGCCTATCATCCTGACTCAACACAGCTCCAATGGCCTCTCCACTGGCATCACACTTTATTTGAAATGGTTTAATAAAATCAGGCAGAATCAAAACAGGCTTCTCCGTTATCTTTTGCTTCAAAACTTTAAAATTTCTTTCTGCTTCAGCAGTCCACTTAAATGGTTGTTTTCTCTTCTTTATTGTTTCAATTATGGGTGCATTGATCTTACTGAAGTTTCTTATAAAATTTCTGTAAAAACTAGCAAGTCCATGGAAACTTCTTACCTCAAAAACATTCCTGGGTGAAGGCCACTCCACAATTGCCTTAACCTTTTCTGGGTCCATCTTCAATCCTTCTGCAGAAACAAAAAAACCCAAATACACCAACTCTTCCTTCATGAATGAGCATTTCTTCAGATTTATCAGCAGTTTCTCTTGGTGCAACTTCTTCAAAACATGATTAAGATGCCTTAAATGTTCTTCTCTAGTTCTGCTGAAAACTAATATATCATCCAGATACACTATCACAAATTTACCAATGAATTCTTTCAATACTTCATTCATGAGTCTCATAAAAGTACTAGGTGCATTTGACAACCCAAAAGGCATTACCATCCATTCATACAGTCCTTCATTTGTTTTAAAGGCAGTTTTCCACTCATCACCCTCTCTTATTCTAATTTGATGGTATCCACTTTTCAAATCTATCTTTGAGAAATATTTAGCACCACTCAAACAGTCCATCAAATCCTCAACTCTGGGCAAAGGGAATCTGTACCTGACTGTGATCTTATTGATTTCTCTGGAATCAGTACACATCCTCCAGCCTCCATCTTTCTTTGGGCTCAATACTGCTGGTACTGCACATGGACTCAGACTTTCTCTAATCAGCCCCTTGTCCACCAACTCCTGTACTTGTCTCCTGATTTCCTCATTTTCCTTAGGAGTCATTCTGTAGGCTGCCTTATTTGGCAGATTTGAACCAGGGATAAAATCTATCTGATGGCTGATCTTTCTCACAGGTGGTAGCTCATCAGGTAAATCATCCACAATAATGTCACAATAATCATCTAGCATCTCTTGGATTTCTAGTGGAAAATCAGAAATCTTTGTAGAAGTAAGAACTAATTTAGGTTTGCAAACTAAAGAAAAACTTACCTCTTCTTCTTCTATCTGCTGCAGATATTCCTTCCCGCTCAGCAACAAGGTCTTTGGATCAATCACTCTGTTGGATGGCTCTCCTTCTTCCATGGGTATCAATGTATGGTGTACCCCATCCTTGAAGAACTTGTAAGTGTTCTTCTTGCCATCATGCACTGCTGCTCTGTCAAACTGCCAAGGTCTACCCAGCAGTATATGACACACATCCATGGGCATTACATCACACAGGACCTTATCTTTATATTTTCCCATTTGCAGCTCTATCTCACACTGTTCTTTTACAACCAGCTGGTGCCCTTTATGCAGCCAGGACACCTTGTAGGGAGTTGGATGCTCCCTTGTATTCAACTTCAACTTCTCTATCACCTCAGTGGAAACCAGATTGTCTGTGCTGCCACTATCAATGACTAGCTGGCAGCACTTCCCTTGGACTTTGCATATGCTCCTAAACAAAGTCTTCCTTTGTGCAGGCTTAGTGACCTCTTTGGCTTGCTTCAACAGGACCTTATTTACCACCAAGGACTCTCCCCTCTCTGGTAGAATTTCTTCTTCAATTTCTGCCTCTTCTCCAGCCTGGGCAACAACAACATTTCTTGGACCAGCACCCACATTCTCTGGACACTCATAGTGCTTATGTCCCACTTGCTGACATCTATAACACCTCAATTCTCTACCTCTGCCTCTGTCTCTGCCTCCTCTTCCTTTTCCTCTGTAAGAACCCCTTCTTCCCCTTGCATCATCCTCTGTAGATGCATTCTAAGGTGAGCTACTATTAGCTCCATCCCTGGGTGTGGCACGCTTTCCTCTACCACCCTGACTTCCCTTTCTATGGAAAGTACCTCTCTTCTTGGTAGACTGTTTCCTCAGGAGTTTCTCCTCTGCTTTCAAGGCCATCTGGTAGGCCTCTTCCACTGTCTTAGGAGACAGGAGACCAATCTCATCTTGGATCTCCAGCTTGAGACCATTCACATATCTGGCAGTCTTCTCTGGTGTGTCTTGAAATTTCCCAGCTCTTATGCTTACTCTGTAGAATTCCTCTGTGTATTCTTTTACTGTCAGCAACCTCTTTCTCAGGTTCTGCATTTTCTTATACAATGTCAGCGGGTAATCACTAGGCAAGAATTTACCTTTTAATTTGGCCATCATTTTGGTCCAGCTCTTGATAGGTTGCTTGCCAACTCTCCTCCTCTCTGTCTGCACTCCATCCCACCAAAGTGCAGCATGTCCTTTCAGCTTTGTTAATGCAAACTTGACCTTCTTATCTTCACTTATTTCTTCATAGTCAAAGCACTTGTTCAATTCATTTATCCAGTCTACTAGTTCTTCTGGATTCAGTCCCCCTGCATAGCTTGACACTTCGATTCTGGGCTTAACTACAGACCCCAGAACAGTTCTAAGGAGCCTCATGTCAGGAGGAATTTCAACATTTTCTTCTGCTTCTTCTGTCTCAGGTTCGCTGGTGTCTTCAGGATCTCTGGTCTGTCTTCGCTCTATGACATCCATTCTGGCCTCGACCCTCTGCAACATCCCCAACACTTCAGCGTTAGCAACAGGTCTCATTCTGCCAACACCTCTACCAACTTGGATTGCCATGTCAACAAAAACAACTTAAAACTACAGCTCTGATACCACAAATGACGCAAAAAAACTGAAAGTCAACCCCACGGAGAGATGGTCAACTATGACGTGGCTCTGTCTGCATTTCCTTCTTTTTTTATCCACACGGCTCTTTATCTTCCCTTTATTTTATTTATCAATTTCAACGAAATTGACAAATAAATATAATCGCGACTTCAGATGTTATATTATATTCCCGACATATATGTATATATATATATATATATATATATATATATATATATATATATATATATATATATATATATATATATATATATATATATATATATATATATATATATATATATTCGCCCCCACATACTACAACCAATGTTAAACCTTCGGACCTTATATTAATACGCCACACCTTGAAACAAACTTTATAATGAGCCTTCGCTCCGGGCCCACCCTCTCAATTAATCACAACCAAACGCTCGTACCTTTTAGTTAAATTCCATGCACCTTCGTTGTGCGGCCACTTGCGTCACGATGACTGCGCCAAATCGACGGCTCTCGATGAGTATCGCTCGAGGCGTCCTTGTACTAACTGTACCTTAAGGATGAGAATACGGAAAGGCAGTTTTGCACGGGTCCACTTCGCCACGTGTCGATTCCTCTATGGAATCGCTCCCCCCTCAGGAAATACTACTTCTTCACCAAAAGTGGTGCGATAGGGGCAACCCACTTCCGAAATTCCACTTATGGTTTTGGAACAATTCTTAATCAGGGTTTCGATTTCAAACAAATCTATCCCGCTGTAAATCGGGAATTCTACCATTCAAACAACGTTCGTGACCATGGTTCCTCTGCACAGACCTCACCTGCGGGTAGTATTGATTTAACAGGGTTATTCGGATGAATTACAGAGAAACAATAGACAGAGATATGTGGAATTCATACAGGATTTCAATTACACATGCACAACATTCATCACTTCACAATTGAACAATCTCTTCACAATTAAGGATTTGAGCAGATCTTTGGAAAAATGCACACCTGAGAGATATGTAGGTTAAAATGGAAGCAATCGACAACACACGAGTCCTATTTGAAATCTCTTTTCCTCTTGCTCTCTTTTCTAATCTTGTCAGGGATTACATTTATATACATAAACATATTATTTCGGTTCCCTCTGTGAGGACCGTTATGATAGCTCAAGAGCCTAATTGCAATTATTCGAAAACTAAAACATGACGGATGGACTAACTTGTTGACTTCCTCTAAGTCTGTCGCCACAATGTATTCAGGTATTGACACCCTGTTTGCAACAATTCAAATGTTTTCAAACCCTCTAGCTACAACATGTGGACAAAACTCCTACAATCTTTGGCTAGTGTCTAATGCTACTGCATCCAACA